>CM073577.1:125663424-126310210 GCA_037074715.1 Magnolia kwangsiensis | reverse complement strand
CAAAATGCTGCCACACTCGACAATGTGGAACACATGCATGAGACCCAAGCTGTCCATCAGGTAGGCCCTGTTGCTTTTGTAAATGGGCCCAAGAATCAGGTCAGTTCACTCATCAGGTGGGTCCCCATATTTGTATGTTGAACCTCTCGCTGATTTATTTAAAACTGTCCGTCTCTTCTCATATATTGGTCACATCTTATGAGCAAACCTGTCTGAACTTTGTGTGCCAGGGCACGTATATGATGGGCCCAACCATAAGGTGGTTTGTATCTTGGGCATATACAACCATGTTGGCACGTGTGTAGAATTGCCAAACCTCTCAGAAAAACATGATAAGTATTGTAGGACATAGCAACCCTAGTGGGGCCCACATGTGCACATGTGTTTGTGTGTGTGTGTGAGAGAGAGAGAGAGGTCAGGCAGTCACACCCTCTTCCTCTCTCTTATCCTCTCTTTTCTCCCCAATCTCTCCCTAACACTCCGCACTCTCTCCTCCCTCTCATTGCTCTCACATTCTCCGTTTCACTGTCTTTTAAAAGAAGAAAAGAAAACAGGAGGAAAAGACAATGAATGAAAGAGAGGAGGTGAAGAAGAGGTGGGACCCGCATAAGTTTGAGAGGGACTATGTCGCTGGGAAACCATCATCACCATCCAATCAACGATGTGAATAAGTTTGGCTTCCCAGCAGTGTGGTTAACATAAGCAAACTGCCAGTTTCCATGTTTCAGCTCCCTCATTCGGTCCTGTTATGTAGTTACATGTCTCCATCCTAACTGTACTTTCATTCTAGCCCAATAATTATGACTTTCAAAATATCATCAATGATATAAGCCTAATCCCAACTAATTGGGGTTAGCAAATATAAAGCATTTCGAGTTTCCAGGTTACCAATCCTGAAAAACTGAAACTGATAGAAGCTTTTAGAATCATTTGGTCACCTCCAAATTCTAATTCTACCAGCTACGTATTGCTGTGTAACTCATTGATATTTATAACAGCAAGATCATCAGCAGTTATTTTGTTATTCCAATGGATATTATTCAACCAGAAAAGATTCATTGAGCTTTGGTGTATTGCTCCACCGACATTGCTTCCTGTCCCTCCCCCCGCCACCTTCCTGTCCCCCTAACAGCTTCAAGCAAGACCCAACCCAGTACACAGGCAGGACATGAGCTCAGGCTTCTCTCTAGCAGGGCCATGCACTATCCAACTCAACTGATGAGTTGATGCCTTTTTCAATTCAATTTACTATAAAACAAATGCAACCCAAAAAAAAAAAACCTGCCCAACAAGGTCAAACATGTGAACGAAACGTAAAATAAAGCACATTTGGCCGAATAATGAGATGTTGAAAGTAAAGTAATTGCAACTTTGGAGCTTGCTTCCTGATTACTATTGCTAAGGAAGGAAATCATGATTTGCTATTTCCACTTTATTAGACTATCGGTTGCTCTTCAATTTGCTAGTGCATCCAAATGCGCCCTAAAGGAATGTCAGCATTCTTCCTTTCCGTATTTGATTTAAACCAAATTCTTTCTAGGAACAACCCAACCCAATTCAAAAGCAATATAAAGAAGATCAAATTAATAAACACCGAAAAGCATTTCTTCCTTTTCAAATTCAATTTCCTTTGGGAAATAATGGGAATGTGATTCCTTCTACAATTAGGCGAGAAAATATTCATGCAGGAAAGATGAAATTGAGGAAAATCACAGAATCCATTTCTGATAATGCAAGCACACCCAAAATCAAAGAAATGCAAAATGGATTTATCATTACCTGCAATGCTTCTTTTCCAAATTCAACCTCCTTCAAAATAAGAAAAACCCCAATTCATTTTACAATCAGACAATCACATAAGATTCATGATTAAAACCAAAACCATTGATGATCCCCATTGCTTCCTTTCCAGATTCAATCTCTTTTTTTTTTTAAATAATATGAAGAGAAACCCAAGACAGTTATGATCAAACAAGCACATCCCAATATCAATGACAATAAGAATACTAACAAAAACAACCCAAAAGGGATAAAATGCAAGAACAAAACACAAAACCAAGGAAGACCAACATAACTTCCTTGCCAAATCCAATCTCCTTCGTGAAAGTGGGGAAAAACATTCATTTTATAACCAAACATGCACATTGGAATTAAAAAAAATTAAAAATAAAAAATTGCAATAGATGAACAAACATATGTGAAACAAAAGAAAATACAAGGAAAAAAGAAAAAAGAAAAAAGAAAAAAAAAAGAACTCACATTGCTTCCCTTCCAAACTTTATATAATCTCTTGGGCTGTGGTGTGGCCATGTTGAATGTAGTTTTACAACCAAAGGCCTCTCTCTCTCTCTCTCTCTCTCTCTCTCTCTCTCTCTCTCTCTCTTCAATATCTAATCATGAGAAGATCATCAGAAAATGATGTTGCATTGCAGATGAATTCAATATATGTGAATTGATTTTGAGATTGTTTATGGTTAGGATGATGAGGAAAGGGAAGAGGCCACTCTTTCTATCAAAACCTGCTGCCCTTCCTCATCTTCCAGCGGATCAAACAAAGCAATCTCTCTCTCTCTCTCTCTCAAACAATTCTCTCTCCTCCACCCTTTCTCTGTAAGCCTGTTATGCCTACTCGCGACTAGAGGCATGCCATCTGCTTGCAGGCACACGTGCCATTGCAGAAACCTGTACATATCCGAGATTTTCATAAGTTTGGGCGGAAACGGATTGCGTAAGCGTACTGAGTAAACTCTGTGGGTCCCACTGTCATTCATGCATTTTATCCACTCCGTCCATACGTTTTAGAAAATAATTTTAATTTTTTAGTCTAAAAATTAAACATGTACAAGCTTAAATGGACCACACCACTGGAAACGGTGTGAATTGACAATTTATCATTGAAAGTTTCGTAGGGGCCACAGTAGTTTTAGATCAATCTTATATTTGGTTTTCCATTTCATTTATGTCTTTGTGATATTATGAATATGTTGGATGACAAATAAACATCACAGTGGGCCATAAAAAGGTTTCAACGGTAAAAATCAACATTCCCACGGTTTCCTGTGGTATGGTCCACTTGAGCTTTAAATACACCTAAATTTTGGGCTCAACCACTAAAATGATCTCAAAACACTTATGAACAGAGTGGATAAGACAAACACATTCACGGTGGGCCCAACTAAGTTTGCTATGTACGATAAGTGCGTACTAAGTAACTCAGCACCCAGTCTGATTTCAGTTTAGACAAGCTGATTAGAAATCGGATTGCTTACTGAGTTACTCAGCACGCTATTATCATACTGAGTAAACTTAGTTGAGCCCACTGTAAATTTATATGTTTTATCCACACCTTCCATTCATTTTTTCATCTCATTTTAGGCGTTAAGCTTAAAATTGAAGTTTATATATATTTCAAGTGGGCCATACCAATGGAAATAGTGAAAATAATGATTTCATGGTTGAAGCCTTTCTATACCCCACGGTGATGTTTATTTGTCATCTAAACTGTTCATAAGATCAAATAAACATAGATGAAAGGGAAAACAAATATAATATTCATCCAAAACTTCTGTTGCCCTAAGAATTTTTCAATGGTGGAAATTCAATTCACACTATTTCCTATGGTGTGGCCCATTTTAGCTTTGTATATACTTGGGTTTTGATCTAAAGACCTAAAATTATCTTGTAAAGTGGATGGACAGGCCGGATAAAATATATAAATCAGGTTGGATCCCACAGGCTTACTGAGTTACTCAGTACGCAATCTGCTTCCAGCTGATTGGATCTTCTGTTTCAAAAACCAGGTCATTTCATTCTCCATGTGGTCAACAATATCCAAAACAAATGAACGGCTAAGACACCATCCGTTTTTTTTTGTGTACTGTGGTCCACCTTTTCATTGAAAAATGTTCATTTTTCTACCTAGATGCTCCTACTAGTGTGGCCCACTTTATTGAAAGGTCCGATCACATGCATGAGTACTATATTGGCTCGTGTCCTTGCGTGTAGATGAGGAAGACTTTCCGCGTGTAGGCTTTTCCAAACCTCCTCGCTTTCTCTCTCTAAAATAAAAATTCTCTCTGTTCCTTTTGACCATCTGTCGTGCATGGAACGAAGACGTGGGCGGTTTATCAATATAAAAAGATTAATTGCATTTACCTCCGTCGGAGAGGTGAAAATTGTACATAGCTCCCCATGTTTTGTGTTGTTGTAGAAATCTCCCTCTTTTGCACGTTTCTCCAAAGCAATAAATCACCAGTATGCTGTATTGTATTAGTTAGCATCGTTATGTCTGACCAAATGATTTTTTAACCCTTATTTTTTATATGCAATCATTTATAGACGTGTGTGGGACCCACAATGGTTTGTAGACGTGTGTGGGGCCCACCATGGTTTATGTAGGTGTGTGTGGTATGTCACGACCCGTCCAATTGGGTCACGACACCAGGAAAACGATGTGACCCAAAAACCAGGCCGATCGGGTGGGCCATCAATTCGAATTTGGAGGGATTGGGTGACTTTTTTTTCTATGGTGTGGCCCACCTATTGATTGGATCGGTAAATTCTTTGGCTGTCGGATTTTGTTGTGTAGAGACATTAATAGATATTTACATGCCATATATAGACTACACCCTTGTTTGATGCGGCCTAATTACCTGAATCCCACACAATATAAGTATGCATGAGTAATATATATATATCTACTCCTTGAGTGGGCTTTCTCTAATCCAGCATAAGACAACATATTTACCAAGGCAACTATCCAAGGAGATTCTCTAGAAACTCAACATATAAGGTGTGCATGCACTCTCAATTAATGCATGCATATATAATATATGCTCAATATCCATGCATCAACATATATAGTCAATAAATGCATCTATATCTGAGAAGAACAATAAATTTTCATATTATTGATGATTGGCATGTTTGCATGATCAACATCAGAAATCTCTTTAATCAAAAATCCTAGACAAGAATAACACAAGCAATATAGCATGGCAAGTATATCAATCAGAGCAATCTCAACCATCAAATCATATATCTTATTTATGTAGATATGAGATGCGTTGAGATTCACTTACCTATTTAAGGTAGGGGCAAATCTTTCAATCAATTGAACGTTTTTATAAAATTTTGCTTCGATCCATATTAAGATAATTTAGCATATTTAAATTCAATCATATTATTTCAAACAAGTGGAGTCTACCTTTAATCCAAGCAAGATGACCCAACATAAATACTAAATTTGAAATTTGTAAAATAACAAGGTTTGTTGATCAATTCAATCGATTGATCAATGAAATTCCTAATTAACGTTTTAAGTCTTTGGATATTTTTTACCACCTTCGATTAATCGAACCTTCCTCTTCAATCGATCGAGCATGGGTCGGATTAAATCAGTAGCTCGTTGGACTAATTTGGTAGCCCTCAATCAAATGGGTTTGATTATACCCTCGATCGATCAAACCTTAGTTTTGATTAGTCAAATCAAATTATGAATTTTAGAATTTAATTGCTTGATAAAAATTAGCCTCCTTCGATCGATCGAACGCTGACTTCGATCAATTAATCGAAGTCAGATATGTTTTGTTACACAATTTGGTTTTTCCAAAAATTTTAGGGTTTTTCTTATACTTCCTTAGTTTAATGGTTTTTATTGATTACATAATTGGGTCCAACCCATCCAATTATTTTTCTCATAATCAAATTCAGAAAAATCAAAAGATCGCTCATATCCGAATATCTAGCATTATCAACTGATAGTTGAAATATGTTTTTAGCAAGAGCCATAATAAGTTATATAACTTTGTAGATCGTCATGGGAATTCCCCAGTCAGATCACTCTAGAACTCAAGGTCTTAACATGATATGGTTTTAAGATCCTTTAATTCGAATCCAATAGAATGATATAATCAGACTTCTCAAAGCTGATTTTCCTTGTTACAAAAGCTTGTTCAAAATCGTCTTTTATTAATCAAACCCCTCCTCGGATCAAGCCGATGGACGCAGGGTGAACTCTTCACATCCATTGGTTGAATCCAGGGTTTTTTTGGTAGGCATTTACAATAAAATAAGAATAGGAATGTGAAATCTTACATGGTTGAAGCTCTTCTTTTACAAGGCTTCATTCTCTATCCTGGATGCTCTTAGATTTAGGATTATTTGTAGGAATTTCCTGCATATCTCACCTTTAAATAAAGCGGGAGCCTTGATTCTAGAAGATTCAACTAGAGTTTTGATGGATTTCAGTAAAAAAATAAATATATAATTCCTTTAGTGTATGGAATCAATCCACTAACCTATCCCTCCACTAATGCTACTCTCTTAATATAAAATTTTCATCCTCGAAATTTATCTGATCTAGTCATCAAATAATTGAGGGTACTTCTTTCGAATTTTTGCATCTTGCTCCGAGGATGCTTCGCGGCTCCATGATGTGTCCACAATACTTAACCAATGGTGTAGTCTTCGTCCGCTGTATGTGCTCCTTTTGATCCAGGATGCAAATTAGTTTCTTGATGTAAGTCGTATCTTCTTAAAGTTCGAGGTCTTGCCAATCGATGATGTGTGAGGCGTTTCTTTTGTATTTCCGCGGTATTGATACATGGAAAACATTATAGGCACTAGTTAACTGAGGCAATAACGAGAGACGATATGCCACAGCTCCAACTCTCTCCAAAATCTCAAAAGGGCCTATAAATCTAGGAGTTAATTTCTCTTTAGCTCCAAAACACATCAATCCCTTCATCAGTGAGACTATATAAAATACATGGTTTTCAATTACAAACACCAAATCTCACCTTCTATTGCTAGCATAGCTCTTCTGCCTACTTTGAGCCATTAACAATCATTTCCTAACAATTTCTACTTTCTCCATACCTTTTTTAAAGATATTGGGTCCAACTGATCCTTTCTCTCATACTTCGATCCAACAATTTGACACATGACATAGATGTTTATAGAGTGCTTCATAAGGGGGTCATTCTATTAATGCTAGTATGATAGTTGTTGTTATACGCGAATTCTTCAAAATGGAGATTGTCATCCCAACTTTCCTTAAAATCTAAAGCACATGCCCACAAAGAGGTCTTCAAGTATCTAATTTACATGTTCTGTCTATCCATTAAACTGAGGATGGTATGTTGTATTGTAGTCCTCTCTTATAATTCCTCTATGTTGCATTTATGCAGTGGTTACGTATATAAGACTTGCATCTCAACTTTGACCCTCAAATTCTTAAATTTGTGACAATGTGTCTCTCACCGTCTGAATGTGTGCACAATGCACTCGACAAAGTCCTGGTATATGATAAGGATATACAATGAAAGTCAGTACAATGAAATCCTGGCAACCAGAGTACATCTTGGTCATTGTGTTTCATAAATTGTCTCCAAACTCATTGGTTTCAGCATCCCCATACATGTCTTTAGTTTCGGGGGGTCGCATTCGGCTCATCCTGGACAACTTCATCCAGGTTATTTCCACCAAGGATTTGAACAACCGCGTTATGAACCTCATTTAAGTATGGGACACTATGGTACTGTTGGAAACTTGATACACGTTCAATACACTCAGGTCATGACACGCGCTCACAGTGCATGTTCTAAACCCTATATGTTGGGTCAAGTCTATTTTTTTATTAGATGTATTTTCAAATCGTCATGAGAAACTGATAAACTGTACATCTACAAGTGGTGCTTGGACACAAAACAGTTTCTCTACTACGAAGGTTTTCTCGTGTGAACTATTGGGGGCCTTGCGCAAAACCTTAGGATCTATCCCTCCAGAACAAACCAGAATTATGGAATAACAAAGCAATGAAATAAATCAAAGCATCAATCACACACCATACAAGAGATTTTTACGTGGAAAACCCTCAAAGAGGTAAAATTCACGGGACCTCGTCCAGATCAACAATCCACTATGAAGCAGAACGTTACAACCTTCTTCACTCATGTAGGAGTGGATGAATAATAAGAGAATAAAAGAAAAATAGAGAGATCTCACCGATTATGAGGATGTAGAAGCGCTGAGATGACGGCTCCCTTACACAAGCTTCCTCTTTCTCTTTTCTCTCACTCTCTCACCTTTGATATCCCTAAACCCTTTAGGAAACCCTCTTATGCTTTTCTTGTACATAAAAAAAATCTTAAGAACCCCTAGTTATAGTTTTAGGAAACTCCTTTCCGCATCTTAGTTGTGAAAAGACTTACGAAATGAAATCTGCACAAAATCGTGGAACGAATCTGCGTAGCTACAACCGGTCGTACCAAGTCCACGACTGGTTGTGAGCCACCTACGACCGGTTGTGGACTACCTATGATCGGTCGAGCACCCCTGAAAAAAATATCCTAAACTCGTTGGAGTTTGAGTCGTATAACCCACGGCCAGTCGAACACGACCCACGACCGGTCGAGCAGGGCTCTCGACCGAAGACAGGTTAAAAAACCATCAAATCTCTCCTTTTTTAACCCAGGAGGGATTCACGTTCTTCAAGCCAGCCTGGTTTCTACAAACCTCAAACTTGCCCTTGAGCAAAGCCTTGGTCATCATGTCTGACCCATTATCATTCGTATGGACCTTCTCAAGCTATAACACCTTCTGTCCCAGAGTATCCCTGATGCAGTGATACTAAATCTCTATGTGATTCGACTTGGATTCTTGCTCAAGTGTATAGCACTCTGACTATCGCAATAGACCATGTGCTCCTCTTGCTTCAGGCTAAGTTTTTGTAGGAACCTTTTCATCCAAAACATCTCTTTACATGCTTCTGTGACTGTAATGTACTCGGCCTCTGTCGTCAACAATGCTATGACCTTCTGTAGCTTGCTCTGCCAAGAAACCGCTCCTCCTGTAAACGTAAACATGAACCCCGATGTAGACTTCCTGGAGTCTATGTCCCTGCCATATTTGCATTTGTGTAGCCCTCTGACACAGGTTTACCGTCACTATAGCATAGGCTTAACCTGGATGAGCCTCTTAGATACCGTAGAATCCACTTCACCACTGCCCAATGCTCTTTGTCAGGATTGGTAAGATACCGGCTGACAACACCAACCGCATATGATATGTCTGGGCATGTACATACCATAACATACATCAAACTTCCTACTGTTGACGCGTAGAGTATCTTCTGTATCTCTTCCACCTCTGCCTTCGTCTTGGGACACTGCCTGTCGCTCAATCTGAAGTGACCATCCAGTGGAGTAAAACCAGCTTCGTTGCATTCATATTGAACCGCTTTAGGACTTTCTCAATATACCACTTTTGTCACAGCTAAAGCTTCCTGCTGCTTCTGTCACAGGTTATCTTCATTCCTAGGATCTGTTTAGCCGGACCCAAGTCTTTCATCGCAAAGGACTTGTCCAACTCTTGTTTCAGTCTGTCGATCTTCTTGATGTATTTTTCCATGATGAGCATATCATCAACGTATAATAGTAGAATTAAGAAATCACCATCCGAGAACTTGCGCGTGAACACACAGTGGTCCGACTCCGTTCTGTCATACCATGTTGTAACATGAACAAATCAAACTTCTTGTACCATTACCATGGAGCTTGTTTCAGCCCATACAAGCTCTTCCTCAGCCTATACAGCATATGCTCTTTGCCCTTGACTTCAAACCCAAAGCCCATACAAGCTCTTCCTCAGCCTACACACCATATGCTCTTTGCCCTTGACTTCGAACCCTTCTGGTTAGTACATGTAGATCTCTTCTTCCTGATCACTACGGAGGAAAGCAGTTTAACATCCAACTGCTCTATCTCCAGATCCATGCTAGCCGCCAACCCAAGCAACACCCGTATGAATGTCATCTTCACCACTGGTGAGAATATCTCCTCGAAGTCTACGCCTTTCCTCTGATCAAACCCTTTCACTATAAGTCCGGCCTTGAACCTCATCTGTGAATTCTTCTGCTCAACTTTCTTTCTAAACACCTACTTGTTGCTCAAAGCTTCTTGCCCTTAGGTAGTTTCACCATATCATGGGTGTGGTTCTTATGCAAAGATTTTATCTCCTCTTGCATAGCTTTCAACCACTATTCCTTTTGCTCGTCGGCTAAGGCCTCAGAATAATCTTCTAGTTCTCCCCCATCAGTCAGCATAATATACTCATGCGGTGAGTACCTCTTGGACGGTTGTCTGTCCCTAGATGACCTCCTCACATGTGGCTCAACAGGTGGATCAAGTGGGGGCTACTCTCCTGGTCCGTCTTCTGAAGGAACTCTCTCATCTTCTGCACCTTGTTGTACTCCCCAGTTATCAGGCACTACGGAAGGAATAATTGGATCCATGTCCTCTAGCTCACCTAAACTAGGTTGGTTCTTCTCTGGCTTACCAATGTCTTCTATACACTGATCTTCAAAGAAAACCATATCTCTGCTCCTGATGAACTTCCTCTTGGTCGGATCCCATAATCTGTAACCGAACTTTTCATCACCGTACCCTAAGAACACACACTGCCTAATCTTCATATCGAGCTTGGATCTCTCGTCCTTTGGTACGTGAACGGATGCCCTGCATCCAAACACCCTAAGATGACTGTACGATGGATCATGTCCAGTCCATACCTTCTCAGGTACTTCTCCATTCAATGGGGCTAATGGAGACTTAATTATCAGATATAGCGCGCGTGCATTGCTTCTCCCCAGAATGTCTTGGGCAACTTCGCATGGGATAACATGCATATGATTTTCTCTATAATGGTGTGATTCATTCGCTCAGTTACACAATTATGCTAAGGGGTCTCGGGAACCTTCTGTTCAGTACTCGTGAAAGTCATCAATATATTCACCACCATTGTCAGTGCGGATGCACTTCAATGATCTACCTGTATCTCTCTCGACCATAGCAGGAAACAATTTAAACACACCAAAGACCTCGTCATTGGATTTCAAAGCATAAGCCCAAACCCTCCTAGATGCATCATCTATAAAAGTAACAAAATACAATGCCCCACCCAAGGCTTTTGTCCTCATAGGACCATAAACATCAGAATGAACCAAATTTAATGCATGCACTTTATTAACATGAGAAACAGATTTAACAAATGAAACTCTATGCTATTTTCCTGATAAACAATCAAGACAGGTTTTGAGAGGTGTACCTGTCACATCTGGAAGGAGTCGCTTCCTGACTAGCAGCTGAAGCCCTTTTTCACTCATGTGGCCTAGACGCCTGTGTCACACGTCAATAGCTAAATCTTTCGTTACATTCAACCCACCCTTGCATACACTGACACTTGCCTTGTACAGGTGCAACACTTCTTTCCTCTGGCTGCAATCAACGAACCCTTGATGAGCTTCCGGCGCCCACCAGCAAAACGGCTTTCATAGCCATCATCATCCAACCTTCCCGTCGACATCAAGTTGAGGCGAAGGTCTGAGATATGCCTCACATCCCTGAGAACCAATGTGCAGCCCACATCGGTCTTCACTCAAATATCATCAACCCCTACGATCTTCGATACGCCAGAATTTCTCATCTTTACGGTCTTATAGTCACCCGACTTGTAGCTTGTGAAGAAATCCTACGTGGAGTCATATGAAAATAGGCTCCCAAGTCTATCACCCAATCGATGTCCTAACTCATAGCCGTGAGACATACATCATGATCTGCAGAAAGAATAACTACAACGTCACCATCTGAGACGACCGCAGTGGAATCTGATTCATCATCCTTCTCCTTTCATTTTCCTTTCTTATCATTCTCAGCCTTACGATATTCATGCTTATAGTGGCCCTTCTTGCCATAATTCCAGCATTTAATATCTTTTCTGTTACTTGACTTGCCTCTTGATTTATCTCAGGCCATCTCGCCCTTCATGTTCTTTCCTCTCCCCTGTTCCTGTGTCACAATGGCCTCTTACTGAGTAGACCCCCGAGACTTCCTCCTTGTCTCTTCATTGAAGAGACAGCTAGTAACCTGTTCCATGGATATCTTTTCGCCTGGCGCGGAGTTACTTAGAGACACCACCAATGTCTCCCAACCGTCAGGCAATGAACTAAGCAAAAGCAAAGCCTGCAATTCATCATCCAGGACCATCTTCATAGAAGAGAATTGGTTCACTATATTGCTAACCTCATTCATGTGCTCGGCCACAGAACCATCATCCTTGAACTTGAGATTCACAAGTCGCCTTATCAGAAAAATCTTATTACCGGTTGTCTTCCTCTCATACAGCCCTTGTAATTTTAGTCATAGGCTAGCGGCTGAGGTTTCCGTAGACACATGGTGGAACACAGTATCATCTAGCCATTGTCTAATAAACTCCACTACCTTCCGGTCCAACTTCTTCTAATCTTCATCAGACATATCCTTGAATTTTGCTGATATGCCTAAAATTAGAGAATATAGATCATTGCAATAAAGCAAGTCCTCCATCTTAGCCTTCCATAGGGTCCAGTTAGAACCATTGAGGCTGATCATCCTTGATGAGCCACCTTCCATAATTCCAAACCGATCATACCCGTTCAATGAACTTAGCGCTCTGATACCACTTTGTTGGGGGCCTTGCACAAAACCTTAGGATCTAGCCCTCCAGAACAAACTAGAATTATGGAATAACAAAGCAATGAAATAAATCAAAGCATCAATCACACACCACACAAGAGATTTTTACGTGGAAAACCCTTAAAGAGGTAAAAACCACGGGACCTCGTCCAGATCAACAATCCACTATGAAGCAAAATGTTACAACCTTCATTACTCACGCAGGAGTGGATGAACAATAAGAGAATAAAAGAAAAACAGAGGGATCTCACTGATCACGAGGACGTAGAAACGCTGAGACAACGGCTCCCTTCCACAAGCTTCCTCTCTCTCTTTTCTCTCACTCTCTCATCTTTGATATTTCTAAACCCTTTAGGAAACCCTCTTGTACTTTTCTTGTACATAGAAAAATCTTAAAAACCCCTAGTTATAGTTTTAGGAGACTCCTTTCCGCATCCTAATTGCGAAAGGATCTGCGAAACGAAATCTGTGCAAAATTGTGGAACGAATCTGCGTAGCTACAACTGGTCGTACTAAGTCCACGACCGGTCGTGGACCACCTACGACCTGTCGAGCACCCCTGAAAAAAATATCCTAAACTCGCTGGAGTTTGAGTCGTGTAACCCACGACCAGTCGAACACGACCCACGACCGATCGAGTAGGGTTCTCGACCGGTTGAAGACGGGTCAGAAAACCCATCATGAACTTCAAAAAACTTCTCAAACTATAAATAAAACGTGGGTTTGGAAAACATAGTGCAATCCACTCCCTATTTATTACCGTCGGATCCCGATTAACTAACGGGCCCATTTTGAACCTTTAACTGACCCATTGACTGTACGTGAGAATCTATCTTTTACTAAAATTTGATAATGATATGATATAATAGAATATATACATGTATCATTATGTGACACTACATTGGCCAAATATCACACCCTATGGAAATACATAGTATACAGGTCATTCTAGGCAATGTGAATGCATGGCTCAACTTTCTCATTTTCGTTGTTCGAAAGAGCTCTTACTTATGAAAAATGTAGAAAACAAGACATGTCACACTGAAAAAAGTGGGGCCCAATGCTCATGATCTATACCGCCACTCTATTGGTGCGATCGAGTTTTCAGTCCCTTACCAATATATATGAGTTAGGCTCAGGCCTTTCATAAAAGCCAGTGCGTCAGCTACAACCGAATAGGACAATTAATAAATTGGTCGGACCTGGCCCAAGATTTGCAGAACTTTATAAGCCTCAAACCAAGCCCAAGAACATGGTCATTTACGATGTTGTTAGGTGGGCTTGGGACTGAAATCCAAGGCCATGTATTAAGTGGATTGGTCTAGTACTAGAGGACCTTAGTCAAGTATGGGTCTGATTTTAAATCCCAATTAACGAACAAGTTGGGCCACATGGCTCATATATGTTGGAGGTGTTCAAGATGAACGGTCCGGATCATCAATTGGTGGGCAAGGTAGCGAGCCTCCTTATCACTTCTCTTGAAGTATTTCACCATATTCGTTCTCTTTTTTCTCTTCTTTTTTTATTTTTTGGTCCACATGAACCATAGGGTGCTTTTGGATGCTCGATTGGGCTGAATTGCAATAATTTAATTAATGTAAACAGAATGACTAACACCTAGGGGGTGTTTGATTTTCTATGATACATGTAAATCATAAAAAACAAAAAAGTAATTATTACTTTTTCACTTGTTTGAAAATGTGAGAGTAATTACACCTCGAAAATCAATACAAAAGTGTTGACTTAAATATGTGGACCCTACCATAATGTATATGACACTATCCATTTATTTTATTTGAATATTTTATGGCATGAGCCTAAAAATGAAGCAGATCCATTGCTTGAATAGCCCACATGAAAGAAAACAGTGGTCTTAATTTGTCTAACGTTTAAAGTCGTTTCCTTCATTGGGCCCATATAGAGATTTTTTAAAATCATATAACCCGTTCATTGGGTCACATAGACATGAATAAGAGGAAAAGATAAATATCAGCTTAATCCAAAACTTTTAGGGCCTTAAGAAGTTTTTAATGGTAGGCGTTCGATTCCCGCTGTTTCCTTTGGTGTGGTCCACTTGAACTTTGGATCTGCCTTATTTTTTTGCTCATGCCCTAAATTCATCTTACATAACAAATGAGTGATGTGGATAAGTCACATGCATCACGATGGGCCCCACATTGATTTCATAAAATTCTTAATTTAAGTGTTAAAAAAGTAAGTTGTCACATCTGCATAGTGAAAGATGCATACCTGTGATGCATTTAAAGCGGGATTCCAAAATATCTTAAATTTGAATTGAAACCTCACTTGGGCCATAAGCATTTTTATTTGGTTTGATTAGGGATGTTTGGTAGTCACTTTAGACCATTTACTTTTTAACCCTACAACAAAACTGGCACATTTCTACAAATAAACTGTCTCATCCCATTTTCTAAGTAAAAAAAGAAGGGAATTTGCGAATGTGTCTGCATTGATATAATCTTAACCATTGGTATAAATTCTAATAGAAGATGACACCACTTGTCACAGCCATCGGATAAAACTCATTAAACCCATTAAACCCATTTTTTAGTGACACCCAAAAATACTATAAATTATTGCAATTCAATTCAATTGGGCATCCAAATGCCGCCTTAATAACATTGTATTTTCTAACTAATGGAATTGATTTCAAGATATGGAGAATCTCCAAATTTGTTGAGAGCTACCTCAAATGGAAGTTCCCTCTAGAGAAGTATGGATTGGTACCAAAACATAACTTCTATTTGTTGGAATATATAGAGACTGACCCATTTATGACCACAACCTTTGTATTAAGAATAATAACTTCTCATACTCCACACATTTTTATATTTTGATAGGTGTCTCTTCACATTCCAAGAATGTCTTTTCACATTATAAGAAGTGACTTTTCTCATTCTGTTAAATTCATTTATTTGGTTAAAAAAAAAAACTCTTAGAATCATTTAATGACATTGAATGTTCTGATTAATTAGAGGAGATAAAGAGTCATGTAATTATTTAGTTTCTTTGTGTTGAGGAGAAGCTTTCAATCTTCAAGTTTTCATGTTGCTCGACCGGTCGTGGGGGAGCCATAAATGGTCGTAGGAGGCGCTCGACCGGTCGTAGGTTCGAGCCCTGACACGACTCGAAGTCCAGCGAGTTGTGCTGTTTTTTTTTCCCAATATAGGACCAGTCCTGAAATTTTTAGGACCAGTCTTAGGGGTCTATGACCAGTCATAGGAGAGATACGACCGGACGTAGGGGTCTACGACCAGTCGTAGGAGGGCTACGACTAGTCGTAGGTTACACAGTTTGTTCCACGATTTTGCGCGAAACTGCGGATTTGAGTCATTTCGCAACTGGGATGCGGAAGGGAAGTTGCCTAAACTATAAATAGGTGTTCGTAGGACTTTTTTAGATAATAGAAAAGTTCTCTAAAGGGGTTCCAGGAAAATTAAAGGGTGTAGCAAGGGTGAGATTCGAGGTTGTTCGAATCAGGTAAGTCCTTTCTCTTTGTAATTTCTGTTTTCACAGTGGAGATCTGTCGCTTTGTGCCGTGATTTTTTTCCGAAAGGGTTTTCCACGTTAAATCTGGGTGTTCTCTGTGTTCTCTTGTGTGCTTGGTGCCATTGAATTGCTATCCTAGATCTAGATTTGTGTGATTCCGCAGGGCAAAATTCCCAACAAGTGGTATCAGAGCTATTGTTGGGGCACAGATCTGAATCTGAGGGATTAGTAATAATGACAAGCGCTAAGTATGAGATTGAGAAGTACTCAGGAAAAAATAATTTTGAGTTATGAAAGGTTAAGATGATTATCCTGTTAACCAAGCAAGGTGAAGATGATGCTCTTGAGGAGATGAAGTCTACTATGAATGATGCTGATTGGAATACTCTTGATAGAAAGCTTTTTCATCGATCCGTTTATGTCTCACGGATGGGAAGTACTTAAAAAGGTGGAGCTACGATGGATGTAGCGGATTCCACCTCTGCACATGTGTGGCATGTTGGGCATGGCCACATGAGTGGGCAGGGTAGGAAGGCTGAAACGCGCGGATAGAGATACAGAGCAGGGGGAGCAGCCACCCGTGAGAAGAAACACATGGCATGATCGCAGGACATTGGCGAGGTACATGGACGACTCCAATATCACAGGAGATTCATCTTCTATTCAGATGGCTCTAGGTGAGCCTGGTGCTGAAAAGTGAAAGGTGACTGTGGGCAATGTGATGGATTCGTTATATCAGACCGACATATGGGAACGGGTGAAGCTTCCAGTGGCCCGGAAAGTGGTTGGATGCAGGTGGATCTTTAGGAAGATACAACATAAATACAGAGCGAGGTTGGTGGCGATGGTTTATGCTCAGGGAGAAGGGATCGGCTTCTCAGAGATATTCGCGTCGACGGTATAACAAGTATCTATTAGATCCGTGATTGACGCTAGTTGGCCAATGTGATCTTGAGCTGGAAGGAAGGATGTGGAGTTTGCACTTCTGCAAGAGAAAGTGAAGAACAGATCTACATGAAGCAACCAGAGCAGTTCGAAGTGAAAGGGGCTGAGAAAAGACTTTGCAGGAGGTCGTTGTTCGGCCTGTCGCCTAGGCAGTGGTTTGATTCTTTCATGGTGGGTCAGGTATTGTATGTTGATGACATGTGGATCGCTAATTATGACATGTCTGAAATCAATGTACTGAAGACTCGGGACATCCAGGATGAAGGATCGGGGGGTCTGCAAAGATGGTTCTTGGCGTTGAGACTGAAGGAGGAATAGGCTTTGGTAATCACAGGAAGAATACCTTATGTGTAGGTATTGATCCAAGATGTGATGGGCCAGGTAAAACCAGAAAGCGTTCCCTATGCGTCTCTCCTCAAGTTTTTCTCAGGATTTGTCCCAAAATAGATGAGAAAAAGCATGATATCTCATGAGCCTTATTCGAATGCGCTGGGAAGTGTATGCCATGGTTTGGTTTAGACCAGTTATTTCACCGGCTATTAGTGTTGTGAGCAAATACCCCGGCAAGCAATATTGGGTAGCGGTGAGATCGTAAGAAGACTACATCTTTTCTTTTGAGAAGACAGGAGCAAGGGTGGTTGGGCACATGAATTCTGATCCGACGGACATGCTCTCCTAGATCGTTCCTGTAGAGAAGTTTAAGTTCTGTGTAACTTTTCTGTGCTTGGCGATGGCGTAAAAGAAAGACGGAGTGTGCACAAGGAGCTATGATGAGATGCAGAAATAAGAGAAGAGGTCACGTAGCTACACGGTTGAAGAATGAAGACTTGGTGGAGATTGTTGAGGAGAAGCCTTCAATCTTCAAGTTTTCATGTTGCTCGACCGGTCGTGGGGGAGCCACGAATGGTCGTGGGAGGCGCTCGACCTGTCGTAGGTTCGAGCCCTGGCACGACTTGAAGTCTAGCGAGTTGTGCTGTTTTTTTTCCCAGTCTAGGACCAGTCCTGAAATTTTCAGGACCAGTCTTAGGGGTCTACGATCAGTTGTAGGAGATCTACGACCGGTTGTTGGGGTCTACGACCGGTTGTTGGTCGTAGGTTAAACAGTTTGTTCCGCGGTTTTACGTGAAACTGCGGATTTGAGTCCTTTCGAAACTGGGGTGCGGAAGAGAAGTTGCCTAAACTATAAATAGGTGTTCCTAGGGCTTTTTTAGGAAATAGGAAAGTTTTCTAAAGGGGTTACAGGGAAATTAAAGGGTGTAGCAAGGGTGAGATTCGAGGTTGTTCGAATCGGGTAAGTCCTTTCTCATTGTAATTTCTGTTTTCACAGTGGAGATCTGTCGCTTTGTGTCGTGATTTTTTCCCGAAAGGGTTTTCCATGTTAAATCTGGGTGTTCTCTGTGTTCTCTTGTGTGCTTGGTGCCATTGAATTGCTATCCTAGATTTAGATCTGTGTGATTCCGCAGGGCAAAATTCCCAACACTTTGATGGGTTGGAACCAAATCATTTATAAATTCAAGGCTCCTAGTCCCTCTCTCCAACTCAACATCTGCAGTTGATCTCCCATATTCCTTCACGCATCAAAGAGAGATGAATAGAGAGAAGTTCAGAGTTAGTTGATCTTAGTCGTTATGCCAAGTTGAGAAGACTTAAACCGTTAAAAGCAATGACTCATCAATATCAAGTTTCTTCATCATCTAATTCAATGGTGCAAGGTACACTTTTTAATTTGTACAACTTTTGGTTTTTATTTTATTAAATGCATCAAGTCAAGATCTTATAGATTTTATGTTATTGTTAAACCGTTTTGATGCAGGACAATCAACCACTTGCTCTAAAAATTCGAACAGTTAGAGTATGGTGAATTAATCTCTTTATCTCATAGCCCAAGCCTCATATCTCATGGGTTAGGACATCGGCTGAACCCTCTTTATGTGCCCCAAATCACATGGACCGCCCACCCCCGAGCGTGTCCCCGCATCTCACAAGCCACCTCACTCGAGCCTGGTGTGAAATGCGCATTATCTACCCTTGGTAAGGAGTCTCGAACACGAGACCTCCCTCGTGGGCCCCAAATCGCATGAGTAACTCACCCCGAGTGTGCCCCTGTATCCAACAGGCGACCCTACTCGAGCCCAGTGTGAAAATGCCCCTGCATTACGTATGTAGCTGTTAACATATATTGGTCCAAGATTAACACCATCGACATATTTTTGCTTGTCAAGTCACAGCTCATCCAAACAACCACAACAAAGTTAAAGAAGGGAGTATCATCGTGAAGAAATCGTAGTCGTTCAATTTCTACAAATATGGTTTAATCATCGAAGGTGGAGATTTGCTTTTGGAGACAAATATGGTATTTTGAAAACGGTGTTAACTCAACCAAACTATCCAAATTGTCGACCTTAGTATGGAAAAATAATATCAATTCTTAGATACAAATAATTTGATGATAAGAATATAGAAAATATAAACATATTTCTCATATCACAACAATTGCAGTATAACTAGTATTGAGGATTACTCACCATTTTTTGCAAATCAAAATAGTGGAAAAGGTAATAATGATTTATTTTATTAAGAGGATTTTTCATAAATCCTAAAAAAACCTTCTCTCAATTTCTTGCAATCCAAACAATATGTGTACAAGCATTAAAATTTATTATGAAAAAAGAAAAATTCCACGGCATAAAAGGACCATTTTGCCTTTTTCACCGTACGCCCCCACATGCATGTAATGCCTTTTTAACTGGTGTTGGATTAGGTATGCCCAACTGCTGGATGCAACTTGCATACTATAATACACGTGAGGAAGCAAGCCTCTTACCAACCAAACCAAATACGTCTTTTCCTGTTTATGCAGCCAGCTAATATCCATGATGATGTCTCAGCTCATGGGGTATTTTGGAAATGATGGCAACTCAACCACATCATCCAAAATGCTGACTCAAGTATGGGTAAAGCATATCTCTGTAATCACATTTATCATGCAATCTCAATGAACTTGTGGCTATTTAATGAATATGGTGATCCAAATTCTAGGGAAAAATCAGATGTTTGCTGTTTACAAATAGGATAGTACTGTTTTGGACCGTCTAAATCATCACACCAGTAAGCCATGTCCATAGGTTGGACAGTCATCACCATTCTTAAGTGGTGGTGAACTATCATATATAAGAGTCTAGACCCTCCAATTTACATGTGAAAAATCTCGAGAGCACAACGGTTGATCGAGTGGGCCATATCCCATATTGACTGCTTGAAAAATATAACAAGAGAGAGCTACGGAAAGAAGGAGACTTTTAGTTTCTTTATGCTTTCATTTCTTTATTGTTACCATACAGTTCTTCTTGCTATCGGCCTCATGCACACATGGTTCAGCGTGTTGGGTGGGAATGGATGTGGATCCAATAAAGGGGTTATTTTTTTTTCAATAAATGAAAAACTTAAGAAGGAATTCACTGCATTATAATGTGATGTGGTGTGGAATCTTTGTGGGGCTCACAATGATGTATGCGTTTTATCCACCCAGTCCTTTGGGTTTTCCAACTCGTTTTAGGGCATGAGTTGAAAATGAAAACATATCCAAAGTTCAAATGGACCACATCATAGAAAACAAAGGAGATAATGATGTCACCATTGAAACCTTACTAGGGTTCACAATAATGTTTATTTGTCATTTAACCTATTAATATGGCTACATGAACATGCGCGAAGGGAAGAGACAAATATTAGTTTGATTCAAAACTTAGCTGGCTATTAAGAAGTTTTCAATAATAAGCCTTCAATTCTTACCATTTTCTTTAGTTTTGTCCACTTAACTTTAGATATGTTTCAATTTTGGATTTGTGACCTAAAAAGCAGATGAAAAGTGTGGAGATAACACATACATCATAGTGGGCTTCACAAAGAATTCACACTTGCCTAACGTTAGTATGCACTCAAATGAGAATTAGGGCTGTCAATGGGCTGGGCTTGAGTAGGCCTTAACTCGGATTTTGAATTGTTTTGGACTAGGCCGTTGAGTTAGTCCTATTCAAAATTTTAATTTTTCAAGCTTAAGCCCAGCCCATTGACACCCCCAGTAGGAATGTTAATTGGGTGTGACCCAATAAGATGGGTGTTTTCCAAACTCTAGAACCTACCTCAATGTATGTGTTATATATACATATAGTACATCTATTTTGTTAGTTCATTTAAAAGCATGATCCAAAATATAAGGCCGATATAAATATCAGGTGAACACTAAAAAAATGCCCACCATTAAAAACTTATTAAGCCAACCTTAATGTTTGTCTACAAAAATAAGTCCGATATAAGCCCTAAGTAGACCATACCATAGGAAGCAGGTGCTAAGGACGCCTACAGGGTTGTTTGTTTGCCATCCAACTTGTTGATATGGTCATATATAACGGGATGAAGTGAAAAAATAAATATCATCTTGATCTAAAACTTCTTTAGTCTCTAAGAAAATTTCAACTGTATGAATTTAATTCTCATTGTGTGATCCACATTAGCCTTGAATCTTCCTTACTTTTACACTTACGATCTAAAATGATATGGAAAATTAGATGGACGGTGTGGATGAAATCCATACACCACGGAGGCCCCTCGGAGCCTAGCATGTCCCAAGCTCGGAACAGACGGGTATTACCTAATCCGTGGCCGCTGTTGTGGTTGTGCTGGACGCGCGGGCGTGCGGCGCAGAGATCATTTGGGAGATGACAATCGAGCCGGAAGAACGGTAACAGGGAAGTGGCGAGGTGATGTGCAAATCGGATCCGTCCATACGTCGGGATCTAGCTTGAATGGTTTATGTATTGAAAATCACAGTTATTAGACAGTACCATCCATCTAACCAATGGCCATTAAATATACGGTGGAAAACGGAAAAAAGTTAACGGTCAAACTTTGCCATGGTTACATCAGCTTGCCACGTGTCGTGTGGAGAGATGGCTATACGCTGTTACGGTTGGCTGTACTGTATCATCTCCATCCGTCACACATCGCCGTACCTTTGGCTACGATGCGTTCAGTAGATAGCCCCCCGGATCAAGGGTTAGGATTTTCCAGTTAGAGCTATTTTCTTCTTTCAGTGGCCCATCAACGATACTACCTCACAATCAAACCGTTCCGATCACCATTGGGCCCACACAAGTACGGGAGAAAACGTTAGCTGGAAGTCGGATTGGGTAGTGTAGAACACAGCACCGAGGCTGGTGCTGTGTTGACATGGCAAAGTTTATAGGGTTCCGTGACGTATTTGTTATATCCACATCCTCCGTATATTAAAAAAAATGAGGTAGTTCTAAAATTTAAATGGACCACACTACGTAAAGCCATCAAAACAATCACCGTTGAAACTTTTAGGGCCCATCCGAATATTTATTTGCCATCCAACATGGGCCGAAAATTCATTTGTGGTGTGGTCTGCCAGGGAGTTGCTCTGCCTAAGATGATCCGAAAAATTGTATTCACGTGGCTTCCCCATGGACACGGATTGCGACCTATCTGTCCGTGTCTCGCCCGAACGGGCAGTCATGTAGGCAGGCCCACCGTGATGTAATTTGTATATCTAAGCTGTCCATCCTCTTTTTTGGTTCATTTCAAGTCATGAGTACAAAAATGCGGTAGATCTAACCCTCAGATGTCCACACCACAAATGACTATTGCATTTAATGCAACCAAGCTTATTATTTGGTGTGGTGCACTTGAGTATTGGATCTATCTCATTTTTGTGTTTGTTTATTAAAATGATACGAAGAAAGGGATTGACGGCTTGGATGTACAGACACATCACGGTAGGCCCGCCCACATAATTGCCCGTACGGGCTAGAGGGGTAGGGGTAGGACGCAATCCGTGTACCTTTGCCATGTCAACGCAGTATGGACGTGCGTGCCCCAACTGATTAGGTGAGACCGTGTACTTACCCAAGATGGTACAACCCTTACTGTGGGCCCAGCTTGATGTATTTATTCTCTACCCACACCGTTTATCAGTTTTCTTAGATAATTTTAAGGTATTATCCAAAAAAAGAAAAATATCTAATTATCAATTATCAAATGGGCCATATCATGATAAATAGTGGTGATTGACAATAAATGGGCTACAAAAGTTTTGGATCAAGTTTATATTTGTTTTTTTTTTCCTTAATCTAGACTTACATGACCTTAACAACGGATTGAATGAAAAATAAAAACTATGGACATATAAAGGTGCAGCTTAAGAAGTTTCTAACAGTAGGGCATTTAATCACCATTATTTCTTATGACATGATCCACCTAATAATTGTATGATTTGCATCTGCTTCATTTTTGTGTTAATACCTTAATGATCTTTAAAAAATGGGTGAAAATCATGGATACATTGCGTCCTATTCCATTGAACTATGAGGTTTATGGTGATGTTAGTATTTTATTTACACTGTTCTTAGATCATTCTAAAGTATTAAACAAAACTTGAAGCAGGTACATAATTTCAATGGACCACATCAAAAGAAGCTACAGTGATAATGACACTCATGGTTGAAACCTTTCTACATGCTACCATGATATTATTTTACCACCCAACATATTAATAAGGGTATGCAGACTTGAGTAAAGTGAAAACAAAAATTTCAGCTTGATATTTTTTTTTACCGTCCAACATATTAATAAGGTCATGTAGATGGGTGAAGTGAAAATAAAAATTTCAGCTTGATCCAACACATCTCTAACTCTCAAGAAATTTTTAATAGTGGACGTCTAATCCCCACTTTGTAGTCTACTTCAACACCAAAGCTACTTCGATTTTTGAATCATACCTTAAAATAATTATATAAAAATAATTAACGATGTGGATAAAATACTTATACCACGGTATGCCCCACGGAACCCTCCCTGGACATGTTATTGTCCGGGGGTAGGACGCAATCGGCATCCCAGAATATTTACATCAAGGTGGGGCCACGGTCAGGGCCGCACTAGAAGCGCAGTCGCTGGTGTACCAGATGCCGCCAACATAGCTGACACACCACCAACATAGATGGTGTGGTACGTGTAGTGCGAAGACGACGGAACGGATTGGACACTCCCCTTGCCACCAGCCGCCTCGGCTTATAGTCAGTGATCTGTGCGCCCCACTATGATGTATGTGCTTCATCAATTCTGTTCATTCATTTCTAAAGATCATTTTAAGGCCTGATACAAAAAAAGATAAGTATATAGATTTAAAGTGGAACACACTGTATGAAAATAATAGTGATTGGATATCCATCATTCAAATCCTCGTAAGGCCCACTGTACTGTTTATTTGACATACATTATTTTGATTAAGCCATACACACCCAGATGAAGGGAAAAAAATAAAGATAAGCTTGATCCAAAACTTTTATGCCCCCAAAAAGTTTTTAATGATATAAATTCATTCAACACTGTTTCCTGTAACGTGGTCCACTTAAGATTGAGATATACCTCATTTTTTACCTCATGCAATAAGATAATCTAGAAAAATAGATTGACGGCATGGATGAAACACATACATAATAGTGGGGCTAAAGAGTACCGACCACCAGCGACTGGCCGGTGGCCGGGGTAGCCAATACGTTATCGAAGACGAGCGCTGACGCTCTTTGGAGTTGTATGAACGTTCAAAGGAGATCAAAGTTATGTGACCCACAATGATGTATGTGTCATATCCACACCGTTCATTCATTTTGTGAGGTCATTCTAGATCTTGATCCCAAAACTGAATTATTTAGAAGGATAAAATGGACCACACAACAAATAGCAGTGGGAGAATGATTGTACTGTTAAAAACATTCGTTGGGCTACCATAACGTTTATTATCCATCCAATCACAAACAGACCTGGCCAAAGAGGAAAAAAAATATCACATTGGTCCAAAATTTCTGTGATCCCAAAAGGGTTTCAATGGTAGGCGTTCAATCCTCAACTGCCTTTTATAGTGTGGTCTACTTGATTTTTGGATCTGTCTTATTTTTCTACTCAAGCCTTACATTGAGCTTTTCAAGTGGGCGGACGGTTTGGATATAACACATACCTCACGATGGGACCCACAAAACTTGGTGACGTCAACACATCAGCCAGGGGTGAGTCCGGGGTCTCACCCAATCCGCTCCACCTCGGTGCTGTGTTCTACAACACTACGCAATCTGAGTCCCTTCAGCTGCAAGCCACCGGTTCAAGTGGTCCCGCGAACCATCTCCATTTCTTTTTCTTTTCTCCTTTTCCCTTCTCTCTCCCCCCAAAAAACTATCAGAACTTTCTCCCAATTTCAATTTTCATCAGATTCCTTCCATGGAACTCAAAATCGCTCCAGAAAGCGATTCGAGGGTTAGGGTTTCAGAGGAGAAGAAGAAGAAGAAGAGCGGTAGGAAAGATTCTAGGGTTTCTGCGTCGAATTCGGTCTCGGGCGAAGGTGACGAGGACGACGAGGACCTTCCGATCTCTGCATTACGCAGAATCTCTAAGCGCGAGAAATCGAGTGTAGTTTCGGAGGATTTCACGGTTCCTGCGTCGACTGGTGATGACACTGACGATCTTCCGCTCGCTGCGTTTCGCAGAATCTCTCTGCGAGAGAGACCAAGTGTAGACGCGAAGGATTTGAGGGTTCCTGGAAGGAAATCCGATGTCAGGGTTGGGGTTTCAGAGAAGAAGGGCGGGGAGGGAACCTCTGGGGCTTCGAATCTCGCTTCGAGATGTGGCCATGGAGATGTTGGTCATTTATGGTCTTCGGATGCTCCTAGAGCTGGAAAATTGGAAGAAGAGACGAGTGATGAGGTGGATTTTGGAATATTTGAATCGAATGGGAGGATAGATGGCAGTGGTGATGAAAGCGGCAATGAATGTGATAATCTCATGATCTCTTCACTTTTTAGAATAAGGGGAAAGGGTTTTGGGGATTTGAAGAAGAAGACTGTTTCCAGAGTACCAGGCAAGAAGGGAGATCCAAGGATTTCCGACAAGGAGAAGAATTGTCAGAGTTTTGAAGAGGATGTTAGAGAAAACGGAACTGGTTTCAATGCTGACAAGGACTCTTGTAGTTTTGAAGAAGAGAATGATTTTAGGGTTTCGAAAGAGGGAGGGAGTGGGGATTTTGGGTTCCGGAGGTTTGGAATCGGAGATATGGTTTGGGCAAAGGCATTCCCACACACATGGTGGCCTGGCAGGATTCTCAGAAAGGTAGGTTGTCGGGTGCTAGTGTTGTTTTTTGGGGGTGAGAAAAGTGGTCTGTTTCTTGAATCAGAAGTCCGTGGTTTTGAGGAGAATTATTTAGCATTGTCGAGGATGGCTGGAGGGAAGTTGTTGGATGTGATTGGTTGTGCTTTGGAGGAGTTGGGCCGGAGAGCAGCTTTGGAGTTGACTTGTCCTTGCGAGAGTCAGATGGAGGATATGGAAAGCGAGAAATTAATCGATGTTGGAGATCATTCAAGTGAATTTGTTGAAGCAAAGAAGGGATTTCAGCCAGTGAAGATGTTGGGTTTTGTTCTTAAGATGGCTGTTTGTGCGCAGGTTAAAAGTGCAGAAGCTGTCGGCAAAGCTAGGGCAGGTGGACAAGTTAATGCCTTTCGGCGGTATGTTTCAATCAGGCCAGACTGGATGTATTATGAAACAATGAGGATCTCAGGAAGCAGTGCAGTCACGGATGATTCACAAGGTATTTTGAGAAATACAAGCAACCCTTTCATCATTTTCTACATGTTTTTTTTTTTTTCCTTTTCTTTTCTTCTTTTTTGCTGTTTATGTAGGAGAAATTGTGATGGTGTAGCTTGCCAAGTATGCTCATTTTATTTGTGTAGGAGAAATTGTGATGACATAGCCACATATTCACTGATTAGAACTGTTTCATCTCACAATGTACAATTGTCTCAGTCTCCTGTGTGATGAAACGGTTCTAATCAGTGAATATGTGGCTGTTATTAGTCATTAATTACTACCTAAATGGATGGATTGTGAATTGTATGTAAGCTTTTCATAACATAGAAGACTTGAATTAGCATTCTCTATTGGGAAGATTCCTTTTTCTTGTTTCCTCATCTTTATAAAGTTCACTAATCATAAAGACCCAAGAAAGAATAAAGGCTAAGGTTAACAAGTTCTGACAAATAGAATAGGCTTCCATGTATGCTTTTCTCAACTGCTTGCTACAACCTTTGCTTCTATATTCTTGAACATAGCAAAATCTAGCATGGCTCAAGATTTTCATAAATGGAATATGGCCAAGGTGATAATGTGAAGAAGGGATATGACTAAACTATCACATGACTCACAATCACATTAGCAGAATCGCAATGCACAACACTGAATAATCAGTAACATCAGAATGGCTTGGTACCTTCACATTCATGATGATGGAGCTTGCTATCTGCACATTGCAACAGCCAACATAACAATTTTCATTATGTAATGATTTGCAAATCAAAATCCGATGGCCACATTTCCCTACCATTGACCATCACGATTGACCTTCTGAACACCAGTCAGAGGAAGATCCTAAATGCCGAGCTCACCCCAATTGACCTTCTCCCTGTTTTTAATCTTGATAATCATAATTCATGTCCTCTTAAAAAAAAAAAAAATCATAACTCACGTAGGTCCTGTGTATTATTTAGGGCAGTTTGCTTATTACCTACAAAGTTGGTAGTGTTGGGATACCTATTGGTTTTATCTTTTCAGTGGACCAAGACTGGCTGATTGGGAAGAATTGAATGAGTTGTGATACAATCATCAATAGGGTGCAGAGTTTGATGGGATTAGGGGATTAGGCTTGGTCAGTTTTAATGGTATATGATGTTGTCATCCTTATGTCAAGATGGCATCATCAATGCGACTCATGGGTCCTCACTCCGCCTTTTCAATTTAGTGGTTCTTAGTTGACTTTGTTTGACTTTTGGGCATATTTTTGGCAGCCTTTTGGAGACACCCAATTTGTACTAAAAGTTTGTCTTTTCTTTCTGTTTGAGTAGGAGTACAAGTGGAAGAGTTTAGGACAGATTTAGGATTGTTATTCTTTCTAAATTAGTTACAGAAATCAGTTTGGTTGTTTAGGGACCAAGAAATAAAATATCGATTTGAGATCATGGCCTGCTTGGAGATCGAAACTGGTACAGCTTGGCCTTGTTCATACTTGGTCTATTGCGGTTGGTTTTGGTCCTATGACAGTGTGGTGAATTGTTGTATTGCAAACTGAAACCTGTATGAATGGGAGGAAACCATGTTAGGGATTATTTACCAGACTACTCTCTCTCCTCTCTCTCTTTCTCTTTAGAGTAGGATTTGGAAAGTTATGGGACCGACCATTAAGCAAATATAAAGGCTGAGCTGCTGAGGTTGGTTACTAATTCAAGGGCATAGAGTTTTTTTTTTTTATATTCAGGATCTCTTTTTATGCATTCCATCAAACATTTTTCTTGCTGGATTTTTCCTTGGATGACTGTTTTACCCATTCTTGAAGATACAATTTCAAGTTCTGGAAGTATTTCTCTTGTTTGTTGAAATGGTTCAATTTAATTTATGGATATGCCTTTTCTCTTGTGTTTTTAGCGATTTGAGGTTTGATTTGCACAGTACCCCTAGGTTCCACAAATATTGTTTCTCTACAAACCTGAACCCAAAGAACTTCGATATCCTTCCAGAGACTTTGATAATCTTCAGTGATCATGGGATATACAACCCCCATCTACATTCTTTAGAGAATATACAATTGTTAGAATGTTGTTTTTATGGGTTGGCTAGCTCACCAGCAACCTCTTGCCTTTCTATATACATTTGGAGGGGATATTCCATGAGGAACCTGTTTAAGATCAATCAGGGCAAAATGCAGGCGACAAACATGACCCAATAGATATGGAAGGCTGAGAGGTGTCAATAGCCATTCTCATAGAGAATCCCATGCAAAAAGACATTGGTGACATCCATCTGATAGAATGGCCAAACAACACCTGCAGTTAAAAGTCCGAATAGTGGTCATTGTAGTGTCAGGGGCAAAGGTTCCTCATAATCATGGTTTTGAATATCGATATCGGGCAAGGTGTTCCGTATCCGTTACGATACGCCCGTAACGGCCGATATGTAACTGTAACGGCCATGACATTACGCGTTACGGGGTCGTAACGGCCACCCCCTATTTTTTGTGCCCGTAACGGCCGTTACAGCCCATAATGGCCATTACGGTACCGTAACAACTGTTACGGGCCTAAAGAAAATAAGAAAAAATGAAAAAAAGAAAAAAAAAAAAATGTACATACATATATATATATTTTTCTTTCTTCCTTTCTTTTTCTCTTTCTTTTTTTCTTCTTCTTCTTCTTGGGCTGCTGTTGCGCTGTGGTTGCGGCAGCGGCTGCGGCCCTTCTTCTTCTTCTTCCTCTTCTCTCTCTCTCTCTCTCTCTCTCTCTCTCTATCTCTCTTTTCTTTTCGGTTTCCCTCTCTTCTTTTCATTTGGGTATTGGAAAAAGGAATGGACTACGTGGCTGTGAACTTCAAATTTATTTTTAAAAATGTTCCGCAGTGCACAATGCACTTGCATTGTTTTGTTACATGGGCCCCACCTTGATTTATGTGTAGTATATCCATGTTGTCCACTATAATGTTTATTTTCCATCGAACCTGTTGATAAGGTCGCAAATAGTAGCTTGATATATATATATATATATATATATATATATATATATATATATATATATATATATATAAAGAAATTTTTAATGGTGGGGAATTAAACCCTTATTTTGTGGTTCACCTAAGATTTGGATCAGCCTCATTTTTTGCACCATGCCCTAAAATAAGTTGGCAAAAAGGATGGACCACATGGATATACAACCAATGCATTGAGGTGGGCCCCAATTTTAAAGGGATACTCACTAGTGGTCCACCGAAGATTTAGATCTACCTGAATTTTTGGACCATGCCTTAAAATGAGTTGGCAAAACTAATTGATGGCATTGATATACAAATACTTTGAGGTGGCGGGCCTGGCCCACTAGTGGCCCACTTGAGATTTGGATTTACCTTATTTTTTCCAATGCCCTTAAATGAGTTGCCAAATCGGATGGATGACATGGATATATAATACATAATTGAGTGGACCCCAGTACATGGCCCTAAAAATTTATACATGACGTATGTATTAACTCAAAATTAACCAATTAAATTTTGGGACCATTGTTGCTAAGTCACAATCCCAAAATTAAATAACTCTTACAATTTTCATCATTAGTTTGCAGACACTTGTTTTTGGAAATAGGACCATTTGATATTTTTCATTTTTCATTGTCCAATAAATGTCCACCAATCCATTAGTGGGATAAGTGCCAATAGACTGTATTAATTTGAGGCTAATTTGGGGCATCAAATGGTCCCCAGACCAGCCCTGAATCGAGAACAATATTTACCTTAATTTAATTTTAAATTTTTTTTAAAAAGATTTATGGGGAAAAATGATATTAAATTGTTAGGTATATGAATTACATAATAGGATACAGAAGTCCCTAAACTTTATATATTGAAATAAAATGCATGTAAGTCACGAAGTATGCAATGCACTAGTACTATAAATAAAAGGAAAGCTTGAAAATATAAGATGTTTTGGTATTACATTCATTATAGTAAATTTATATAGATATTATATAGTTAGAAAACTAAATATAAAAGGTTTACAATTAATTGCAGGTTGACAGGTTCATAAATCCATCAGACTAACCCGATATAGTATTCTCACCAAAGAGTGGACTGTTACACCACCATAAACATGTTCCAAATTGTAAATGAATGCAGATGGAATATTTAGAATATTTCGGATTTAATGGATATTTTTTCAACAAAAAAAATGCACCGTTACACACCCCGTATCGGCTGATATGGGGCGTATCCGTATAGGTAACGGTGGGCACTGTTATGCCCACCGATACCGATATGGAATACCTTGAGTATCGGGGGGTGCATCGGCCTAGCAAAAAATGATACGATATGGGCGTTGTGTATTGGTATCGGGCCATATTGGACCATAGCGGTCTCTTTTTTCTTAAAGCCAAAGAGTTAATGAAAATATCAGGAAAAAAAGAAGAAAAAATGGGATATTTAAGAATCCATCCTTTATTTTTTGTATTTTGGACATGCATATAATGGTGTGTCAAACTATTCCTTGATAGGAATGTTGTTTGTCAGTTTGACCTTTTTTTTTTGACAAATGACAAAACGGTTTCAAGCATGATTTAGTGAATTAGGCCTTGATTGAACACAAATTAAGCATGATTTGGTGAATTAGGTCTGATTACAATGAAATACAAGAAGAAGAAGATGAAAACATAAAAAAGAAAGTGAAGGTTTACCCTTCTTTTTTATTTTTCCTATAATGGTTCACCTTGCTTTGATTTGTCAAATCCCACTCAAATAATTTGTTTGATCCTAAAATAGGTCTAGATCTAGCCTAAAATGACTTCCTAAGCTTCCTCAATTGTTTAAATGAAAAAAGAAGAAGCATAAGCAAAATTTTGGAAAAAGAAAATCAGCTTTTATGGGTGTGTCGGCCGGTATCGATTCATATTAGATCTGTATCGGTGTTGATACGCTCATGGCCCATTTTTCAGGGCTAGGCCACTTCGGTCCCATATCACATATCACATATCATATCAGGCTGATATGGCTGTATTGGCTGATTGGATACAAATATCGAGAAATATTCTAATAATTAATGGAACACCTTTGAGCAAAACTGCGTGCAACAAGACAGCCCTTTACTTCAACGACCCATCAGAGTGAATCCTAACCTTCTAGACCACTTACAACTGATAAGTTTCTTTCCCATAGGAAGGGGACTTAAGTTCCATGTATATATATATATATATATATATATATATATATATATATATATATATATATATATATATATATATATATATATATATATATATATATATATATATATATATATTTAAAATTTTAAAAAAAGGTAACGAGATTTATATTAAGACAAAACAGGGTACAAAGAAGGAGGCTAATCCCGCTGAGTTAGCGAGAAGAGATGCCTCCGGTAGACAGAAAAATACAATCCTTAATATAAGCAAAATTATAGGCCCATTCTGCAATGTACTGCTGCACTTTCTGAATGGTTGCTTCCGCCAAAATATTGATATCATTGAAGCATCTCCCATTTCTTACTTCCCAGACCGACCACCAAACCGCCATGAGACAGATTTTCCATATCTTATTTCTTTGAATTCTTAAATTAGAACCAAGCCAGGCTTTTAAAAGATCCTCAGCAGAGCAAGGAAAGCACCAAGAGGTATTGAAGGATCTGAGGACAGCGGACCAAACTTAAGTTCCATGTATGGGTATGGTCCAGGGTAACAAGCTCCTCTATAATGGCTTGCTGCCAATGGGGAAGCATGGCAGCCTCTCAGTAACTTTGAGGTTTATATTGTAAGTGGATGACTGCAAGAAAGGGTGGAACCGCATAGGTTATTGGTCAAAAGCAACATAGATATATCTGGCAGGAGCACATCGCTCACAATGGGGATTGCATCTAAGATGAGGCTGAATGGGCATGCTAACATCAACCACCGAGGGGGTTGGATGAGATGTGAGGATCGGATGGAGAGGGCAGCATTTGACAGACATAAACATGAGTGGTAGGAGGATGAAGGGGAGAAGGGCTGAAGAGGGGCAGAGGTTAAATGATGTCCGCATTGGTCTTGCATCATTAAGGATGGATAGAGGAAGTGGGAACAAACTACCAAAAAAGAGGCACATTGTATGACAAGCGACTGGAAGAGGGCTGGGCAATTAGGGGAGAGTAGGGGATGGAAAGTGGGAATGAGTAAAAGAAAGGAAATGGAAGAATGATAAGATGAGGAGCATAGTTTGCAAACCAGGCAAGTAGATCTTGGACCCGGCTGAGTCAAGTTGGCTTGATCATTGACCTAGTTGCTGATTCAGGAGAACCAGGGCTGTACTAGACTTCTGGCTTGGTTTCTTCCCAAGTTTGCGTAACTTGGTTGACCAGGAGTGAAAATAAGCCATGTGAGTCTAGTAAGGGCCAATGTTTTCAATATCAGTATCAATGGATGTATTGCACCCTTGGTATACGTGAACATATCGGTTATCGCATGGGAAATATTGGATATATCACATAATGTTTCGTTGTTTTTGGGAAACACTAGAAACTTGGGTGAATTTCTCAATGAAACTTCAGGGGATGTTAAAAAAGACATCATTACGCACTTAGAAATCAAAAGATTCACAAAAAAATAATTGCTCATTATAAGTTTCCTTTGTGGGGTCCCAAACTATGTACTGTTTGACAGAGTGATGCAACTAGTTTTGAAATCAAATCATATAATTTATAAATCATTGAAGACGTGTATGAACTATATTCAAAATCACTAATCATAGAAGACATGTATGAAACACAACTACTTAATTATTTTTAAAAATAGCACATGTAATGTACAAGTAATTGAAATTAAAATGTCCATATTATGTTCATAACCCAAAAATTAGGTTTACTTTCTCATTTGAAGATGAGACTGGTGGACATTTCTTGGACAACTAAGAATGAGAAAGATCCAATGGTCCTGTTTCAACAAACAAGTGTTTGTGAATCAAAGGTCAAGATCATTCAAACAATCTAACTTTGGGACTGTGACTTAGCGAAGGTGGGTTCGACAATTAAATTGGTTTAATTTGAGTTAATATATGACACGTACAATTTATGAGTGCATGCATATCAAGGGTTGTGCATTGCCCGACTATCATACAACTCCCCCTTTTAAACAAGGATCGAGGATTCCGGTACCTTTTTGAAAAAGGTTTTTAATCGGCAATCAAAGGAGTTGGCAGCTAATGTGGGCCCCATTGTGATGCTAAGGTGAAATCCACCCCAGCCATTAGGTGCATCACCCCATGTTAGGCCCAAGGCTAAAAAATCAGTTCCATCTATGATTTAGGTGGACCACATGATTGGAAACAATGTAAAGGGACACGCTCACCCTCCAAACTATTTCCCTTGGTGTGGCCTTCCTAAATTAGGGATGGGCCTGATTTTTGGGACTCATGCATAAATTTCAGTGTGACATTTAATGGTTGGAGTGGATTTCATATAATCATCGTGGCGAGCCTTATAAACATCAAGGGCGGACGTCTCTCTCCAAACTGTTTCCTTTTAGTGTGGCCCACATGCATCACAGGTCATCCTGAGTTTTTGGCCCTGGGCCTAATGTAAGATTACAAATCTAATGGTCAGAGTGGATTTCATATATCGCATCACGGTGGGCCTTGTTAAAAATAAAGGGTAGGCGACCTTGATTTCGACTAATGTATTTAAAACAATCTTGTTAGACTGACACCCTTGATTTTTTATGGCCCACCTTGAAATGTATGTGAGATCCACTTCGAGCATTATATATGTAATCCCATGTTAGGTCGAAGGCCAAAAAATCAGGCTGACTTGTGATTCAGGTGGGCCAAACCAAAGGAAAAAGTTGGTAGAGAGATTTCAACCCTTGATTTTTACAGTGTTCATTGTGATGATTATAAGGAATGCATTCCTACCATTTTATGCTACAACAAAATTTAGGCATGGGGCCCAAATCAGGTCCATTTGTGATTTAGGTGGGCCACACTTAAGGAAAATAGTTTGGAGGGTGAGCACAACCCTGTACACTGTTTCCAATATGTGGTCCACTTGAATCATGGATAAGCTGATTTTTGGGCCTTGGGCCGAACTTTGGGTGACACACTTGATGGTAAGCAGACATCATGGTGGGGCCCACTTGAGCCACCAACCCCTTTGCTTGCCTAACATGGGGCGACACACGTGGTACTCGGAGCATTAAAGACTTGTAGGCTTTATTTTGAAATTACTGCAGCCGTGAGAGAGAGAGAGAGAGAGAGAGAGAGAGAGAGAGAGGCGATATATATTGTCGATATCCCACAACCCATTAACATAAGTGGGATTCCATATCGGATAGGTGTGATACCGATATTATCAATATCGCAAACCCTAGTAAGGGCATTCTCCCAAAATCAGCCTCTTTCCCCTCTCATTTGTTCTCTCTTCTCTGTTTTTTATTTTTTATTTTTATTATTTTTTTTAAAGTTCCAAATTTCCCTCCCCTATTTTTTGGAGCTTTTGAAGAAGTAAAAGACGAACCTTTTTGTCATTTATTTTTGTTTCTTTGCCTACAAATTTTTTTTTTTTTTTCTTTTCTTGAATCTTTTTTGTTTCGTGAAGAAGAAGAAGAAAGAATGAAATATCTTTTTTTCCCTCTGTTTTTGTTAATATTTTTATGGTTATCTCTATTTTTAGTAAAGTAATAATAATAATTAATAATATAACAACAACAATAAGAGATAACTGATTTGTGTTTTATTTTTTATTAATTAATTTTCTAATTGCCCATCTTTTTTAGAAGAAGAAGATTGTTTTTCTTCTTTTTCTTCTTTTTCCCCCTTTTTTCTTGTTATTTGTTTATTATTTTTTAATTATCTTTGTTTTTTTTTTTTTTCTAGAAAAAGGAGTAAGAAGGGATGATGGATCTTTGCTTTTTCTTTCATAGAATATATATATATATATATATATATATATATATATATATATATATATATATATATATATATATATATATATATATTCTTTTCTGTTTATCAATTGCTCTCCTTTTTCGTTAATTATTTTCTAGTTATTTATCAATTTTTTAGTTTTGCTAATTATATATGTATTTAATGTTCCACATTTTAATTTTATATTTGATAATATGATTTTTGAAAATTTTAGTTATTTTTACCATTTTATATATATTTGGATTTAATAAATTTATTTATAATAAAAATAAATTATTTTTTGATCCACTTGGTCGACTCACTAAGACTTGGGTTGATTTGGATCCAATGATCGAGTCTTGAGGTGTGTCCTGGTTGGAAAACCATGGGAGGAGTCACAACATAAGGAAATGAGTAGTTAGAGATACCCTCAATGACTGTGATGACTTGAATTGTGATTTACGTGGTTTGATAATATGCCTACATCCATGGGGCTTCAACACAGCTTTCTTTTTCACTAAAAGAAGAAAAACAAAAGTACAAGATTTTGTCTCTCTCGCACTCAAAACAACTTCCCACCAAGGAACACCCCAAAAGAATGAATTAATGGAGTAACTTTCTCTACCTGGGTTCTCCTTATATAGACCAAACCAAAGGAGGGAGTAATTAATGGATTACCTTTCTCTACCTTTGCTCCTCCATATATAGACCACACTAAGAGAGAGAGAGAGAGAGAGAGAGAGAGAGAGAGAGAGAGAGAGAGAGAGAGAGAGAGAGAGAGAGAGTGGCAAAGTCCTACATAAACTTGGCTTCGCAAGTCTCTGAACTTAAAGTCATAACACTAATAGATCTTCTGGGCAATATCATATCCAAGTAAAAAGAGATAGCAAACGAGGTATAAAATTTGGTTTGCTCCTTCGGAGGAATAAGAACAAGGCAAGTACAGCTAAAGACACATATCAAAGTAATCATGAGCAACTTTGTAGAGTCGCTCATAGGGAGACTAGAAAGAATTGAAGAGGGAGTATGGTTAATGAGATAGACATGTGAGAATGACTACTTTCAAAACTAAGGAGGCATAGAAAAGAAGAGATCGGGAGGTCTTAATGCGGTGTCGATGCTTCCTTTTAGGAACATATTTTGCTGTGGTGTGTTAGGACCAAGGTATATCATATCGGTTACGTAACGACGAATACATAACGGTAACAGTCGACACACACGCACACCTTTTTTCTCCTGCTGGTGTTGCTCTTCTTCTTCTTCTTTCCCTTTCCCCCCTCTAGTGCGGCAACTGCTAAGGTTGGGCTGCCCTCTCTCTCGCTCTCCCCCCCCGCTCTCTCTAATCTTTGAACAAGAGTGGCATACGTGGCCCTTTTACAACCAAATATTAAAAGTTTTTTGTTAAATACTTTGGTGGTGTATGACACTAAGTGCACTTGCACTGTTTCCCTGACTGTTGGGCCCACCTTTTGTATGTGTTGTATATCCATGTTGTCCATAAGTTTTTCCAACTCATCTTAGGGCATGGTCCCTAAAATGAAGTAGATCCAAATCTCAAGTGGACCACCCCATAGGAAAAAGTGGTCATTGAATGCCCACCATTGAAAACTTCTTAGGGCCCACCTTAATGTTTATGTTCCTTGATGTTTATATTCCATCCAACTTGTTGATAAGGTCATGCCGACCTGGATGAAGGGAAAACACAAATATCAACTTGATCCAAAATTGGTGTCCCCAGGAAGTTTTTAATGGTGCATTCAATCCCTACTGTGTGGTCCACTTGAGATTTGGATCTGCTTCAATTTTTGGATTATGCCCTAAAATGAGCTGGAAAAATTGATGGAGGGCATGGATATATGACACATACATCAAGGTGGGCTACATAGTCATGGAAACACCCACCAGTATAGTGGAGTATGAAGCTTATACACATGAAATATGTCCACTTGGCACGTATTAAATTAAACTAAAGCTATTAAAATGTGGGGCTTGCTGTTGCTAAGTTAAAATCTGATGCAAGACATGAAATTAACCATGGAGTGCAAGAAATTAAGTTTGTGATTATGCTAATATTAAACAGTCACAAAATTCCACATCTTACATACTATCAGACATACAAGAAGGGGAGTCTATGGGGTCTAAGCCTACACAACCATTAGGGTTGGGTCAAATAAAATTATAAGCCAAACAAGCTTGAAGGAGCATGGGAATCACTCATTCTTGCATAGGATTGTTCCCGACTCAAGAGATTTACTAGGTTTTAATTTGGGGGAAAATCTAGGGTTTGAAAATTGGGGAAAATTGAGATTTGGGACCCCTTCGGGTTATGGATTTCGGATTATGAGGTTTTCTAGATGATGGTTAAGGGGTCGGTCAAGGTATTCGAGGGTACATGGACTGATTTAACAATTCCATTGTACCACATGTTGATCATGTTTAGGAGTGAATATTAGGCGTGGATTTAAGGGGCTTTAGATAGAGGATTAATGGGGGATCCTATGGGGAGGTTTTAAGCCTAAAAAGGAAAGAAACAAAGGGAAAAGAGGACTTGGGATGGGCCACGCATGCTAGATAGCGGGTTGGCCTGGATGCACGTGTGTGATTGGACGTCCGTACGTGTGTGGGGCCCAAAAAATCAGGAAAGGAGTCCTAAGCTAGGATCGGCTAGGGGTGGGTTGTTTCCATACTAAAAATCATTTAGATCCAGCGCATGGTTTGTGCGTAGTATTCTGCTGAAGTTTCAGCCTCATAGATGTACTGGAATCTGAAAACCTTCTTGTACACCGCTGTAGGAGAAGATTTTGATGCGAAAATTGGTGAATTTGATGATGGATGGGGTGGTGAGGATGATGGATAAGATGTGGAAGAAGATGGTGATGATGTGGAGCGGGTGTGGCTTCGCACCACGATAGTTAACCCTTTGAGTAAAGGAGGGCTTCACACCCAATTTGATCCTTCAACTCAATCTGAGAGAGGAAGAAACGCATGATTTTTTTTTTTTTTATATTTATAATATCATAAGAGTCCATATATGGGATTGCTTTATTTATAAGAAAATTTTAAATCCGAAAAAGACAAAACTACCATTGCGCCATGTGCGCGCACTAATACTAAAACTAAAATAAAACAACTAATTTAAGCAATCAAAGCCGTTCATGATGTTTCTAATAATAAAAATAATCAAAATTTAAAATCCTAAATCATCTAAAGTAGTGGCCCACGATCATGAGATCCGATGGTAGGATCTATGTGATGATTAGGTGCACTCCAATGCTCCATAATGCAGCCCCATAATTATGGGGTCCTCCAAAGATGTCGTTGTTGATCCAAATCGAAAGTGGGGCCCGCCTTCTCGAATATGTGCGTAGAGGGGGCGTGTGCAAGATGTCCCCATCAACTCTCCTTGGTTGTGAAGGTTTCGCCACTGGCGAAACAAAGCTCTTGAACTACTCTAAAATGTCTGGATGAAGTTTCTGAAACTCCTTTTCAGTGAGCCACGCACTGTCTGAAGCTGGGCATGATTTCCACTTGACAAGAAAATTTTGAAAAACCCCGTCTAGCGTCAATACAATTCGATGGTTTAGAATATCTTCCATCTCCTCATTGGATGTGGGAAGGGTATGTATAGGAGGTAGAGGTTGGGAAGATGGGTCAGGAAGAGACTATGGGTTAAGGGAAGGGTTTGGGGAACTGGGATGGTTAGGTGAAAGGTTGGACAATATGTCGGTGGTCCCTTGAAATGCAACTGGATCCTCCACATTGAATGTGAAACTAATTCCCATGGAAGGTGGAAGATCCACCATATATGCATTGAGACCGTTTCGTTTTATAATTTTGAATGGTCCAACGCTACGTGCGTGTAATTTTCAAAAGGTTTCCTGAGTATACCGCTTTAGCTTGATGCGAACCATCACAGTCCCTTATATTGAATTTCTTAAATCTTTTATGTTAGTCTGTAAAAAATTTGTATTGTTCCTTACTAGCATTGATCATTTGCTTGATTTCTTGATGCAATGAATGAATATGATGTGCAAATGACTCTGCAGACTCTGATAGCCTATGGGATAGGGGCATAGGGACAAGATCAATAGGCTTTCTAGGTTTATAACCAGTAATGACTTCAAAAGGACTTAAAACCTGTGGATCTATTGACAGAATTATTATAGTGCAGTGTCCCACGTTCTTGTGTGCTCCCCCACTAAACACCTGAGCATATTTCCTAGGCTCCTATTGACCACCTCAGTCTGACCATCAGTCTGAGGGTGGTAGGCAAAAGAAAATTGGAGCCTAGTACTCATCATATGCTATAGTGTCTTCCAAAAAATAACTCCTGAATCGCATGTCACGGTCAGACACTAGGGTTTTGGGTAACCCATGAAGCTTGACAACCTCATTAAAGAACAATTTGGGAACATGGGATGCGTCAAAAGTTTTCTAGCAAGGGATGAAGTGGGCCATTTTAGAAAAAAGTCCACAACAACAAATATGGAATCGTGTTTTCGAATAGTTTTTTAGGGAGCCCAAGCATGAAGTCCGTACTGATGTTCTGCCAAGGGGCGAATGAAATGGACAAAGGTGTGTATAGCCCTGTATTCTACTTTTTTTGCTTTGCCAGTTGACAAGTACGACACTGCTCTATAATTTTGACTACGTCTCACTTGGGGGTTGGCCAATAGAATCTATCCTCCACTAGGGCAATGGTTTTGTCTCGACCAAAACGACTTGCGACCCCTCCTGAATGTAACTTCAGACAAGAAAATCGTGGAGGGAGGTGCGAGGTATGCACAAACGGTCACTCCTAAAACAAATATCCGTCCAACATCAAATATTCACTGCTAGCTCTTGCTGGGCTCTCTAACAACGATGCGTACACGACTCCAAAATTTGGACAATCAGAATAATCCTCTTTGACATGCTCGAGCTCCGTGACTTCGACACTCGTGGAATTGAGTAACGCGACTCGACGACTCAACGTGTTTGCAAGCTTATTCTCTATACTGGCCTTGTGCTTAAGCATAAAAGTGTACTCTTGAAGGAACTGGACTCGGTGTGCCTAGGGTTTAATTTCTTTTGAGAGTTTAGATATCTCAAGGCCTCGTGATCCGAGAACAAGACGAATTTTTACGGCAATAGAAAATGATGCTAGTGGCGTAACGACTCCACTACCGCATAGAATTCTTTGTCATAGGTGGAGTATTTTTGCTTTGCCTTATTCAGATTCTCATTGAAAAAGGCGACAGGGTGCCCTTCTTGACTAAGTACTCCTATGCCAACTCTTGACGCGTCGCATGCGACCTCAAAAACTTTCGAAAAATTCGGAAGTCGTGTGATTGGAGCCTTGGTCATCTTGGCCTTTGTCTCCTTGAAGGCCTTCGAGGCTGCCTTCGTCCATTGAAACTCTCCTTTTTTATGCAATCCGTGACGGGAGCCATAATGGAACTAAAGCCGTGAATGAACTGCCTATAGAAGGTGGCTAAGTTGTGAAAGCTGCACACTTCGTGAATACTGCGTGGTTCAGGCCAATTGATAATGGCCTTGACCTTCTCGAGATCTGCTGATACACCCTCAGATGACATAACAAAACCTAAGAAGATAACATAGTTAGACATAAACGCACACTTCTTTAGGTTGTCGTACAATTTTTCGACTCTTAAGGATTCCACAAACCTACCTCGAATGGTTAAGGTGTTGTTCCTTGGTCATGCTATAAATTAGGATATCATCAAAGTAGACGACCAAGAACTTAGGGCCTTAACACCTGGGTTATCACATGCATGAAGGTACTCGGGGCATTAGTCAGCCCAATAGGCATGACTAGCTACTTGTATAGCCCGTCATTCGTCTTGAAGGCCGTCTTCCACTCATTGCTAGGGCGTATATGGATTTGGTGATAACCACTTTTGAGGTCAATTTTCGAGAAGATAGTAGCGTTGGCCATCATTTCCAACATATCATCAAGACGCAGTATGAGAAACCGATACTTGATTGTGATTTTATTAATGGCCCTACTATCAACACACATCCTCTATGTGCCATCCTTCTTAGGTGTAAGAAGGGCAGGCATGACACACGACCTCATGCTCTCTTGAATGAAACTCTTTTCTAGGAGCTCATCAACCTGCCTCTTCAACTCTGCATGCTCCTTTGGGTTCATTCTGTAATGAGGGAGGTTTGGTAGAGTCGCCCCAGGGACTAAATCAATGGTGTGCTGTGTATCCCTCATAGGGGGAAGCTCATTTGGTAGATTATCAGGAAAGGCACAACGAAACTTATCCACTACTGGAATAGCCTCAGTGGGTAACTTTACACTAGCCTCTGGTGTACTCTCCTTAGCCACAAGAGCGTACACCATCGAGTCCGACTCAGTCTCTCAAAGTTTTTGGCATTTAGAATATGAATATGCTTAGACTTGGACTTCAATTCCTTCGAGCTGCTTACACCACTCTTTGTGGTGGACTTCTTTCTAGTCGTGTTCTTGGGTGAGAGAGCATTTAGCTTGACTTTCTAGCCTAACCAGAATGTACACACATTCAAACGCCCAAATATGGTGACATCCTTGTCATAGAGCCAGGGCCTATTCAAAATGATGTGGCGAACATCTATGAGAACAACATCACACCAGAGTGTCTTTATATGATCCAAACTGAATAGGAATAAGACAACGGTGCAAGAATGGAATGGAAGTCTCTTTAACCCAAGATGCTCTATAGGGTTGAGGATGGGCTTCAACCTTTAAACTCAAGCGATTCACAGTGCCAGTTGAGGCCACATTGGCACAACTACCACTATCCGCGATCATCTTGCAACTCTTATCACTACATTTTGCGTAGGTATGGAAGATCGTGTTGCGGTGCCAATCGTCAATATCCTTTGCTTGTGCAAAGGCGCAATGAGCAATTACAAGTGTCGCAGTCTCTTGCGCTCTCTCTTCCTCATCACTAGGGCTCTCCACTGTCTCGTATTCTTCCTCACCGTCACTTTTTGGGGGCACTACTTCTATTTGATCATCAATAAAGAACACCTTGGTGCCCTCTTTCGTGCCACACTGGTGGGTAAAGTGACCAAACCCCTAACATCTAACACCCAGTCGCATCGCCTCTACGCGAGCCAAATCCAACAACTCCTTTACCCTTATCATCCTCGGGTCTAGACTGAGAACTATTGGAAGGCTTGTATTAATATCCAGTGCCAAGCTTAGCCCCAGAAGGGTTGACCTTAGCGCCAGAATCACGGGACTCAAACTGTCTTCCCATAGGTACCTTGAGATATTGCTAATGCAGGGGCATTTTCACATTGGGCTCGAGTAGGGTCGCCTGTGGGATGCAGGGGCACACTTGAGGTGGGTGACCCATGTGATTTGGGGCTAACGGAGGAGGTCTCGTGTTCGAGACTCCTCACCAGGGATGATTAATGCGCATTTTACACCGGGCCCGAGTGGGGTAGCCTGTGAGATGCGGGGACACACTCGGGGTGAACGGCTTATGTGATTTGGGGCCCACAAAGGGGGTTCGGCCGAGGTCCTAAACCCATGAGATGTGGGGCTTGGGCTATGAGATAAAATGATTAATTTGCCATACTCTAACAGTTTGAGTTTTTAGAGCAAATGGTTAATTGTCTTGTATCAATTGCTCGACCTTCAACACCACTCGATACATCTGTTCAAGAGTGTCTATGTCTTTGGCGAGCACCTCTCTCCTAATGTGAGAACGGAGATCCGTCTTAAATCGAGTAAGAGTGAGCACGAGATCCTCTTTAACCTCACACCGGGTCAAGTACTCTTTGAACTTCTCAATGTATTCAGCCACACTCGTGGAACCCTGTCGAAGAGACTGCTAATCTTCAACCAGCCTCAAGTGATAAGAGAAAGGGAGGTACTTCTTCTTTACAATTTCTTTCATTTTCCCCAATGGACTATTGGGGGCTCTCTTAACCTTTCTTTCTTTCGCTCCACACTGGCCTAAAATTTTTTTGCTTGGCTCACAAACTTTATCTTAGAAAATTAGATTCTGCGAGCATCCGATATGTCGTACCACTCAAAATAGTGGTTCATATCTGCCAACCAATCTAAAAAAGCTTTAGGATCCAAGTGACAATTAAACGTAGGGGCGTCTGCCCTAATTCCATTGAGGAGTTGCGCATTTGGGTCATAATGATCACGATGCCCCTCACAAGGTGGGTGCACGGGTGCACGCTAATGACCATTTCCTTGGCCACTCACATTCCCTTGTCTATCATCTTGACCGCCTGCCTGAGATTGGACGTCTTCTCCAATGGCGGGGTTTGCCCGGGTGGAGGTCTCAACTTGATGGACATGTGCATCTAATTGATCCAAGCGAGTATTAACCTGCTGTGAAGATACCTTGATGCTTGCATCCATGGTGTCCAACTTTTGGGTAATTTTCCTAAGAGACTCGGTAAACTACTCGGTGTTCATGATGGGGTGTAAACCAAAGCCGCGTCCAGTATGTGTGGGCATGCACTTCACAACTCAAGGGGTCCTAAGATGCAACTATATGCGCATAGACTCAACTATATGTATCCTAATGACATTAGATGAACCTATAGGACGTTATATGAACGAAATTTTCAGCAATATAGTTGTCAAAATAAATGGACAACAGAAAATTCAGCAATGTGTATTGCTAACTTTCTAATAGTAGAAATTTCAGCAGCCTATATCATGATTTATGATCTCTAAACAGCCCTAAATGAATGGGTGTGGTGCATAGTAAAAGAATATGAACTAACCCCTAATCATGCAATGTATTCCCCTATGACAAACTTGGCTTTGATACCAAAATTTGATGCAGGACATGAAATTAACCGTGGAGTGCAAGAAATCAAGTTTGTGATTATGCCAATATTAAACAGTTACAAAATTCCACATCCTACATACTATCAGACATTCAAGAAGGGGAATTTATAGGGGTCCAAGCCTACATAACCATTAGGGCTGGATCAAATAAAATTATAAGTCAAACAAGCCCAAAGGATTGTAAGAATCACCCATTCTTGCTTAGGATTATTCTCGACTCGAGATTCACTAAGTTTCAATTTGGGGGAAAATCTAGGGTTTGAAAATTGGGGAAAATTGAGATTCGGGACCCCTTTGGCTTATGGATTTCGGATTATGAGGTTTTCTAGATGACGGTTAGGGGTCGGTCAAGGTATTCGAGGGTACGGGGACTGATTTAATGATTTTTAGATTTAACGATTCCATTGTACCATATGTTGATCATGTTTAGGAGTAGATCTAAGGGGGTTTAGATAGAGGATTAATGGGGGATCCTATAGGGAGGTTTTAAGCCAAAAAAAAGGAAAGAAACAGAGGGGAAAAGATGACCTGGGATGGGCCACGCACGCTGGACAACAGGTTGGCCTGGATGCACATGTGACTGGACATCCGTACGTGTGTGGGGCCCCCAAAAAATTGGGAAAGGACTCATAGGCTAGGATCGGCCAGGGGTGGATTGTTTCCATACAAAAAATACTTCGATCTAGCGCATGGTTTGTGCATAGTATTCCGTTGAAGTTTTAGCCCCGTAGATGCGCTAGAATATGAAAATCTTTTTGTGCACCGTTGTAGGGGAGGATTTTGATGCGAAAATTGGTGAGTTTGATGGTGGATGGGGTGTTGAGGATGATGGATAAGATGCGGGAGAAGATGGTGATGATTTGGAGCGGGTGTTTCTTCACACCATGGTAGTTAACCCTTAGAGGATGGGAGGGCTTCATACCCAATTTGATCCTTCAACTCAATGTGAGAGAGAGGAAGAAACGCAACATTTTTTTATATTCATAATATCATGAGAGTCCATACATGAGATTGCTTTATTTATAAGAAAACCGTAAATCCAAAAAGACAAAACTACCTTTGCGCCATGCGCGCGCACTAATACCAAAACTAAAACAAACAAAATAACTACTCTAAGCAATCAAAGCCGTTCATGATGTTTCTAATAATAAAAATAATCAAAACTCAAAATCCTAAATCATCTAAAGGAGTGGGCCACGATCATGAGATCCGATGGTAGGATCTATGTGATGATCAGGTGCACTCCAATGCTCCATAACGCATCCCCTTAATTATAGGGTCCTTCAAAGATGTCGTCGTCGATCTAAATCAAAGGTGTGGCCCTCCTCCTCAAATACGTGCGTAGAGGGTGCGTGTGCATGATGTCCCCATCAAAGTCCTAAAATTAGATTGTATGAATGATGTTAATCATTGATTTATAAACACTTGTCTGCTGAGATAGTACCATTAGATATCTTTAATTCTTCCCTGCCCAATAAATATCATACGATATGGTAATAGGATGATGAAATAAGCAGAAGTTAGGGTCAATTGCATAAGTTGGGACCATTGGATATTTTTCATTCTTCCTCGTCCAATAAACGTCCACTGATCTGGGACTAATTACATTAGTGGGATGAGTGCCAATAGATTGCATGAAATTGGGGCTTAATTTGGGGCATTAGGTGGTCTCCCAAATCAGCCCTTGCTCCCACTCTAGTATCAATCACCCATGAGGAGACTAAACTACTTTACACAGAGCCGTAATAGCTTATGGTGCCCCTTTAAAGGCCGTTATGACCATTTTTTAATTTTTTAATTTTTTTTTATACGGAAAAAAACCTTGTATTGGTCTTGTAATGATCGTTATGGCCTCATAATGTGTAATGGTTCCCACTATCACAGTTACGTAACGGTTGTAACAACCATCACGTAACTACGTTTGAATACCTTGATGAAAGGAGGCTATAGTATCAATGGCTCATGAGGACACTAAAGTATTTGAGGTGGCCACTGACAGAGGGGGAATCAACAAGAAGACTAAATGAGCTACTGATGTTGAAGTGGAATTGATACATATTGAAATTGATCATCTATCTCAGAGGGGAGTGCACTGGAAGTGCCAATGACTATAGTAGGAGTGTCAACTGTGGCAGGTTGCAGTGACTGTTGACACTATTGTGGCTTCTTCTTTAGGCAGTGCTAATTTTAATGACACCTCTTGTTGCAACAGTGACACTGGACTTGTGAGAGGTTAATTGGCATGGTGTGTTGTAATGAAGGTGTTCTGTATTCATTACAATACGACCATAAAGGTCGATATGTATAGATAACGACCGTGACCGTAACGCGATACGAGGGTGAAATGGGACGGTTTTTTGGGACCGTATCATCCGTTACGAGGGCCATAACAACCATTATGGGGCATAATGATCATTAACCCTGTAACGGTCAAAAAACAACCACTTTTTTTCCTATTTAAATCCATTTTTGCACTTTTCTCATTCAAAAAACTCCCCTAGATAATTCTATAGCAGATTTTGACTACTCTTACCATAGTTTTTAGGATTAAATCTATAGATTGAATCGATTTGAGCGAATAGAAGCTCTGAGGGTAATTAGAAAAAAAAACTGAAAAAAGTGGTATTTATGCCTCTTTTTTTTTTTTGGATTTCTTGTTCTAATGCTTGGTCCTGATGTGTAAACATTAGAGCTATATAACCATATTCATAAATTCACCAGATAGCCCAATACAATACTTTCACCAAAGATTGGACCGTTATGCTACCATAAACATGTTCAAAACAAAATATATATATATATATATATATATATATATATATATATATATTTGGAATATTTACATTATTCTCTATTTTCTGATATTTTTTCGGGCAAAATTTTTTCCAACTGTTATGGGGTCATAGCAGTTGTTATGCCCTTGTATCAACCATTACGGTTGATACCCTTATCAGTAATGGTGGTGACTGTTATGGCCACCGTTAAGGATACGGAATACCTTGGTTGTAACAGCCATTACGGGCCTGTAAAGGCCGTTACTTAAAGGTGACGGTGGCAACTGTTACACATTACGAGGCCGTAACAATCTTACCCCCCACCCATAGTAGGTCCCGTAGTCCCAATTTTTTGAGCAGTAGAAAACTCGACAAACTGAAGGCAGAGATTATCAATAACAGACTGATAACTAGGCCATGATTTGAGATGCCCTGGTTATCAGTCTGTTGTGGATAAGCTTCGTCTTTAGTTTGTGAAGTTTCCTATTCCTTAAGATTATGAAGGAGCATCTTGTCAATGGTAACAACAACATGAATAAGGTTTTCACCATTAGCATGATCCCTACGAACATTGGTGTACTCTACTATGAAGGAAGTCTGTTAAAATACGTATTCATGCATATTTTCATGAGTTAATCTTTCTACCATGATGGCCATCTACCACATATCTATATCCCATGTTGATCAAATAGTGGACCATCAGATCATTATCAAGTGCCATTAAGAAAACCTTTTTTGATAGTTAAAATAAAACATCAAAGGTTGAAAGCCTGTGAAAACCAGTTAAAAACCTTTCAACTGTTGGGTTTAACGATAAAACCACTTGATGACTCCCGATCTAATTAGATCTACCCATGGAAGAATCAACAACTCATGATGGAAGAACTCAACTATGTCTACTTTCAATGGCTCCTAAGCAGACCTTGTAAGAAGAGCTAAAGTCGACCAGTTAGAATTGTGACCCTTACACGCTCCCAGGTCTAAAGATTGATAATCTTTCATGCACCATCAAGTCCTTAGTCACATTGTCTAGGCTAATAGGTTCCAAATATTTAATTTACTTGATCTTGATCTTATCAATGTAAATGGCTAAATGTCAAATCCTGCTATCCATGGCACACATATACTCCTATGTGGGGCAAGGAAAAAGGACACCAACACCAAGTTAGTATTTGATGATGGAGACACCCCATCTCGACCCAAGTCAGTCCCTTCACACAGGATGAACGTGTATCTCATAATATGATGTCAACATGTGTGTACTAAGTACTCGTGATGGATCAAGGTACTTAGATCCATGAACCGCAACTCTCCCTGGTCAGTGACCATGTGTCCAATCTCAAGATTCTAAGAACATCTTGAGGAACCAATCCTCTGCTTAACCCATACTCATATCTGTTTAAGGTGACATCCTTAATTAAGTAACGCGCCATAATATGTCCACCAAGGACATTTGGCCATCATGATCTGCAACATAGATTGTCTCTTTTACATCCATATGGCCTGTGGATTTAGGGTACACTTTGGTTTTCCAGGATATGAGTCCAATGGTGATTTGTCACAGGTATGTGCCTACACACGTGTACGATATACCCATGCATGGCTACCATGTTGTTTATTTTGTCTTGTTGATCTAATGTTCCTAGTGCTAGCGCTCAAACAGGAACCAATGGAGATCAGGAGGAAGGGAGTTGTCACAAGTATGTGCTACACATGTACAATATGCCCACGCAAGGCTACTATGTTATGTAGACCTAATGTTCCTTGTACCAGCATGCAAAGATGCCAACAGGAATCAATGGAGATTAGACAAACTCTAGATGTTGTTGTCATGTAACCTCTATGGTTTCATGAACTGGATGCAAACTATTGATGGTCGCATCTAAAGTTCCTGATATACATTGATTGTGACTATGCATGCGGTAAGATGCCAAGTAGTAGAGTCATGATAAAACTCATCAATGTCAAATATCTGAACATTAGTTAGCAAGTAGTCATTGATCTTGCTGACTAAGATGGCCCTTTTAAGGGAACTCTAGCAGTTGATATTTTGGTCATATGCTCCTTCAAGTAGGTTACGATATCAACTAGATCTGTATATGATCTACTTGTGGCTGATGCCGAACTCCCCTGAACATAGGATGGGTTCCACTCTCTCTCTCTCTCTCTCTCTCTCTCTCTCTCCCTACCTTCTCCACTCTAAATTGCAAGTGGGATAAGAATGGCTCAGAGCTGTCCTTAAACCTAATGGGTTGGGCGGATCCAGTCTTGTTGGAAACTGGGGTGCTTCTAAATGGGTCCTTACCTATCTCTTTTGATGGCTTACCGTAGCAATTTTATTATGCTCATTCCTGGCTTTTCTGAAACAAAAACAGTTTATAGCTTTTGTCTTTATAGAATTCAAATGCTTTGAATTATTCCATCAGGCACCGATCTAGAGACGCTTTCACATGCCTCTTCTGAGAACGAGATGCCGTATTTTGTGTTTCAAGATGCAGAAGACAATGTTCAAGTGGATGAACAGGAAGATGAGCCTGAGGTATTTTCATGGCAAGAAAAAAGGGGTTTGGAAATCTGCATGACAAACAGTCAAAATTTTAGTTTATTTTCTCCAAATGAAGAATTTAAACCTCTGGAAGGTGATCAAGCAGATGATGTCGATGACTCAAGTCTATCTTTGGAAGAGGATTCTAGTATTAAAGAAGTTCATATGGAGCAGAACTCAGCTGCTGATTTTGCATCACAGCAGCTGGACACCGAGGAAATGAGTGACTTGAGTGTCAGATGTCCAAGAGCTGCTCATCACAATGCAGACCTTGGGACTGAATTTGATGTAAATTCTGTCTCTGTACTCGCCGGTGATATTACTTGTGCCCACAACGAAATTGAAAATTTGTGTGGGAACGATTCTGTGCTCTATTCATCCTCATATACAGATTCTGAAAGCCCTTCAACAACTGTTTTAGAATCCGAAAAGGAGATACTTCAGGATGATATGACTATTGCTGGCAGAGAATACAAAGTAGACAATTCTCTAACAAAGCGAGTTTATTCATCTCGTGAAAAACAGAATGATGCATACACTGCTGTAGGAGTCCATGAACCTGACACGTGTTTGCCAAAAATCAGATCAGAAATTGTACAAGAGCTGCCTACTTATCCTTCCACAGAGTCTCTGATCTATGCTAGTGACGAAAGCAAGGTACAATCCCTTCGTGAAATGCTAAAACACATACATTGCCTTGCATTGGATCCATTTTATAAAGGGGCAGGGTGCTTGAAGTCCGTGACGCAAAATGTTTTGAAGTATCGGAGATTGGTCTACCAGAACGTCCCAAATCTTGCTTCCTTGAAGTATATTCCCAATCATGGTCATAATCTAAGGGTGAAGGAAATTTGTGGCGCTGACCCCCTTTTGTGTCCCACTATGGAAACCACCAAAGCGCAACCTGCTTGCAAGGTTGGTGTTGCAAGTGATTTGACCAGCCAAGATCAGTTGTCTTTGCGTGTTAGTGATGGCGGGACTGAAATTCATCTTAGCGATATAGTTGGTGCTGCAGCTAATGTTATCGAAGATGAAAGTGATGACAAGAAAGTCATCTGCAGCTCGAGCTGTCATATGAACAGTTCCGAGGACAGTTCCAGTGGAAAGAGGAGGCTTGATGAGCCCGTTGTGTCTGGTCTCCCTTTCAAGTTGCAGAAAACTCAGCCTACGCCCTCAGTCCATGAATGTGGTGCTTGTTCACTGGTAACAGAACCCAAATCTTTGCCATCAACGGCTCAAAGTGATCCTGCTCACGAAGGCACGATGCAGTCTCTTCATGACATGCTAAGACACCTGTATTGCCTTGCGCTGGATCCGTTTTATTCTAGAAAAGAGTACGTGAAGTCTATTTGGTGGAAGATTTTGAAGTATAGGACTTTGGTTTCCCAGAATATCTGCGATCTTGCTTCTTCAAGGCATACATCTGATGGTGGCCATGCACTTAAAACCAGCAAGTTGCCGGAACTCTCTGGACATGGATCATCCTTACATCTCAGTACCAGTGCTGCCAAAAGCTGTCCTGATGATGAGATCAGTGTTGCGAATGATGGCAATAACGAAGCTCAGTTATTTCCAGATGCTGGTGATGACATCAATATGACTCATCGTGGTGACAAGGTTGGTGTTGCCTTTGAAAGTGACACAAATGAAGTTGATTGTAGCTTGAGTTGTCCTTTGGACAGATCTGGGGACAGTATCCTTGGAAAGAGGAGGGTTGATGAACCAGATGCTTCTGGTCTCTCATTCAAGTTGCTCAAAACTCGGCCTTTTTCTTCTGCGTGTGAATCTGAAACTTGTTCTCTAAAACCCGGATCAGAAATAGAACAACCGACTCCAGTTGATTTTTCCATTGAGCCTCAGTTAAGTTTGGGGACTTGCACCTACCCAGCTGATGAAAGCATATCACTGTCTGTTCGTGAAATGTTGAGGCACTTACGTTGCCTTGCATTAGATCCATTCTATTCTGGAGAACAGGACTTGAAGTCTGTGCAGGCCAAGTTTTTGAATTATAAAACTTTGGTGTACCAAAATATCTCTAATCCCGCTTCTTTAAAATATACTTCCAATGGTGGTCATGCTCCTGAAGCCACCAAGGCACAACAGGAAAAGTCTGGTCTTAAACCATTGTTGCGTTCCAGTAATGGTGTCGCCAAACTTCATCCAGATGATAAGGTGGGCCTTGCAGATGATGTAATCATTGAAGCAAAATTAGTCTCTCACGTTAGAGATTATAGCACCAAAAAGCCTAGTGACAAGGCTGACTTTCCTGTTTATACACTTGATGTAGAAAGAGACAGGAGGGGAGTTAGTTGCAACACAAGTGACTTGCAGGAACCCTCTGCACTTCGAAAGTTGGATCTCAGTAACAAAGGCGATGAAGCTTCTTCCAGTGATAAGGTATGCATTGAGATTGAGGCAACCAAGAATGCCCACTTATTATCTCAAATTAGTGAAGATAGCGGGAAAATCAGTGCAGAAGTTCGTGCCCTGGGTCCTCCTCCAGAGCATTCCAAGGACGATCTCCAAGGGAAGAGCAGACACAATCAACATGTTAATTCCAATCACTCATTCAAGTCGCCATTAACTCGATTATATGCAAGTCCCTTGTTGAAGGATGGTTTGAACTCCCCTTCAGGTGCTCACCAAACTTTGAAGGCAGAGAGAGACCCTGGAGGTCCCATGTGCCTGCATATGAAATTCCCAAAGGACTTCAGTCTGCCTTCCAGAGAAGAGTTGGTGAAGAAGTTTATTGCATTTGGGCCGCTGGATGTTTCAAGCACCCGGGTATTCTTCTACACGGGCTCTGGGCAAGTGGTTTTCTTGCACCAGCGTGATGCAGAAGCTGCATGCCGATATGCAAGGAAGAAGAATTTATTTGGTCGAGCCAATGTTCGATTTTGGCTTGGTCATCAAAATGCGAAGTCGGGAAATGGAAATGGTGTTCATCCATCACCTTTATTGACAGCAGGACAGACAGCTTTAAATCTCAAATCGTGCCTTAAAACAACCGACGTGCATGGGAAGAAGGATCAGAGACAACCAGTCAGTGTGAAGTTTTTGACTGGAAACCAGGACAGTTCTTTATCAGAAACAATAGTGACAAAGAACAGACTTGTTACTCTATCTGGTCTGCCTTGCGATTGTAGTAGAGAAATAGGACCTGACATTTCACTTCAAATGCTTTTCCTTTTGGAGAAATGCGATCAAATGGTCTGTAAAATTAGAAACAGTCTGGGCCTTGAATCTTATTACTCAATTTTCTCACATGGTTATTCATATATTCCAGACATGGCTAATGAATCGTGACGTGGAACTTGAGTGAAGGTGAGACAGTTCATCGCATGTTTTTTGACAATCTGTGGCCTTTGTTGATTTTGGATTCTTGTCTTCAATCCTCATTTCCTGTTGGGTCATCCAATGCATGTTTCAGCCGTGATGAATTTCCATAACCAAAGGAGCGAGGGCATAGATCCCCTGATAGACATTCGGAGCCGCCGCTGCACATAATTCCATGGATCGGCTTATCCACTCAACTTCAAAGCGACATATGCTAAAATGGCCAGTAATGAAGCATCTTTGTTGAAGAAAGTAACTAAGGTGAGGGTTCCTAAGACTCAACATTTAACAATACAAACTGTTCATTCTTGTCAATATTCATTAAAATATAGAGATTTCTGTGTAGGGAATTTGTATTATCATGGGAGGGAAATACAACTATATAAATACAAAAAAATTACAATTCAAAAAAGAAGAAGAAGAATGGGCAATATCCATATAAGAGAGGCACCTATAAAAATGAGTTTTATTTTTGTTATCATTCCCTAAACCCGTTGTGTATATGTATTTTTGTGTTTTATCTTTCATGCAGACTCCTATTCCTAGTTTAGTCAAAGTCTTAAAACAGCCTCTCTTTCATGTAGACTCCCATTCCTAGTTTAGTTAAAGCATTAAGACAGCCCCTCTGATAATCTATCATTTAAAAGCTGTCCACGAATTGTTGGGAAAAAGGTTAAGATGATGATAACTCCTTTGGGCAACTTTGGAACTTCAGGTGCATACTGAGATATTTCAAAGTGATGTTCGAAGGACACACTTAGCTTGGTAGCTGAGTTGGTTAGTGTTCTACCGGGGCATGACCTGTTATCGGGTATTGCCTTGGGCATTCGATGAGGTAGTGGACCCGACGCCCTACCCAAAAGAGAAAATGATGGTTGAAGAGAAACTAGTATGGGTAAAGTTGGCGGCTTCTTTTATATATTTTGCATTTTTAGTGAACATCTATTTGTAGGTTTCCACTTGTGTCGCAGACGAATTGCTTCTACTCACAGCTATTCTCCTTCCTCCAGTAAGAGAATGCTCATCTCCCAGACACTTTTGAGAAAAAGGAAAAGGTGTGCTGGTCACCTAGGTGGTGTCCACTCAAGTACATTGTTTGGAAATGTGCATGATAGAAATCTGTGGTTTCCACTCAACTGACTATGTGAACCAATCAAAGTGGGCATGAGTACATTGTTTGGACAGGTGCATGATAGAAAAATGTGCTTGCACATACCTTAGTTGGATGCATGGGTCCCACCCGGCTATGTGAACGTTCGAAGTGGGCTCGAGCACCTTTTTTCTCATGCTGGCAGGGGAGATTTTTCGTTCAACATAGGAGTCGAGCTCCATATTTTCTTCTTTAGGACTGTCTGATGTGTACCTTTAATTGCTAGATATGGTACCTAATGAAGAAATTTCTGTAGGGGCTATAAATGAACTTGTTGCAGCTCATCTGGCCTTTTGGCGCCAATACTATTTAGAGGGATTCTGCTTTTGAGCGATGGACTTTTTTGGAACTTTTCAACGATGGAGGAAAACGACGTATCTGTTATCATGATTTGATGCAATAGCTTGTGTTCTTGTTTTTTCCACGTGTGCATTCTATCACTGTCCTCCACTCGTCGGGATGTGTCAAGTCTAGAGGATGTGTTTGTTGCATTCAAGTTTTGTACGATGGCTATATACAAAGGATGCATTCTATTCACGGGAAGTTCAAATTGCAAGAATGGAAGATCAAGTGATGTTTGTCTTGATTTTGTAGAATATGTTTGTATATTTTGCTTATTTATTGTAAATTATATTTTGTTACCCCTTTCTTATGTTGGGGTGTCTTATTTGCAGGATGTATGGTAATTGTGCAGGTATATATGGGTAAGTTCATTTTGATTTTAGCACGGAATCAGAGCCATAAATACTCGCTATCGACGAGGGAAGCAGATTTGAGTCCTGCCCCCTGCCTGGATGATAATCTGTCCAAGCAGGGATCTGTGGGGCCTGCTGTGATGCATAGGTTTTATGCACGCGGCCTATGCATTTTTCTAGATCATTTTAGGGTATCAGCCCGAAAATGATGTGGATCCAAAGCTCGAGTAGACCCCACCACAGGAAGCAGCGGTGATAATGATGCCCAATGTTGAAACCTTCCTAGGGGCCATCGTGATGTTTATTTGCCATCTAACCTGTTTATAAGATCATATAGACGTGGATGAAGGGAAAACACAAATATCAGCTTGATCTAAAGCTTCAGCAGCTCCCAAGAAGTTTTTAATGGTTTGCATTTAATCCCCACCGTATGGTCTACTTTAGCCTTGGATCAGCCTCATTTTTGGGTTCATACTCTAAAATGATCTGGCAAAATGGATGGATGGTGTGGATAAAATCCATACATAATGGTGGGCCCCACGGAGCCCTGCTTGGATGGATTATTGTCTAAGTTGGTGCAGGACTTAATCTGCCTTATGGGTTCCGACTTTTGATGATTGGGACTTAATGGGTTCTTTGATGCACTAGATTCCATGCATGCTTCAATGATCCAAATCATTTTTAAGATGGGCCTCATCATGGATTAGGGATTAATGATACATCTCCGGAATTGGAGTACCTAGTCCTTGGTTGATTGATATATGTTCCTTTGATTATGAACTCTCTAACTGCAACTTTAGGGTCCATGGATTGAAGGTTTAAGATCTTCCATTCTAGAAGATTTATGGGGCAGTCCCCATCAGTTGTTCCTCTAATCACATCAATGATTTGGATCAATGAACCTTGGTCATACTCACAAGGAGTCATGTGCATTAGCAAACTGTACTTTTGCTAGAGACTAGGCCCCATAATGGCTCATTATTTATGTTATAGATTTTGACTGGAGTGGATGGTTGAACATGTTTGGACTGCAACCTGCATCCAAAACTGTCTAGTTGGACCAGTTTGAACGGGAACCAGGCTACAAAATGGGCTGGCGCACCTTAAAACTCGGTGAAGTGCAACTCTGCTAGGTTCATTAGTCAAAGCTCCGACCCACCCCTACTTCAACTGGAAAACAGATAGTCTTACCTTCTTGATCTTAAGAGATCAACCTTTATTATTATTATTATTACTACTACTTAAAAGTAGTAAGATGAAACTAATTTTTGGGCTAAAATGGACTGGTTATTGCTAGATGGAATTTCACAGCATGCCCTGCCCAAGAAAGACTTTTTTTTTTTTTTCCATAAACAATGCATAACGGTTCTGCTACAAGACTTCTCATAGTAAATTTCTTTTACAAGGATTGTGCGTGGGTCCTGGCGTAGTGAATGGCATCCAACCTTTTGAACAGGGTCGCACCACCATAATATAGTAGGCCTCGAATGATCCAACTATCATTTGGATACAAAGGTTGTGCATGGCCCCTGCCGTAGTGTATGGCATCCAACCTTTTGAACAGCGTTGCCCCACCATGATGGGCCCCACTGTAGTGTATGGCATTTAATCTTTCAAATGGTGTCATTCCATGAAAGTTGTAGGCTTCAAAGTATCCAACTATCATGTGCACTGTCATGTGAATTTGGAGGTATTTTGTGCGCTGTTATATGAATTTGGAGGTTTTTTGTTTGTGTGTGGTTCATTGTTTTCGCTTTGAATGATCCAGCTATTAGGTGAGTGGCCATGGGAATTTGGATTATTTTATTATTATTATTATTATTATTTTGTGGTTGTTTGTTATCTTCTATGCTGTGGCTTGTCTAATTATTTGAAAGGCCTGGTATAATTCTAAGCACGGGCTCCATCTAATATTACTTATCTAGTAATGATTACCTTATAACTGGATTATAGAGTTTAATGCTTTTTACAGTAGCCAATGAAGATATAATTAATTCCATTCGTTCAGGTATAAATAGTAACTATCTGGTCTTCCACCACGAGAGGGGCTGATTGGGATTGTTCGAGCAACTTGTAGTAATTTGATGTTCAATTTCATTCTCCTTGTAAAGTTTTCAAATGTATTGGAGGTGTATTCACCACCTCCTTTGGTTATGACAACCTTAAAGGAGAAATCACTGTTATTTTAGACAAAAAAGTTCAACTCTTGGAAGATGTTCAGAAGTTCAGATTTTTCTTTTAAAAAGTAAACTCTCTTCTATTAAAATCATTGATGAAAATGGCAAAATTGCTACTGTTATTATTTGAACAACAACCAATCTCACACATTTGAATGCACACGCTAAAGCGGAGATTTGGCTCTCTGTGACTTTTCAATTAGGAAATGATTTCCTTGTTTCTTTTCATAGATGTAATCCTCACAAATGTGATTTGGTTGATTGATAAGAGCATAGTCTCATCACCAACTCTTGCTGGTCAGCCTTTTCAAACTATGAAAACTCAAGTGGCTAAAATGAATATGTCATAGCTAGGAATCATCATGCACAACGCACAATTCTTTGAAGATATGACACACTATCATTTGGAATTTTCAAGGAAAAATGTGTTTTTTTGCCATAAGCACTCTAGAACCAACTAAATTTGAGCATTTTTAATGTCATATACACTGTTTTTAATATGCATAATATGTCCATTTTCTTGTAACTGACCAATACTTGATAAAATTTATTCTAATCTAGAAATGTAAAACATACAAGATATGTAACAATGATCATCATTCTTTGCACGGAGTAAAATCATACCCTTTTCTTTTATCAGTATCTTCTTATTGTCATCAAACTTAGCCATGGAACTAACTCATCCAATTCGATGAACATCTCCTTCTTTTCACACAGTAATTACTACATGTTTACGAGTACTAGACTCTACTTTTACTCTACTCTATAACATTGCACAATAACGATAAAGGAACACCAAAATCTTCATATTTTTCAACAAAATTAGTGTTTTTGGCCTTTTTATTTATACATTCAGATTGGTAATGACAATTTTTACCACAGTTATAACATTGAACATTAGATTTGTCGTACTTTTGAATGTTGCCTTGAGCGTCACCTCTTCCCCTACCTCTTGATAAGTTAGAGCTTTGATTTTCTTTTCCCTCATTGTTAGATGATCATCTACCATGACCATATCACCCATTTTCTCTTATGGTTGAATTGTCGGACTTCAACAGTTGAGTTTTGAGTACAAGCTCAAAAGATGAAGATGCTCTCCAATTCATTTAGTTTTCGTGGTTTTCCAATAAACCATCTTTCACTTATTCGATACCACACACCACGTGTAAATCCGGGAGAAATAGGGGTAATACACCACCCACCATGTGGAACTTTCGCAGGAAGGTTAGGTGGGGTGGTGACGTTGGTTGGGCTCCTTGGTAAATGCAGTGGAAGGAGAAAAGACCTCGTTGCCCCCTACTTTTGGTCAAAATTATGCATTTACCACTTAATTTTACTGCTTATATCATGTGGCAACAACCAATCCTAACCCTTGGAGCACCTTTTACCCCCGAACTTCATAAGAATTACTAAAAAATCAGTCAAAGACCCTACAAATTACCCTCCCCCTTTCATTACCAATCCATCTCCTAACTTTCCAATACTCACAAGTGAGTTTAAGGAAGAGACGAGTGAGAGAGGGAGAGTGGGATCTAGCCCACCCATGAAACAAGGAAAGAGCAAGTGCAAGTGAGGGAACCTTTCTAGGATGCTTTATCCAGAGGTGCTTAAGCGGATGATGACAAGAGTATTGTGTCTACAAATGGAAACTTATGGCGTAACTGGAGCTTTTTCCAACTAGAGTGTAAAGCGACGAAAGCTAAGCTTACCAAATCCGAACAAGAGGGAAAAATCCTGAATGACTGGTCTGATGTTTTGATTAATAAAGACATGCCATCTTGAATGATAACGGAGGATGAAACTTTTCTTTCATACCATTCGCCCACCCTTGAAGGGGCTTATTGCTTTATGCTTCATTTTTAAATAGTACTTTCCTATCTTCCTTCAGTTACAAGCTATGACTTTTCTTGCTCTAACAGGGGCTTACACCTTATTGTTAAATCTATGATGCGCATAAGGTATTCGACTAGCATAAGAAGATATAGTTGACTGGATAAAAAAGGAGTCTGTGACTCTGACAAACCTTTTCATCCCCAAAATAACAAATCCATTCTTATTATTATACAATCCAACCTCTCTTGGATGCTCACCACTTTTTGAATTGAATATGTACTTAGTGGTCTCAATGGTATTAACAAATGAGGAAGACATACAGGGCATTGTGCGTCCCTTTTCCTGTTGGTCCGAATGCGGTTCTAATGGGGTTCATATAGTTGAGTGTGGGTCCTTCAGTCTGTTTTAGCTAAGCTTTCACATTTCATCAGGAAACCTATGACTATTAGGTTAAAAGCCCAATGCTCTACCAACCGAGTTATAAACCTAAAAAAATATAGTAAATAAGGATTGCTGTGGAAAAGAAAAGAGAGTGGCCCCTCTTCTTCTCATCATATCAATGGGCGCATAAATACAGATAGTGACATCTTAGATAAAATGAGAGATATAGGTATTGGTAGTCATAAAGATTTATGGCTTGTTCGGTTGGTGTTGGTCATTCTTGTATGTTTCTCTTTCCGAGGGTCAGTCATTCCATTGTACAGACACAGGAATGATAAGATAGGGGAGTTGATTTACTTTTGGAAGGAGGTGAGGAAACTATGTTGGACGTGAGATTTTTGGCACGCATAATCCTACTAAGGTCAACTGCTAAAACCACTAAAGCAAGCCATCAACTATATAAAGTGCCTTTAGGCTCCACTGAAGTAGACACATTAAAAGCCTTTCATCAACACCAAAATGATAACGGGCACCGCAATGTCTTTAAATACACTATTGAGTCTCTTATATCACCGTATTTGAAAGATTTGACATCTTGAATTTCTCTGGCAATCAGACATCAAGAAAAAGGACAAAGGTCCTCGAACCTCACCCTCTTCCTATTTTGGAAAGAATGTATCTCATTCTGGAGGAAAAACATACAATCTCGTATGAGAATTGGATTGATAACAGTTATATGTGCGCAATGACTTTTTAGTTGTTGCTTACTGGATACATGTTAGTGCAATGACTTTCAATTCCCAGAATGCACCCGACATTTGCTCTCATTGGAGCTTGTTGTTTTTTATATAATGTATTTCCTGCTTAATTCTCTCAGCTATTCTAACGATATACATGTGACGCTTCTAGGGCCTTGCCACAAGATGAGCCATAGGAGCAAATGAGTGACTAATTTTTGAGTTAAGCCAAAATAATATGGGAATTGAAATATAGAATGAAAACATTAATTGATCATCTTTGGCCTAGAAGGTTCATCATGGTGGAGTTCGAATCAGTTTACGAATTGAACAAGAATTGTATGACTTCAGACTGAGTTGGATGGAACAAGTGTGGGCGTAGTCCAATCTTTGTACACAACAACCAATGTCTTAGGGCAGTGAACTCTAATGATCCAGAGAGCAAATAAATGCGAGTTTGCTATTATGGATGGACAAAAAGTTGCAACAAGACGGGTGGCTATTTGTAGTGGTATCGTGGCACAGGGTGATGGAAAATGGATAAATAGGGATGGACAAATAAAAGAAAGCACCGCATGTGGAACTATCTAGATAGAGATGCCAGGTTGAAGGATATAGGTGCTTGCTGGACTTGAATCCCTGAATTTTAGGGATGTAGGGGAGTAATTAAGATTAGAGTCAGAGGAAGTCCCCAGGCTCAATGGATTTTAAAATCAAATATTTAAACATCACTTGAACCTAGCACACGTCGAAGAGGTAAGACGATGGGTGAAATGCTAGGGTAGTAAACTCTACTTTTCTAGTACTTGCACTGAAAGATTAGAGGCTTGAAGCCTTTGACAAATTTAGATCCCTCAAAGGGGTATTCATTTGAGATTTATCAAATCTCCACTAAGCTAAAATGATTACTCAGCTGTCGTTATGTGGCCTATGCCACTGTCGATGACCTTATCGTCACCGGTAGTAGTAGGGTGGCTTTCAGGATCACTTTGAGTTAATAGACTAGGAAGAGACCATCATGTTCCTTTGTTTCTATCACCTAAGGTGGTCACTCCTTAATGACGATAATTGATTCTTGATGGGCCAGAGATTACGAAAAATGATGAGAGGTGCAGAATGCGAACAGGAGGATGTGACAAGTAAATAGCTATTTTCATTAAGTTATGGTCTTTTACGGTTTCCGCACCCTACTTGCCTGATTAAATTGATGTGAATGATTATGATAGTTCTTTAAATCCTTTGAAGTCTGATTAGATATGTCATTGAAATAAAGTTATTCCTAGTCATATTGGACCCTTGAATATGCTTGAAGATCTCGAAATGATCTTCCAGTTCTAGGGATAGTTCGCGAAACCCCATTTCCATCGAGAATTGAATGTGGCTTTCCTGCATATCGATAGGAGAATCTAACAGGGACATTATTGTCCAGATTTGATTGGATTTGACGTTGCATACTTTTATGAAAGTTGGTAGTTGTATTTCCTGGTTAACTCTTGAAAAAGAAGGCTAAAGTCTCTCTTGATGAAAACCTCAATAACATTCTTATATTCCCTTTTTGTGGGCATTTAGTTCCAGATAGATATTGGTTAGTTGTCTTTTGTTCATTCCTATCCAGTTGGCAGAGAATTGACGGTTAATATAATAACTAATCTCACCTTTATCTCAAAAGCTATCTTCTTCCCGACCTTGAGGTATGGATTGCTTGTTAGTATTGGGGACTTATTCTTGACTTTTGACATTGAAATTGGCCATATATGCTAAGAAGCCCCTTGAATCAATGTACTCTACTTGAGTCAAAAGACCTACTACCCACACACCAAATGACAAGTGAGGCGGACCCTTTGAATTCATTCAATGTAGTTTAGTTCGATCCTTCCACTTATGGTCCAACTTAGTATATTATGAAGGATTCTACTGACCCTACATTTCGAGTGTTGGGAAGCCCCTATATTATATAGTAATGGCATTTGTGTTGGTCACTCTTTAGGAAGAAGAAACTCTTGTTAGCCTCCTGGGTTAGTTAATGCAATTGACCCAGATTTACCTAGGGCCCTTGAGGTACTCGACTGCTAGGTAGGGGATTCAGGGGTGGGGTCTCATACTCTTCCTCTTCCCCCTTATTCAAACACGAGAGATGCCTGAACCTGATATTTTTAGCCTTAGGTTAACGTTGCCTAGCTAAAACTTTAGCCACCTAAGTCCATGAAAGTTCAATCTATCCTTGCGACAAGTTTGTCCACCCACTAACCTTACTCTGATTAATTTCATTCATACCTACATAATATCGTGCATCATTGCCTCCACTCCTACCCACTTGTTAGTCTAGTCGGTTCAACTATATGCTCTGTGACTCACTGGTAAATCGAATTTTGCCCATTAAAAACTCAGATTGACTAAGCTTTGACCGCTTCTTCAAGTGAGTGAGTTAGACTAGATTTATCTGACTCAGGCCACTACTTGTTGTAGGCATCGCATCAGCATATTGCATTGCACACACACATTCGTATCATCAATGCATGAAAACTAATACCAATTCCTAAAAGTCTATTTAATCCTGTGAAGTAGAAATCGCACACTTGTATGAGTAGAGAGGCTGTCTAACACTTTTTCTCTCTGTAACCATGGCCCTAGAATTTTCGGCCGCAGATCAAAGAGTCATTTTACAACGGGGAATATAATAATTCCTTTTCGTAAGGTTACTACCTGGTTTAACTAACTGTGGAAATTTGAATAATTGGTTAGTAACGACTCTAGTCAAATATAATATCCCCACACCTTTAAACATACACAAAAGCCTTAAAAAAGGACACTCGTGAGCGCGATCCGCTTGCAATCCAATGCCCATAGGTTGGCATTGTTGGCCCGTTAGACTTACGTCAATAGCAAGTCTCTCTCTCTCTAACTCTCCCTCCCTCCCTCCCTCCCTCTCTCTGTTATGAGGTCTTCTTAGTTTTCTTCTTCACTTTTATCAGAGATATTTCAAATGGTATTATTTGAAGCTTCTTTTCCAGTCCAACCTTATATAAACAATCTAAGTTGGTTTCGGGCTGTATTATTTTCGCTCATCATGGCCAAGCTAGGCTTGAGCTTGCTAAATGGCATGCTTTGACATGCTTCTAAAAACCTACCTGAAAAACTAGCAATTGCTCATAATACTTAAAAAGTCCTATTTATATATATTTTCAGCAATCGGGTGGGCCATGATATACATATCCTAGAGAGGAAAAATGATGTCCATGGAAATAAAAATATATATTTTCAGCAATCGGGTGGGCCATGATATACATATCTTAGAGAGGAAAACTGATGTCCAGGGAAAAAAAAAAAAAAAACGGAAAGCTTAATGTTGCAATTCTAACAATCTAAAACGTGCATAAGAATAGCATGCTCGGGTCTTTAGTTTTGATCCCTGTAGGTGCGGTCTATGGTTTCGTCATCTATGCTATTCGTCCGTTACGTCCCACTGTGGATGGACCATTTGTCCCATTGAGGATATTTTTAGGTCATGATCCATCTATGCTGGGACTCAACGAAGTAATAATCTACATCATCTGGCTGATATGACTTGTGGGATGTGGCTCATCTTTATGAGGTTCCCGATGTAAAGCACGAACGTGTGGAGTGCATGGGTCTTCATGATGTAGAACAAGTTGCGGACAATTTCATTGCCAAGATGGACTAGAGAAGGCCCGATCGGAAGTGATCCAGACCATCAAAACCTTAAAACAGACTTATTTCACAAACCGAAATGAGTTATTGGACGCCCCATATATAATTTTGGATAGGTGAAGCTACTTTAGCCAACCAACCTTGCTATGCTAGGTTGCCCATGCCGAATTTATGAGATTCTATTATATTGACAGTTGAAATTTTATTTTATTTCTGTTTTACTATTTATATTAAGTTTTAGTTCGATCAGAACTTTTGATCCACTGAGTTTTAGGAGTTGTGTCAAATTAGGAGAACAAAGTGGTTAGGTCAAATAGGACACTTGCTATTTTTGATTGAAAACCATAAAGCCTAGTAGAAATCTTGAACGTTTATAAATAATAAGCTTACTATTTATAGTAAGTCATAATTTTAGAAAATTTGAGCTGTAATTTGATTTTGAAACTTCTTCCTAGGGTTCATATTATTATTTAAGAGTCGTTACTTGGGCCTAATGTCAAAGCACACGTACTGGTTGAGGTCATACCAATGGTGGCCCTCTCATGATCTACACATGGAACGACTCCGTCTCACTGCTTAAATAAAGAGGACGAGAAGAGGGTCCCGCACGTGTAACTTGGGCCCCACATGGTCTTTCCACAAATAGGAATCCAAACCGGACACCCAGCTAAACCCCGATGCGAGGATCCACCTTGATGTATTTTTATTATATCTACGCCGTCCATCCGTTTCTCCGTATCATTTTAGGGTATTTATCCTCAAAATGCTGCAGATCCAAACATCAGGTGGGCCACACCACAGGAAACAGTGGTGATTGAATGCTTACCATTAAAAGCTTCTTGAGAGACACCGGCACGTTTGTTTGCCATCAAACCTATTGATAAGGTCACAAATACCTGGATGAAAGGGACCACACAAATATAATCTTGATTCAAAATTCCTTTGGCCCACAAGAAGTGTTTAATGGTTAATCTCTGCTGCTTCACGGATGGACGGCGTGGATATAAGAAAAATAAATCAAGGTAGGCCCCATAGGGATCCACCCAAGCAGCGTGTGCCACATTGATCATAGGGGTCATCTTGATGTATTTTTAGTATATCCATACCGTCCATCCATTTTTTCAGATCATATTAGGTTATAACAAAAAAAATGAAGCCGATCAAAATCTCAGGTGGACCACACTGCAGGAAAAAGTGTGAATGACAAATAAAATTTTCTTGTGGACCACAAAATTTTTGGATCAAGATGATATTTATTTTTTTCCATTCATCCTTTCCTGTGAAATCTTAACAAAAGGTTGGATGGAAAATAAAGATTATGGTGGGCCGTAGGAAGGTTTTAATGGGTGGTGTTTAATTACCACTTTTTCCTGTAGTGTGTTCCACCTGAGATTTTTATCTTCTTCGTTTTTGAGCTGATGACCTAGATTGATATGGAAAAACGTATGGACGGTGTGGATATACTACATATCTATCAAGGTAGGCCCCATGGTCAGAGCCGCACCTGATTTGCTCCCACCCAACCTAGCCTTTTTCCGAATTTTCGGGAAATGTAGAAGCTAATCGCGCGAGTAGGATTCTAGAAGTCGTGGTCCACCCTATGCATTTGTAGTATATCCACGCTGTTCATCCGTTTTTCAAAAATCTCAAGTGGACCACAGTGCAGAAAATGGTGGTGATTGAACGCTCACCATTAAAATTAAAAATCTTAGGGCCTACCGTAATGTTTATTTGCCACGAAACCCGTTGAAAAGGTTACACAGACGTGGACGAATGGAAGAAAAAACAAGCATCATCTTGACCCAAAATTTGTGGCCCACTCAAAGTTTTTAATAGTTAATTATTAACGTTTCTGTTGTGTGTTTAGATGAGAATTGTATCCGCTTCTTTGGCACCTTAGCATGAATCGATTTGTAAGAGCTGATGGACGGTGTGGATGTAGAATTAGGTATTGGACTACTCAACTCGCCTAGCTCGACTTGTCCAACTTGACTCAACTGAATGAGTTAGTTGGGTTTGCCCAATCCGAACTCAAATCGAGTTGAATTCGAGTTGTCTAGTAATTCAATCAGGATTGACCCAAAACTCAATGTGATCATAGTCAGCTCGATTTAAAACCGATTTGATTCATATTCAAATATATATATAATTAAAAATTTTAAATTTTAAGTATTTCTAATCTTATATGCTGCACTCAACCTCATCTCGACTTGATTCTAAACTCTTTCTTTCTCCCTCATCCACTTCCTCTTTTAAGTCCAACAGTCACATTACCTTAACCCACCACCATCACTACCCTCTTTCTCTCCCCTCCCCCCCCTCTCATCTCTCAATCTAAATCGGTGTCAACTTGAATTAACTTGATACTTTGTATTTGGTTGTCCATGCTAGACTCGGATTCGAATAGGTTTAGGCATTCTAAACTTAGCACCGAGTTGAGTTCGGCCAGGCTTATTACAAAACCGAATCAAGTTGGGTCAGTCCTAACTCCATTTGACTCGATTCCTAACTCTACGCAGATGTATTCCAAGAACATAAAGCTTATTTGGATTCACATATAAGAGTACGTTGTATCGTATTATAACTAAATATTTTCAAATATTTTTATTATTCAGCATTTGGAACAAGCGTCGTATCCAACATGAAAATCATCTGGGTTAGAAATCAAAAAATTCTATATATCAAACAAGTCACCAGACCCAATTAAAATTATACAATACATAGGCATAATACATTCTATCCAAGCATTAGTCAATACAAAGTATAGTATATACTATGCCAAACAATACCTTCAATCCAAACATTGGTCAGTATCCGTTTGATTTGGATGTATTATGAAAACCAACCGATGTATACGTTAATAGTACCCAGATACAATATAAGACTATACGTGAATCCAAACAGGCCCTACTGGTGGGCCCCACGTTCACGGTGGCCACACGGAATCTGCTTCGCATCGATGACGCTTTCCAGTTGAAAAATGTGGTGCTATTTTATACCCCGTGTACGTATGACACTCGATACTCAGGCACTTCTAAATGGTACACGTAGAATACAATTAGTCAAAATGAACCGTCTAAGTTATGGAAACCACTGACCCCAGGATACGTTCACAAAATAAGATTATTTCAATAATCTTAGCCTCTGAATTTCGGACACTTATTTGTTAAAATAAGACCATTGGATATTTTCACTTAACCGTCCAATAAATGTCCACAAATCTGATATTAAAAATACTCAAATAAGCATATATATTTTTTAAAATTCATGATACATCTAAACTGGTATATATAACTTGTACGGTACGATTTGAATTAATTGTATCCCATGTATGCAGTTTCCAAGTAATCAATGTGTACCTGCGTATCATCCATACCCTCAACTGGAGTATCGAATTTTTCTCTAGAAAAAAACTCCTTCCCTCTCTCTCTCTGGAAGGTTCGAGCTTTTTCTCAAATAACCGTTTACATCCATAAATATCAGAACTCTTCTCTTACAATCAAAGGTAGAATTCCTTTGATTTCTTCTCCCAATTGTACGGATCTCTCTCTCTCTCTCTCTCTCTCTCTCTCAAAGATGAGGTATTAAGCTTTAAATTTCTCGTGTTTATCTCTAGATATTTCCAATGTCTTTGATTTCTGAGAATGATTGTCTGTTAAAAGATTTATTTTCATGTAGGATTTTCCAAATCAAATGTGCAGATTTCACTATCTTCTTTGTTTTTTGAGATGGGTTTTGGTTGAAATGCTGTTATATCAATGCAAATATGCAAATTTCACCATTTTATAGTAATTTTCTTTTTAAAAATGGGATTTTAGAATCTGCAAATTTCTTTATTTCATTGATTTCTGAGGGCGGGTTTGGCTGAAATGCTGTTATAGCGATGTAAACTCTGTAAATTCACTATTCGCTGTTGATTTTTGAAGATGGGGTTTTCTTGAAATGCTGCTATATCAATGTAAATATGCAAATTCCACCATTTTATAACGTTTTCCTTTTTTTTTTAAACATGGGACTTAGTTAACATGTTGGAATACTTCCGGAAAAAGTACTCAAGAGTAAAAATGAGAGAGGGAAAATTGGAATCTGAAACCTGAAAACAAAGCTGCAAGGAGGAAGAATAATCCAAATTTTCTGCCGTGGTGAGCTGCGAGTCAAGTCTATTTCTTTGAGATAGTTCGTGCCCCTTGGTTGGAATGACCAGTGCAGTAAGCTACCTCCAGGAGAGAATGCTCAGTGTGGTCCTTTTTCCAGCATGCACAACCCAGGGATGAACCCAACACCCAACCACCAAAAAATAGTCTTTGTATTCCCAGAGCGAGGGAAGAAAAAACAGGTCGCTTTTTTTTTTTTAAAAAAAAAAATTATAAATTTATAAAATTTTTATTTTTTAATTTTACAGAATGAGGCTGCTGTGTAGCAATGGACTGTGTTGAAAACATATGAAGCACGCTCCTTTTATAGACCTGGGAAGTGACCATTTCCACAAGAGGCTTAAGCACGAAACGGTTGTGTGCCTTAAGCATGAAACGGTTGCGAGTTTTTAACTCTTACCCGAAGCATTTGATGGGCCATGCATTATGGACCCATTTCTCACAACGGAAACGTTCCAATTTAACGGCCCACATCAAAGTGCTCATGAAAATTGTTAGAAATGTTCCAACCATCAAAAAAGAATTAAAAAATTGAATTTTTAAAAATAAATAATTAAAATTAATTATAAAATCCAGCAAAGCCTAGCCTATCAAGACCTCTATAAAGGGTCTAGATCGAGCCAAGGATCACCCGCGAGTACATGGAGGTGTGCATGGGTGGACACACCCGATGAAAGGATTTTGGGCTAGATTTCTCCACCGGGTTGGGGTTGTGCATGCATACGGGTTTTGGCATAAGGGAGCACATTCACATGAAGGATATGGGGAGAGATCTTATAACCTCATTTTTTTCTTTCAAACTTTTCAATGTGGGATTATGTTTTTGCAAAACGAGATAAAGCACAAAACACTACAAGGCAAAAACCAAAGTCAAATGTATTTTTTTTTTTTCTATTTGTATTTAGAAGTTTTTAATAATCCCCCACTTATTTCAAAAAAAAAAAAAAACTTTGGCATAATGGAGCATTAATGTGCATAAATGAATGTGACGAATTGTCTTGAACCCCATTTAGTGAAACATGTTTGGACTAAATTCCTTTTAATGTAGACCATACACAAGAGACACACAGTAGTTAAAGTGTTTAAAGGGTGTTCAAAGCTGCACTGTTCCGCGCTGCACTTTATGGTATTTGCAATATTATGTTTTCCTGAGTGCTCTAGAAAATCAGCCCAATTCTTACAGGAAGTGGCCTTACTTCCACACCCATATAGGTGAGCTCATCGAGGGTGTCTTTTTAACAATTATCATCCCACCTTAGAGGCTATAAAATCATTAAGGGTTGAACTCAACCTTAACACATTGAAGAGAATAACATTAAGAGAATGACATTACTTACCTCATAGAGAGGGACCTGCAGAAGTGATTTCTCTTCAATTTTGTAATACATTTCAATTAGGAATCACATGAAAACTTATTTTTTCATTGAACCTAATTCTTGGAATATATAGTCTTTGGTTGGGTTACTATTTTCAGTGACTCATTTTCATATTGGCTTAGTTTCATCTCCCTCGATGTTTTGTAGAATTTTTTTCTATCTAAGCCTTTGTTAAAGAATCCACTATATTCTCATTAGATCTTAAAATGTTTAAGAGTTATAACACCATTTTTCAACAATTTTCTCACACAACAATGATTTAGACGAATTTGTCTAGATTTTTCATTATAACACTTGTTATTAGCTTTTCCTATTGCTGCTAAGCTATCACAGTGAATGGATATGGGCGGAATTGGTTTTACTCAGAAAGGTATATTAATCGACAAAGTTTCAATCCATTATGCTTCTTCACCAGTTGCTGCCAAAGCAAAAAATTTGGATTCCATATTAGAATGAGTTATACAAGTTTGCCATGTTGAAGATAAACCTACTAGTGGATTTGGAATCATTAGTTCCTGAATTCAAATATGCATCATTGTAGCCCTCAACTGCAATTGGGAACTTTGGTAATGAATGCTAAGATCCAACATCCTCTTAAGATATTTTAAAACTTTGTAAATTACAATCCAATGCATGAAACTCAGATTGTTGGAGTATCTACTTAGTTTGCTTACTGTGAAGGCAATGTCTGGTCTGGTGCAGTTCATAGCATAGGTTAGACTATCAATAACACCGGCGTATTCAGTCCGGGATACTTCTTCACTAGTATTCCTTTCTAGTTTTATGTTAGGGTTGAAAGGTGTACACACGTGTTTATAATCATAATGATTATATTTCCTAAAAATATTTTCTATGTAATGGGATTAGGTTAGAGATATACCACTCTCAATTTAAATGATATTAATTCTTAAAATTGCACCGGCATCTCCAAATTCATTCATATCAAAGTGAGAAGATGAGAAAGCTTTTGTATCATTTATGATTTTTTGGTTTGAACCACAGATCAATAGATCATTTACATGTAAGCATACCATAATCGCAGAATCCTCAAACACCTTTAAATAAAGGCAGCCTTTCTCCCTCATTGAACATAAATCTATAAGTCATCATGACATGGTTGATTTTTTCATGCCACTGCCCAGGGGCTTGTTTAAGTTCATATAAGGACCTTAAAAGCCTAAACTTTTTTTTGACCTAAATGAACAAACCCTTCTGGTTGTTATATATATATATATAATCTTCTTCTTCTTCTTCTAGTTCATCATTTAAAAATGTAGTTTTTATGTCCATTTGGTGAATTAGAAGGTTGTTGATTGAAGCAATGACAATCAAGATTCAAATTGAAGTCATTTTTGAAACATGGGAGTATGTATCAAAGTGGTCTACACCTTCCTTTTGTCTAAAACCTATGGCTAATAACCTGGCCTTATATTTTTGTCTTAGGAGGTAAGTAAACTGATTTCCACATGCCATTAGTCCTTATGGACTCTTATCTCATATGTGACCGCCTATTTCCCAAAAAATAATGACATCATTTGAGGGCATAATGTCAGAATGTTACAGGGTCACCTTTTAAATGGGCTGTTTTGATCAGAAACATGGGTTGGCAATTTGGGTTGCCTGCAGCTCTGAGTGGTTCGTGCAGGGGTGGTTTGACCTGCACCCGGGTTGACTGACCTAGTGACATGGCACCTCTATGGATGGTTGACCAAGTTGACTATTGTGTGACATGGTGTGCTTCAGTGGCAGCTGAAAGTACTGTGGGAGATGTAGTGGTTCAGTGCATGTGGTGGTTCCCGGGAACTGTTTGAAGTACAGTACAATAGATACCAGTTTCAGCCCCCACCAATCCGCTCGCCCCTCCAAAGCCCTAGAATATGGGGCAATGAGGTGTGTATTGCAGATCATTGGTTTATTGTGGCCTTTTATGGAAGGACAATGATTTGAAAGTACGCTCAACATATCAGGAGATACAAATAGATGGTGATCCACATTCAGCTGGATAAAGTCCTGTCATTGGTGGGTAGGAGCTCCCAATTCGAGAGGTTTCTGAGGAATGGTTCCGATGCATCCAGATACAACAAAGCAATGGTCTGGATTACCACATTATATCCCCAATTGTCTGATTTCTAGAAAAAAATGTGTTTCATCCAATACATATGAGTTTTGGTGGTGACCCATATGGTATCTGAAACCGATTTTTAATCTTTGTTCCTAGATGGCAATTGTGTAGACCATTGGATTGGGTGACATGACATGGAGATTTGATTGTTTGACACTGGTCAAAGCAATTGCTTCTGCTAGAAGATGCCTTTAACAATTATGTGCCTGTTCAGAATAGACAAGGAACCCAGCCAAACAGAAGCAAACCTTTATGGGTTTCATTGGTGATCGATACAAAAGGTCTAAGAGGGAACTTTACACATTCTAGCAACCAATTTCTCTACGCAAATTGAATTTTCAAAAATTCTCATTTTTCTACAATATCTGTGCACATTTTCCCATAGCATTCAGGTGTTATTCTTTCCACACAGAAACAGATAACACTCTTTAAGTTTCTAGTTTCATTCGTTGCTGAGGTGTTCAAGGTCGATTGACCAGCGCCTGCTTGAAGAAGGTACAGAGTTTTGGGCTTCCTTATATTCTGGGGATGGACTCTCACCAATTTGGATCACTGATTAGGATTCAGTCCACAGTGGGGGCAAATACTATTTTAAGGAAAGCAACTTCATAACATGAATTGAAGCCACTTTCCTTTGTTGTTCAAATTACAGCCGGCATTGGTTTTACATTGAAAATGTGCCAAAATTTTGCGATTTCACCTGTTCTTTTATGAATTGTGCATTGGTTTTAGATTGAACTGATTTTTTGTCACTGTAAAGCTTCAAATTTAACCATTTTCTATTAATTTCTGAACATCGGCCCAGTTAAAATGTTGCTATATGAATGTAAAAATCTTCATAATTCTCATTATTATTATTATTATTTATTATTAATTCCTCTGTATGGGTTTTAGTTGAAATACTATTATATCAATGTAACTCTGTAATTTAACTATTTTCTATCCATATCTGATCATGGGTCTTAGTTAAAATGATGCTATAGGAAGTAAAAATCTGCAAAATTCACTATTTCTGTTGTTGTTATCTGAACATTGTTGAGTTGAAATGCTTGTTATGTTGGCACTAATCAACAAAATATACTAATTTTATGCTTTTCTGAAAATGATTTATGGTCGAAGGTAACCTAAAAGGGTTATGTAACGGCCATTATGTAACCGTTATGTGTTATGCGGTTGTAATGGCCCCATAATGGTTGTAAAAAAAAAAAAAAAACATAAAAAAGAAAAAGAAAAGAGAAGCATAATGGCCACCACTGTTACCGTTATGGAATACCTTGTTTATCGTTGAAAATGCAAGAAAATGAACTGATGCAACAAAGAAAACCAAACATAAAAAACATAGAAGGATTTGCGTGGTTGGTTTGGTGTTGTGCGTATTCTACGGATGAGCCCCTATTGAAAACATTAATCCTCAAAAGGATTACAACCGTAGCAATATTCTAACCCCCCAAAACCAGAAAGGTGTTTCTTGTGTAATGATAATTCGTCCCTATAAACAATATTAATACCCCCAACATGGAAATACCTAAAATACCTAGTGTGTGTTATTAGGATCCTATGACTTACAATTTACAATTTGAGTTGAATCTTAAGCAAAACGATTTGAATCCCTCCTTTGAATCATTTTTATATGAATCCTACAATTTTATGATTTGAATCCTGTGATTTAGGATTCAAATTATATGTTCTCTTCTATTTTAAGCTTCACTTGGCTTTCATTTTATTTTTTTAAGTTGGTGGAAGCTTTAAGAATCATTTAGAAAAAAAACCATTCCGAAAAAAATAAAAATCGTTTAGAAGGTAATATTTTATTTTGTTCTTGGTATGAGATTAAATTATATATATTCTCTTCAACGTTATGAAGCTTTTTTTTCTTCTTCATGATTCTTACTTGTTAACTAGTTGAAGCACCAAATTGATGTATGACTTATTTGGAATGTTTTTATGGATGGTTATGATTATATTTACTTATATGTACTGTGGCATGATGGTTAGAAATCAAATATCTTTTTTGATCAGTCTACATAATAAAACGTCACTTTTCTAACGTGATTCTACATTCAAGAAAGTTAACAAGAAAATATATTATTAAAGGATCATTGTATGTTTTTTAAGGAAAATTCTTTGATAGACCAAAAAATTAAATATAATAAAAAGGAAAGATAAGTATCCTTCAACACTATCATGACATGGTATTACTTGGTGCATATTGATGGCAAATGGATGATTGCTGAGTTTTTATTTTATTTATTTATATTTTTAGGAAAATCATAAAAAATCTTACAATTTACGATGCGATTTGCAATTTGATACGATTCAACCCCTATTATGATTCGCGATATGATAATGATTTTGACAACATTGAAAATACCCTATTTTGGCTGGGTTGGGTCTTTGAAAGGTCTGCAAATTCTACCCTTGTAATTGCTTTTTGAAGATGGGTTATGGTCGAAGCACTGTTATAACAATGAAGAGTGCAATTTGAACATTCTTTCCTGTTTTCTGAAATGGGCTATGCTTAAAGTTCCATTTTTTCGTGCTGTTTTACCAATCAATGAAAACCTGCAAATATTACGTTTTTCAAAATATTAATTTTGCAGTTAAATTAATGAGAACTGATGTCTAGATTCTCTCTTTTATGAAAATGGGGTCTTCTCTTTTCTATTTTTAGTATTAGAATTGTATGCTTTGATAGTATTCTAAGTCCAGAAGTAGAAGAAATAGGTGTCTGCATATGCTTAGTTTAAATGCTATCCTGCTGATGTATTATATATTTCATTTCTTAGTCTTCATTCTGAACATGGTCTGTGATTAAAATGCTATTTCCTGTTATAAATCTCCAAGAGGTTTGCTCGAATTAATCCTGATGTATTGCAATAAGATACATCTGGGCTCCAGATGTTGGATTTTTTTTTTTTTTTCAACAACTAAAACTGTCTATTTGATGGAGCTCCTGTTGGATGGTGGATGCCTGAAAAGACTCTTGGGTGAATGTTTCCGCCCTTTGGTTATACAAAGGTTATGGTGACCATTCATGTTCAAAGCTAAAGAGCCAAATTATGAAATGGTTGAAGTAATTGAACTCAGAGCTTTTATTTGTCATCTTTCCATCATTCAAAGTGAGACTCATTTTTAGTTGGAAGATGACCCAGATTCAAAGGCTAATGTCCTGATGTATTGTATTGCAATACCTTGGGATGTATTTGAGCAAACCTCTATCTCCAATGGCTAGCTTCAGTATATGATTCTGTCAAATGATATTTGAGTTCCAAATAGTATTTTGGCAGTTTGAATTGAAGCAAATCATAATGTGACTTTCGGCCCACTTGGCTAGTCGGACTTAAAAGCGTAATTCACTTTTAGGGTCTGTTTGGCTAACCATAATTTGTAATCGCAATTTGTGCTCTCCACAATAATTCACACTTCATGATTGGAACCATTCATCCACTGACCCATTAATGGATGAGAAGTTGCAACTGGAAGTATGGAACATCATTTCTTTAGAATGTTAGATAAGGCTGGCAATGTCCCAGCCTGGGCCAAGCAAAATCAATATTTTTGAATAGGCCCAGCCTCGCATGCGTGCCCGACTAGTTCACAATCCAGGCCCAAGGCCCACCTATTGCCAGGAAATTGGTAAATATGGGTCAATCGTATTCTGAAGATGGGCATGGTTCTGGTTGAAAAGCTCCATGTAGTTTCATGGAGCAAGAAAAACAAGTCTTCTTTTAAATGATAACAAGCATCTTGATATAGAGAGATAAAGTTCAGCAATTCTGCTATCTGCTTCAATGAGGCAGTATTTACCTTGTTGAATAAGTATTATGGTTACATGTTTGAATCATTTATATTCATATGCATGTTAGAATAGTTCAGTATAGTATACCTTCAGGGATTCAAATATCAGATTCCAAGGACACAAATCCACTATCGATACCTTACAACCAGTGAATTGTATGGGTATCTTGAATTGAATCTACTTTCCATCATCACATCCTGTGAGAGAAATCCTTTTTGATCTGCTGCAATTCTCTTCAATCCGTCTTTGTGGATTTTTGTAAGCATTTCATTCTGTATTCATACAAAATGGAGATGCAAATATTGCTAGGAAGTAACATAACTGGATAACCTGCTTTGTGTTACAGCCGACATCCGACACTGAAGTGGGCCCAAAGGTCCGACAAAATCTACTTGACAGTTGAGTTACCTGATGCAAAGGATGTAAAGCTCAAACTTGAGCCTGAAGGCAAGTTCATCTTTTCCGCTACTAAGGATGGCGTTCCCTATGAGGTCGACATCGAGTTGTTTGATAAAATCGACACTGAGGTATGTGTATTTGGTTATCAAGCTTTTCACATATAAGAAATGCTATTATGATGGATGCTCCATGGAACTTCTATGAAATTCTGTTCCCACCAATGACCAAACCAACTTGTATGGTGATTGGAATTATTGATCCAGCTGGTGGCAGGCCACCACATGGATTGACTATTGGCTGAAAGCCTGAAAATTACTGTGATTGGACAACTATATGATGATTGCCTTTTGGTTCATTACTCATCCACATCTTAGTCTGGTGAGTCAATGGTCTCGACCAGCGAGCAGAAACGCCACATATACAATGAACTTGTGTGGGTGCTTTGGTTGTGGCACTTGGGGGAACTTCATGAATTGCGTGCATCATGGTGGTGTTCCTTTTGTGTGTATATGGTGGTTTTTTTTTTTTGGGGGGGGGGGGGGGGGGGGGCATTGAATTACCATGAGTGAGATTCAGGAAAGCAAGGTTAGTATTGGCGTGAGGCACATCGTCTATGTTATAAAGAAGACCGAGAAGAAATGGTGGGGCAGGCTACTTAAGCAGGAAGGAAAACCGCCCGTGTTTCTGAAAGTGGACTGGGATAAATGGGTTGATGAAGAGGATGAGAACGGTGAGTGGCTGCAATAGATCTGATGGGAAAGTTGCAAGGGTGTATTTGGATCTATCACCAAGTTGTTGTTGGTGGGACTTGGAGAAAACAAGGTGGACTTGGCATTTGGGTGGTATGAAAACAGAATCCGCCTTAAGTGGGTCCCATTTTCCTGCCTTTTCCACCACAAATGATGAGTAAGATATGTATGTGAAGGTCCCAAGCATGCATATCTCACTTGCTATTGGCATTAAGCCTAACATGTCAGCCAAACAACTCCTTGTACTCAAATTATTAAGATTTCTGTTTCTTACTTCCATATCTTCCCTGTTTCACTGAAATGGCATTATCTTTCTTCTGAACAGAAAAAGCTGGGATGGATTTCGACGACATGGATTTCTCGGTACGTCATAAACACTGATACTTAAGTGTGGTGTTTCATTGATTTCCTTTTCCTAGATTTTTCCTTTAAAAATGGATCATTTCCAAAAAACATGTTAATTGTAAATTTCAATGGTTAAGAGAGGCAGATCTTGTTGTTTGACCGTTGATCTTTTAACATTTCCATGGAAAAAACACTCATTACCAAACAACAGAATGACTATTGGATTGCTGTCTCCCATTTCCTGAGGATTCCATAGGGATTTTTCATTTCCATATTTTGGATTCACTCTTATCCAAAAGGTCCCTCAGGAGGGGGATTAGAAGCATACTAGGATTTCAGTTTGGGCACCAAGTGGTTAAGTGATGCAGACCATTGGCCTGTTGTGGATGGATAATATGCAACGAATCATTAAGATTGGAAGATCCTAACTACTCAATATAGTTTTTTTTTTTCCCTTAGCATTGGATATATGTACTGGCCATACTCTCTTTTTAGCCATCTATTTGCAATCCACAAGGTGAAAGGATACCATTGTCGTATTGATGATATTTTTGAGGTCCAACCCATGGTGGGGCCAAGTAGACCACTGGCCTTGATCACTGAATGTGATAGTTCTGATTGATATAATCTTTCCATTCTTAGAGAGGAGAAATCACAACTATCAGGATTGTATGATTGCTTCATTGTTTTGTGTTGAAATTGACTTCTGCTTGGTGGGGACATCTCTGTTTTGAGCTGATCATCTCATGCAGCAAACAAACCAGAACTGAATGGCAGGGTTGTCTACGCTTCGAGTAATACTTAAAAACACACAAAATTGCATTTTGTTCACCTCAATTCCCAATGCTATCCCAAACATATCTCAAGCTTGTTTAACTCAAGGATAAGGTTCTGTCTTTAGGATCTGAATTCCATGATTATATTTTAAAATGGTCCGCAATGACATGACACACTACCAAGACTCATCAGATTGTAGAAGGTTGTATGGTGGGCTGCTCCATGGCATGCGCATTGAGAAAGATGAAAGTGGTCCCTTTTCACTTTGGAATGCGCATTGAGCAAGCCCTTCCTCCTACCTCATGATTTTTGAATGCCTTCACCAAAGGGGGAAAATGGCCGTACTTCACATTGAAATGCTTTCTTTGTCCAATAGCCATACTTCACTTTGAAATGCTTTCTTTGTCCCATATGCCATCTAACATTTCTGCAACTAAAGGCTCTCGCCGAAGTGATGTTTTAAGATGAATGCTATCCCAGCCACTGGTGCCTCTACAAGTGCCAACTTGGCACACGTCTGTGATCTTGGGCATTCATCCTATATATCCTAAAAATGGCATTGGCCACTCGTCATCCTATTTGAAGTGATGTATGTTGTCACTTCCTAACCTTCCATATGCACCCCACACCTTTACTGATTGGTTAAGGACATTCTCCAGAGGGAGTAAAAGGACATGCTCCCGGTTGATACTTGGCGATTTGACTTGAAACTCAGAGCTGAATCAACTTGCCTCGACCAGAAATTGAACCGAGTTACTGTGGAACTCACGGGTTTGACTCAGTTCAAAGTTGGCTTGACTCTTTGAGTTGGTTGGCTTACTTGGTCAACTCAACATGACTCGAACTGAGACGCTTGCATCAAGATTTTTTTTTAAGTAAAAAAGAAAGTGGAGGTGGTGAGACAAAACCCCAACCAAGGCAACAAACAACATCTGCCAACCGACTACATGCTGCTTTCATGCTTTAAACTGCATATTTTTATATTCATATGATTTTAATAGTGGAATTAAATTCCTATTTTAATTATTAAATATCAAGTCTAGATGAGTCTCTAAGACAACCTGGATATCGAGTCGAGTCGAGTTTTTAAACTATGACTCACCACTTGAGTTTTCAAGTTTTTAAATTATGATGTATGGACCGGGTTTTTTGCACCTGAGTCAAGTTGACATGTGGGAGGGCGTTCTTGTTTCCCACTTGAAGTCAGGCCTTTGGAAATAGCATTCCTCTTCAGTTGAAATCGTTTTCTTTTTTAAGTGCTGACGGGAGAAGATGGATATTGTGCAGAAATTAGGCATGGGTGGGGATGATTTTGATATGGATGATGATGCTAATGAAGACCAAGGTTAGAACTCATATTAAATAACACTTGCATGAAAAGCCTCTTCTATGTTTCCTAATATACTGTCTTTTCTGTTTGTGAATTGCATTGCTGCATGATGAGAAGCTATAGGATTTTCTTGTGTTCTTTTGATCAGTAGATTGCAATCCTGGTTGTTTTTGAAGCTGTTTTTGGATGCTTGGTTGAATTGAATTGTGGTAATTCAATAAAGTGAAGTGCAAATGACCATAAAGTGGTTTTAAATAGTGATTTCAGTGCAAGTGTTCATTTGCACCAATCTCGCTCCATCTCTATCTCGTGTTTCATCTGTCTGGTGACTCATTTTGAGGACCATAGAAACCGACTTGATTCGGTTTTTTGACAATAATCAGAACCCTAGAACAAGGGATTAAAAGCTAGCTGCTCGAATTCAGAGCATGGCTTAAGAAGTCAGTGACTTGATCCAATTTGCTCAGCCCTGACTTTGAGTCGTTACTTGCCCGAGGTGGGGCTGGGTGGGGGGTGACTCGTGGTTCTTGAATAGGATCAGGTGATTCAGGTCAGACCGAGCCAGAGTCTACTCGTATGAGTCTCTTCAGACTCGTCTGAGTCTTGAAACCGTGATTTAAGAGTATTGGATTTGGGGGGTGGTGAATTTTCCTGTATATAGAATTGGGTTATTGCAATTCAGTTTGATTGAGCATCCAAACAAGCCTAGATGTTCTCTAACCTTCAATTGGGCTACTACTGGTTTCACAGTAGGGAAAGAAGGAGAAGAATAGGCAGCGATCGAGAAGGAAGGAGAACCCACTTCGGCGGCTGCTGATGAGATTAAGGCCTGATTGCATTTGCAAGAGATAAGATTTTGAGATTTCTCTTTAGCTGAAATTGGTATATAAAGAAAGTTCAATCTAAATATCTAATTTCTGTGTTAGATAATGCATTTGTCTATGTTCATCTTTGAATTAGATAGTGCACAATGCATAGATTGGCTCAAAACTTTGATGAGATCAGAACCATCCATCAGGCGAGCCCCTGTTTGGATGGTTGGGTTGCAATTTCCGACTGACTGGGTGAATCCTAACCCTTGGATTATGAAAAAAATTGGGCAGTTGCAGTACCTATTCTTGAACATTTCTTTCCACAATATTCTTGAGATAGGATTGTTTGATTGGTGTAATTTTTGTGTTATGATCCATCCAAGGTAGAGCCTACCTGATGAACGGCTCTGATCTTCTACATGTTTGCCACGTGTGAAGATTGGGTTATTAGTAAAGATGGTGACAGACAGAGTCTGTGATTGGTTTGTTTTTCAAGTAGAAAATATGCACTGAGATCAGGTGTGCCCTTGTCTGGATGGATCGCACTGCAACAGATCTTAACCCATACATAATATAAAGTGGTAATAATCAAAATACACTAAGGGCCCAGTATACTCAAGGCTCTGGTTTGAATGAGAACCTGATCTGGACCATCAGTTTGTCTTGATGGACCATGCCCTGAATATTCCTCCAATAGAAAGATCCTGGCTTGTAATATCAGTTAGATTGAATGGTCAGGATTCTCCCATTGAGAAGGTTTTTGGGGCATGGTCCATATATTTTGTGGTCCAACAGACTTACAAAAAGAGGAAATGACCAAACTGTAATGAGATTCCCTTGTGTCCATGGCAATTTGCAGCCAATTCATGATATTTGGGCCAACCAAACGCGCCCAAAACTAAATTAATTGCAAATCAATTCAAAACATATGGGGCCAGTTGACCATTTGAGTCATTGGACCCAATTGAAACAGGCTTGCGACGTACTCGACCCAATTACTAAAGGAATCAAGCCAGATATGGGACCTCCCAAAATTTACCCAGTCTGGCTCAGCTGGACTCAATTTTTAAATAGGTCCACCAGTTTAGACCACCATAAAATGGTCTTGATGGTAGCCCAGACCCAGCCAGACACACAAAAGTAGTTAACCTGTGGTCAATGAGAATTCAGAGTCTTTTGGGAGCTGGTGCAATTGGGAGTGTATTTCATATGAATTGTAATCTAATTCATATAATATATGCTGGAAGCTCTTTTTTTTTTTTAAAATCATAACAAAGTCATGTGGTTCCATTTCATATTGCACCCTCTTTCTTACTCTAATGCATTCCAAATACAATTTACTAAATACATTTATGCTAATTTAGTTAGCTGTAAATGAATATAACTAGTGATAAATAGGTAATTATGATAAATGCTTGCCTCTTTATTATTATTATTATTATTATTTAAATTTTTAAGTCTGAATTTCACTTTAAAAATTAGGCTAAACTTAAACCTCATAACAAGTTGGCCCCACCATAATGTATGTGCTATATCCATGCTGGCCATTCATTTTTCAGATCATTTTAGGTCATCAGCTGAAAGATGAGGCATATCCAAATCACAAGTGGACCACAATACAAAAAAAAAAAATAGTAGAGATTGAACAACTATCATTGAAAATTTCTTGGGGTCTACAAAAGTTCAAGATATTACCTCAATTTTAGATTCATGCCCTAAAATAATCTGAAAAAATGAATGGACATAGATATAACACAGATCATGTTGGGATAGATCCAAAATCCATCTGTCAACATCTTTATTGCAACAAATATCAAATAAATGCATTATTACTTATTAACCACCATTTACATGTATTTACTACTAACCAGATAGTGTAGGTTACCTAGCACAATTAGTGATTCTAATTCTCATGAATTATATGGTAATTGCCAATGCATATCAAATACGTTCCGCGAAGATACTATCTATAATTATTGTCTAATAAAAAAATAAGACGAAATTATATATAGTCAATTAGAAAATAATCTAAATAGATATTCTTGGACGTGACGTGTTGTCTGGAAACAAAAAAATGAATGTGAAAAATTCACATACAACCGTTGCTTCTGATTACTTCACCAAATGAGGAAAGAAGTAAGAAAAGAAAATAAAAGAAAAGAAAAGAAAAACTTCCCATGAGCAATATTACTTGGTCTAGTTGCTCGCATGAGTGGGAACTTCTGGTCATACATCCCACTAATGCATACTTGTATAAGATATGTGCTATGCATCCATTTAAGATTATGTGAGTGTCTTGGCCCTGCCCAGACCTAAATTCTCAATCCAAATCATTACCTAAGTGAGCCGGCCTATTTTGACTTAGCCTTGATTTGGACCCACCCCAAATGTTAGAGGTTTGGGTATGACCCCAACATATAGAACTGGTTAAATGGATTGGATCAGGATTTCAACCTCACCCAACTTATTTTCACGCCTATTTGTGAAGTGGGTAATAATAAAATCAAGGTATTAAAAGAAATAAAGGCCATTATATAAGTTTTTAATGGTTAATCACCATTGTTTCTTGTGGCATGGTCCACTTGAAATTTAGATATGCTTCATTTTTGAAATAATATCCTAAAACGAGCTTTTAAAATGGATGTACAGATTGGATATATAAAATGTCTGTTAAGGTGGGCCCACATTCAGGGCCTCACACCTAACCTACTCCAATGGAGATTTGTGTATTCTTCCGTGCAGAACGTGTAAAGGTTTAGGTGGGTTCACCAAAACATTATAAATTAATAGGGAGGACGATTAGGTGAGACCCCAGATCCACCGAGGTGGGTGGGACCCCTGATTGTGGGGCCCACTATGATGTATGTGACTACATCCATGCCATCCATCCCTATTAAAAGGTCATGATCTAAAAAATGAAGCAGTTTCAAATCCCATATGGACCATAGTACAGGAAACAGTGGACCATTAAAAACTTCTTGTCGGCCACAAAAATTTTGAATCAAGATGATAATTGTATGGTCTCTTCATCTAGGTGTTCATGACCTTATCAATAGGATGAATGGCAAATAAACATTCTGATTGATCCACCAATGAAGTTTTAATGGTGGGGATTCAATCAAGACTGTTTCCTTTGAGTCAATTTCATTTATACGATAATAGCTTCAAATCAGCTTTCAAAATGGTTGGACAGTGTGGATTTAAGGCACAAACATCACTTAGTCCGCTGTGAATTAATAGATGGTCCAGCTGACACTACCGCCATAAAAGATATCTCGGAGGATGGGATATTTCCGACGTAGATTTCCTGTGAAAGCCTCTTTCACATGAAGTTTATGCGTAAGGATGTTGGGTGGGCCATTAAGATGTTTGTGAGAAATCCACTCTGTTCATCTGTTTTACGAGCTCATTTTAGTAAGTGTGAAAAAAAATGAGGTATATCAAATAATTAATTGGGCCACACGAGAGAAAACAGTGGGAATTCAGTGAGCATAGAAGAAGCATTCTTATGGCAATAAAAGTTTTGTATCAGGTTATCTTTATGGTGTTTTCACTGAATTCAATTGGGAATGACCTTATAAACGGTTTGGATAGCATGTAAACATCAAGATGGAACGCAGGAAGGTTTCAACTGTAGCAATTTCTTTCCCCAATTATCTACCTCACCTTTTGTTGAACGTCCTAAAATGAGCTCTCAAAACAGATGGACGGAATGGATTTCACACTTATGTTGCAGTGGGCCCACCCAACATCATTCGCCAGAATTTTATGCCAAAGGCTTTAGCAGGAAATCCGCCTCAGGATATTTCCAAACAAGGCATAAAATATGGAAGCGGATTGGCTAGTGTACCGCACACCAGTGCGAAGACGAGCACTGACGCTTCTCAAGCTCGGAGTTGTACAAACTGTTACATGGCCTCACAGTGACGTATTTATTATATCTACACCCTTCATCTATTTTTAGAGATCAGTTTAGAGCATAATCCAAAAAATGAATCATATCCAAATATCATATGTACCACACCACAAATACCAGCAGAGATAATGATTTTCACCGTTAAAAAACTCATAGGGCCCACCATAACGTTTATGTTCCATCTAATCTGTTCATAAGGTCACAAAGACCTGCATGAAGAGGAAAAATAAATTTCATATTGATCCAAAACTTCTATAATATTAAAAAAGGTTTCAATGGTAGACATTTAATCCCCCACTGCTTTTTATAGTATAGTCTGCTTGATAGTTAGGTGTGTCTTATTTTTAGTCTCAAGCCTGATCTTGCCAAATAGATGGGTGGTTTGGATATAACACATACATCATAATCAAATCTATACAACTTGCTGACGTAGGTACACCAGCTAATCCGCTTCCCTAAAATATCAAATGACGTGGCATCAAAGTGGCCCACCTTGTCCACCAAGGTAGGTTGGACCCTGACTTTGTGGCTCACAATAATGTATGTGACTTAAATCCCCACCGTCCAACGGTTTTCAAAGCTCATTTTATGGCATGATCTAAAAAATGAAGCAAATCCAAATCTTATGGGAACTATAATACAAAAAGGGTAATGATCGAACCCCCACCATTAAAAACTTCACGGGGCCACTGGAATGCTTGTTGGCCATCCAACTAGTTGATAAGGTCACAAAGATCTGGATGAAGAAACCACATAGATATCAGCTTGGTCCAAAACTTTTGTGGCCCATGAGAAGTATTTAACGGTAGATTACCACCTTTTCCTGTATTATGGTTCACCTGATATTTGGATCTATTTCATTTTTTAATTTTATTATGCCTTAAAATAAGCTTTTAGTACCGATGGATGGACAGTATAGATGTAGTCACATACATCACAATGGGCCTCACAGTTAGGGATGGGTGGATCTACGTAAAACCTAATCTACTCCCGTTTAATAGGAAATTACATTGCATACTGACTTACTCAGTACTGAGTAAATTCATTTGGGCCTACTGTGAATGTATTTGATTTATCCACACCATCTATCCGTTTTTAAAGATCATTTTAACAGTTGATTCCAAAATCGAAGCATATCCAAACCTCAAGTGTACCATACCACTGGAAACAGTGGGAATAATGATTTCTACTGTTGAAACCTTTCTATAGCCTACAGTGATTTTTTTTTTTGTCACCCAACCTGTTCATAAGATCACAAAGACATGAATTAAGGTAAAAAAAAATAAATCAGCTTGATTCAAAACTTCTATGGCCTCTAAGAACTTTTCAACGGTAGACGTTAAATTGACATTGTTTCCTATGATGTGGTTCATTTGAGCTTTCCATGTACTTCATTTTTTTTAAATAAAATTATCTTTTAAAATGGATGGACAGAGTGGATAAGACACTTAAATCACGGTGGACCCCACAGGTTTTACTCAGTACACAATTCGCTTCCTAATAGATTCTCCAGCTGACACTAGTGGGCCCCTATTTTCAAATAAGGCCTAAAATAGAAAATGACGTGGCATCAAAGTGAAGTATACCTTCCTTGATTGCGTTCAAGCGTCACACTTGAGAAAGGTAGGCCCCACTTCTTTTACTATTTTAATCCAAATCCTTTAAAAAAAAAAAAAAACACTTTTGTATTGCAGAGGGATGCGAATTAGCCGGGTACCAGCTACAGGACGCAGATTTCCTGCCAAATCCTTACTGCGATGTTTGTAAGAAATTCACCATGTCTATCCATTTTGCATACTCATTTCAGGACATTTTACAAAAAATGAGGTGGATTCAAAATTGAAGTGGGCCACATGAGAGAGAATAGTTTTGATTTAGTGACCATAGTTGAAACATTATTATTACCATAAAAGTTTTGTATCAAGCTTATTTTTTTGTGTTTTCATTTCATCCTAGTGGATATGACCTTATAAACGGTTTGGGTTTGGATGACGTGTAAATATCAAAGTGGGGCTCGGGAGGATTTTAATGGTGGGGATTTCTTTTCCTAAATTTTCCTCTCATGTGGCCTGTTTGAGTTTTGGATCCACCTCATTTTTGGTAAAATGTACTTAAAAAGAGCTTGCAAAACGGATGAAGGTTATGGATTTCTAACGAACATCACAGTGAGCCCTTGCATTGATGGTTTTAATTAAGAATATCAAAGTTACATAAGCCTCACTAGGGGTGCACATTTAACCGGTAGAACCGTGGAACCGGACTGAAACCGACCAAACAGTCCGGTTTAGTCCGGTTCTAGAGTGCACCGGTTCCGTTTCCGGTTCCAAAAATCAAAGAACCAGTGACATCGGTTCGGTTCTCGGTTTAGGGGTATGTAGAACCGAACCGAACCGTTAATCGATCCGTAGAACCAAACCATGGATCCGATTCGTAGAACCGAACCGTAGAACCGAATCTGGAACCGAACTTAGAACCGAACCAAGAATCCTTTGATTGTTTCCATATTTAAGATGGGCCTTACAAGTGTATGACATATATTACAGTCATACAGCAACCTAGATGACCATCTGACCCACACGTTCAAGTGGACTGCAAGTTGCTAGACATGTACTTGGATAGTTGGGCTGTTTGGTCCAACAATCTGGTGTAGGGCCTGTTGGGGCTGAAAATTTTTCCAAAGCTCTGCTAGTACATGGGCCACCCACTAATGGTCATCTCGGTCTAGTTCCTTGGGATCTTGTCATCCAGATTTGTTCTTCCAGTGGGGGGCCAATGGTGTAGAGATGACCTCACACTTTGTATTGGAGCTACACCTGAAGAAAGAGAGCAGGCTGAACAACACTTACATAGTAGGATGAGGATATCCTGATGCCATTTTGTAGGAGGAAAGGGTTGACACTGATTTTGCAAAACAAGTATTAGTGAATCCATGCTTTGTAGGACCGTTGGGTTCCACTCACATTTGACAAGTTAGATCCCCTAGCGGATAGTTCTTCTGTCCACCTGGTTAGAAAGTAATGATCCACATACTTCTCTACGAATTTGGCTTTTGGAGGCCAAGTTGTGGGTTATACCATGTTCAACAATGGAGAACAGTTCAGCCCAGATGCAACCTACATCATGTTCGGATCAACAGGTTTGTATTTGGGGCTACATGGTGCATTGGCCCACAACTTTAAGTTGTGGGAAGTCATCTACCATACAACTGACTGACCTACATGCAAGACCACACAATCATCAGCCCCATTGTGGATGGACATAGCCCAAAAATCAGATACAATGATCTAATCATATGACTTTGCCCATTGAATTTGGAATGCTTGCTATTTACTTTAACCATCCATTTAATGGTCACCATTTGGAAGTTATGATCATCTAGTCACTTTAATTTCGTACCACATCCACAATGAAGCCCATGATCTCAAGGCTTGCAATTGGCATGCATGACACCAAGTGTATGGTGGATGAGTTGCTGCAGCTTAGTGAGGTGTGGCAAATGAACATTGTGCTCTAGCCCATGGCCTTGATGGTCTACACCTCTTATTTGTTTTCTTTGAGCAGTACAAGCTGGAAATGAACCCAAATGCTCCAGTTGAGTTTCTATTGGCTCTTGTCATTGACATGTCTGTTGTTTCGAAGGCGATTTTTTCATCATCCAAAAAGGTTCATAAAAATAAAAATGAAATTCTAATTCTTCTTTTCTTACTTCAGGCGCATTGGCCATTTCCACGGGATATTTGGAACCGTCGAACCGATCCGGAACCAAACCGGTTTTAACGGTTCAGTTCTGGTTCGGTTCTAGGGTGCCAACGGTCCGGTTCCAGTTCCAAATATCCCAGAACCGTTAGGAACGGTTCGGTTCCGGTTTCACCCCAGAACCGGACCAAACCGAACCGTGTGCACTCCTAAGCCCCACAATGATTTATTTATTATATCCACACCGTTCATCCATTTGGCAAGATCAATTTTCAAATATGAGCCAACAAGGAGTCATATCCAAACCTCAGGTAGACTACTACAAATAGCAGTGGGGACACTAATTCTCACAGTTAAAATGTTCGTTGGCTCCACTATAATGCTTATTTTACATCCAATCTATTCATAAGGCCACAAAGACTTGGATAAAGAGGAAAAATAAATATCATATTAATCTAAAGTTTCTATGACCCCAAAAGAATTTAAATGGTAGACGTTCAATCCCCCACTGCTTCTTGATCTTTGGATATGTAGTGTGTTTGGGCTCAAGCCTCAAATGAACGGACGGCTTGGATATAATATATAACTTATGATGGGACCCACAAAACTTGGTGACGTCGACACACCAGTCAGGTAGGTGGGGTGTGGTACACCAGCCAATCCGCTTTCGAGCATACACGTGGCACTAGTGTCTGCGTTTTGCTGGACCCACATAAACCTTACACACATAATTTTTGCACGCTGTGCACGTGCCAATGACGGTCAGTCTAGGTTATACTGAAAAGACAAACTTGCATGAAATGAGGGTCGTATAACCATCAGAAGGCATACTGCATACATACCATCAATGGAACAACGGACGGCTATTGAAAGACCTACAACTGTTCAAAATAAATGTAAGGGGCATGATGAGTAGACTGGCCTAGTTACTACATGAGGCAGCCCCTGCAGAGAAGATCATGAATAAACTATTCATGGGTTGGATGTTCCATACACGTGCCAGGTTGGCACGTGTAAGATGTGAAGGTGCATGTGGAGACTGCTGCATGTGGAAGTAGCAAACCACGGTCTCGCCTTAAGATTTAAACGGTCAGGATCGATGATTGCTATCCAACAACTGAGAGTTGCTGGGGCACTTCAACCCTAAGCTCTGTGGGTCCTAGTGTGATGTATGTGCTATATCCACTCCTCAACTCATTTTAAGACATGACCCCAAAAATAAGAAATATCCAAAAGCTCAAAGTGAGCTATGGCTTAAGATTAAACACCCACCGTTGAAAACATCCTGTGTTTTCCTTTCATCCAGGTTGGAGTAAACTTGTATTGGATTGGGTGATGAGCCGAGTACCACCCCTTTAGCTGGTGGAAATGTTATGTGGGCCCACCATAATGTATGTGTTTTATTCGCTGTCCATTCATTTTGCTAGCTTAATTTAGGGCATCAGTCTAAAAAATGAGGAAGCTCTAAAGCTTAAGTGGACTTGGCCAAGGAAACGGTGGGGATCATGTGCCCATTGAAATCTTTCCAAAGGGCCATAGAAGTTTTAGATCAGGCTGATATTTCTAAGCCCCTTCATTTAAGGCATGTAATCACCTTATGAATATGTTTGATGGAAAATACATTCATGGTAGAGTGGATTAACCCGACTGTTTCCCATGGTCTAGTTTATTTAGAGCTCTGGATCTGTTTCATTTTTTAGCTCATGCCTTAAAATGAGCTGGAAAAAATGAATAGACGTCTGTAGATAAAACACATGCATCCTGATGAGAGCTTTTCCACTTGCTATTGGGTGGTGTTGGGGTCACCACCGTCCAAGTCCATAAATGCTGGCATCTTTTATCCTCTATTCCCTGCTTGGTGTGGTCACACCACTTAAGCTTTGGATCTATGCACTTGGGCTCATGTTTTAAAATGAGCACCACAAACAATTAGACAGAGGGGATGTAACACATATTTCTTGGTGGCCCCACATAGCTTAGTGTTGTAGGAATTCCCCTGCAGTCGGGCTGAAGAAATCTTAGTCCTCGTAGCCGTCCCTCGTGGTTCTATGCATGTTAATAACATTAATTGATGCATTGGCTACAAATGGTCGTGTGGGCCCCATTTGGATTCGTTCTTATCATGGACTCGGATTCAGTGCGGTGCACGGTACCCACCTCGGTATTGTCAATAATGCAAAAGCTCCACTGGTTGCACTATGATTTATGTGTTTTATCCATTTCATCCATACATTTTGCAAGCTTATATAAAAGCATGGCCCGAAAATGAGGAAGATCCAAATTTTAGGTCGACCACACCAGAAGAAACGGTGGCGATCGAAGTTTTTAATGGTAGGCATTTAATCACAACTATTTCTTATGGTGTGGTCCACCTTATATTTGGATCAGCCTCATATTCATCTCATGCACTAATATGAGCTGGAAAAGTGGATGGACAGAGTGGATAAAATACATAGATCATGGTGGGGCCCGCAGGTGTTTTCTAGCATCAACCATGGAATCCCAGTCCCCACAAGCTGGACTCTGGGCCACTCTACTTCTGCAGTTTGACGAGCACAAACACCTGGCCCCACCTATGAATGGTTTACAGCTCACGAGCACCCGGCCCGAGAGATATCCACCGTTCAATCTCACATAATAACAGTTGAGATTGCCCGAGATGCACGTGCCCTTGGAGTTGCATCTGGCCATTGATCTCATGGAGTTAATGGAGTTAATTAACTGTATGGTTATATTGGAAATGGGTGGGTCCTTCTCATCATCAATGTTGTTCACAAGATAGACGGATAGATTTCCTACCCCAGCTCCACATGATAATATATAATTAATTCAAGTTAAACCGTCCAAATTAAGGTTTTTAATTTATATGTATCATGAATTAAAAATAAAAGCTTATTCGACGAATTAACTATTGGATTTGGGGACATGAGATAAAAATGAAAATATCCAATGGTCCTTATTCAACAAAAACTTCTCCTCTGAATCATAGGCCGTGACTATTCAAAACAATCTGATTTTTATTTAATATCTCACAGAATGAAGGTTCCGCAATTTCGTTGGTTTGGATATGAGTTAACATGTGCCACCTATACAAATTCTGAGTGCCTGTGTATCAATTACGGTGGACTTACAGAGTATCAAACGACCAGCTAAAATCAAATCTTCGTCGGACTTAACGAAGTCAGTTTGCCACGTTCCGGGGGAATGCATTGCTGATTAGGTGCAGCACTGGCCTCATCCAGCACGGTGCAGACTCAATCATGCGGGCCATATTGATATATATTTTGTATATCGAAGCCGTCCATATTTTTTTAAGCTCATTTTAGGTAATATTAAAAACATTAAAGAAGATATAAATTTTTAATGGACCACACGATAGGAAAATGTAGTAATTGAACTTCCACCATTAAAAGCTTCATATGGACCACAAAAATGGCCAAAATAATGTTTATTTCCCATTAAACCTATTAATAAAGTAAAATATATTAGGATGAAGGGAAAAAAAAAATATAAGCTTGATCAAAAAAACTTTCGGCCTATAATAAGTTTTTAATGGTCAATCAGCACTATCTCTTCTGTTATGGTACACTTCAGATATGGATCTACTCAAAATTTGAAATTCTTACCTAAAATAAGCTGATAAAATAGATGGACGGATTGGATATAATAATCGTATATCAAGGTCGGCCCCACATTCTGGAAAGCACCTAATTGGCTCCTGAGGAGATTTGTGTAATCTCCCGCGTGGGCACATTAAAGCGCTAAACGATAAGCAACTCGGCAAGTGCATGCCACGTCATCGCCGTTTCTTACGCGGGAACGGATTGGCTACTCCCCCTGACACCAGCCCCGGGGCTGGTGGTCGGTGCTCTGTGGGCCCACCATGATGTATGTGTGTCATCCATGCCGTCCATATCTTTTTATATATCATTTTATATTATGATACAAAAAATTAATTATATATATATCTCAAGTGGACCACATTATAGGAAACAGTGTTGAATGAATTTTGACCACTAAAAACGTTTTGGGAGCCATAAAAGTTTTGGATTAAGCTGATATTTATTTTTTCCCTTCATTTGGGCCTTTATGACCAAATCAACAGATTGGATGTCAAATAAACAGTACAGTCGGCCTTATGAGGATTTTAATTGTGAATATCCATTCATTATTTTTTTCCTGTGGTGTGTCCCACCTAAGAATTATATCCCTATAATTTTTTGTATTAAGCCATAAAATGAAAATGGATGAACGGAATGGATGAAACATATACATCATGATGGGGCCCACAGAGCACCGACCATCAGCCCCGGGGCTGGTGTCAGGGGGAGTAGCCAATCCGTTCTCTTCTTACGCAGTCTGTTTAGTGCCGCTGCCAATAGCCAGGTGGCCGGTGGTTGGTATTGTATGCGCCAACATGATGCACGTGTTTTATCCACGCTGTCCATTCATTTTTCTTAAGGCTTTACACCAAACGTGAGGCAGATCTAAATCTTTGATGACCACAAAATGGGTAAAAAAGTAATGATTGAATTTCCACCGTTAAAAACCTCCTATGGCCCACTATAATGTTTATTACACATCCAACTTGTTTATTAGGTAATAAATACTTGGATGATGAAGGAAAAAAATTTAAATATAAACTGTTTTCAAAACTTATGTGGCCTCAAAAAGCTTTTAATGATGGACGTTCAATCAACATTGTTTTCTCTTATGGGTCCAACTGAGATTTGAATTCATTTCATTTTTAACTTCATGCCATATATATATCCAAAAATGAATGAACAGTGTGGATGAATCAAATACATCCTAGTGGGCCCCATAGAGCACCGACCGCTAGCCACTTGCTAGTGGCAGGGTTACTAGCTAGCCATGTCAGTTGATATTTTAAGCCTAGCTAGTTTGGAAATATCCTACTCCTAAGAAAAATATTTTATTTTGGTGAGTGTACACATGACCTACATTGATATTTATTTGTCATCAGCTTGTTTATAAGGTCATAGGTGGTCAAGGGTTCGAGTACCCATGGGTGGTGAAATCCCACTTCTGCGTGAGTATGTTGGGGTGTGTAAAAAAGAAAAAGAAAAAGAAAAAGGTCACACAATCACGATTAAATGGAGAATAAAAATATTAACTAGATCCAAATTTCTAGGCTGCAGGAAGTTTTCACTGGCAGGCATGTAATCCCTATGGTTTTCTATGATGTGGTCTACTTGATTTTTGACTCATGCCCTAAAATGAGTTCGTTAAAGGGATGGACGTTGTGTATGGGCTCCATTGTTTTAATGTTTTTCTCCTTAGATTAGGTGCTAAAATGCTATCAAAGAGGATGTTGTAGACGTCACCTTGGGAAGTTGGCTGAAATTACAAAAGTAAAATAATTAGTATTCATTTACATTGAATTACAATTGAAATTAGAAAATCTAATGACCTCGTAAGGTCCAGTTACCAACTGCAATTGGTGATTCTAATTAACATGGATTCCATGGTAATTATTAATATATATTTATACACATTCTCAAAAAAGTTTAAGAATTTATCGATAATTACTGTCTAATAAAAACTAAAGAGAAATTTTAAAAAAATATGTTTAGTTAATTAGAAAATTAATCTAAATACACGTTCTTGCATGTGGCATGTCCTCATGCACAACAACACGGTCAAGTGCAAATTGTTTACAGGAGACAGGTAAAAGCATTTGTAGTCATTGCATCTTTTCATTGTATTACCATTTCAATCCAAATAAGACCAAAAGTGAGTGAAGAAAATGTAAACAATGTTTAAATTAAGAAAAAAATAATTGTTAGGATTTCTTTCCTTAAATAATCTATGATCAAATCTCTAAAAAAAATACTTTTATACGTTGACCTAAGTTATTAGAATATGGAGAAAGTAGGTAGTTATTAAATTAAAAAAAGTTGATAATTATTTAATTAAAAGAAACGTGAGCTTAAAAAACTAAATGCTCGGAGAGCAGTATTATATAAGAAACCCAACCTCCTCTGGCTCTTCCACCGCCCAAGCTCCCTTTCCTTCTAATGCTATGCTTCCCCACCGCCCAATCTCCCTTTCCTCCTTATGTTATGCTCCCCCATTGCAGGTCTCTCGCACTTTGCGCCTGCGGTGTTTTTGCATACGGTCTTTGCCAGTAGTGTCATCCTCTCCCTGCTGGCTGTATGGGTGGGTGGTCCCTTGCCCAGTCGTTGCTTGTTGCTAGCAGGACTAGCCCATGACTTCCAAAGGTTTCAGGTTTCACATGAACGCTGATAAGGCACAATCTTTGAGATTTCAGTGGCGCTTTGTAGTTGGAGCAAAACCTAAGGTATAATTAGATATGACTTGATTTCTATAATGCTAATATAACTGAATTTCAATTATAGACTCTTCTTCTCGCCAATTAATAGAGACTAAGTTAGTTGCAATCATCTGTTCTCGATCTCTAGATATGGATCTTCCTAATCTTTTTATTTTTATTTTCACTTTGATTAATTTGTATACACTCATTTTCTGCTTTAATCATTGAAACAGTATACACACCCATTTTTGTGGATTGCAATAATTCAAAATTATACAATTTTGTTTACAAAATGAGAAATATCTATGTGCAGATCATTCAGGTTGGATGTAAGCATTGATTCTCTAAAAGAACCCTAATCGCTTGTAATTTAATGTTAATTACTTTGAAACTAACTAAAGGAAGGAAGTCATAGTAGTTTTATAGATTTTTGTGATTTAAGGTTTAAGTGCATTGAATAATATGAATCATAAAAGATACATTTTAGAGCAAGGTTGGTATTGATTTCACAGGGAGATGTTTAAAAACAAAGATAGCTGGGGAGGTATCCTTTAATTACTCATGCTTGGAAATGTAATAGTAAAAGTTTTTATTTTTATTTTTATTTTTATTTTTTATTTTAAATCTCGACACAACCCCTTTTGTTTTTTTTGGTTGAATGTTTAAACAAAAGAATAATTTTTAATTTTTCCTAGGTGCTTCTTTCCCTTCTTCCCTTCCCTCAAAGAAACCAATAATTATTGTTTAATTACTTTGAAAATTGAAAAAAATGAATTGTTACATGATCTTCTAATTTTATAGTTTTAATGCCTTGAATAAATATAATTTGAGAATTTTTAGATGATATTATAGAGAAAGATGTAGATTTTGTAGTATAAATAGAGTTATTTTTATTAAACACATCTATAGATAATAAATCTAACATATAAATCTTATTTAGGCAAAGAGTGTACGCGCGCGCGCGCGCGTGTCCTCTCAGGTGTTTGAGTTAATTGATGCAACATGTGCAATCTAGAAAATATCATAGTATGTCTTAGTATTATTTCAAAATTGAGAAGTCTTTCATTTAAATTCTTGGTACTCGTTTAATTACCAATGATATATGGTGAAAGGTATTCTCATCTTATATTCTCTTGTTGAGTGACATATTTTCTACAATTATTTATTTATGTAAAACCTCGTACAAATTTCTTCTTTATATTAAATGTTTATTTACTAATATTCTATTAAATCGACACTTGAATTTCTAAAAATGTGGTTAAGTGAATTAGCTTCTACTCGAAACTATATGTATTTTAGTTGTCTCATTATACCTTAGAGGGTATGGAATATGCAACCAACATGGAGAGAAGGTGAACATAAAGCACCAACAACTAGGGGTGCACACCGTTTAGTCTGGTCTAGTTCTGGGGAAATCAGAACCGAACTGTTCCCAACGGTTTCAGGAAAACTAGAACTGAATCCAGACCGTTTGCACTCTAGAGCTAAATTGGATTTAGATTGTAAAAACCTATTCGATTCTACAATTTTGGACTTTTTATAATCCAGCCCAATTGCATTGTTTTTATTTAATCTAGCCTAAGCTTTTTTTCTTCTTTTTTTTTTTTTTTTTTTATCTTTTGTTAGCTTGTTAGTACACCCCACTGTAAGTTCACACTTCACTGTTAGCCACCCCCACTAGGGTTCTATACCAAGACCTCAATGTTGAAACGAGGTATCTTTCACTCAATCTGCCACTTGAGCTATGGCTCGGGGTGCATCTAGCCCAAGCTCCTTTGCTGAAAATTTTCGCAAAGAGTATTCCTGTCATGGTTTGTTTTTATAACCCTTTTGTGTTTCCAAAATAATTTTTTTTTTCAAATGTCTTTGTGTTGTGATCCATTTGATGAATGGTATAATTTTTTTTAAAAAATAAAATTTAAAATATTTATTGACCAAGGGTCCGGTTCTAGGTGTGGTTCCAAGGTGTGGTTACATGGTCCAGTTCATGGTCTGGTTCAATTTTGCAGGACCCCAAATTAAGAACCGAACTGAACTAACCGGATTGATTTTTGGAATGAAACTGAAACTACTGGTGCACTTCAAAACTGGACCAAACCGTGCAGTCAAATCGTGCAGTCTGGTTGGTTCAGATCCGGTTTACTAGTTCTATCGGTTCCGTGTGCACCCTTACCAACGACCCTTGGATAAAGCCTTGAAATATCATAACAAAGTTGAGTGCTTTAGGTCAGTTACAATGGATGCTCCTCTAATCAAAATTCTTGAAACTTGAATAAATTTTACACAATTAATTCAAGTTAACTGTCCAAATTACAGATACCAGTTTATATGTATCATGAATTAAAAATCAAGCTTATTCAATAAATTGACTATTATATTAGGGAGCATTAGTTAAAAATGAAAAATCCAATGGTACTTATGCAACAAAAAACTCCTAGTGAATAAGAGGCCGTTACCTGGTCAAAACAATCTGATTTTTTTATTATACCTTGGAGATAGCAGGTTCCACAATTTTACCGGTTTGATATATAAGTTAACATGTGCCATGTGTACAATTTTTGAGTGCCTGTGTATAAGTATGGTGCCGTTGCAGAGTATCTAATAACCTGTCAAAATAACATCTCCTTCGAACTTCCCAAAGTCAGTTCACGTTTAGTTTCTTGGCAAGGATGTGGAGCCACCGTGATGTTTGTGAGAAATCCACCCCATCCATCCATTTTATAATCACATTTTTGGGCATTCCATAAAAAATGAGGTGGATCCAAAACTCAAGTGGATCATACAAAAGGAAAATTTGGGAAAAGATACTCTTACCGTTTGAAACCTTTCGGGGTTCCACCTTGATGTTTATAAGCCCATCAAAACTGGATTTCACCTTGATGTTTATAAGCCATCCAAACCGTTTATAAGGTCATTCCCTCTGAGATGAAGGGAAAACACACACACACACACACATACACACATACACACACAAAAAGCCTAATACAAAACTTTTATGGCCATAAGATTGTTTCAACCGTGCTCACTAAAACCCCACTTTTTCCTCTCATGTGGCTCACTTGATTTTTAGATCCACCTCATTTTCAGTCACATCTACTAAAATGAGCACAAAAAACGGATGGACAGAGTGGATTTCTGATGTAGAGCAGGTCGCGGATAATTTCATGGCCAAGATGGATCAGAAAAGGCACGGTTGACAACATAAGTGATCCGGACCATCAAACCTTAGATCGGACGTATCTCGCAATCCGGAATGAGTTATCCGATGTAAAATATATGATTTTGGGCTAGAACGAGCTACTTTAGCCAACCAACCCTTGCGCAGCCCGGATTTGCGAGAAACCCCTTGATCGACGGTTGTTACTCCGTTTTAATTTCATTTTTACTATAAATAGTAAGTTTTAGTTTGCTTATAGCTCTTCATCCGTTGGGCTTTAGGAGTTGTGTCTAACATGAAAAGTGCCTAGAATAATTAGGAGAATGGTTTGGTGAAGCCAAATAGGACACTTACTATTTTTGGCTGAAAACCTTGCGCACTAGTAGACATCACGACTGTCTATAAATAGTAAGTTTACTATTTATAGTAAGTCGCGGATTCTAGGAGTTTTAGTTGTAGTTTGAGTCTGATTTCTTTCTTATTGCTTGGTTCCCTTATTTAAAGGGGTGTAAACTCATTTTTATTCATTCAGCAAATAATTTCAAATTTTATTAGAGTTTATTTCTATTATCTTGCTTTCTTTCCTCGTTGATTCGAGAAGTCGCTGTGAGGAGTCCAGAGAAGCTCCGTAGATTCAGAGTAGTTATCCTTGAGGAAGATGGTGATCGACCTCATCACGTTCATCCCTGAGTCAATTTCTCACAAATATCACAGTGGCCCCACCCAACATGGTGCAGCCGTGACCGTGGAGCCCACTTATATGTATATTTTGTATATCCACGCCGTTCATCCATTTTTTAAGCTTAATTTAAGGTAAAAAAGAAAAATAAAGCAGATCTAAATCTCATATGGACCACACCTTAGGAAATTGTGGTGATTGAACACCCACCGTTAAAAGGTTTCCAGGGCCCACAAAAATGCTCAAATTAATGTTTATTTTCCATCCAACCTATTGATAAGGTAATAGTTACCAGGATGAAAGGGAAAATATAAATTTAAGGTTGATCCAAGACTTTTTGGGCCTATAAATAAAATTTTAATGGTTAATTACCACTGTTTCGTGTGATATGGCCCACTTGAAATTTGGATATGCTTCATTTTTTTAATAATTTCCTAAAATGAGCTTTTAAAAAGGATGTACAGATTGGATATATAAAATCTACATCAAGGTAGGTCCCACATTCAGGGCCACACCTAATTTGTATAATTGACGGTCCACACATGCAAGTGTTTGGTCTTTTACCTAATATTTATAATAACTTTGGACTAACTATTTTATTCGTTTGATCAGATTGAAGCTTGGGGATGCATGGGTGTCCACAGTGGGACCTACGTATGGTTGACGGTTCAAATTGATGAATGGCCCTTCTGATGTTGGATGGTCAAGATCATCTGATCCAAGGTGGACACTTTCTTGTTGCAATCAATCAAGGCTACCTATTTTCCTGGATTTTAATTGGATGGCTATGATCATCATCTGAAAGTGATTAGAGGAGTGATAGGAACAATCTAAGGTATGAGCTTTTTATTGAGTTTTGCAATTTAGTTATTTAATAGAGTAGTGATGCAAGTAGAGTTGAGTTGAGGTGAGCCTTAAAAAGAAAAAGCATGATGTGAAACTTTGGTGGGCCACAAGAAAGTTTGGACGGTAGCATCTCATCACCACATTTCCCACACATATCAAGGTGGGCCTAACAACTTTTTATTGGACGGGCTCCATACAAATTCGTATCCAGTATTAAGAGATTAAAATAAAATTTTTAAAAAAAATAAAAAAATCATGAACCGTGAGATTGCTAACCTGATTTCTAGCCCATTCACATCTGTATCCTAACCCAAAAAGCCTTGGCACTGTGATGATCCACGCAAGCACTTCAGCATCCTGCGATTAGAGCTGGGCATCGAGTCGGACCGAGTTATGGCCAACTCGACTCGATCTGACTTGATACCAAGTCCGGCATGCTTGACTCAATCTGAGTTTGGTCTGGCCTGGACTGATCCGGATCGAATCCGATTTGGTCAGAAGTACTAAGTCGGGTTAAGTTAGCATCGAGTCGGATTGAGAGATGAGGGGGGGGGGGGGGGGGGGGGCGAGAGAGGAGAGAGAGGAGGGTGATGGTGGTGGGTGGTTGCCGGCCTTGGAGGATGAGGAGGGTGATGGTGGTGGGTGGTTGGAAGATGAAGGAGAGAGAGAGAGAGGCCAGGCTTGGAAGATGAGGAAGATGAGGGAGGGACAGAGATTTAGGGATCTGGTCGAGGTAGGGTGCGGCGAGTAGGGTTAGAGAGTCGGGTCGTGTTACTAGGTAACTCGAACTTGACTCGGTTTGAGTTTGGATTGAGCGATGCCTACTCGGTTCGGACTGACTCACCCATTCGGTTCGGGTCAAGTCGAATCTAAATGAATTGAACAAGTCAAGTTAGCCAGATCGAGTCATCTAGTGCCCACCTCTATCTGCAATGCCCAATCATGCGGCCCACCTTATCGTTGCTTGAATGGGCCCCACTCAAGCCATAATCTTACGCCAATTCAATCAACGGTGGGATGTGCTTGATCGCGTAGAACATGATGTGCAGATAGCAATCATCAAGATGATTGTAGACCATCGGTGCAAGAAAACGTTGGGTGTGTAACTTTGGTTCATGAATCGGGCCATGTTCCCCCTATTCTTTGCGCTAATGATGATTGTGAACGGCTCAGATGGCACGATTGGTGGCTCGATGGGACATTTTTCTTCTAGCAGGATCATAGTTCCATTCAAATGGGTTCATTTTTGGTAGGACAAGCTCAAAGATGTACCCACCTTCATCATCATCGTCCTCCACTTTGATCATCTGATTGATGTCCTCACCCATTTACTAGCAGATGAAGGACTCCGTTCTAATTGGGTCCCACGATCGGACGACCCATCATCTATTTTTCGTATTGAAAACCTCCAATCTGAACCATACACCCTTATGAGCTACTCTATTTCTACAGTTTGACGAGTACAAACACCCGGCGCCACACTCATATTTGAATGGTTTACGGCTCACGAGCACCCCAGCCGGGCCATATGGGAGATATCCACCTTTTGATCTCACACAATGGCAGTTGGGATTGCTCGGGACGCATGTGCCCTTGTAGTTGCATCTGACCCTTGATCTCATGGAGTTTATGGGACTCAAGTAACTGACTCTATGATTATATTTGAAATGAGTGGCCCCTTCTCATCATTAACGTTGTTCACGAGATATACGGGTAGATTTTCTCTCCTGCCCGATAGGTTAGACTGGATCATGACGGACCTCAACATAAGATTCTCTTTCCACCGTTGGATGGACTTCCAGATCACAATGCCGTTGGGATGGCCCAACATCCTTAGCATTTTGTACTTGAAAATGGCATGGCCCTTGGATCTATCTATCCAAGTCTCTTGGATATTATAGAGGCCATCATAAACGTAGATCCTGCCCGTTGGAGTGGTTTGATTCTTCATATAATGGATGACCTTGATCTCATTTTTTCGATGGATACTCTTCTCTAAGGCCAGATTGCCGCTCTGGACTGAATGATCACTGACCACCTTCAGCTCCATGTAGACCATCACATCTGGATAGTCCGGATCATCTTTTTGGGGCCTAGAAACCAAACTAATGGCTACGATGTCTTCTTCATTTCCAAACTTAAGGCTCATGTAATCGGCCACACCCATCGCCGTCGAATGCAATCCAATCAAGGATATCTCATATTCGAAGAAGAAGATATCACCGATTGTGACCCCTTTGGTGGGCCTCGTTATCTTCCTCATATTCACATATAACCCTTTACTGGTCATGATTGCCCCAACCACCAGATCGGGTCGTGTAATGGCACTACGACCTGACTCAATGACACTGTTGACATGCAATAGCCTCAGTTGGAGCCCGTTGAAGGTGATCATGGTTTTCTCAATTAGGCCCGGATCTCGATCAATCAACGGAGATGGTGAAATGTCATCCTCATCGTTCAGTTTCTTGCTCGAAATGTTATCATCAGATTCAGTCTCGCTGCCTCAAATTTCAATCAGAACAATTGATGGCCTCCGATTCCAACTTGGCCCACTTCTTGAAGGTTGTGATCTAGTGGAATTACCCCTCTTTGTACCCTTCTCTCGTGGCCTTAAGTTGGATACTTTTGATGGGCACACATCACCATTAGTGACCCACATAGACCGCGGTCTCAACATTGATACACAGAGATAGTAAGAGAAGCAAGCTTGGGTTATCTTAGAAGGAATATCTTGAGAATGTATTGATAAAGTGTGTGATGAAGAAGGTAAAGTTGGTCAACATTCCCAATACGACTCATTTTAAGCTTTCTTCTAAATAATATCCTGGACTGATGGTGGTGGGTGGTTGCCGGCCTTGGAGGATGAGGAGGGTGATGGTGGTGGGTGGTTGGAAGATGAAGGAGAGAGAGAGAGAGGCCAGGCTTGGAAGATGAGGAAGATGAGGGAGGGACAGAGATTTAGGGATCTGGTCGAGGTAGGGTGCGGCGAGTAGGGTTAGAGAGTCGGGTCGTGTTACTAGGTAACTCGAACTTGACTCGGTTTGAGTTTGGATTGGGCGATGCCTACTCGGTTCAGACTGACTCACCCATTCGGTTCGGGTCAAGTCGAATCTAAATGAATTGAACAAGTCAAGTTAGCCAGATCGAGTCATCTAGTGCCCACCTCTATCTGCAATGCCCAATCATGCGGCCCACCTTATCGTTGCTTGAATGGGCCCCACTCAAGCCATAATCTTACGCCAATTCAATCAACGGTGGGATGTGCTTGATCGCGTAGAACATGATGTGCAGATAGCAATCATCAAGATGATTGTAGACCATCGGTGCAAGAAAACGTTGGGTGTGTAACTTTGGTTCATGAATCGGGCCATGTTCCCCCTATTCTTTGCGCTAATGATGATTGTGAACGGCTCAGATGGCACGATTGGTGGCTCGATGGGACATTTTTCTTCTAGCAATGCAGGATCATAGTTCCATTCAAATGGGTTCATTTTTGGTAGGACAAGCTCAAAGATGTACCCACCTTCATCATCATCGTCCTCCACTTTGATCATCTGATTGATGTCCTCACCCATTTACTAGCAGATGAAGGACTCCGTTCTAATTGGGTCCCACGATCGGACGGCCCATCATCTATTTTTCGTATTGAAAACCTCCAATCTGAACCATACACCCTTATGAGCTACTCTATTTCTACAGTTTGACGAGTACAAACACCCGGCGCCACACTCATATTTGAATGGTTTACGGCTCACGAGCACCCCAGCCGGGCCATATGGGAGATATCCACCTTTTGATCTCACATAATGGCAGTTGGGATTGCTCGGGACGCATGTGCCCTTGTAGTTGCATCTGACCCTTGATCTCATGGAGTTTATGGGACTCAAGTAACTGACTCTATGATTATATTTGAAATGAGTGGCCCCTTCTCATCATTAACGTTGTTCACGAGATATACGGGTAGATTTTCTCTCCTGCCCGATAGGTTAGACTGGATCATGACGGGCCTCAACATAAGATTCTCTTTCCACCGTTGGATGGACTTCCAGATCACAATGCCGTTGGGATGGCCCAACATCCTTAGCATTTTGTACTTGAAAATGGCATGGCCCTTGGATCTATCTATCCAAGTCTCTTGGATATTATAGAGGCCATCATAAACGTAGATCCTGCCCGTTGGAGTGGTTTGATTCTTCATATAATGGATGACCTTGATCTCATTTTTTCGATGGATACTCTTCTCTAAGGCCAGATTGCCGCTCTGGACTGAATGATCACTGACCACCTTCAGCTCCATGTAGACCATCACATCTGGATAGTCCGGATCATCTTTTTGGGGCCTAGAAACCAAACTAATGGCTACGATGTCTTCTTCATTTCCAAACTTAAGGCTCATGTAATCGGCCACACCCATCGCCGTCGAATGCAATCCAATCAAGGATATCTCATATTCGAAGAAGAAGATATCACCGATTGTGACCCCTTTGGTGGGCCTCGTTATCTTCCTCATATTCACATATAACCCTTTACTGGTCATGATTGCCCCAACCACCAGATCGGGTCGTGTAATGGCACTACGACCTGACTCAATGACACTGTTGACATGCAATAGCCTCAGTTGGAGCCCGTTGAAGGTGATCATGGTTTTCTCAATTAGGCCCGGATCTCGATCAATCAACGGAGATGGTGAAATGTCATCCTCATCGTTCAGTTTCTTGCTCGAAATGTTATCATCAGATTCAGTCTCGCTGCCTCAAATTTCAATCAGAACAATTGATGGCCTCCGATTCCAACTTGGCCCACTTCTTGAAGGTTGTGATCTAGTGGAATTGCCCCTCTTTGTACCCTTCTCTCGTGGCCTTAAGTTGGATACTTTTGATGGGCACACATCACCATTAGTGACCCACATAGACCGCGGTCTCAACATTGATACACAGAGATAGTAAGAGAAGCAAGCTTGGGTTATCTCAGAAGGAATATCTTGAGAATGTATTGATAAAGTGTGTGATGAAGAAGGTAAAGTTGGTCAACATTTCCAACACGACTCATTTTAAGCTTTCTTCTAAATAATATCCTAAAACCAATGAAGAAAAGAAGGAAATGTCTCGCGTGCCTTATTTGATCACAGTTAATAGCTTATGTATGCCATAGCCTGTATAAGATTGGGTATTTAACATGCAATTGGTGTTGTTAGCATATACATGTCCAACCTCGACAAACAACAATGAAAGACAGTGAAATGACTACTTAAATACATTCAAGGTACCAAGACTTCGTTTTAATATTTGAGAAATCAAAGGCCAAGTTGGTTGGATATGTAGATTCTGATTACATGGGCAGTGTGGATACTAGAAAGTTAACTTCCGCTTACTCGTTTGTGCTAGTGGGTAGAGTGATCAGTTGGCTGTCAAATCTTTATTTTGTAGTGGCTCTTTCTACAATTGAAGCTAAGTATATAGTAGTGACAGATATATTCAAAAAAAGGTGTTTGGTTGAGGGAAATAATAAATCAGTTGAGGCTTCAGTAAGAGGTCATGTCAGTTAATCGTGACAGCGAAAGTATGATTAATTTGGCCAAAAATTCTATCTACCACTCATGTACTAAACACGTTTATGTGCGTCACCATTTTATCCAACAGGTGCATGAGGAAGGATGAGTGTAACATCCCGAAAATCGGGGGTTGGGTAGAAACCCAACTCCCGAGTTCCAGACCATCACTTTTGCAACAAATATGATTATGATTTAATGTTGTCTGAGTTAAAGCATTCACATGAGTAAGATTATACCAAAACTACAATTCATACTCCAGATCCAGTGATAAAACGCAAGCGGAAGACTGAAAGATATATATATCACTGTATGGAAAACAAAATAAATCTCATACTGTCTCCAAAGTACGAATACATCTCTGAGTCTCATATACATGTCATAAACAAAAAGAAAAAGTCAAAAATAGTCCCACTGAGAAGTCCCGCCGATCTAGGTCACCTACGCAAAGCCGTTGTAAAACTGCATGTACGAGAACTCATCCTGGTCCTCGTCATAATCTGGCTCTGCATCCTGAATCGCCGCATCACTTGCAACTAAGATAGGGTCTGGTGGGTGTTGCAAACAACATCCCGTAACGTGGGAGTGAGTGATCAACTCAGTGGAATAATAGAGTAAAGATTAACATGTTCTCAAATCAATCACGCGATAATAGTAAAGTAATGAAACAAACATTCCTAGATTCTGTTGTTAATGTATACATGAAATGACATGATGGATGCCCTCACCGACATACTCCCTCATACGGCACCATCTTACGCCCGTGGCATGCTTGCGTTCCTCTCAGTGCTCCACATCTTCCAGGCACATGCAATGTGATGTGGATATGATTACCAAGTTGTTATTATTCCTTTTCATACAGCAGTATTGGAAAACTAAGGTACTTTGCTTATATCAATCCCAACACAGATCCTGTCTAGGGTCGTCACTCCTAGCATTCACATACGATGTTACATTTGTAGGTTGCTGCAAGGGCTGTCAGGGCTGTTGTTCGCACTCGTTGCACCGCTCCCCCATCACCTTATCAATACAGGCCTAATATACTCTCATTGCTACGGAAGGGTCGTCGCCTCTCGTAGACTCAGAATACGCTCACGGTCACTACAAAGGGCTCGTCACCTGATCAGTGTAGGCTGACAGCTCGAATGTAGTGTCCCATACCACCACAATCGGCTCACGAGTCATAGGTGCTCACTGGTCACTACGGGGAGGTTTGTGGCCCCAGCGTAGGCCGACAGCTTGACCACGGTGTCCCATACCACCATGCCCGGCTCATGAGTCTTTATGGATCAAGGTACCATGATTAACAGTGTTTTCAATGGTAAGTTCAGTACCCTTGGTTCAAGCAGTTATGATTCATACAGGGTGAACATATAATGGCCAGACGGGTTACTTGACGGGCTCGACTAGTACGAGCGTATCTCAAGCTGAACGATATGAAGTGCATGAAACACTTCGTGTGGCCTAACCACTGCCGCCAACTCAAAACACGACTCGCCTTCATCGACGCATCCTTCATGACAAATATAAACCAACCACGAATTTACTCTGTTACCGACTACCTGGACTAAGCATAGCCCCAAACATTTGTAAGTCAACATCAGTAATCATATGTGAGTAATGAAATTGAAATACAATAATAGAAGCATATTGAAACATGTTATAACATACCACTTAAATAAATCATCCAACACATGCATTTCATACATATAATGAAATCCGTACATATAGCCAACATGGTGAAAATCATATACATTAGTATGTTGATTGAGAATTCAATCTCAAAACCAATACACAACACCATTTACTCAATACGTACTAATACAAACATTTATACAAACACTTAGTCTACACACTTAAGTCTACATAGCGTATGTCGACCCAAAGTGCGCATTAGGGCAAATCTCTTCGCCAAACCAATCATGCACGCATTCCTAATATACTAACACGACAAGAAGCCATGACAAATATTTCAGCAAAATATGGATGTAAACAGTATTTTCTACAAATGACTAAAATGCCCTAAATCTTATATTTTCCGTACGTTTACGAAACAGAAAATGGACAGCATGTTTTACATTTTAAATGGCATTGCCATCGATAACCTACTATTAAACGACATTGAAAGCTTTGAAATCAGTCAATCAAAGCGTCTAAAATCCGCACCTTTTGCCCTAGACGTGTATTGCTTCGATCGGAACGTATACGCTTCGTCAACAGCATACAGGAGACCTAATGCACAAGATGTATAAGCTACTTCGCTAACGAATCGAAGAAAACTCCAAAACAGCAAGTAGTTAGGGTTTTTCTTACCTAGAAATGCGTCAGAATCACTAACAAAGTGATTGGGATGCGTTGCTTTAGCACGTGTAGCAGTTGCAGCAATTGACAGGAAGATCACTCCCACACTCTCTCACAATCTCTCACTTTTTCTCTCTCTAACTAGGGTTTCTAGCAAATTCGGATGGGTGAGATAAGTGAGGGTTTAAAGCCCTTATATAGGTTAAAACCTTTCTAAATTAGGCTTGAGAACAAGGTACACTTAAGTTATAACCAAAACGGGGCTGTTCCGATCCAAAAGAGTGTTTCGGGAGGTCCCCTGGCCGAACGCGGTTGGACTTAAGCTCATGGTCATTGGATGTTGCTCACACCCAGTTTTCAGTCCGGTAGAGTTCCCAGATCGCACGTGGCGGTCCAGTTTCAGTTCAGCGGTCATCGCGCCCAGATCAGGTCTACAAATCTCATCATATGAAAGAGAAATTTTTCCTGATCCGAGGGTGAAATTTGGCTGAATTCTGACAGTCAGAACGCGTAATAATAACACGCCAAGACACGTGCCAGATTCGGATTAAAATTTCCAAATCCAACCCATTTCTCACTCTCTTCACTCCAGGCTCAATGAAATAGCATCTGAACGTCGGTTGGGTTTGATTTTCGAAATGATTGTCAAGTCCAGCTAAGCGGTCATAATGGTTTAAGATTGTAGGTATCAGACTTCTGACGCGCGGTATATATCCAATATAAAGTTTCAAAGGGTTCCAGAGAACAAACCGGTTTAGAGTTTGATCCTGAATTTTAGGGTATTGTAGCGTCCTTGTTTCTACAAGTTTTGGGGTCTTGCAGAACGTATTTAAAGTGTTCAGGGACAATTTCACAGCTACTCTAGCGTAGCGCTAGCTAACTTACGCTTAATTTCTAAAGGAATTAATCCTAAGTGATTTCTTTGGCTTTGGAATTGGGTTCTGAGAGGTTACCAAGGTGTTATGGTTGACCCATCGCCTAAGGACGCCTAACCCCAAGTTGGCAAAAATTCGGGGTGTTACAATGAGTGACTTTAGAGAAGATTCACACTGGTGTGAATCCGGTTGACATACTTACAAAGGTGGTTCCCAAAGAGAAGTTCAAGTTCTGTACAACTTCTCTGGCATTGGCGAGGACATAAATAGAAGATATAGTGTGCACAAGAAGCAATGATGAAGATATAATGTAAGGCAGAATTAGAGATGGGGGTATAAAGTTACGTAGAATGAAGATTGAAGACATGGAAGAGATTGTCATAAATGTCTTAAATTTATAAACGGAAGGGTTTGTCGATGTCATTGATAAACCACTTGATGCCATTGAAGAGTGGTTGATGCTATCACAAAAATCCAAAAAAATCCATGTTTAGTTGTTGGAATGTTTTGGTGTTTTACTTGTTGTCATCGAATGTGTTCGATGCCGTCGACATATTGTTGCAATCACAACCTCCAACTGTGATTACAACGATCTAGCACCATTCTTGGGGCCATAGATGGTGATCAAACGAGTAGACCGTGGTCCATGTGGGAAACTAATGGCCATGTGGGCTTGTTGAAAGTGTCCAACTTAAGGCCACTAGAGAAGGTCATAAAGAGGAGCATTTCCACTATATCAGAACCTTCAAGAAGCGGGCCAAGTGGGATGGGAGGCCATCGATTGCTTTGATTGAGACTGGAGGCAGCGAGATCGAAAGCGATGATAACATTCCGAGCAAGAAAGAAATTGGTGAGGATGATATTTTACCACCTCCGTTGATTGACAGTGATCGGGACTTGATCGAGAAAACCATGATCACTTTCGACAGGATCCGACGGAGGCTATTGCAAGTTAACAATGCTACTGAGTCGGGTCGTAGGGCCATTACACGCCCCCATCTGGTGGCTGGGGCGATCATGGCCAATAAAGGGCTTGAAGTGAATATGTGGAAGATACTGGGGCCCACCAGAGTGTTTGCAATCGGTGTTGTCTTCTTCTTTAGGTACGAGATGTGGTTGATCGGATTGCATTCGATGGTGATGGATGCGGTCGATTACATGAGTCTTTCTGTTTAGCAATGAAGAAGACATCATAGCTGTTAGCTTGGTTTCTGTGCCCCAAGAAGATGATTTGGACGATCCAGATGTGATGATCTGCATGGAGTACAAGGTGGTTAGTGATCATTCGGTCTAGAGCAGCAATCTAACCTTAGAGAAGAGCAACCTTCAGAAAAATGAGATCAGGGCCATCCGTTGTATGAAGAATTAGACCACTCCAACGGACAGGATGTACGTTTATGATGACCTCTATAATATCCAAGAGACTTGGATAGAGAGATCCAAGGGCCATGCCATTTTCAAGTACAAAATGTTGAGGATGCCAGGCCAACCCAATGACATTTTGATCTGGAAGTCGATCCAACGGTGGAAAGAGAATCCCATGTCAAGGCCTAGCGTGATCCAGCCTGACCCGTCGGGCAGGATAGAAAATCTACCTGTCTATCTTGTGAACAATGTTGATGATGAGAAGGGGCCCACCCATTTCCAATATAGCCATAGAGTCAATTACTTGAGTCCCATAAGCTCCGTGAGATCAAGGGCCAGATGTAACTGCAAGGGCACGTGCGTCCCGGGCAATCCTAACTGCAATCGTGTGAGATTGAACGGTGGATATCTCCCATATGGCCCAGCAGGGGTGCTCGTGAGCCTTAAACCACTCATATACGAGTGTGGGGCCGGGTGTTTGTGCTCGTCAAACTGCAGTAATAGAGTAGCCAGAAGGGCGTACGGTTCAAAAATAGAGGATGGACCGTCTGATCGTGGGACCCAATCAGGACAGGGTCCTTCATCTACCATTACACAGGTGAGGCCATCGATCAGATTATCAAAGTGGAGGATGATGATGATGATGAAGATGTGTATATCTTCGAGCCTGCCCCACCAAAAATGGACCCATCTGAATAGAACTACGATCCTGCATTGCTAGAAGAAAAGGGCCCCACCGAGACGCCAATTGTGTCATCTGAGCCGTTCACAATCATCATCAGCGTGAAGAATATTAGGGGGAACGTGGCCCGATTCATGAACCATAGTCACGCCCATCGTTTTCTGGCAGCCTATGGTCTACATTCATCTTGATGATTGCTATCTGAACATCATGTTCTAGGCGATCAAGCACATCCCACCATTGATTGAATTGACATACGATTATGGCCTGAGTGGGGCCCACTTGAGCAACGATAAGGTGGGCCGCATGATTGGCCATCGCAGGACGCAGAAGTGTTTGTGTGGATCATCACAGTGCTAAGACTTTTTCGGTTAGGCTACACAAACAAATGGGCCAGCAACCAGGTTAGCAATCTCACCGTTCATTATTTAATCTTTTTATCTCTTGATATTGGATACAAATTTGTATGTAGTCCGTCCAACAAGAAGTTGTTGGGCCCACCTTGATATGTGCGGAATCAGTGTGATTTTTTTTTTTAGCTGCTGGCAACAAAACGTTGGATGGATTAGATGGACTATCTTGATTGGTGGTTGGACCGTCCATTTATCCTTGGCGTTTTTTAAAAACCAGTACACCTCAACTCAACTCAACTCGACTTGCATCAATACTTTAGTAAATATCTAAATTCGATTCGGCAAAACTCAGTAAAAAGCTCATACCTTAGAATGCTCCTATCACCTCTCTAATCACTTTCATATGATGATCATAGCCGTTCAATTAAAATCCAGCAAAATGGGTAGTCTTGATTTATGGCAACAAGAAAGTGTCCACCTTGGATCAGATGATCTTGACCATCCAACATCAGAAGGGCCCATTCATCGATGATTGAATATTTGCTTGGCTTCTATTAGAGGCAAGTCTGAAATGGGTGTAATGGGAATCATATTGTCCATTGCCAATACCTAGTACATATTGGATGAGATGCCCAAATTTCAGTGAAAAATAGTCATGTAAGTCCACAAAATGCATTAGTATACGTTAATAAACATTTCTAAATACTTAAAAGTAGTCCCGTAAGTCCACAAAAAATTAAATGAAAAATCCCATAGCGCTTTCTGAATTCGGAGTTGACAAACAATACTTAACACAAATCGTTTTCTCAGGCCCTAAGTGACTGAAGCTCCCGTTTCTCCAGTTTCCCTTATGGAGGAAGGAAGCAATGGAATAAATCAGAAAAACCAGGGGTAAAGCAGGTAGTCCTACCTGAATATTGAAGCATTGGCACATGCAAATCAACTGACATGCAACATTGCTCTATGTAATTTTCAAAGTTTATTTTAGATTCAAGCCATGAATGTCATATGATATCTTCTTCTTTTTTATTTTTTATTTTTATTTTTATTTTATTTTTATTCTGTAATTTTTTTCTGTATACTGAAAAGCTCTTCAACATCAGTGGCGGACCCATTGAAATTAGATGAGTGTTGTTATGGCTCTTGCATTTGTTTGCCATTGCTATGTGAGGATACATTACAAATATTGTTCCATGTATTTGTACATAGAAACATATGTTTTGTAGCAATTTTTACTGGTTGCACCCTTGGCAGGTATGTTGGTTGGCAGTTGACTCTTGATGACTTTATACAAGTTCTTGATATGGTTATTCATCTCCATCTTGTGTATTTATAAATTGCAATTTTTTTTTTTTTAATGATAATTGTAGTTCTCTCTCTTTAATATATATATATATAGGTTGGGACACACCTCTTGGTTACCTAAGCCACTGAGCTGGTGGGTCCCATCATGGGATTGTTCATGTTCTGATAGCTTGCCTATCAGATGATCCTAGCCATCTAATGAAAATGCCCAATTATAACAAGTGGTTGAATCTATGAGAGCCAAGTTGCATGGTTAATTAGGATCATCTGATTGAAAGTTATTCCATGTAAGATTCTTCTTGGGTCATTTGTGTCTCTGTATCCATTGTAATTTAAGCTTTTGTTTCATTATAAAATCATTTTAATGAGAGAGTAACAAGGATGTGAATGGAACCTGTGTCTGATTTTGAGGAATACATGTCCTAGTGTGGTTTATTAAAGCTTAGAGGTTGCTGTAGAGCATAGCAATGATACATGAATACCATCTTCTGTGTATTGATGGTAATGAGTGGGTCTTCTTTACAGGAAAAGATAGCCTACAAAAATAAAAAATTAAAAAATAAAAAATGCGGCCTGAAACATATACCATCATATGGCTGTTAGCCATGTAACCCATGCAAGCAAGCTTGCAATAATTAGTTGAATTGGATGGTGGGACCCTAAATGGTTCTGTTTCCAACCTAAGGCTTGAATCTAAGAAAGTTGTGGGAACCTTTCACTACAAAAATAAAAAAATGACCAAAGCTGATGGTTGTGTATGATTGGTATCGGACTGAATATTCTCAATCCAATTTGCTTGTGCATAAATGCGGCCTGAATTATGTATATGATTGATAATTTGGAAGCAGGTTATCTTATTGCTCTTGTATTGCTGTGGCAGATTGGATCTACTTTCATCTGTGACTGTCATGCTTTCTTTCATTAGTTTTGCAAGTTAACAGAAATCGAACTCTAATCAATGCCTATAAAATACGTTAGGTGCCAAAAATCATTTGATATATTAGTATACATGTCATTTTTCTGAATGATGATTTTTGTAAAGTTCTTGTCATATATTTTACAGAAATTGGTTTCTTCATCCAAGTTTGCTAGAAAGGCAACAATGGACAAAATTCAAGCGAAGTTGTGTTCCAATGACAGAAAATTAAGGTACAAACTTAGTTATGTGTGATCAGTTTACAACAGTGAGGGCTTTCTGTATTTCAAATTTTTTTCTTGTAATAGTTTATTTTTATCTCCCCATTAATTAGAGGGTCCCCAGTGATTGTATTGTAGATGTTCCAATCATTGATCTGTTTCTTTTTGCATGTTGATACTTATCTTGTTGTCTTGTGTAGTCTTGGAGGAATGCAGCTTAGGCATGTTCTTTCATTTGTTATTGTTCGTCCAATTTTAGTTAGATTTAGTGTCATTTCTGATATTTGTTTTCCTTCATAGTTTGCATGTAGGTCTCATTTTTTATTTTTATTTTTCCATTTAATCATAATGTCTTTAAGCATTAATCTCTTTTGCAGCTTGTTTGTTTATTGCTTGTTTCCATCTCAGACAGCTGAAGGTCTTGGTGAGAACCTTGTTTGCTCTAGGATTAAGGTCTGTTGGCCAGAGGATAAAATTTTAGTGCTGACTGTAACTGACATTTTTGCCATTATAATATGATTTTTATTTATTTATTTTTTGCTGCGGTTAATTCACTTTTTTTTTTTTTTTTGCCGTGGCCAATTCGAACTTTCTAATGATAAATTCATGTAAGTTTTCATCTATGTTTTATTCTTTTTCGATTGAAATCTGATTAATATAGATAAAGTTTGACATTTTTTTACAAATTCGTGGAAACGTCCATATGAGTTCTGTCTTTTGATTAAAATACGAGTGAAAATGGATAACGTTGCCTTTTCTTTCAAGCAATTCATGGAAATTTCTTTGGATTTCTTTTTTAAGATAAATTTTATAATAGATCATCATAGATTTTTTCAATGAGAATAGCACACTGAAGAAATGACAGATTTTTCTAGATGCATTGAGATGCTATGCAGCGGATTATAGGGAAGACACCAATCGTGTATCTAAATAATATTGTGAAACGTTATGTTACAAATATTACTACTAAGCTTGAGTTCATGGAACTACGTTGCAGTGTAAACAACAAACAAGATATTTATATTTATTTTGATTTCTTTCTACATGATTTTGACAACCATAAAAATATCATGTCTTTCCATCAAATTTTTTTCCAGGATAGGTCACAGTATGATTGTTGATGCCAAAGCGAAGGGACTTATAACACCTAAAAAGATAAGTTATAGTTACAGCTCTTCTACATGTCAATTGAATTTCCAAAAGAGGAAATTGATGGGTAGTTAAAATTATAAAAGTATTTTTTTTTATTTTGGATTGCCAAAAAGAAAAGGATAGCTAAACTCAAAGCAAATCAACCTACCAAAAGATGTAGAAAATAGAAGAAACTATTCTTGAATACGCGCATGTGAAAATTTGTATCAAGACAGCATTCAATCTGCATAACATACTTTTTTTTTCCAAAAGAAAGGCCATCCGATGGCCTAGGATATATTCAATGGCAAAATGGGATTTACCCATCTGGGGAGGCGCAGAGAAAAAGGACTGGGCCCGCCTATCATGAAGATCTAAACAGAAACAAAAAAACAAGCAAACCCCAAAGGGAAGAAAATGAATCCTACGAGAAACGAATAGCCCCCAAACCAACTCTATCGAGAACTAGCTCCCCTCGAGAGATACGTGGAAGATCCTAGGAAGATTGGAACAACCGGTATTGTTGATTTAAGCTACCCCAACGGGCCAGGCTATTCGCCACTGCATTTGCCTGCCTAGGGATGTGCTTAATCGAGATAGCAAGAGCAAACCGAAGATTGTCGAACTGATTCATACAGTAGAAGGCAATCCAAGGGACATTCCCTCTATTGGAGAATAGATTCACGACGGCGAAGGAGTCGCTCTCCACCTCAACGTCAGAGTAGCCTAAATCCTTACACAACTTTAAACCGTCGACCACTGCCTTGACCTCAGCCATGAAGTTCGTTCCCACTCCGTAACCAGTAGCGAATGCAAAAAAGAAAATCGCTCTTCTCATTTCTACAGACTCCCCCATTGCTAGATAGACTCGGGTTACCCCTGGACGATCCATCAACATTCAACTTTACCCAGCCCCTGGGTGGGCGAGACCATTTCACCACTGACAGGGGGGGGGGGATTAACTGATTGAGGAACGCCGAGGGTTGCAATCACCTCGCCATCGCTCTGGGATTTACAAGGTGGATGGGGAAAAGCGTTGTACAGGCGGGAGAGCCAAGACTGAACCTTGTTGATGGAATGATGTATCTTGATGGGGCAGTTTTCAAAACGCTGCTTGCTCCTCGCTATCCAGATCTCCTAGAGGATGAGGGCTGGAGAGATCCCGCTATCCAGATCTGCATAACATACTTGATCTGAATCTATTTTCTTTAAAGCACTGCTTTCTTGAATATGTGAAAACGTAAAATTTTAAATTAATTCATAGAAAAATTGATCTTTTCATGAATATGAATTTTTTGCTATAGTTAGAATTTATAATTTATTATTTTTGTGCAGTTGCTAATCCTGAGCATATCAGAGAACTGATGAAGGTTGAGAGGCTAATTAACAATGAAGTAAAGAGTCATTTGCAGGTTTGTTTTAATTTGATCTCGATCTTGATTTTTTTTTTCCTATTATCCATTTTTGGTTCTTAAGATATTGATGATGAGTATCAGGGTTGTAACTTTTGCACCATCTTGGCACTTTTTTCTTCAATAAAATTACAATTATCTTTCAAAAGAAGAAGAAGAAGATAATGATGGTGGATGATATCTTCTATTGTTCCAGAGCTACCGATTAACATCCATGTTCCCGCTTCTTTCTACAATGTGGTCAAGCTAGGAGTGGACCACATGGAGGATTTTTTATTTCTTTTTTAATTTATTTAAGACCATTTTCAACTTATTGTTGTAAATATTATATACATTTTTATTGTAAAGTAGTATAATTTTTATTTAATATTCAGTTTTAATTGTATTGCAACATTTTTTAGGTTTCAAATATTAAAAAAATACAAGTTCCAATTAAATTTTATATATATATATATATATATATATATATATATATATATATATATATATATATATATATGGCCTGCATGCACCGCAGATTGCTCTACTTTTAACCGATGCCTCCAAACCTCTACAGTCATTCAGAAAACTTTTACCGGCGCTTGGGTAGACTTTATCGAAGCCTTTTTTATGATTAAATGTGGCAAGAAACTGTGCTTTGGAATACTTTTACCGACGCCTTTTCAAATTTCTGACATTTTTTTTCAACAATTACTAGTGGCCACTAGAGGCACCGGTAAAAGGAGAATAGGCATCGAAAAAGTTTACTTGATCATGGCGACTAACAAAAGCACCGATAAAGGATGATAAGTGCTGATAAATCCTTTGCTGACACACCCATTTTTCAGTGCTTGTTTGAGCACTGATACATGTTTTCCCGATGTTTTTTTTGTCATTTACTAGCACTTTTGACTGCCAGTAAATGTCAATTTTCTTATAGTGACCAAACATGTGCAGTGATTGTTTAAGCAATTTTGAGAATTATAAATGCCAAATACACTTATTTCAGCAAAACCAAACAGGTCCTTAGCACTCATGCTGAGGTATTTGGGCTCCAATGCAATTGTAGTACTTCCAAGTTGGACTTGAAATGAATGTGATTCTGATTTGAGAGAAACTTTTTATGAATGCTAGTAAATGTCATTACAATTTGGTCATTCCTTTTAATTGAACTAAATGTTCATTTTCAATTCAATCGTGCATCCAAACGCATCATAAATGTTTGAGGTCATGTTAGTTTCAGTATAATTGAATATAAACTTGTTTTAATTACATGGTGTCATGTATTTGAGTACGGTTTAGAACTCATCCATTTTGTGGTTTTTTTTTTTTTTTTCTTTTTATGATTTAGAATTTCAAGGCTATTTTCCATTTCATGTTCTCTTAACCATCCATGCTATGGGTACTGTGGTTTTTTTTTTTTTTTGAAAATATGTTTGAATTAAAAGAAGAGAGGTCGAGGATGGCTACAAGGATGATTCGGGGTGGGCCGAGTACAAAAGGGGATGTCCCCCCTATCGTGTTGGTGTACAATGAACTGGAAAATTATAGGTGGTTCCAAGGTTACTTAGGCTCGTCCTATCAAGAAAGAGCAACCCCCTAATATCAGCCGAGAGGAAACTCCAGGACACAAAGTTATGATCCTGCTGCCGCTCACTGCCAAACTTGGCCAAGCCGTCTGCTACTGAGTTAGCTTCTTGAGGAGTATAGGAGAATTCCACCTGTACGGAAAGGGCTAAAGCTTTAATTCGAGCAATCCAATACTAGGTGGACCAAGGCCTTTTATGGCTAGATAAGGCCTGGATCGCAATTTGAGAGTCACTAGCCACTTGGACTCGGTTGAAACCCAAACGGAAACAACGCGAAAGACCGTCATGGATCATTTTAATTTCTTCTCTAGTGTTTGTGCTTGCCCCATATCCATTGAAGAAGCCGAAGAGAAAGGAACCATTGGAGTCTCTTCCGATACCACCGCCACCTAAAAGGCTCGGATTCCCTCTGGCAAACTTGTCAACGTTGTGGGGTCTAGGGATCGGGATCTGAATATGCATCACCTTCAACATGTCTAGAATGGATGGATGGAGGTTTATGGGAGAAGGGAGAACACTACCAAAAATTGGACAAAGGTTACGGATAAAAACTTTAGCCATAAACCTATGCATACGGTTTTAATCCGTAGCATGACCGTAGTCATAGGTGCCATAAAATAGGTCTTGAACCTATGGCTATGGATTTAATCCGTAGCTTTAGATCACAATAGATACAGATATAATCTGTAGCGAAAACTACAAATAACTACGGATATTATTTGTAGCTAAAAGTCCGTAGCAATTTGCCAAATTTAATAATGGCTACAGCTGTCAGATTACCAGCTATGGTCAATATCCGTAGCTATTTCGTACATTAAAAAATATATAATCATTTGTTCATTCAATTACCACCTGCATAATCATTCATTCATTCAATTACAATCAATTACAATCCTTCATTCGTTCAATTACAATTACAATCCTTCATTCAATCAATTACAATTACAATCAATTACTATTCTTCATTCAATCAATTACAATTATAATTACAATTACAATTACAATAATGTTGAAAATACAAATCTTTGGCTTCATTAGAGAAATTTGCTCAACTTTGCTCTGAAATTTCAATGATAAAGAATTGAAAGAGAAGATATATTTTGACGGTATGATATTTTTTTCACAAGTAAATAGGCCTTTTTCAACCATAAGCCCATCACCCACCTGAAGAATCAAAAACTGATTGTTGTCTAAGTCCAGTCATTTTCCTTTCAATTTCTTAGTGACCTTTGTAAAATTACTTCCACGGTAATTTATGTAGTACTTTGAAGAGTTGTCTTGAAACGCAACTCTAGTAATGACAAAGTCACTTCCTATAACAGTTTCGTATATTCCATCATCATACAAATAGTCTTGACATTCATAAATCAGAATGACCATTGGGGGAAAGAAAGACAAAGTGAAAGAAGTGTATCATGTATAACCATTTTTTTTTCTTAATGAATTAATAAAAACTTAAAGAGAGGAATGAAATTGACAAAAAAGGAATGGTCTCACCATATGGTTTATAGGGCCATTAACCAATGAAATTGACACATTTACGTTTTAGGTTTAGGTTTAGGTTTTAGGTTTAGGTTAAGGTTACAGGTTTAGGTTTAGGTTATAAGTATAGGTTAGGTTTAGGTTTAGGTTATAGTTTATAGGTTATAGGTTATAGCTTTAGGGAATTGAGAATAGGTTAAGGTTTAGGTTTAGGAAATCGGGTTCAGGTTTGGGATTGGGTTTAAGTTTAGGTTTTCAAGTTTAGCTTTAGGTTTAGGTTAAGTAGTTGAGATTAGGATTAGGTGTAGGTTTAGGTTTAGGGATTTAAGAATACATTTAGGTTTAGGTTTTAGGTTATAAGTTTAGGTAATAGGTTTAGGTTTAGGTTATAGGTTTAAGTTAAGGTTAAGTTATAGGTTATAGGTTAAGGTTTAGGTTATAGGTTTTGATTTAGGTTAAGGTTACAGGTTTAGGTTTAGGTTTATGTTATACGTTTAGGTTAAGGTTTAGGTTTAGGTTATAGGTTATAGGTTATAGCTTTTGGGAATTGATAATAAGTTGAGGTTTAGGTTTAGGAAATCGAGTTCGGGTTCGGGATCTAGTTTAGGTTTAGGTTTAGGTTTAAGTTAGGGAGTTGAGATTAGGATTAGGTGTAGGTTTAGGTTTAGGGATTTGAGAATACATTTAGGTTTTAGGTTTAGGTTTAGGTTATAGGTTATAAGTTTAGGTTATAGGTTAAGGTTTAGGTTATAGGTTATAAGTTTAGGTTATAGGTTATAGGTTATAGGTTAAGGATTAGGTTATATATTTTGGTTTAGGTTAAGGTTATAGGTTTAGGTTTAGTTTTAGGTTATAGGTTATATGTCATAGGTTATAGCTTTTTGGAATTGAGAATAGGTTAAGGTTTAAGTTTAGGAAATCGGGTTCAGGTTCGGGATTGGGTTTGGGTTTTTAAGTTTAGGTTTAGGTTTAGGTTAGGGAGTTGAGATTAGGATTAGGTGTAGGTTTAGGTTTAGGGATTTGAGAATACATTTAGGTTTTAGGTCAAGGTTTGGGTTATAGGTTATAGGTTTAGGTTTAGGTTTAGGAAATCGGGTTCAGGTTCGGGTTCGGGTTCGAGATCGGGTTTAGGTTTGGGTTTTCAAGTTTAGGTTTACGTTTAGGTTAGGGAGTTGAGATTAGGATTAGGTGTAGGTTTATGTTTAAGGATTTGGGAATACATTCAGGTTTTAAGTTTATGTTTAGGTTATAGGTTATAGGTTTAGGTTTAGGTTTAGGTTTAGGAAATTGGGTTCGGGTTTGGGATCAGGTTTAGGTTTGGGTTTTCAAGTTTAGGTTTAGGTTTAGGTTAGGGAGTTGAGATTAGGATTAGGTGTAGGTTTAAGTTTAGGAATTTGAGAATACATTTAGGTTTTAGGTTAAGGTTTAGGTTTTTAGTTATAGGTTTAGGTTTAGGTTTAGGAAATTGGGTTCGGGTTCGGGATCAGGTTTGGGTTTGAGTTTTCAAGTTTAGGTTTAGGTTTAGGTTAGGGAGTTGAGATTAGGATTAGGTGTAGGTTTAAGTTTAGGGATTTGAGAATATATTTTGGTTTTAGGTTTAGCTTTAGGTTTTAGGTTATAGGTTTAGGTTTATGTTTTATGTTTAGGTTAAGGTTAGGTTATAGGTTATAAGTTATAGGTTATAGGTTAAGGTTTAAGTTATAGGTTTTGGTTTAAGTTAAGGTTATAGGTTTAGGTTAAGGTTTAGGTTTAGGTTATAGGTTATAGCCTTTAGGAATTGAGAATAGGTTAAGGTTTAGGTTTAGGAAATCGGGTTCGGGTTTAGGTTTGTGATTTCAAGTTTAAGTTTAGGTTTAGGATAGAGAGTTCAGATTAGGATTAGGTGTAGGTTTAGGTTTAGGGATTTGAGAATACATTTAGGTTTTAGGTTAAGGTTTAGGTTTTAGGTTATAGGTTTAGATTTAGGTTTAGGAAATCGGGTTCGGGTTCAGGATCGGGTTTAGGTTTGGATTTTTAAGTTTAGGTTAGGGAGTAGAGATTAAGATTAGGTGTAGGTTTAGGTTTAGGGATTTGAGAATACATTTAGGTTGTAGGTTTAGGTTTAGGAAATTAGGTTCGGGTTCGGGATCAGGTTTAGGTTTAGGTTTTTAAGTTTAGGTTAGGGAGTTGAGATTAGGATTAGGTATAGGTTTAGGTTTAGGGATTTGAGAATACATTTAGGTTTTAAGTTTTAGGTTATAGGTTTAGGAAATTAGGTTCGGGTTTAGGATTGGGTTTAGGTTTGGGTTTACAAGTGTAGGTTTAGGTTTAGGTTAGGGAGTTGAGATTAGGATTAGGTGTAGGTTTAGGTTTAGGGATTTGAGAATACATTTAGGTTTTAGGTTAAGGTTTAGGTTATAGGTTATAGGTTTAGGTTTAGGTTTTTGAAATCGGGTTCGGGTTCAGGATCGGGTTTAGATTTGGGTTTTCAAGTTTAGGTTAGGGAGTTGAGATTAGGATTAGGTGTAAGTTTAGGTTTAGGGATTTGAGAATACATTTATGTTTTAGGTTTAGGTTTAGGTTATAGGTTATAGGTTTAGGTTTAGGTTTAGGAAATCAGGTTTGAGTTCGAGATCAGGTTTAGGTTTGGGTTTTCAAGTTTAGGTTAGAGAGTTGAGATTAAGATTAGGTATAGGTTTAGGTGTAGGGATTTAAGAATACATTTAAGTTTTAGGTTAAGGTTTAGGTTATAGGTTATAGGTTTAGGAAATTGGGTTCGGGTTCAGGATCAGGTTTAGGTTTGGGTTTTCAAGTTTAGGTTTAGGTTTAGGTTAGAGAGTTGAGATTAGGATTAGGTGTAGGTTTAGGTTTAGGAATTTGAGAATACATTTAGGTTTTAGGTTAAGGTTTAGGTTATAGGCTATAGGTTTAGGTTTAGGTTTTTAAAATCGGGTTCGAGTTCGGGATCGGGTTTAGGTTTGGGTTTTCAAGTTTAGGTTAGAGAATTGAGATTAGGATTAGGTGTAGGTTTAAGTTTAGGGATTTGAGAAAACATTTAGGTTTTAAGTTTAGGTTATAGGTTTAGGTTAAGGTTAGGTTATAGGTTATAAGTTTAAGTTATAGGTTATAGGTTATAGGTTAAGGTTTAGGTTATAAGTTTTGGTTTAGGTTAAGGTTATAGGTTTAGGTTAAGGTTAAGGTTTAGGTTATAGGTTATATGTTATAGGTTATAGCTTTTGGGAATTGAGAATAGGTTAGGGTTTAGTTTTAGGAAATCGGGTTCGGGTTCGGGATTGGGTTTAAGTTTAGGTTTTCAAGTTTAAGTTTAGGTTTAGGTTAGGGAGTTAAGATTAGGATTAGGTGTATGTTTAGGTTTAGATATTTGAGAATACATTTAGGTTTTAGGTTTAGGTTTAGATTTTAGGTTATACGTTTAGGTTTAGGTTTAGGAAATCGGGTTCGGGTTCGGGATCGGGTTTAAGTTTAGGTTTTCAAGTTTAAGTTTAGGTTTAGGTTAGGAAGTTGAGATTAGGATTAGGTGTATGTTTAGGTTTAGAGATTTGAGAATACATTTAGATTTTAGGTTAAGGTTTAGATTTTAGGTTATAGGTTTAGGTTTAGGTTTAGGAAATCAGGTTCAGGTTCGGGATCAGGTTTAGGTTTGGGTTTTCAAGTTTAAGTTAGGGAGTTGAGATTAGGATTAGGTGTAGGTTTAGGTTTAGGGATTTGAGAATATATTTAGGTTTTAGGTTTAGGTTTAGGTTTTAGGTTTAGGTTTAGGTTTTAGGTTATAGGTTTAGGTTTACGTTTAGGAAATCAGGTTCGGGTTCAGGATCAGGTTTAGGTTTGGGTTTTCAAGTTTAGGTTAGGGAGTTGAGATTAGGATTATGTGTAGATTTAGGTTTAGGAATTTGAGAATATATTTAGGTTTTAGGTTAAGGTTTAGAAAATTGGGTTTGGGTTCGGGATCGGGTTTAGGTTTGGGTTTTCAATTTTAGGTTTAGGTTTAGGTTAAGAAGTTGAGATTAAGATTAGGTGTAAGTTTAAGTTTAGGAATTTAAGAATACATTTAGGTTTTAGGTTTAGTTTTTTTTTTTTTTTTTTTTTTAAAGAAAAAAATTTAACTCACGCACACGCACCCCCCACACACTCACGCCACACGCACACACACCCCACACACGCACACCGTGGGATTTCACCACCATGGTACTCGAACCCTTGACCCGGTGTTGAAACTCCAAGGAGTCTACCACCCGGGTAAGAGTAAGGACCCCAGTTTAGGTTTTAGGTTTAGGTTATAAGTAGTTGAGATAAAAATTTTAGCCACATACAAAAAATATTGAACCTTGTATTATCTACTACATACTAGTAATATACAACCAATATTGGGGCATCATACCATAAGCTATAAGAATTTCATGTCCCCCTAATCAAGGTATCCTCCATTGATAACATATATATATATATATATATATATATATATATATATATATATATATATATATATATATATATATATATATATATATATATATATATATTATAAGTTGGTTATTTTCATTCACATTCGCAAATACAATACCGTTCACATTTGCAACAAATAAATGTAATCATAATCATATATTGTATTATTTGATGAACTACACATGTGCATTCTTGACCAGAGATTCCAGATGCTTGAATCTGAAATATGTAACTCCAATCCTCCTACATGCAACATCTACCTGAAAGAATGCACATAATTGTCATGCTTGAGTAATCAATACAGGAATGTACAAGTAAAACCATAAAATCAAAGATACTCACTGCATTTTTAGGATCTCCTCCATAGTTAACGATCTCATTCTAAGGCCCTTCTCCCTCCTCCTTTACCCGAGCTTGGGACCAGCAATGCAACGAGTTGCATTGGCGGAGTTAAAAAAGGGCTTAGGCTCCATTTGATTTTTTTTAAAAATGTTTTCATAAATACTAATGTGATGACCAAATGGAGCCTAAGACTATAAATACGTTCAAATATAGAGTACAAAATTCATTCAATATTTTTTTTTTTAAAAAATAAGTGCCAAATTAGTTCAAAATGCCATAATACAAATTAATTTAATTCATACATAATGAAAATATAAATACTTCCTACTCATTTACAGTTAACTACACTTGGAACCAATCAAACAAGTTTTCATGGTTAGCATGGTTTGTTTCACCACAATTTTTAAGGGTGTAGACCACACCATAAATAATAGACCTCACTACAAATGGAAGCACCAAATTAGGTTGACTTTAATCCCGTAATGCAAATGACTATAGACATGTTGAAAAAAGTTGCTCATTTGTAATGATTTACTAAGAAATGTCATGCTAAGATTTTTCAGATTACATGGTTCCTTTATTTCCTTTAGAATTCGAATAGCCATAAACAATTTGGCCCAGGCTTCGAATAGTTCCGGCATGACTATAAACAAAAGTAACGACCTCCAATGAGCTAAATTGGAGAAGAAAACTAGATATTTTCATAATGAGGGAACCTGATTTTCGATAGATATTTTCATAATCAATGAGGGAACCTAAAGCAAACCAATCTTGTAGCAGGTTATTCATCCCTTCACTGGGACATTTCCATTCTGAATTTCAACGCAAATTGAACTGAATCTCACACAATCACAATGTGGGTTAAACGAATCTCACACATCCACAAGCATCTTTCCTCCATTTTGATCAGATTTTATTGGATTATCAGATCAAACGCACACGGACAACATGTAAAACAACTTAAAGAGAAAACTTTGATACTCTGGTAGAGGGTAGTAGATGATCCATGTGCCAATTTAGATCCATCATGAACAACAATCATTCTTATTTGGGTACCTGATCATTGGATAGGAGGGATAGTATTGGATGGTCAGAAATGAAAAACACCTAAAAAACTATAGTAGATGAAAAAGAGCTAGAAATGCTCAACAAAACCGACTCACAACTCCACAATTCATTCAATGTGCCTGTGTATCAAGCATGCACTACCTGAGTATCAATTAAACAAACAAAATAGAAAATGAAACATCCCATCGTCTATGATTAACTAAATACCAGATAGAAATTAGCTAACAAAGTGAATCAGATGGGAGTCCTCTGTAAGGGACATGTTCATCCCATGAGGCACACAACATATCAGCCAATAGGGCAGACGTTTTAGTCCCAATACTACATACACCCAACTACCCGTATATAGAATAACCCACGATGTAAAAAAAGCAAACAAGCACATACACAAACGTTATTGTTCAAATGAAGAGAGTGCTTCAAGAGTATGTGGGTGTGTTGAGGTGTGAATGCATGTGTATAATAAAAAAGAAAAAGAAAAATAAGAAGAAGAGTAAAGAGTAGATTAAGATGATTCCACCCCCTAGCTTAATGGTACACATTCACATAAGAGGTGGTGTGCTTTGAAAGCGATACATGCACTGATTTTAAAAAAGGAATAGAACCTTTAAATGTGATGGATTAGAAGAGGAGTCTTGATGAATTTTAAACTCCTCCATCCTACAACTACTTGGAACTGGGTCTTCTATAGATGTCTGAAGCTCTCTCTCCCATTCTTTTGCTTTCCCAAAATGTAAAGTGTAAAGGGTAAAGAGTAGGGCGTAAGGTGTGGAAGATCCCTCATCAAATAAATATAGTTAGTATGATACTTTTCAATCTGCAATTTAAGTTTATAAAAGAGAGTTAAAAGGACTTGAATCAAGGATACAATATCCTCAGATACTATTACCTACATGGAATTGAATAAAAAAAAATAGAAGATATAATGGAATATTGATTTTTGGTTGAACGTAACCATTGTTATACTTTCTTTCTTCCCTTTGTAATTATCGGCCATAACCTTTCCATCTTGGAGATTTTGGTACATGCCAATCTAAAGTGTGGACATATATCAGTAGTCCAGATCACTAAATCATAGGCCCCGATTGTACAAACCAAAACCTAGAATAATATGGTGCAAGTATTCTTTAATAAATCAAGTAATAACCCAGCCAGCATGCACACAGTGAATGGAAAAACATAGTAAATAGAAGGCTAGTTATATGAGCAAAGAACCAATGACATCTCTTACTCAAATGGACAGGCCTTAATGGCTAAAACACACCATTCACATGATCCTGACCATTGGATTGAAGGACTTTTGATGGTTATAAATGAACATTTGTAAAAGATCCGGCCAAGGGTCCACATTCAATAGACAAAAGTCACAAACAGGCACTTGGGAAAATCTTCTCTTTATCCATAGTAAAGATTTTTATTTTTCTTCCAAAGGCCCACTAATTAAATATTTGCTACTAACCTCTTACCTGTTCATAAAATTCTACCAAAAAGTCCAAGCATGATTCTTCAAATATTTAAAAAACATGTGACTTCGAGGAAGAAGTCCAGCTACCTACCCAAGACTTTCTTGTGTGGAATAAGTGATTCACTTGCCTGCAAAAGGTTATTCGCCAATTTCCTTCTCATCCAATTGCTTCTCTGCAACCTCCAGCATTGAACTAGAGTCTCCAGCAGTTCTAGAGGTGCTTGAACTTGAAGATGATGTTTCCAAACATTCCCCAAGTTGTCCTAACCTTCCTTCCTGTTCCACAATGTAAAATTTCTCAAAGAATATAATTAGAATTTAAAATTCCAAACATGCATCCAACATCTCCCAGAAAAGCTCCATAACATCACCATACCGGCCTGCTTAAGAAAACCCTGCAATCATAGAATTCCAAAAAACAATACTCCGTTCACTCATTTCCTGAAAGAAACGAATGCCACTTTCAATGCCCCCTGTCTTGCAATACCCGCGAATCATGAGATTCCCACCATCTCTCTTCTCAGCATTTCTTCAAACAAGCACTGTGCATCATCCATCTTCCTACAACTTGTGTATACTCAGTTACCACTAGCATTCCTATGGTAATTATGCAGAGTTTAAAAAGTAACTCATACTCCTCATTTCTGGCACTGATGTACGGGTTTCTGCATCAAATGGTGAATCCATTGGAAATGTGCATATTTAAATTCACACTGTTAGAGCAATCCCAACCAATGAGAACCAAAGGCCCAAAACAAAAAATAGGGGCCTTAAGTACAATTCCACATAAAACAGGGAATTACCCAAGGAAATAAGCAAAAGTAATATTAAAGTAGCACAAGAACAGGAGGCATAGAACGGAAATGCACAAAAATATTAGACGAAACTCAAAATTCAATGAGGCTTTGAATAAACCAAAGAGCATTAAAAACAAATCTCATGAAATGCACGGAGATATTAGATGAAAATGCACAAAGATATTAGACGGAAATGCAACAAATATCATGATTAATCAGTCTAATTTCAGCATAAAATCTCAAGAAATTTTATGATATTTGAATCAATCAATTGGGCATTAAAAAGAAAAAAAAAAGAGAGATGAAAGAAAACAAATAGAAGAAAACAGAATAGGGTTTGGACATTCAATATTTGAGAGAGAGAGAGAGAGAGAGAGAGAGAGAGAGAGAGAGATACCAAGGACGACGAGGGGCTAGAGGGAAGAAACCCTTTGTTTTTACCTGACGGGAAGAAACCTTCCGTCCACAAGGAGAGTGGCAGCGAGATGGGAAGAAACCCTCTGTTTTTACCTGACAGGAAGAAACCTTCCGTCCACAAAGAGAGTGGCAACAAGATTGAGAGGGAGCACGAGAGAGCGAGAGGGAGAGGGATACGACGAGGGAGCATGAGAGGGCAAGAGCGAGAGGGAGAGGGAGGGTTTTATTTTCTTTTGGAGCAAGAGGGTGTGGGAGGGTTTTTTTCTTCTTCTTTTGGAGCGAGAGGGAGAGGAGAGAGATAGGGTTTAGGCGGCCGAAAATTTCCATGACCGCCAAAAGGGTTTCAATGGCAGGCGTTCAATCTTCCACTGCTTTATACAGTGTGGTCCACTTGATTTTTTGATCTGTCTTATTTTTCATCTCAAGCCTTACGATGAGGTCGCCAAGTGGACAGACGGTTTGGATATAACTCATACGTAATGATGGGACCGACAGAACTTGGTGATTTCAACCCACCAAATCACATAGGCGGTGTGTGCGACAGCAACCAATATGCTTCCAAGCCAATGCTTTGGCTATTATTTTGGATGGTGATCTCAGGGGCTTCGTGGGGGCCACCATGATGGATGTGTCTTATCCACGTAGTCCATTCATTTAGGCAACCATGGATAGGACATGAAACCAAAAATGAGTCAGATTGAAGGCTCAAGTCAACTACACCACTCCAAAATAACTTTTTACAATACGCACATAATTTTCAGTGTTTACTGTTGTGTGGTCCACTTGGGGCTTCAATATTCTTCTTTTTTTGGGATCATACCCTGAAATATGATATTAAAATAGATGGATGGCTTAGATAAAACAAATACATTATGATGCGCCCCACAGAGACCCTTATGAGACCGTCAATTTATAAAAGTACGATGGTGGGTTTTAGCCTATAGCTACGGATTAAATCCGTAGATAATTAGATACAGATTAAAACCGTAGCCATAGACCTATATAGTCAGTAGCCTTTGCTCATTTTTTTAGTAGTGGAAGGTTGTTCGCCCATTTAATCCAGCTGATGGTCCCTGTGATGATCCCTTTGGCATTGAGGGCCTTTTCCTTTAACCGGCAACAATTTCTTTCTTTCCAGAGTTTCCAGAAGATGAATAATGGGATCAAACTGCGGATAGGAGAAATACTGCTGAGGGCCAAAGAGGCGCCCCACCAATGGGTAGCGCAACCTGTTGCCGAGTCTAAATTTGGGTCTGGTAAATGACAGTTTCGGTAGAAAAAGTCCTAAGTAGTTTTTGCTGCCCAGCCTGTAGCAAAGATGTGGTCAATTGATTCCGTTGTCGGGGAGTGGGGGGACGGACAGCAGGAGCAGCAAGATGCCAAAGGCACTCCCTTGGATTGGAGCGTCTCATCCAAAGGGATCGCTTTATGCATGATCTTCCAGGCTAAAAGCGAGATTTTTGGGGGGACTTTGGGATGCCACACCCACTGGCACCATCTTTGCTTCACACCTATAGGTTTGATTGAGTACCAGGCTCGAGCAACCGTAAGCTCCCCATCTGGCACATCTAGTCGGATGCGACTATCTTCAAAGGTTGATGTGCAGATACCCTCTTGAGAGATATGGTTAGTGACTGATTGGGGGAGAGAATGCGGGGTATCGGCATTCGGGATCTAGCCATGAGGGCCGATGAGATCCCTAACTTTGGGCCCGACGTTAACATTGGCTGGGGCCACAGAAACAGGAGATTGCAGATTGCGTAGAGGACCCTGGTTCGACCATTCATTATCCCAAAAACTGATGTTTCCTTTTTCAATGAGCCACCACGAGCCTGAGCGAAGCTATTGGAGGGTGCTCCTGATTTTCATCCAAATGGGAGAGACCTGGTAGGTGTTGCGCAGCACGCTAACAACGCAGTGAACCGATATTCAATCTCCGGTCTCACCCACAAACAATAAACAAGAAGAAATATAAACTAAAAAAAGAATCAAAGTATTCTAAACAAACTACAAGACAAGTTATACGTAGAAAAACTCCAACAAGGGTAAAAAACCACGGATGCAAACTTCCACTATAAAGAAAAATAAAGATTAAAAGGCAATATACTAACCTCTCCCTTGAAAATATAGAGAAAATCCTTTGCCCACACCTTAGAATAACTCTCATCATACCTAAAAAAGCCCTAGGGACTTCTATTTATAGTTTAGGTAACTTCCCTTTTGAACCCTTGCGAAAACCGACTCAAAAATCTGCAGTCCGTGCAAAATTCAGAAACAAATCTGTGTAACCTTGACTGGTCGAGTAGATTGCTCGACTATTCAAGCGGACCCTCGACTGGTCAAGCAGGGGCCTTAACTTGTTGAGCACCTCGAAACCCAAAAACTGTTGCTTGCTAGACTTTGAGTCGAACTAGTCCTCGACTGGTCGAGTGGGCCACTTGACCGGTCGAGCGGCCCCCAGATGTGGCTCTGCATCTCAGCAATCTCCCACTTGAAAACACATCGGCATAGACTTTTGTTTTCTTCATCTGGAGTATACCACCTCCTCATCTTCAAGCCTAAAGACCAATCAAATTTGAACAGAGCTTCAGCTTCTCCCGTGTGCCTTGGTGAGCATATCTGTAGGATTCTTACTTGTATGAATCTTCTCTAGAGCAATCGATTCATCTTCTAGTAATGAACGTATGAAGTGATATCTGATGTCAATATGTTTGCTCCTTAAATGAAAGACTGAATTCTTAACCAAGTGTATTACACTTTGACTGTCACTATACAACTTACAATGTGTTTGCTTCTTAACCAACTCTTCTATGAAACATTACGTGAAAAATGAAAAAAAATGACAGATTTAGAGACGGTTCTGGACCGTCTCTAAAATTGCTTGGTTTAAAGACGCTTTAGAGACGGCCGTAAACCATCTTTAAAATTAGGGACGGCTCCTGACCGTCCCTAATATTGTCTTTAAATGTTCTGCATCCGTAAATAATTTAAGACGGTCTTTAACCGTCTTATATACCTCATCAGAGACGGTCAAAGACCGTTCGCATCAGATACGGTCTTCGACCGTCTTATATGTGGTCATTTGAGACAGTCACTGGCCGTCCGTATTAGAGACAGTCATTGGCCGTCTTTTACTTGTAATCTAAGACTGTCAAAGACCGTCTCTATTAGAGACGGTCCTTAGCCGTCTTATTGTCCTGTCAAAAACCATCTCTAATAGAGACTGTCAATGACCGTCTCTATTAAAGACGGTCCTTAGCCGTCTTATGCCTATCAAAAACTGTCTCTATTAGAGTGTCGAAGACCGTCTCTATTAGAAACTGTCAATGACCGTCTCTATTAGAGACTGTTATTGACCGTCTCTATTAGAGACGGTCCTTACCCGTCTTCTAAGATCATGGAAGACCATCTGTATTAGAGACAGTCCTTAACCGTCTCTAATGCTCACATACAACCTCTAATAGAAAATAAATAATTAACAATGTTTTTTTAAAAAAATTGTGATTTTATAAAAATCTACATTTTGAAAAAAAAATTAAGAACTTTGAATAATGTTGATAACTTTGAAAAAAAATATTTCAATAAAAAAATGATATTTTGAAAAAGAAAATATAAAAAATTAAACAAAATTGTGAAGAAATTGACAAACTGTAAAAAAAATATATTTTAAAAAAAAAAAAAAACTAAATGCCGTATTTTGACAAGAAAAATTAAAAAGTTATATAACAAAAGTGAGTTTTAAAAAATGATATTTTGAAAATAAAAATTTTAAAAATTAAACAAAATTGTAAAAAATTTGACAAATTGTAAAAAAATATATATTTTAAAAAAGAAAACTAAATTTTATATTTTGACAAGAAAGATTGAAAAGTTAGATAACAAAAGTGAGATTTTGATGATGTCTCTACGAGAAAGAGGGTTTTTAGTGATGAAACTTATTTTTGTCGCTAAAAGTCACTTTTAGCGACCAAAGAAATTTTTAGGCAGGCCCCTCATTCAAGTTGGACACACATAATGAGTGGGTTGGATATGTGAATCATATTAAGGCAGGCTCAATATATGATTCTGAATGTGTGAAGGAAACCTTTCTCCACTATGTTTAGGTGAGTTACTCGTTACCCTTACTAGAGTAAACTCTGTGGGGTCCACCGTTATTTATTTATTTTATCCACTCCATTTATTCATGTTAATAGATAATTTGAGGTCTAAAGAAAAAAAAAGAAAAAGGAAGCATATCCAAGGCTCAAGTGGACCACACCACACGAAAATAGTGTGATTGAACCTTTACCATTTAAAATTTCTTGGAGGCCATAGAAATTTTAGATCAAGCTAATGTTTGTGTTTTCTATTCATTCATATATTTTTGATATTATGAACAACCTTTAACCATTTTTGGACAATCTGATCTGTCCAAATTGAAGAGTAAATAACTTCAGATGTTTAAATCAAAATTCACTCGAATTGTTGATCAATCTTATTTGCCCAATATCTTTCCATGTGTAGCATGATCGGGGCGAGTAATTAGTCAAATTGAGGGTAATGATTAGTAAAATAGAGTGAATAGATCAGACATGTAAAATGGGCCAAATATTCTGGTCAAAATTGTGACCCAATTTACTGACCTCGTGAGAACCTAAGAATTGATGTTAGTAAGTTTTTTGGGCCCCATCATGATGTATGTTGAACATCAACACTATGGATTTGATGTGTTTAGGTTATGAGATATCTCTTCATTTATATCTTTTTGATATTATGAACATGTTGGATGTCAAATAAACATTACTGTGGGCCTAAGGAAGGTATCAATAATAGAAATCATTATTCCACACCGTTTGGTGTGGCATGGTACACTTGAGTTTTGGATTTAATGAAAATTTGGGATCAACCCACACCATTCATCCATTTTTCGAGATAATTTTAGAGAATTATCCAAAAAATGAATCATATCTAAAGATTAAATAGACCACACCACAAATAAGGGGAACGGATTGACTACTCCCCCTGACACCATCTAATGGTTGGTGGTTGGTGCTTTGTGAGCTCTACCATGGTGTATGTGTTTAATCTATGTCGTCTATCTATTTTTGAAGATCATCTTACGGTATGAGACCACAAATGAGATATATCCAAATCATAAGTGAACCACATTCCAAGAAACAGTGTTGAATGAGCGTCAACCATTAAAAAATATTTTAGGGCCATAAAATTTTTGGATCAAGTTGATTTTTGTTTTTCCCCTTCAATTGGCCATTTATGACCTAATCAACGTATTGGATGTCAAATAAACAGTACAGTACCTTAGGATGATTTTAATAATGGATATGCAATCATTATTGTTTTCATGTGGTCTGGTGCACCTGAGATATTGATTTATATACAGTGGGCACTAAGGTGGGCCCATATAAAGTTTTTAATGGTAGGTGTTTAATTACCATTATTTTTAATGTTGTAGTCTACTTAAGATTTGAATATGATTCATTTTTGGACTCATATCCTATAATGAGTTGGCAAAACAAATTAACTATATGGATATACAATATATAAATCAAAGTAGGCCCGAGGTTAAGTTTGGCATCAGGTTGGTTGAGGTTAGGCCAAAGGAACTGGGCAACAAAGAGCTCTGTTGGGGCCTATATGACCTAATAAACAGATTGGATGTCAAACAAATAGTAAAGTGGGCCTTAGGAGGATTTTAATGATGGATATCCAATCACTATTGTTTTCATGTGGTGTGGTCCACCTGAGATTTATATACCTCTCATTCTTGGGCCCCACCATGATGTATGTTTTGTATCCACACCTTCCATCCATTTAGAGAGATCATTTTAGGGCAATGTCTAAAGAACGAGTTAAATTCAAAGTTCCAGTGGACCCCAGCACAGACAACAAATTGATTTAAAACTTCTATGGCCCCCAAAATGTGAGTTATTTTCACTAGCTTGGGGTATTGTATGAAATCCACACCGTCCATAAGATCTATCACACCCTTCTTGGGTCCCTAAAGTTTTGGATGATCATGATTTCTATAGTAAATGATTAACATAAGGCATCGTATCTGATGGCTGGGGTGGATCTAGTTAAAGTTCCTCCCACGTGGATCTGAGTTTGCGAAAGTAACCCCAACATGCCTGAGCATCGACCATTAAAAACATTTTGGTAGCCTAAATCTATTGGATCAAGCTGATTTTTTTTTCCCTTCATCTGGTCCTGTATGACCAAATCAACAGATTTGATGTCAAATAAATAGTACAGTGGGCCTTAGGAGGATTTTAACAGTGGATATCCAATCACTATTGTTCTTATGTGGTGTGGACCACCTGAGATTTATATCCCTCTAATTTTTTGGAAAAAGCTCTAAAATGATCCTTAAAAATGGATGAATGGAATGGATGAAACACATACATTATGGTAGGGCCCACAGAGCATCGTCGACGGTTTCATCCATGCCATTCATCTGTTTTTACAGATCATTTTACGGTATAAGTCCAAGAATGAGGTATATCCAAATCTCAGGTAGACCACATTATAAGAAACAGTGTTGAATGAGGGTCGACCATTAAAAACATTTTGGGGGCCATAAAAGTTTTGGATGATGCTGATATTTGTTTTTTCTCTTCATCTGGGTCCGTATAACCTAATCAACAGATTGGATGTCAAATAAACAATATAGTGGGCCATAAGAGGATTTTCATGATTGATATCCAATCACTATTGTTTTCATGTGGTGTGATCCACATGAGATTTGTATCCCTCTCACTTTTGGGATCAAGCAATAAAATGATCTGTAAAAATGGATGAATGGAATGGATGAAACACATACATCATGGTGGGCCCCACAGTGCTCTACAGTTCTCCTAGTTGTATTAGAAAATTTATGAGTACAATCCATTGATCTAGACTATTTATTAGGTCCAACTCATATTTCATAGGCTACCATGAATAGATCATACTGATCTAACTAAAAAAAAAGATTTGATCAATGGTCTTAAAATGGGCAGCTAAGATCATTTACAAAAAAGTAGGTCCAATCAACAATTTGATTCATCAAATTTTTAGGGACCATCATGGATTGCTTATGAGTCTAAAGAATCACTTTTGTTAGCTAATTGAAAGCATCTTATCCATGTCTTGGAAAAAAGGATGGTTAGAGAAAAAGGCCAAATTAAACATAGATTATATCACTCATTCAGTTTAAATATTTTTCAAGGTAGCCCAGAAAATGTGTTCTGAACTTAATAGACGGTTGAGATCAACTGATTGGACCACATTATATAAAAATAGATGGACGGCATGAATAAATCATGGTAACGGATTGGCTAATCCCCTTGACACCTGCCATTGGCTGGTGGTCGGTGCTCTGTGGGGCCCACCATGATGTCTGTGTATCATCCATGCCATCCATCTATTTTTATATATCATTTTATAATATGATAAAAAAATGAATTATATCTCAATCTAAAGTGGACCACATGATAGGAAATAGTGTTGAATGAATTTTGACCATTAAAAACGTTTTGGGGGTCATAAAAGTTTTGGATCAAGCTGATATTTATTTTTTTCATTCATCTGGGTCTTTATGACCAAATCAAGAGATTGGATGTCAAATAAACACTACAGTGGGCCTTAGGAGGATTTTAATTGTGAATATCCATTCATTATTTTTGTCTTGTGGTGTGGCCTAATTAGGATTTATATCACTATCAATTTTTGTATCAAGCCCTAAAATAATCTTTAAAAATGTATGAACGGAATAGATGAAACATGTACATCATGGTGGGGCCCACAGAACACCGACCTAATTTGGATCCCAAAATTGGGCGTGCGCTCAAAAGAAGCCGCGCCCAATCTCCTCCCAAAATCGGCCCTACCCTCTCTCTATCTCTTCCTCTGCCCTCGCCACGCGCCCTCCCTCTGTGTCGCCATCCCTCTGCCTTCGCCACCATCCCTCTGCCCTCTCTCTCTCTCTCTCTCTCTCTCTCTCTCTCTCTCGTCGTCCCTGTCCCAGACACCCACGCGACTCTCTCTCTCTCGTCGCCCCTGTCCCAGACACCCACGCGACTTTAAGCTTCTTCCTACCTCGACTCTCTCTCTCTCTCTCTCTCTCTCTCTCTCTCTCTCTCTCTCTCTCTTTCTCTTCCTCATTGGTGTGGCTAGCAGCCCCTGCCCTTCATCTGGTGCGGCCAGCAGCCCCTGCCGTTCATCCGGTGCGGCTAGCAGCCCCTGCCCTTCATCTCTTCACCAGCCAGGTACTCATTTCTCTATTTACGTTTTTAATTTTTAGATTTGTAAATCCGCATACAATGGATGTATACCATGTATACAATGGATGCAGAGATAGACTAGTCTTGGCATTCATCATTTGTTGTGCATGTTTAAGGTGTGCACAACATGTGTTTGATGAAATGTCTCTACTAACGTGATCTCGGGTTCAAGAAGTTTATTCACTCAAATATCAAGAAGTTTTCTTTGATATTAATGTGAATGTGGACTGCACACGTGACCACATTGAAAATAATGTGAATGTGTTTGCTTTGCTAGGGCCTCAGGGCATTTTTTTATCAGCCTGAGCTCCTCGCCTAATCTGTAAAGTCAGTTTCTTCTAATGGAAAGTTTCTGATTTTGAAAAAAAAAAAAAGGCTGACAGACATTATTAGAAGTTCCAGTGTACAACCCAGTTTATCTTTTAAATGATTACACTGGACAATGAAATTCATGGTCATCCAAATGAAATGCATTGCATGGCTAGTTACATGTCATTCTCGAAAATAAGTTGCGTATTAGGTTGTGTCCTTACATGACTGTTTAGCACTTCAATTTATACCGACATATATATCATTGCATAGGCTCAACACTTAACATGTTTGAAAGTACCCTCTTATAAATATGCAACTCTTGAATCAGTAGGTTGTTGTATGCATACGGGTTTTTCTAGAGACAAATATCCTTTGGCTATCTGTGGGTTCCAACAAAGAACATTATGGATCATACTTGATACATATCATGATTCCAATTTCAAACTTCCCTTGGAAAAAAAAGAAAGAAAGAAAGAAGATCCAATTTCAAACTGATGAGTGACATGGATATTCTCAAATCGATTGGGGACTTTAATGAAAACCAAAAAAAAAAAGAAGAAGAAGGAAAGATGGGCTATTTTGGTTTTTAAATGAAAATATAGGGGTCTAAAATATGTGAGCCCCCAGTGCCCAACACTAAATAACCATATGGTGTTGGGGTCACCACCCAATCCACTTCCTTATTGGAGACCCCTGCCATTCTCATTGGGTGTAAATAGGTGCCCATCTACATGCCAATCCATGTGGAAATGTGGTAGCGTGTATGTGATTTAAGTAGTCAATAGATGCATCCACGTCATGTAGATGCCCTTGGCTAAAACTGGAGGTTTATCAGGTGAGCTACAATTTCTAAAATATATGGACGGATAGAAAAACTTAAGGAAAATATTCCTAAGCCATTTTTTAATTCCTAATGTTATGGACCATTTGATGAGCGAAGCAGTCGGTTCTTCGAGGAAGGACATCTACACATGGGGCCTATCTTATGGACTTGATGAATCTCACACACATTGGTCGGAGGGTGCATGTGTGTGTAGATGGGCTCTGTTATACAAGTGTGTGTGATAGGCAAACCTCATTGTCAGAGTTACTAGAGTAATAACTCTATGGCCATAAATATGAAAGCCCACCTTGATATTTCTGAGAAATCCACTCAGTTCAACTATTTTGCAATCTCATTTGATAGCATGACCTAAAAATGAGGCTGATCCAAAGCTTGGGTGGGTCACATGGGAAACAGTGGGATTGAATAATATGTTGAAACATCTTGGGGCAATCGTAGAGATCACTTTGAGCATTGGATCTGCCTCATTTTTAGGCCTTAAATAAGGTGGCAAAACAGATTTCTCACAAACATCTAGGTGGGCATAAGTATAGTTGTGATAGCGTCCCACATTAACTCATTGCATGTCTTGGGTGGTGATAGATTAGTTGGAGTAATAACTCCAGGACCATATACAATGGGGGACACCTTGATGTTTGTGAGAAATCCATCTCGTTTATTATTTTTCCACCTTATTTAAGGGTATGGGTCCGAAAATAAATGTAACACCCTGAAAATCGGGGGTCGTGTATAAACTCAACTCCCGAGTTTCAGACCGTCACTTATGCAACAAAAATCATTATGATTCAATGTTTTCTGATTTAAAGTATTCACATGAGTAAAAGTATACCAAAACTGCAATTCATACTTCAGATCCAGTGATAAAAGCAAGCGGAAGACTAAACAATATATATATCACTGTATGGAAAAACAAAGTAAATCTCATCTGTCTCTAAAGTATGAATACATCTCTGAGTCTCATATACATATAAAAAGTAAATGTCCAAAATAGTCCCACTGAAGTCCCATCGATCCAGGTCGCCTACGCAAAGCCATCGTGATACTGCATGTACGAGAACTCGTCCTGGTCATCGTCGAAGTCTGGCTCTGCCTCCTGGATCTCAGGCTCACCTGCATCTACAACAGGGTCTGGTGGGTGCTGCAAACACCATCCCGTAACGTGGGAGTGAGTGATCAACTCAGTGGAATCATAGAGCAAGGATTAGCATGTTCACAATTCAATCATGCGATAATAGTAAAACAGTAAATCAGACAATCCTAATACTGTTGTTAATGCAAGATGACATGACGTGATGTATGCCCTCACCGACGATCTCCCTCATACGGAAACATCTTACGACCGCGGCATGCCACACTCCCTAGAGTGCTCCACATCTTCCAGGCACATGCAATGCTATGGTGATATGATTTCCAAGTTGTTATTAGTCCATTCAAACAGCAGGATTGGAAAACTAAGGTACTTTCCTTGTATCAATCCCAACACAGATCCTGTCTAGGGTCGTCACTCCTAGTAATCTCATATGATGTATATTTCGTAGGTCACTGCAAGGGCTGCCAGGGCTGTTGCTCGCACTCGTTGCACCGCTCCCCCATCACCTTATCAATACAGGACTACTGTACTCTACTGCAACAGAAGGGTCGTCGCCTCCCGTGGACTCAGAATACGCTCGCGGTCACTATAAAGGACTCGTCGCCTGATCAGTGTAGGCCGACAGCTAGAATATAGTGTCCCATACCACCATAATCTGTTCACGAGTCTAGGTGCTCACTGGTCACTACGGGAAGGTTTGTGGCCCCAACGTAGGCCGACAGCTCGACCACGGTGTCCCATACCACCATGCCCGGCTCATGAGTCTTCGTGGATCAAGGTACCATGGTTAACAGGGTTTACAATGGTAAGATCAGTACCCTAGGTTCAAGCAGTTATGACTCATACAAGGTGAACATACATCGGCCAGTCGGGTTACTTGACGGGCTCGACTAGCGCGATCGCATCTCAAGTCGAACGACATGAAGTGCGTAAAACACTTCGCGTGGCCTAACCATTGCCGCCAACTTCAAACACGACTCGCGTTCATCGACGCGTCGCTCGTGGCTAAGACCAGTTAGCCACGAATTCGCTCGGTTACCGACTGCCTGGACTAAGTCTAGTCCCAAACACTTATGGAATCACATCAGCAAATTATGTAAGAGTATTGGAATTGAAATACAATCAGGTGAGCATGTTAACACATGTTATAACATTCAACTTAAGTAAATCTTCAAGCACATATATTTCATGCATGCAATGAAATCATGCATATAATCAACATGTAGGAAATCATTTAGGTCAGCATATTAATTGAGAAATCAATCTCAAACTATCTCATAACATCATTTAATTCAATACATACTAATACAAGCATTTATACAAACACATACACTACACACTTAAGTCTACATATAATATGTCGACCCGAAGTGCGCAATTAGGCAAATCTCTTCGCCAAACTAATTATGCACGTATTCATAACTTCCTAATGCGACAACAAACCATGTCAATCATATCAGCAAAATATGAATGTAAACAGTACTTCCTACAAATGACTAAAATGCCCTAAATCTCATATTCTTCGTTAGTTTACGAAACGGGAAACGGAGAGCATTTTGTACATGTCAAACGGTGATACCGTCAAGAATCTACTATTAAACGACATTGAAAGCATTGTAAACCGTCAATCAAAGCGTCTAAAATCCTCACCTTACGTCTTGTAGACTCGTGAATTGAAACGGAGCGTATACGCTTCGTCTACGGCGAATAGGGAACCTAATACACAAGATCCATAAACTACATCGCTATGGAAACAAAAGAATCTCAAATCAGCAACTATTTAGGGTATTTTCTTATCTAGAATCACGGTGTAATCGTCGGGAAAGCGATAGAGGTGCGTTGCTTAAGCACGTGCAACACGTAGGACAAGTGGCAGGAAGAACTCTCTCACTCTCTCTCACAATCTCTCACCTTTTCTCTCACACAAGCTAGGGTTTCTAGCAAATTCGGATGTGTGAGAGAAGTGAGGGTTTCAACCCCTTTTATAAGCTAAAACATGCCCAAAATAGGCTTGGAAACAATGTTTACTTGGTGCCTAACCAAATCGGGGCCGTTTCGGTCCAAAAGAGCATTTCTGAAGGTCCCCTGGCCAAATGCGGTCGGACTTAAGCTCATGCATACTAGATCTAGTACACATCCAGTTTTCAGACCGGTAGGGTTCCCAGATCGCACGTGGCGGTCCAGTTTCAGTTTAACGGTCACCGCACCAAGATCAGGCCTATAGGTCTCGTGATAGGTAATAGAAATTTTTCCTGATCCAAGGGTATAATTTGGCTGAATTTTGACGGTTAGAACGCTTAATACTGATGCATCAAATTGTGTGCCAGATTTGAATTTCAAATTCCAATTCTAACCCTATTCTTACTCTCTTCACTCCAGGCTCAATGAAATAGCCTCTGAATGTCAGTTGCACTTGATTTTCGAAGCGATTGCCAAGCCCAGCTAAGTGGTCATAACGGTCTAAGATGGTAGGTATCGGAATTTCGACGCGCGGTCTAGATCCAATACAAAGTTTCAAGGAGGTCCTGAGAACAAACTGGCTTAGAGTTTGATCCGAGGCTTTAGAGCATTATAGTACCATTGGTTCCACTCGCTTTGGGCCTTGTAGAACGTATTTAAAGTGATCAGGGACCATTTTCCAGCTATTCTAACGTTGCACTAGCTAACTTAGTCATATTTTTCTAAAGGAATAAATTCTACACAATTTCGGGTCGAGTTGGTACTCGAGCCCAAGTATGAATTTTTCACGGGCGTTACAATCTACCCCCCTTAACAAATAATTTCATCCTCGAAATTTTGTACCTTTTCGTACTCCTCGAGAAGCTGTGGGTAGTTCTTTCTGATCTCGGCTTCTGTCTCCCAGGTAGCCTCCTCCTTAGAGTGATGCGTCCATAATACCTTCACAAGGGGAATCACCTTGCTACGCAGCACCTGCTCCTTCCTGTCTAGGATACGTGTCGGTCGCAGGATATAAGTAACATCCTCTCCTAACTGCACCTGCTCCCATCTGATGATATGGGAAGGATCAACAACGTACTTCTTCAGCATAGATACATGAAATACGTTGTGAACGCTCGCGAGAGGCGTGGGTAAAGCCAATCGGTAAGCCACCGCTCCCACACGATCGAGGATCTGGAATGGACCAATGAATCGCGGTGCCAGCTTCCCCTTCTTCCCGAACCGAAGGACTCCCTTCATAGGGAAAACTTGCAAAAACACATGATCCCCAACTGTGAACTCTAGTGGCCTCCGTCTCGTATCGGCGTAGCTCTTCTGTCTACTCTGCGCTGTAAGGAGCCGACGTCGAATAATATCAATCTTCTCTGACGTCGCCTACACTAACTCTAGGCCGATCAAGCTACGCTCACCGACCTCTAGCCAGCAATGCGGTGGGCGACAAGGTCGCCCATACAGCGCCTCATAAGGTGCCATACCGATACTCGCCTGAAAACTATTGTTGTACGCAAACTCTGCATATGCAAGACAATCATCCCAACTGTCCTTGAAGTCCAATGCGCAAGCTCGCAACATGTCCTCCAAGATCTGGTTCACCCGCTCTGTCTGTCCGTCTGCCTATGGGTGGAAGGCAGTACTGAACTTCAACTTCACACCCATAGCCTCCTGAATGCGAGTCCAGAAAATAGAAGTGAACCGCGTGTCTCTGTCCGACACGATCTCCAGCGGAACTCCATGCAGATGCACAATCTCTCTGATATACAGTCTAGCCAGCTCGTCTGCAGAGTTCGTAACTCTGATCGGTAGGAAGTGCGCCGACTTCGTCAGACGGTCGACAATCACCCAAATGGAATCATGTCCCTTCTTCGTCTTCGGCAACCCAGAAATGAAGTCCATGGAAATGAAATCCCACTTCCACTCTGCAATCGGCATAGGCTGCAGAAGTCCAGGTGGTCGGCGATGCTCTGCCTTCACCTGCTGACAAGTGAGACAACGGGACACGAACTCTGCTATATGGGTCTTCATACCTTCCCACCAATACGTCCTCTTCACATCACGATACATCTTTGTGCTGCCTGGATGCATCGCGAGTCTAGTAAAATGCGCAGCCTCGAGAATCTCTCGTCTCAAGTCAGGGACATCTGGGACGCATAGGCGGCCACGATAACGTAAGCCCCCATCCATACCAACTCGCCAGTCGGCGTCAGCATCATCACTGACCTGCTCTCGAAGCTCAGTAAGATGCGCATCGTCCCTCTGCGCCTCGATGACTCGGTCATCGATCTGAGATCGCACCTGTACATGTGCGATGAACTCAAACGGCTCCTCTACGGTGAGTTTCTGCTCAAAGTCTCGCAAAAACTCAACCATATCCCACTCGGCAACCATCAGCGGAGCCGCAAACTCTATCGCCTTCTTGCGGCTCAACGCATCAGCCACAAGGTTCGCCTTCCCAGGATGGTAAGAGACTTCAAACTTGAAGTCCTTCAACGTCTCCATCCATCGCCGCTGCCTCATATTCAAGTCTCGCTGCGTGAATATGTACTTGAGGCTCTTGTGGTCGCAAAAGAGCTCGAACTCCTCTCCGTAGAGGTAATGTCTCCAGAGTCTCAGTGCGAATATAACGGCTGCCAACTCTAGGTCGTGTGTAGGGTAATTCTCCTCGTGCTTCCTTAATTGTCTCGAGGCATATGAAATTACCCTGTCCCTCTGCATAAGGACACAACCCAAACCAACGCTAGACGCGTCAGTGTATATAGTGTACTTAACCCCTTACTCTGACAATACTAGCACAGGGGCGGACGTAAGTCTGTCCATCAGCTCCTGGAAAGCTGACTCCGCCTTGTCATTCCAGGCGAACTTCACGTCCTTCCGTGTTAACTGAGATAAGGGTCTCACGATCTTCGAGAAGTCCTGAATGAAGCGCCGATAGTAGCCAGCGAGACCCAAGAAACTCCTCACCTCAGTGACAGAACCAGGCTGCTCCCAGTCCTGCACTGCAGCTACCTTAGACAGGCCAACTGCCATGCCATCCTTGGACACCACGTGTCCCAGAAACTTCACCTCCTGCTTCCAGAAGTCGCACTTCTTGTACTGTGCGAACAACTGATGCTGTCTGAGCGTATCCAGGACCAAGCGTAAGTGCTCCTCATGCTCCTCTCGACTCCTAGAGTACACCAAAATGTCGTCAATGAAGACAACGACGAATCGATAGAGGAAAGGCCGAAATACCCGGTTCATCAGATCCATGAACACGGCCGGTGCGTTCGTAAGACCGAACGACATCACGAGGAACTCGTAGTGGCCAAAACTGGTCCTGAATGCTATCTTCTGCACGTCCTCATCCCTGACGCGCAACTGATGATATCCTGACTGAAGATCAATCTTCGAGAAGTACTGCGCTCCTCTCAACTGATCAAACAAGTTATCGATCCTGGGTAAAGGATACTTGTTCTTCACCGTGACCTGGTTCAGCCTGCGATAATCAATACATAATCGCATCGAACCATCCTTCTTCCTCACGAACAAGACCGGTGCTCCCCAAGGAGACACACTAGGCCGTATAAGGCCAAGCTCTAGCAGACCATCAATCTGCGTCCTCAACTCCTCCATCTCACATGGTGCCATGCGATACGCCGGCAGTGAGACGGGCATAGAACCAGGAACCAGATCGATAGTGAAATCGATCTCACGTCGGGGCAGCAAAACAGGGATCTTCCTGAACAGATCCCCGAACTCAGAAACGACTGGCATATGCTCGAGTATCTGGGCACCAGCGTCGGGTAATAAAGTGGCGTAACTAAGTATGCGGAAAGGAAGATTTACCTGCACTGAAAACGTGAAAGGCGTGCCCTCAGGCTCGTACACCGTCACCATACGAGCCTCGCAGTCAATCTCAGCCCTCCCAGCAGTCAACCAGTCCATGCCAAGAATGACGTCGAGATAAACGAGCGAGGGATCGACGACAAGATCAAGAGCCATCGTCCTGCCTCCCATATCAACTAAACAACCCTCACACATCTGGGTAACATCTGAATAATCCCCATGAGCTGCAAAGACCCGCACGCTATCCATAGTGATAGTCTGTAACCCAAGACGCCTGACTACAGCACGCGATATCAAAGAAATCGTGGAACAAGTGTCCACCATCACAAGAATAGGAGTACCTCCAATATGGGCTGTGACCTCGAAGGCTGAATGCTGAAGAGTCGGTGTCGCAACTGCCTCAGCTGTCAATGCATGAACCCGAGCTTGCTGTGGCCGGTTCGACTGCTGTGTCAAGGGCTGTGGAGGCTGTCTGATCTGCGATACCGGAGGTCTAAAAGAAGGGTGCGCAGGAGCTAATCGTAGAGGCGGTGCTGATATCGCCTGTGAACGAGCACGGTCAATCTTCTGCGGCAGCGAGAACCCGCTGTCCCCCATCCGAGAGAAACAGCTCTGCGCCAAGTGGCCTGTCCTCTCACAGTATGTACATGTCAAATCAGGGTGTCGAAACGGTGGTACAGGCGCTGCAGTCCTAGTAGGAGGATCAATGCGAGGCCTCTTGCCCGCGAGGGGCCTGTTCTGCATGTCTGGTCGCGGCCTAGAAGCAACAGGGCCACGAGATCGCGCAAGTCGATCCACATCCTGCTCTGCCCGCATAGACATGTGAATCAACTCCGTATAAGAGGGAATGCTCAAACAGCACATCTTCGACCGAATATCCGGTCGCAAACCCTCCAAAAAGCACCGTATGCGCATCTGCTCATCAGCCAAAATCGTCGGGACGTATCTGCCCAACTCCGTGAACCGATGCTCATATTTTGTAACTGTCATGGCTGCCTGTCTGAAGCGGAGAAACTCATTCTCCCTGTCATGCCTGTAAGTCTGGGGATAATACTTCTCATGGAAGCGGAACTCAAACGTGGCCCATGTCCATACAAAATCGGTGGCAACGGTCCGCAGTACGCTATCCCACCACAGGCTGGCCTCTCTCTCAAACAGGAATGTAGCCAGCTCTACCTGCTCGGCCTCTGTGCAATGAAGCATTCGTAAAATCTTCGACACACGGTCGAACCAGTACTCAGCCTCCTTGGATCTGTGAGAACCCGTGAAAGTGGGAGGCCGTAAGCGCTGAAATCGCTCTAATAGGCCCCGTGTATCGGCAGGATTCCCCGCAGGGTAAGCAGGCTGTGCAGGATGAGCCATGCCTTCATCCTGGGCGTATGTATAAGCATCCTCAACTGGATGCGCAGGTGGTGCAGGTGGAGCCACACCCCCACCCTGTGCTAATGTCCCCACGATGGTAGTCAGAATCTGCTGCTGCTGCTGCATCATAGCCAACATCTGCTCAAATCTGTCAGGAGGTGGAGCAGGCTGCTGTGGATGCTGCGTAGAAGTAGATGCACGATGGGGCTCTCTGACTGACGGCGTAAATGGCGGTAGTCCAACTGTAGGACCAGCGGCAGGCTGAGACGATCGAACTGCCTTAGGAATTGGGCCCAAAGCAGGGTCCGCATGAGTGTCAGACTGCGAAGGAGTTTGATCCATATGCTCAGTCAGTGCAAGCCGAACCGTGCTCCGCGTAGCCTTAGGCGGCATTCCCTATATTCAAAATAGGGCGCAACCTTATCAGTCTTAATAGCACAATTACACCGCAATCATTTACACAAGGAGTCAAAGGCATTCCATGCATTTCATTTAATCAAAATTGTCACAATACAAGGGATATAACTTTACAAGCATCATGACGAGAAATACATGGGAACTAAGATAGTTAAAATTGTAACAGCAACATAAGCAAAGCACTAGCCCTAACAGGCTTACACACATAAAGTAGAAAATGACTAACTACTGACACTACATCAAAGGTCGCATCGCTAGTCTGAGTCTGGGGACGGAGGAGCACCCTTATCCTGCAAGCAACACAGGATCGCCTTCAAGGTGCGAGTCACCTTGCCTAATTTCTTCTTTATAACGGCCTTGGCATCCTCGACTTCAGCGCGAAGTTCTTGAACTTCCCTTCACAAAGCAATCTGACTCTCCTCCATCCGAGCAATGCGATCATCGCTAGTAGCCTGCGCAGAAGGAGGAGGGTTCTCATCTGTATCCTGAGCCTCTTCTTTTGCCTCTTCCTGAACTTCTTCCTGAACCTCTGCCCTAGGTTCTCCCTCACTTTGATCTTCCTCATCATCGAAGTCATCCTCGCTGTCTTCCTCAAGCTGATTTTCACGGTACTGCGACCCAATCTTCATCTTGACCATAGTCGACTCATCAATGGTATGAATCGAAACTGGCAATTTCAGCCTAAGTCTGTAGGCAAACTCAAGCGCAATCTTGCAAATCAGCCGGCCAAAAGGAAGCGATTCGGATGTTTTTCTTGACTTGGCTATGAGGATTATCTGTCGTAAGATGAAAGTAGCCATACATACGTTATCTCCCTGAGCCACTAGATACAGGAAATCAACCATAAGGCGTGTACATTCAATGTGATTCGTCGACCTGGGATAAACATTGAACGTACAGATATGGTGCAGCAGGCGCAAATCATCAGACATATACGTCGCCTTAAGGCTATTATTAGGCTGCCATGGAACCAACTTACCGCACAAAAACCTGGTGCGGCAATCTTGTTCACGTCTACTCCTCAGATTCTTCTCACTAGGATGAACATCACCAAGAGGTACGTTCAGAAGTCGCGCAATCAGTCGCACATCAATCGTAGCCATCGGATCTCTACCAAAAGGGATTTTAAACTGCAATGGCTCCAAGGTAGGATTCTGGATACTAGTGTAGAAGGCACGAACGGTGCTCACATTAGCACCAGCACGAGCTTCAAAGATCGGACCCCAATGCGCAGCTTCAATGCGCTCGAACAATAACAATTCACTAAACAGTCGCCCTTCCACGTCCACCTCAAATAACACTTTGCGATCAGTGTATTGGCCGTGAGGCATCTCTGATAAAATTACTCGCCCAAGGTGAGCATGGGGATCCAAATCCCGCTTTGTACGGCACTCTAGGGCTGCAGCTGGACCTGCGGCGGTGCTTGAACTTGCGGCACCACCCCGCGGTCTTCTCGATTGAACAGGGTGACTTAGCCCAGCCTCGTCTGTTGCAGTTTTCCTTTTACCCATCAAAGATATGATGGATGAGAGTGATAAAAGGCCTAAAATGGCTTCCACGAAAGCCATGAAAAATGGTAAAAATGTAGAGAAGTGGCTGTCCAATCTGAAAAAAGGAGATCTAGGCATCGTAGAGGGATGCTTCAAGCTTCCCAAGGATGTATTTTCAAGGAGAAATGGAAATGGAAAAGTGGAATGGAGCACCTCACGATTTCAGCTCGATTTGGAGGTTTTTGGAACTCCAAATGATGAAATCTTCAAGAGGAAGGGCTGCCAACTCCAAAGGAATGATGGATGATGGTCGTTTTTAGCTAAGGAGGGATCTAGAAGTGATTTGGAACCACAAAATTTGGGAATGGTTGCTGAAAAATGAAAATAGGGCTATGGGGAGGGCTGTTTGTGAAGGAGGGGTATGTTTTGGGGGTTTTCGTGGCATGGGACTTACATGGGGAGGGTACACATGAGATTTAAGGGTGTGCGCCCAAAAATCACATCCAACGGGCCCACCTGTACGGCGATGCATCGCCGGATCGGCGATGGCATCGCCGACCGGTGGTGCATCCGACCGGTGGGGCCAGATGGGTTCGGTCCCCCATGGTCCAAGGGCTCCAGATCTATATGGTTCGACCCCTGGTTCATGGTATTTTGGCCTTTGAGAGCCCAAACATGTGTTCGGGGCTTTCCGGGACCATTCCGCAATCCCGAATATCAAAACCTATGATGCAGCATATGAATTTGGGGTAGAAGGAGCTAGTACATCCATCTAGCCTCTTATTAGCTAAAGAAAGTGAAGTTAGAATGGCCTTATGGCCATTTTTCATGAAATTTTACTATTCACTGTAAAATTTTATGAAAGTATTATTTTGTGTTATTTTCACATTATGTTTGATGCCTAACATGATTTGGATAAGAAAGAAATGAAGATTTGAGTGGTGAGAGGAAGAATTTTGAAGATTTTTGGCGAAACGGGGTTTTTAAGCCCTAGCGATTGATTACACGAGTCGTGGTTATCCCACGGCCCAAGAATTTACTTTTACGGGTTTAAAATCGTTCATAGGACGTCTCAACCCGACTTCCTACGACCTAGGAGCTATTCGGGTTGCTTTACGCAACCCGAGACGCGTTACAGACTCGATCGTGCGATCGATCCGAATAGACTTCGCCTATTGGCGAATCTGCGGTCCTAAAAATGTTTCTAGACCCTTCTCGCACCCACCTAAGTCAAACGAAAGTGACAGCGTATGTAGCGAGACCATAACCCAGGCCCAGTATACTCTTCATACTATGATACCAACTTGTAACACCCTGAAAATCGGGGGTTGTGTATAAACTCAACTCCCGAGTTTCAGACCGTCACTTATGCAACAAAAATGATTATGATTCAATGTTGTCTGATTTAAAGCATTCACATGAGTAAAAGTATACCAAAACTGTAATTCATACTTCAGATCCGGTGATAAAAGCAAGCGGAAGACTAAACAATATATATATATCACTGTATGGAAAAACAAAGTAAATCTCATCTGTCTCTAAAGTATGAATACATCTCTGAGTCTCATATATATATAAAAAGTAAATATCCAAAATAGTCCCACTGAAGTCCCATCGATCCAGGTCGCCTACGCAAAGCCATCGTGATACTACATGTACGAGAACTCGTCCTGGTCCTCGTCGAAGTCTAGCTCTGCCTCCTGGATCTCAGGCTCACCTGCATCTACAACAGGGTCTGGTGGGTGTTGCAAACACCATCCCGTAACGTGGGAGTGAGTGATCAACTCAGTGGAATCATAGAGCAAGGATTAGCATGTTCACAATTCAATCATGCGATAATAGTAAAGCAGTAAATCAGACAATCCTAATACTGTTGTTAATGCAAGATGACATGACGTGATATATGCCTTCACCGACGATCTCCCTCATACGGCAACATCTTACGACCGCGGCATGCCACACTCCCTAGAGTGCTCCACATCTTCCAGGTACATGCAATGCTATGGTGATATGATTTCCAAGTTGTTATTAGTCCATTCAAACAGCAGGATTGGGAAACTAAGGTACTTCCCTTGTATCAATCCCAATACAGATCCTGTCTAGGGTCGTCACTCCTAGTAATCTCATATGATATATATTTTGTAGGTCACTGCAAGGGCTGTCAGGGCTGTTGCTCGCACTCGTTGCATCGCTCCCCCATCACCTTATCAATACAGGCCTACTGTATTCTACTGCAACGGAAGGGTCGTCGCCTCCCGTGGACTCAGAATACGCTCGCGGTCACTACAAAGAACTCGTCGCCTGATCAGTGTAGGCCGACAGCTAGAATATAGTGTCCCATACCACCATAATCTGCTCACGAGTCTAGGTGCTCACTGGTCACTACGGGGAGGTTTGTGGCCCCAGCGTAGGCCGACAGCTCGACCACGGTGTCCCATACCACCATGCCCGGCTCATGAGTCTTCGTGGATCAAGGTACCATGGTTAACAGGGTTTACAATGGTAAGATCAGTACCCTAGGTTCAAGCAGTTATGACTCATACAAGGTGAACATACATCGGCCAATCGGGTTAGTTGACGGGCTCGACTAGCGCGATCGCATCTCAAGTCGAACGACATGAAGTGCATAAAACACTTCGCGTGGCCTAACCACTACCGCCAACTTCAAACATGACTCGCGTTCATCAACGCGTCGCTCGTGGCTAAGACCAGTCAGCCACGAATTCGCTCGGTTACCGACTGCCTGGACTAAGTCTAGTCCCGAATACTTATGGAATCACATCAGCAAATTATGTAAGAGTATTGGAATTGAAATACAATCAGGTGAGCATGTTAACACATGTTATAACATTCAACTTAAGTAAATCTTCAAGCACATATATTTCATGCATGTAATGAAATCATGCATATAATCAACATGTAGGAAATCATTTAGGTCAGCATATTAATTGAGAAATTAATCTCAAACTATCTCATAACATCATTTAATTCAATACATACTAATACAAGCATTTATACAAACACATACACTACACACTTAAGTCTACATATAGTATGTCGACCCGAAGTGCGCAATTAGGCGAATCTCTTCGCCAAACTAATTATGCACGTATTCCTAACTTCCTAATGCGACAACAAACCATGTCAATCACATCAGAAAAATATGAATATAAACAGTACTTCCTACAAATGACTAAAATGCCCTAAATCTCATATTCTTCGTTAGTTTACGAAATGGGAAACGGAGAGCATTTTGTACATGTCAAACGGCGATACCGTCAAAAATCTACTATTAAACGACATTGAAAGCGTTGTAAACTGTCAATCAAAGCGTCTAAAATCCTCACCTTACGTCTTGTAGACTCGTGAATTGAAACGGAGCGTATACGCTTCGTCTACGGCGAAGAGGGAACCTAATACACAAGATCTATAAACTACATCGTTATGGAAACAAAAGAATCTCAAATCAGCAACTATTTAGGGTATTTGCTTACCTAGAATCACGGTGTAATCGCCGAAAAAGTGATAGAGATGCGTTACTTAAGCACGTGCAACACGTAGGACAAGTGGCAGGAAGAACTCTCCCACTCTCTCTCACAATCTCTCACCTTTTCTCTCACACAAGCTAGGATTTCTAGCAAATTCAGATGTGTGAGAGAAGTGAGGGTTTCAACCCCTTTTGTAAGCTAAAACATGCCCAAAATAGGCTTGGAAACAATGTTTACTTGGTGCTTAACCAAATCGGGGCCGTTTCGGTCCAAAAGAGCATTTCTGAAGGTCCCTTGGCCAAATGCGGTCGGACTTGAGCTCATGCATACTGGATCTAGCACACATCCAGTTTTCAGACCGGTAGGGTTCCCAGATCGCACGTGGCGGTCCAGTTTCAGTTTAACGGTCACCGCACCAAGATCAGGCCTATAGGTCTCGTGATAGATAATAGAAATTTTTCCTGATCCAAGGGTGTAATTTGGCTGAATTCTGACGGTCAGAACACTTAATACTGATGTGTCAAATTGTGTGCCAGATTTGAATTTCAAATTCCAATTCTAACCCTATTCTCACTCTCTTCACTCTAGGCTTAATGAAATAGCCTATGAATGTCAGTTGGACTTGATTTTCGAAATGATTGCCAAGCCCAGCTAAGTGGTCATAACGGTCTAAGATGGTAGGTATCGGACTTTCGACGCACGGTCTAGATCCAATACAAAGTTTCTAGGAGGTCCCGAGAACAAACCGGCTTAGAGTTTGATCCGAGGCTTTAGAGCATTATAGCACCATTGGTTCCACTCGCTTTGGGCCTTGTAGAACATATTGAAAATGATCAGGGACCATTTTTCAGCTATTCTAACGTTGCACTAGCTAACTTAGTCATATTTCTCTAAAGGAATAAATTCTACACAATTTCGGGTCAAGTTGGTACTCGAGCCCAAGTATGGATTTTTCACGAGCGTTACAATAAATGAGGCCGATCCAAAACTTCAATAGGCTTAGACGCCAAGAAATAGTGAGATTGAATAGCACAGTTAAAATTTCTTAGGGCCATCTTGGGGACCACTTTAAGCATTGAATCAGCCTCATTTTAGGGCCTATATGGGAAATAGATGGACGTAATAGATTTCTTACAAATATCAAGGTGGGGCCTATATACGGTCGGTTTCGATCAAACATCTATTTGTTAAATTCATTATAGCGTTGGGTGGCAAAACAGTGATTTATATTTTAAATGAAAGATATTTTGGCCTTTTAGAAAATAGGTTTCTAAAATTGTACAAAATTGAGATTGTATATGGCACTTGGCGTTGAGATGTCAACCTAGGAAAAAATTAGGTGGGCTACTTTAAATATTTTAAAAGTAGGCTTTTAGGTCAATGGCACTAAAGACAAGTAGTTATATTGAAAAACTTTTTAATTTTTTAATTAATTTATTTTAATCTCCACTAAGAGTAGAGGTAGGCATCGAGTCGAGTTGAGTTCAACGGAGTTGGGGTAGATCCGGTTCTTAAATAGGCCTGACTCGAACTTGACCTGATTCGATACCAAGTCCAACATACCTAACCCGATTTGAGTCTGGGTTTGGCCTCCACTAATCTGGACAGAGTCTGACCCGATCACAAGTTATGAGTCGGGTTGAGTTGGTGCCTAGTTGGTCAAGTGCAGTGGGTATCCACGGGATAAAATCACAACTCAAAACCTATATTCACTAAAGAGAATTGCAGCCTCTTCATCAGCTACATGGAATCTCAGATCTGAAACGTCGGATCTTAGTTTTCTTTAACATATGGATCATCACGCATGTGTGTATGTGTGTATGCATGCATGGATAGATGGATGGATTGTTAGATCATGGATGGATTGATCATCATGCATGTGTTTATGTATGTATGCATGCATGGATGGATGGGTGTAGCATCATGCATGTTTAATGATGTGTATGCGTGATCCCAAACCTAATCATGTGCATATATTTGCGGATATATATAAATCTATATTTTTTTGTGATTGGTGACCACATGTGTGGCATGTTTTGACAGTTTATGAAAAGCCTCTTTTTTATTGTATCTCACTTTTTATATTCTACGTGCACGTGATATCAGAAATAGATTTGACGCCCCTGAGCAAGAATTGGATGACGAAAGATATATTGAGTGATGAATACATTAAAGGCGTTGAATCGTTTATTATTTTTTCGAAAAGGAATTCGAGAGGTGTTGATTGGTATAGTTGTCCTTGTGGTAGATGTCGTAATGTGTGTGGGAAGAAAATACTAAGTACAGTTTCTGAGCATTTTATTTATTTAATCTTCAGCATCCTTTTTATTAATTATTGCTTGTTGTCATTTGTTTTTTATTAACCAAGTCACTAAAGGATTTCAATTTCAAATGTAACTGAAGTATTGACAGAACGTTGTCTCTTGTTGTAGTACGAGATGTAACAAGAATATACAGTGATTGTGCACCAATTTTTTTTTTAAAATGCACCAACCAGAAATGATTTAAGACGACGTTCAATGATACTTTGTTAAATAAGAAATTTATGACCTTTAGTAACTTGGTTAATTAAAAAGAACTACGTAGTGGCTTGATCCTAATCTGAATTTTTGGGTACGTAGGCAGCCGTTCGTAATGTACTAGAATATCGGTGCAGCCACAAATCTTTTTTCTCCTTTGAATTGTAACAGACTGTATTGGTTATATTTTTCTCTGTCATACAGGTTGTGGCTATCAAAGATATAATATCACCTCCTTATAGGGAAACATTTAATGATGTGTATAGGTAAAATTATTTTTTCTTATTCCTCATATTATATCTTTAATGATGTGTAAACATTAAATTATGTGTACAGGTCATTTAATGATATTATTCCTTTGGTCGATTGTGGCTTGTGGACAAAGGGATGAGTAACCAACAATACAAATATGGGAGGCCTTCCCCAGGTATCGAGATGCTTTTAGATATATTTATGTTGTTTTTAAATGTATTAGCTCGAAATTGATGGAGCAGACCTGGATGTGCGTCGGAGCTATCTGGATGAGTGGGGGTCTCTGGAAGGTGGGAACCGCTGACCATGATAAAGCTGTCCATTTCCTATGGACAGCATTGGGAGGGCCTGACCATTTGGACAGGCCGTATTTATGTATTTGCTTGAAATTAATGGAGCAGACCCGGATGTGCGTCAGAGCTATTCGGATGAGCGGGGGTCTCTAGAAGGTGGGAACCACTGACCATGATGAAGCTGTCCATTTCTTATGGACAGCATTGGGAGGGCCTGGCCATTTAGACAGGCCGTATTTATATCTGTTTTTACAGGGACCACACCCTTAACCTAAACCGCACCCTAAACCTATAACCTAAACCTATTCTCAGTTACCTAAACTTATAACCTATAACTTAAACCTAAACCTATTCTGAAATCCCAAAAGCTATACTTATAACCTAAAACCTATGAACTAAACCTATTCTCAAATCCCAAAAGCTATAGTTATAACCTAAACCTATTATCATGAAATCCTAAAAGCTATAGTTATACCTAAACTTAAACCTATAACTTAACCTCAACATAAACCTAAACTGAAACCTACACCTAATCCTAATCTCAACTCCCTAACTTAAACCTAAACCTAAACTTGAAAACCCAAACCTAAACTCGATCCTAAACCCGAACCCGATTTCCTAAACCTAAACCTTAACCTATTCTCAATTCCCTAAACCTTAAAATAAAACTTAAATGCATTCTCAAATCCCTAAACCGAAACCTACACCTAATCCTAATCTCAACTCCCTAACCTAAACTTGAAAATTCAAACCTAAACTCGATCCCGAACCCGAACCCGATTTCCTAAACCTAAACCTTAACCTAAATTCTCAATTCCCTAAACCTAAACCTATAACCTAACCTAAACCAAAACCTATAACCTGCACTTATAACCTAAACCTTAACCTATTCTCAATTCCCTAAACTTATAACATATAACCTACCTAAAACCTTAACCTAAAACCTAAACCTTAACTTATTCTCAATTCCCTACAGCTATAACCTATAACCTACCTATAACCTTAACCTAAAACCTAAACCTTAAACTATTCTCAATTCCCTACATCTATAACCTATAACCTACCTATAACCTTAACCTAAAACCTAAATGTGTTCTCAAATCCCTAAACCTAAACCTACACCTAATCCTATTCTCAACTACCTAAACAAAACCTAAACCTAAACTTGAAAACCCAAACCAAAACCCAATCCCGAACTCGAATCCGATTTTCTAAACCTAACCTTAACCTAAACCTAAACTGAAACCTACACCTAACCCTAATCTCAACTCCCTAACCTAAACCTAAACCTAAACTTGAAAACCCAAACCTAAACCCGATCCCGAACCCGAACCCGATTTCCTAAACCTAAACCTTAACCTATTCTCAATTCCCTAAACTTAACCTAAAACTTAAATGTATTCTCAAATCCCTGAACCGAAACCTACACCTAATCCTAATCTCAACTCCCTAACCTAAACCTAAACCTAAACTTGAAAACCCAAACCTAAACCCGATCCTGAACCCGAACCTGATATCCTAAACCTAAACCTTAACCTATTCTCAATTCCCCAAACCTAAACCTAAGACCTAAATGTATTATCAAATCCCTAAACCTAGACCTACACCTACACCTACACCTAATCCTATTCTCAACTCCCTAACCCAAACCTAAATCTAAACTTGAAAACCCAAACCTAAATCCGATCCCGAACCCCAACCCGATTTCCTAAACCTAAACCTTAAACCTATTCTCAATTTCCTAAACCTAAACCTAAGACCTAAATGTATTATCAAATCCTTAAACCTAGACCTACACCTACACCTAATCCTAATCTCAACTCCCTAACCCAAACCTAAACCTAAACTTGAAAACCCAAACCTAAACTCGATCCCGAACCCGAATGTATTCTCAAATCCCTAAACCAAAACGTACAACTAATCCTAATCTCAACTCCCTAACCTAAACCTAAACTTAAACTTGAAAACCTAAACTTAAACTCGATCCCGAACCCGAACTCGATTTCCTAAACCTAAACCTTAACCTAAATTCTCAATTCCCTAAACCTTAACCTATAACCTAACCTAAACCAAAACCTATAACCTGAACTTATAACCTAAACCTTAACCTATTCTCAATTCCCTAAACCTATAACCTAAAACCTAAACCTTAACCTATTCTCAATTCCCTACAGCTATAACCTATAACCTACCTATAACCTTAACCTAAAACCTAAACCTTAACCTATTCTCAATTCCCTAAACCTATAACCTATAACCTACCTAAAACCTAAACCTTAACCTATTCTCAATTCCCTACAGCTATAACCTATAACCTACCTATAACTTTAACCTAAAACTTAAACTTAAAACCTAAATGTGTTCTAAAATCCCTAAACCTAAACCTACACCTAATCCTATTCTCAACTCCCAAACTTAAACCTAAACCTAAACTTGAAAACCCAAACCTAAACTCGATCCCGAACCCGAACCCGATTTCCTAAACCTAAACCTTAACCTATTCTCAATTCCCTAAACCTAAACCTAAGACCTAAATGTATTATCAAATCCCTAAACCTAGACCTACACCTACACCTAATCCTATTCTCAACTCCCTAACCCAAACCTAAACCTAAACTTGAAAACCCAAACTTAAACCCGATCCCGAACCCGAACCCGATTTCCTAAACCTAAACCTTAAACCTATTCTCAATTCCCTAAACCTAAACCTAAGACCTAAATGTATTATCAAATCCCTAAACATAGACCTACACCTACACCTAATCCTAATCTCAACTCCCTAACCCAAACCTAAACCTAAACTTGAAAACCCAAACCTAAATCTGATCCCGAACCCGAATGTATTCTCAAATCCCTAAACCGAAACCTACAACTAATCATAATCTCAACTCCCTAACCTAAACCTAAACCTAAACTTGAAAACCTAAACCTAAACTCGATCCCGAACCCGAACTCGATTTCCTAAACCTAAACCTTAACCTAAATTCTCAATTCCCTAAACCTTAACCTATAACCTAACCTAAACCTAAACCTATATAACCTATACTTTTAACCTAAACCTAAACCTATGTAACCTAAACCTAAGCCTAAAACCTAAACCTAAACCTAAAACCTAAATGTATTCTCAAATCCTTAAACCAAAACCTACACCTAAACATAATCTCAACTCCCTAACCTAAACCTAAACCTAAACTTGAAAATCCAAACCTAAACCCAATCCCGAACTCGAACCCGATTTCCTAAACCTAAACCTTAACCTGTTCTCAATTCCCTAAACCTTAACCTATAACCTAACCTAAACCTAAACCTCTAACCTGTACTTTTAACCTAAACCTAAGCCTAAAACCTAAACCTAAACCTAAAACCTAAATGTATTCTCAAATCCTTAAACCTAAACCTACACCTAAACATAATCTCAACTCCCTAACCTAAACCTAAACCTAAACTTGAAAACCCAAACCTAAACCCAATCCCGAACCCGAACCCGATTTTCTAAACCTAAACCTTAACCTATTCTCAATTCCCTAAACCTAAACCTAAGACCTAAATGTATTATCAAATCCCTAAACCTAGACTTACACCTACACCTACACCTAATCCTAATCTCAACTCCCTAACCCAAACCTAAACGTAAACTTGAAAACCCAAACCTAAACCCAATCCCGAACCCAAATCCGATTTCCTAAACTTAAACCTTAACCTATTCTCAATTCCCTAAACCTAAACCTAAGACCTAAATGTATTCTCAAATACCTAAACCTAGACCTACACCTAATCCTAATCTAAACTCCCTAACCTAAACCTAAACCTAAACTTGAAAACCCAAACCTAAACCCGATCCCGAACCCGAACCCGATTTCCTAAACCTAAACCTTAAGATATTCTCAATTCCCTAAACCTAAACCTAAGACCTAAATGTATTCTCAAATCCCTAATCCTAGACCTACACCTAATCCTAATCTCAATTCTCTAACCCAAACCTAAACCTAAACTTAAAAACCCAAACCTAAGCCCGATCCCGAACCCGAATCCGATTTCCTAAACCTAAACCTAATACCTAAATGTATTCTCAAATCCCTAAACTTAGACCTACACTTAATCCTAATCTCAACTCCCTAACCTAAACCTAAACCTAAATTTGAAAACCCAAACCTAAACCCGATCCCAAACCTGAATGTATTCTCAAATCCCTAAACCGAAACCTACAACTAATCTTAATCTCAACTCCCTAACCTAAACCTAAACCTAAACTTGAAAACCCAAACCTAAATCCGAATCCAATTTCCTAAACCTAAACCTTAACCTATTCTCAATTCCCTAAACCTAAACCTAAAACTTAAATGTATTCTCAAATCCCTAAACCGAAACCTACACCTAATCCTAATCTCAACTCCCTAACCTAAACCTAATGCTAAACTTGAAAACCTAAACCTAAACTCGATCCTGAACCCGAACTCGATTTCCTAAACCTAAACCTTAACCTATTCTCAATTCCCTAAACCGTAGCTTATAACCTAAACCTAAATCTTAACCTAAACTAAACCTATAACTTTAACCTAAACCAAAACCTATGACCTAAAACCTTAACCTATAACCTATAACCTAAAACCTTAACCTATAACCTATAACCTAAACTTATAACCTATAACCTAACCTTAACCTAAACCTAAACTTATAACCTATAACCTAACCTTAACCTAAACCTAAACCTTAACCTATAACCTAAAACCTAATTCTAAATGTATTCTCAAATTCCTAAACCTAAACCTACACCTAATCCTAATCTCAACTCCTTAAACCTAAACCTAAACGTTAACCAATTTTCAATTCCCTAAACCTATAGCTTATAACCTAAATCCAAACCTTAACCTAAAGCTATAACCTTAACCTAAACCTATAACCTACGACCTAAAACCTTAACCTATAACCTAAACTTGTAACTTATAACCTAACCTTAACCTAAACCTTAACCTATAACCTAAAACTTAAACCTAAGCCTAAACCTAAGCCTAAAACTTAAATGTATTCTCAAATCCCTAAACTTAAACCTACACCTAATCCTAATCTCAACTCCCTAACTTAAACCTAAACCTAAACTTGAAACCCAAACCTAAACCCGATCCCAAACCCGAACTCGATTTTCTAAATCTAAACCTTAACCTATTCTCAATTCCCTAAACTTATAGCATATAACCTAAACCTAAACCTAAACCTATAACCTATAACCTAAACCTAAACTTAAAACCTAAATGTATTCTCAAATCCCTAAACCTAAACCTACACCTAATCCTAATCTTAATTCCCTAACCTAAACCTAAACCTAAACTTGAAAATCCAAACCTAAACCCGATCCTGAACCCGAACCTGATTTCCTAAACCTAAACCTTATCATATTCTCAATTCCCTAAATCTATAGCTTATAACCTAAACCTGAACCTAAACCTATAACCTATAATCTAAACATAAACCTAAACCTAAAACCTAAATGTATTCTCAAATCCTTAAACCTAAACCTACACCTAATTCTAATCTCAACTCCCTAACCTAAACCTAAACCTAAACCTAAACTTGAAAATCCAAACCTAAACCCGATCCTGAACCCGAACCTGATTTCCTAAACCTAAACGTTTACCTATTCTCAATTCCACATCGTCTACTAAATCCAATGTTTATTGTATTGGAATGGAATAAAAGATTGGCCTAAACCACCCAAAGACCTTCAAATTTATATGTAGCCCACCTGATTATTGGACTTAATTTTTTAGCCTCACATGATCATCATGGTGGAATGAACCTGTTGTATGGGTTGAACGTGATGAACACAGCCTAAAAATGCTTTACCTTGACACTTTCTAGGGAAAAATCAAAAGGAAAAAAAAGAAGGTATTTTGGTCAATTGATTCCCCTAAAAGCATATTTCAACCTTGTAATTAATGGCATATTTTTTAATTCATTTATTTTATCTTTGTTGAATACTACATTTTGACTCTTTTTTTTTTCTCTTGTGTGCAGGATTTTAATTAATCGTGCCTAAATTTAGGCCTATAAGTACTTCAGCCTTTTGACGCCACTCGTGCTAGGAGTAGACACCACAGAGGATTTGTTTTTTTTTTTTTTAATTTATTTTTATTCAAAACCATTTTCAATTTATTGTTGTAAATTATAATTTTTTTTATTGTGAAGTAATATAAATTTTGTTTAATATTTAGTTTTAATTGTATTGCATTATTTTTTTATGTTTAAAATATTAAAAAATACAGGTTTCAATTGAATTATATTGGTTTTTTCATTACCAGGTCTTTCAACATCTGGGACGGTCTAAGACCGTCCTTTTTAGTCTAAAACAGTTTTTAAATAGGACGGCTAAAAACTGTCCTTTTTTTAGGGACAGTCTAAGACCGTCCTTTTTAAGGACGGTCTATGACTGTCCTTTTCAGGGACAGTCCATATCCGTCCTTTTATGGTTCATCAGAGTGTCTATAATAGTTTTTTTTCTTGACGGTCATGGACCGTCCTTTTTACGGACTGTCTAGGACCGTCCCTTTTAACTTCAAAACAGACATTTACTATAGACGGTCTATGACCGTCTTTCTTTAGAGATGGTCCGTGACCGTCCTTTTCTAGAGACGGTTTTTGGCCGTCCTTTAAGTAATACGACGCCCTAAAATATGACGGCCCTTGCGACGGTCCAAGACCGTCCTTTATGACCCTTTAAGGTCATCCTTTTTTTGCTGTTTTGGCGTAGTGAAACCTTGCATCCACACCATCTTCTTACACGCTTCTGTAGTCGCAACTTATTCTGCTTCCGTCGTACTGATAGATACTATCTTCTGTAACTGAGAGATCCAACTGACTGCTGCACTTCCTAGAGTAAAGACATAAATTCTAGTGCTTCTTCTGCTGTCGATATCTCCTGCCAAATCTGAATCCACGTAGCCTTGTAACTTGATTTTCGATCTAACATAACACAACCTTACATCCTTAGTACTTACCAGGTATATAAGAATCCACTTTACAGCTTCCCAATGTTCATTCCCGGACTTATTCATGAATTTACTAACAACTCTTACTGCTTGAGCAATATCTGGCCTCGTGCTCACCATAGCATACATGAGATTCCCAATAGCAGATGCGTATGAGACTTTAGCCATGTAGTCACGTTCCTCCTGCGTCTTTGTACCTTACTCCTAAGATAACTTGAAGTGGCTGGCTAATGGAGTGCTAACCGGTTGAGCACCTCCCATATTGAATTGATCAAGTACCTTTGCTATGTACTCTGCCTGTGACAAAACCAGTTTCTTGCTTTCCCTATTACGTTTTATGCTCATGTCTAGGATTTGTTTTGCAGCTCATAAATCCTTCATGGTAAATTCTCTAGACAGTTGTCTTTTGAGATCTAAGATGTCCTTTATACTTAAATCGGCTACAAGCATATCATCAACGTATAGAAGAAGGATGATGTATGACGTATCAAATTTCTTCAAATAGCAACAGTGTTCAGCATGACATCTTCTACAACCGTTTCCCAATAAGAAGGGAAGAAACAAAGATCAGCTTGATCCAGAACTTTTATTGCCCCCAAAGAGTTTTTAATGATTTACGACGCTCATTCAACATTGTTTCCTGTAATGTGGTCGACTTGAGATTGGTAATGGTATATACTAAATTTTGTACTCATACTATAAAATGATCTGTAAAAATATATGGACGGCATGGATGAAATAAATATATGGTGGTGGGGCCTATAGACCAATGGCTGGTGGTAGGGGGAGTAGCCAATTTGTCACTTTCTCATGTTTTGAAAAACGATGTAACTTTTTATTCACTCCAGCACCATACGACGTCTGAACCAAGAACAGGACATTTTTGTTTAAAAGAATATCCAAAAGATGTTAAAAGCTTTCTAGGTAATTTGTCCAAACTTCAAGGCCAATAGGGTCAATTTTCTATTCAAATATCATGTAGACCCATAGTAAAAATGAGTGTTGTTTGAACATCCACCCTTAAAAACTTCTCTCGAGGGCCACAAAAGTTTTGGATCAAGCTGATATTTATTTTTTTCCATTCATCCAGTTCTTTATGACCTAATTAGTAGGTTGGATGTCAAATAAACATTACAGTGGACTTTAGGAGGTTTTTAATGGTGAAAATTTAATCACTAATTTTTTACCATGGTGTGATCCACCTATAATTTATATCTATCTCATTTTTATTTTAAAGACTTAAAATGATATAGAAATATGAAAGGACAGCGTGGATAAAACACATACATCATGTTGAGTCCATGGCCACCTAGCTAGCGTCGCTAAACATACTGTATCAGAAACGTCGATGACGTCACTAAATGACTGCGCTGCTTGTCGTTTAGCGCTTTAAGGAGCCGACGCGGGAGATTTCACAAATCTCCGCGGGAGTCAATTAGGTGCTTTCCAGAACGTGGGGCCCACCTTCATATGCATTTACTATATCTAATCCGTCCATCTATTTTATCGGCTTATTTTAGTTTATCATATTAAAAATAAATCAGATATGTATCCAAACTTGACCGTAACAAAGGAGTAAGTGGTGATTGACCATTAAAAGCTTATTGTGGGCCAAAATAATTTTGAATCAAGATTATATTTGTTTTTTTCATTCATCCTAATATATGGTTTCTTATTAAAAGGTTGAATGAAAAATAAACATTATTTTGGGCATTAATGTGGTCAATAGGAAGATTTTAATGGTGGATGTTCAATCACCACATTTTCCTATGGTGTGGTCCATTATGAGAATAATATATGATTTTCTTATTATAAATTAAATGATCTTAAAAACGGATGGACGGCATGGATATACAAAATATACATCTATATTGGCCACAAAATCAAGGCTGCACCGTGCTGGGTTGGGCCACGGATACACCAAATCTGCAATGCTTTCGGGGAAAACGTGGCAAACTGACTTCGTGAAGGCCGGAGAAGATTTGATTTTGGCGGGTCATTTGATACTCTGTAAGCCTACAGTACTTGATACACAGTCACTCAGAATATGTATACGTGCCACATATTAACTCATATCCAAACCGACTAAATTGTGGAACCTTCTTTCTATGAGTTATATATAAAAATCACATTGGTTTGAATAGTCATGGCCTCTGATTAAGAGGAGACCTTTTTTTTTAATACGGACCATTGGATATTTTCATTTTTAAACAATGTCTCCAAATCCAGTATTTAATTCATTAAATAAGCTTTGATTATTAATTCATGACACATATAAATTAAAAAACTTAATTTGGAAAGTTTAACTTGAATTAATTATATACTATTCTACCCAAGTATCAATCTTTGTTGAGTTTTTCACGGTGCAATTTCACCTCTGCAATACAACTTGCCTATTCCTGCCACGTCCCATTCACTTCTAGCATGCGCCACTCAACCATTTTAAATTCAGAACCTAAATGCAATCCAACACCCACAAATCACTTCCTCCTCCCATCAATTCAAAACCTCTCCACCATCTTCTCCCACCCAAGATACAGAGAAAAAGGAATAGATTTCTTAAAGATTTCTTCGTTACAAAAAAAACCACCTTCCTATTTCGCAAAATCTCAGCTTCTTTTGCTTGCATTTTGCATTTGTTTAAGTGGGATTTCTAACTGTTTGGTTTAGAAAATACTAAAACATTGTGTTTTAAAAGTATTTCTTTCTAAAATCTGAAACCTTTCTCTCGGTTTACTTGCATTGATAGCTATTTTCGAATCTGCATTTGTGATAATTTTCATTTTTAGCTTCTTTCCTTCTTTCAGTGCCTACTCTCAGAATCTGCTATATTTTCTAAAATTGCATTACCCATTCTTCACTACAATTTGAATTCAGTTCACTGTCTGAAATTCAATTCCACGATGGATGGTTGTTCTAGTTCCAGGCCTGATAAAAGAACACGATCGAATTTTTTGAATGCAATACCGTTGGATGGATTCACTCCAATGCTTGCATCTCCACTTGGGTATCCACCACACATACCATCGTCTTCCTATCATCCAATCATGCCGTTGGAGCAAAGGGCGTCTGATCCAATTCCCCAGACTAAATACGGAGCAGCACTCCTTCGTGATACCATACGTTACAAGTATCCTACTCTCATCCCACCCTCATTCCATGTTCCCCCACCACTGTCTGTGGGGCCCACTGACAGTGATCAGACGCTCTTTCCACCGTTCATGTTGGGGAGAGTAAGTGGAGATGTTGGCCCATCGAAAGTGTCCAACTTAAAGAGGGGAGCTTCCACTAGATCAGAACCTTCTAGAAGTGGGCCGAATGGGAATCGGAGGCCATCAATGGCTCTGATTGAAACTAGAGGCAGCGAGACAGAATCCGATGATCACATTCCGAGCAAGAAAGTGAACGGTGAGGATGACATTTCATCATCTCCGTTGATTGACAACGATCGAGGCCTGATCGAGAAAACCATGATTACTTTCGATGGACTTCGACGTAGGCTATTGCAGGTTAACATTGCCACTACACGACCCGATCTGGTGGCTGGTGCGATCATGACCAGTAAAGGGCTCGATATGAACATGAAGAAGATATCGGGGCCGACCAAAGGGATCAAAATCGGTGATATCTTCTTCTTCAGATATGAGATATCTTTGATTGGATTGCATTCGACGGTTATGGGTGTGCTTGATTACATGACCCTTAAGTTTGGAAATGAAGAAGACATCGTAGCCGTTAGTTTGGTTTCTGGGCCCCAAGAAGATGATCTGGACGATCCAGATGTGATGGTCTACGTGGAGCACAAGGTGGTCAGTGATCATTCGGTCCGGAGCAGAAATCTGGCCTTAGAGAAGAGCTTCCATCGGAAAAATGCGATCAGAGTCATCCGTTGTATGAATAATCAAACCACTCCAAAGGGCAGGATCTATGTTTATGATGGGCTCTATAATATCCAAGAGACTTGGATAGAGAGATCCAAGGGTCGTGCCATTTTCAAGTTTAAAATGATAAGGTTGCCGGGCCAGCCCAACGGCATTGTGATCTGGAAGTCGATCCAACGGTGGAAAGTGAATCCAATGTCAAGGCCCAGCATGATCCAGACTGACCTGTCGGGCGGGATAGAAAATCTACCTGTCTGTCTCGTGAACAACGTTGATGATGAGAAGGGGCCCACTCCTTTCAAATATAGCCACAGAGTCAATTACTTGAGTCCCATAAACTCCATGAGATCAAGGGTCAGATGCAACTGCAAGGGCACGTGCATCCCGGGCAATCCCAACTGCCATTGTGTGAGATTGAACGGTGGATATCTCCCATATGGTTCGGCTGGGGTGCTCGTGAGCCGTAAACCATTCATATACGAGTGTGGGGCCGAGTGTTTGTGCTCTTCAAACTGCAGAAATAGAGTGACCCAGAAGGGTGTACGGTTCAGATTGGAGGTTTTCAAGACGAAAAATAGAGGATGGGCCGTCCGATCGTGGGACCCAATTAGAGCGGGGTCCTTCATCTGCCAATACGCGGGTGAGGCAATTGAGCAGATGATCAATGTGGATGATGATGATGATGAAGATGGGTATATTTTCGAGCCTGCCCCACCAAAAATGGACCCATCTCAGTGGAACTATGATCCTGCATTGCTAGGAGAAAAGTGGCCCACCGAGCCACCAATCATGCCATCTGAGCCGTTCAAAATCGTCATCAGCGCGAAGAATATGGGGAACGTGGGCCGATTCATGAACCATAGTTGCACGCCCAACGTTTTCTGGCAGCCGGTTGTCTACAATCATCTTGATGATTGCTATACGCACATCGTGTTCTTCGCAATCAAGCACATCCCACCGTTGACTGAATTGACGTATGATTACGGCCTGAGTGGGGCCCAGTCGAGCCAGGATGAGGTGGGCCGTATGATCAGGCATCGCAGGACTCAGAAGTGCTTGTGTGGATCCTCACAGTGCCGAGGCTTTTTCAGATAGGCTACATCAACAAATGGGCCAGAACTCAATTTTTAGCATTCTCACCGTTCACAATTTAAATCTTTTTTTTATCTGTTGTTGATATTGGATAAGAATTTGTATGGAGCCCATCCAACAAAAAGTTGTTGGGCCCAACTTGATATGTGTGGTGATGATGAATGTAGTATTTTGTATGTATAAGAAGATTGTTTTTTTTTTTTTTTTTTTTTTTTTTGCTTTTTTCACTACACGCACACACACTCACACTGTGGTGGGCTTTCACCACCTATGGATACTCGAACCCTTGACCGTATGTTGAAACTCCCAAGAGTCTACCACCGAGCAAGAGCAAAGATCCACCAATTAATATTTAATTAAAAGAAAAGTCAGCTTAAAAAAGTGATTAAATACATGGAGAGGGTTACTATATAAGAAATTTATATGTATAAGAAGATTGTTGATTATGAGCTTGTATTCATGTTACATGCATATTTTTTCTTAATAAACATTGAGATTGAAATCCCTAAAATAACATGCTTGGTGCTCTTCTTTAAGTTTCCTAAAATGTAAGCACAGGTGCTTGGCCTTGGGATTAAAAATGAACATGATTCTATGCATAGAGATTGTCCAAAAGTGATATATTTTGTGCTCCACCTTGGACATTCCAAAAATAAATACGATGCCCTGCCCTAAATTTCTTAAAAAGTGGTTCATGTATTATGCCTTATAATCTTCCTAAAATGCTGTGCACTGCCCTAAACGTCCTTAAAAGTACGTAGTGACAATTGATTATATTCATTAAGTTATGACTTATAATAAGCATTGCATGCATGGACAAGTGGTTATGTTTGTTTACGTATTTTGCATACAAAGGATTATATGCATCTCATTACTTGAGATGCAATTCATAATATTACTTTCTTTATACCTTATTTCAACTTATTAACTATATCAGAAATTTCAAAAGTTAGAAAGATATAATCTCATTGAACTATTATACTTACTCTACCTTGATAATATTTCAGGTCTTAAGTTTAGTAAGGAAAGTGAAGTGGAGCAGATTTTTAGTCATATGTCTAGTTATAATTGTCTTTTTTAGTTGTATCATTGAAAGAAAGAAAAAAAGTATAGTAAAAGTAAAAGGAAGAATTCAAACGATTGTAACGACACTTGATATTTTAATGGATTTATTTTATGGATGCATGATTGTGTGTTATGTAATTTTTACGAAACTATGGTTGTAAATGCTTAAATTATAAATCATGACCTGAAATTTAGAGTTGGGTTTAACCAACCCATATACCAAATTTCGAGATAAGATATTAATAAAGTATTATATATTACTTGTTAGACTAAAACATAGGATTTAACCGTATATAACTTTCTTCCTATCAAGGAAAGCAAGGAATGCTTTAAAAAATATGAATGGGTAGTTGTCTCCTAAAAGTTTAGCAATTAAATCTCAACCAACTAGAATCCTGGAGGGGAGAATCATATTATTTTTAAAATTCCAATAATTTTAAAAACTAATATAAACATGTACTATTAAGTCATCATTGGCACGTGGAGAGTGTGTAAAGGTTTATGTCGATCCAGCAAAAGACTGACATTAGTACCACGTACATGCTCCGAAGGGATTTGGGGTCTTTACTCTTACTCGGATGGTAAACTCTCAAGAGTTTCAACACCGAAGGGTTCAAGTACTCATTGGTGGTGAAATTACGCTACAGTGGATTGGCTAGTGTACCACACACCAGCGACTTCCCTGGTATATTGACGCCACCAAATTACATGGGTCCATCACGAGATATGTATTATATCCAAACCAACTGTCCATTTGAGGCTTGATCCGAAAAATAAGACATTCAAATATCAAAGTGGACCACTGTGCAAAAAGCTGTGGGGGATTGAACGTCTATCATTGCAAGTCTTTTGGGTTCTGGAAGTTTTGCATCAATATGATATTTGCTTTAGCTTTTCAACTAAGTTAGTGTGACCTTATGAATAGATTGGATGTAAAATAAACACTATGGAGGGGTCTATAAATATTTTAACGGTGAGAATCATTGTCCACATTGCTATTTGTAGTGTGGTTCACTTGAAATTTGGATATGTCTCATTTTTTTGCTCATCTCTAAAATGATCTTGTTAAATGGATGAACGGTGTGGATATAATAAATACATCATTGTGGCCCATGTAACTTTAATCTCCTTTGAACTATGAACAGTGTCTGCCGTCTTAGCCACACCAGCAGCGTCGATGGTGGCTGGTACACCAGCTAATCCGCATCCCTCTACGATGCAAAATATTTTTTGAGGATTGACCTAAAACAGCATATGACTTGGCATAAAAGTGGGGCCACCTTTCTCGAGTGCATTCAGGAAGAATCATAACACCTAAATGCACTCGAGAAAGGTAGGCCCCACTTGATGCCACGTCAATTTCTATTTTAGGCCTTGTTTGGAAGTATACTATCCTTTAAAAAAATCTTTGTATATCATAGGTGAATGGGACCCTGACCATGGGGCCCACTGTGATATATGTGACTACATCCACGCGGTATTAAAAATTCATTTTCAAGTATGATAAACTAAAAAAAATGAAGTAGATCCAAATATCAAAGATCAGGTGAACCATAGTACAGGAAAAGGTGGTAATGGTGGAGATTCAATCATTACTAAGTTGATATATGTGGTCTCTTCATCCAGATCTTTGTGATCTTATCAACGGGTTAGATGGCAAACAAACATTCCAGTGACCACATGAAGTTTTTAATAGTGGAGATTCAATCATTACTATTTTCCGTAGCATGGTCCACATAAGATTTGGATCAGCTTCATTTGTAGGATCATGCCCTAAAGTGAGCTTTCAAAAAAATTGGACGGTGGAGATTTAACTTACATACATTACTGTGAGCCCCACAGTCAGGTGTCCCACCCACCTTAGTGGATCTAGGGTATCACTTAATCCGCTCCCAAAAGATATATATATATATATATATATATATATATATATATATATATAAGAATAGGATATATCCAAACACGGACGTACCATCAAAGTGGGGCCCACCTTTCACACGTTGCAGGAAGAATCCTAACGCTTGAACGCACTCAAGAAAGGTGGGCCCACTTCGACACCACATCATTTGCTATTGTAAGCATTGTTTGGAAATATCTATACTCCAAAAAATTCTTTTATATACAGAGCATACACACGGTACCAGTGTCAGCTGGAGCATTTATTAATTAGGTGTGAGAGACACCTGCACGGTGGAACCTACTATGATGTATGTGCCCTAAATCCAAGCTGTCCATACATTTTGAAAGCTCATTTGAAAGTATTATCCCATAAATGAAATTGACTCAAATCTTAGGTTGACCACACCAAAGGTAACAGTCTTGATTGAATCCCCACCATTAAAACTTAATGGGTGGATCTTTTTTATTATTTATTTATTATTATTATTATTATTTTAATGGGTGGATCTATCTGAATGTTTATTTGCCAGCCATCTTGTTGACAAGGTCACAAACACCCACATAAAGAGACCATACAAATATCATCTTGATCGAAAACTTCTGTGTCTATACAAAGTTTTTGATGGTCTATATATCACCATCGTTTCTTGTACAATGGTTCATCTGAGATTTGCAACCGCTTTATTTTCTCAATCATGACCTTTTAATAGGGATGGACGGCATTGATGTATTCACATGCATCACAGTGGGCCCCACAGTCAGGCATGCCAGCCACTTCGGTGGATCCAGGGTCTCACCTGATCGACTTCCCTATTAATTTAGAGTGTCTTGATGAACCCGAACGTGGGGCCCCACCTGGATATGTACATTTTATATATAATCCGTACATCTATTTAAAAAGCCCATTTTAAGATACTATTCCAAAACCGAAGCACATCCAAATTTCAAGTGGACCATATCACAGTAAACAGTGGTGATTAACTATTAAAAACTTGTTGTAGGCCAAAAAAGTCTTTGGCCATTTCTGTTTTCCTTTTCATCCTGTTAACTGTTACCGTAACACTAGGTTGGATGGAAAATAAACATTACTTTGGGCATTTCCGTTGCCGTTTGAAACCTTTTAATGGTGGGTGTTCAATCACCACAGTTTCCTAAGGTGTGGTCCATATAAGATTTAGATCTGCTTTATTTTGTCTATATACCTTAAACTAAGCTTAAAAATCAAATGGATGGCGCGGATATACAAAATATACATCTAAGTGGGATCCATGATCATGGCTGCACCGTGTTTCGTGGGGGCCACTGTAATGTTTTTGAGAAATCCACTTCGTCCATTCATTTTTCAAGCTCATTTTAGGACACACAACCGAAAGGGAGGTAGATCTAAAAAACAAGTGGACCACACGAAAGAAAATAGTGGGGATGCAATGAGCACGGTTGAAACAATCGTATGGACAAGAAAGTTTTGTGTCACGCTATATTTTTTTCTGCTTAACCTTCATCCCAGTGGGATTGACCTTATAAACAGTTTGGATGGCATATAAACATCAAGTGGAATCAAGAAGGTTTCAACTGTAGGAGTTTCTTTCCCTAAATTTCCCTCTCATATGACCCACTTAAGTACTGGATCCATCACAATTTTTTGTCGAACATCTTAAAATGATCTTACAGAACAGATGAACGGAGTGGATTTCTTGTAAACATCACATTAAGCCCACCCAGCTTCCTTGCATGAACTCCCTGCAAAAGCCTTTGCCAAGGAATCCACGTCCCTAGTGAGCAGTGAACTCGTCGAACCGACTTCGTGAACTACGAAGGAGATTTTATTTTGGCAGGTTATTGGATACTCTGCAAGCGCACCATGCCTGATACGCAGGCACTCAAAAATTGTACACATGTCACATGTTAACCTATATCAAACCGGGAAAATTGTGGAACCAGCTATCTCCAAGGTATTTAAAATAAAAATAGATAAATAAATTAAAAATATCAGATTGTTCTGACAGGTAACGGCCACTTATTCACTGGGAGTTTTTTGTTGAATAAGGACCATTGGATTTTTCATTTTTAACTAATATTGATCTAGTAGTCAATTTATTGAATAAGCTTGATTTTTAATTCATGATACATATAAACTGGTATATGTAATTTGGATAGTTTAACTTGAATTAATTGTATACCATTTATTCAAGTTCCAGGAATTTTGATTGGAGTAGACCTACAGCTTCAAACTTATAGACCTAAATAAGATCTATATGTTTGATTTATTGTCTATAGATGTGTTTAGTAAAAATAACTCTATTTATACTACTAAAGCTACATCTTTCTCTATAATATCATCTAAAAATCTTCCAATTATATTTATTCAAGGCATTCAAACCTTAAAATTAGAATATCAATGAACAATTCACTTTTTTCAATTTTCAAAGTATTTAAACAATAATTATTGGTTTCTTTGAAGGAAGGGAAGAAGATAAAGAGTGGGGAAATTAAACACTTAGGAAAATTGAAAAATTATTCTTTTGTTTAAACATTTAACTGGGGGGAGGGGGAGGGTGGGGCGCTCTGTAGAGATTAAAAATAAATAAATAAATCTTTCACTATTACATTTTCAAACATGAGTAATTAAAGGATACCACCCCAGCTATCTTTGTTTTTAAACATCTCCCGGTGAAATCAATGCCAACCCCCTCTAAAATGTTTCTTTTGCAATTCATATTATTCAATGTACTTAAACCCTAAATAACAAAAATTTATAAAATTACTATGATTCCCTTCCTTTAGTTAGTTTCAAAGTGATTAACATTAAATTACAAGCTATTAGGGTTCTTTTAGAGAATCAATGCTTACATCCAACTTGGCTGATTTGCGCACAAATATTTCCCATTTTCTAATCAAAATTGTATGATTTTGAACTATTTCAATTCACAAAAATGGGCATGTATATTGTTTCAATGCTTAAAGCAGAAAATAGGTGGATACCAATTAATCAATTGTATGATTTTGAACTATTTCAATGCTTAAAGCAGAAACTCTAGTTTTATTGAAGGTTCTCCTAAAGGTGTGAGGTGCAGAAGATCAAAATTCCTATCGGCGGAATGTCTTTCCAATCAGGTACGCTTTTAGATTATATTTTTTGAATTTCCACTGTTGATACATAGACGATCCATTAGTTCCGCAATACAGGTATAACAAATGATTATAGACAAATTCTTAAACTTATTTGAGAGTGTGTATAGATACACATTGATAATTACTATGAAATCCTTGTTAATTAGAATTACCTATTGTATTAGGCAACTGGACCTTAGGAGGCTATTTGATTTTCTAATTTCAACTGTAATTCAACGTAAATAAATAATAATTATTTTACTTTTGTATTTTTAGCTAACTTCCGAAGGTGTTGTTGATGACCTCCTCTTTGATAGCATTCCAATTTCTTATTCTAGGGAGAAAAACATTAAAATTATGAAGCCCATTGTGATGGGTATGTACTGTCCATCCCTTCAACCAACTCATGATAGGGCATGAGCCAAAAATTAAGTGAACCACATCACCAGAAATCATGGGAATTGCATTGAAGGCTTCTTGGGACCCTAGAAATTTCGATCCGATGGATATTTTTGTTTTCCCTTTATTCATGACTGTGTGACCTTATGAACAAGATGGATGGCAATTAAACATTAATATAAGCTATTGGAAGGAAACAACTTTCAACGGTTAACGTCTTTAGGATCATTGTTTCTTGAGGGGAGGTCCACTTAAGCTTTGAATCTACCTCATCTTTAGGCTCATGCCCTAAAATGTGCTGGTAAAATTGATGGTTAGTGTGGATACGTCACATACATCACGATGGGATTTACAAATTTAAACCAATGCTAACAAGATCCTTTCTAGAACAATTTTTGATCCCATTTCCATCTCTTGGAAACTAATGAAGCCAATTAAAAATTATATGACCCTGGCAAATTATATTTGGAATGCATTAGCCGGGATAGGGTGATGGAGAGAGAGCTGTAAGTTACAAATCAGTGGTGATAAGTGGCAATTGGAATTTATGTGAAATGACACCACATGACTTTGTTATTATTTTTAAATTGGGCTTGTGGTATATTTAATGTGAATTAGATTTCAATTCACATGAAATACATTTTCCCAAATGTACCAATTACCTCCAATTCACATTAATTACTACACGCTCCTAAATGACTCCTAACTATCACAAACTAAACTACCGATTAACTACTTTTTCTGCTTCAAGTCAGGTTTGGACTACAGTCAAATCCATTTAAAATTTGGTGGACCTATCTAAAAATTAGGTCCAATTGAGCCAAATTGGGTAAATTTTGGGAGGTTACAAAGCTGAGTTGACTGATTTACTAATTGGGCAAGTTTTTTATTTTTAGTGGCATGCCTGTTACAACAACTCCTAAATTTTAGATGCAGACGCATTCAATTTCGCATTAGGTCCAATGACTTATATGGTCAACTGAACCCATATGAGATAACTTGAGTCCAATGACCCATATAGATGACTGGACCCATTTGCATGGTTCATGTTACTAAGTCTTGGGTTGGATTGATTTCTAATTAGTTTAGTTTACTTTGTGTTTGGTTGCGTCAAATATCATGAATTGGCTTCAATTGTCACAAACACAAGATAATGTCATTACAGTTTAGTCATTTCCTCTTCGTTTTTTTGTCATTTAATTCATTTATGCATCCAGCCAAATCACATACCTAGAAAATGAACTATTCTACTTAGTAATATTACACATTTTCTCCTTTGAATTTTTTTTTGCTTTTTTTCTTTTTCTTTTTCAATGCAAGAATCAGCGCCTTATATATATATATATATATATATATATATATATATATATATATATATATATATATATGGAAAAGGTACTATGCACTCGACCTCACGATAAGCTCCTATGAGGTTGAGCTGTGTGGGCCCCATCGTGATGCGTGTCGACCATCAACACTGTGCATTTGATGGGTACTCCTTAAATTATGGGATAGCCCAAAAATCAGCCATATACGTAACTCAGGTGGGCCATACCATCTAAAATCATGTGAAACACCGTTAAAACATATAAAATCACTTGGTGGGGGCCCACCTGAGTTTTGAATGCTGCTTAAACTTAGTCTGAACCCTCATACAAGTGGGACACACATAATGGATGGTCTAGATTTGAAAACCAATCTTTTGTGGGCCCCAAAAATGATAATGAATGTTTTAATGGTGCATAGACCCTCTCCACTTCTGTATGTGGTGTGGCCCACACAAGTCACGGATTGACTTGAGTTTTGAGACGTAGGCTCACGATGGAATGACGCATCTGACTGATGAGGTAGATGTTCGAAACGCATCACGGTGGGGCCCACACAACTCAACCGCATGAGATGGAGCTGTGAGCTGGAGCGCATAGTACCTTTTACTATATATATATATATATATATATATATATATATATATATATATATATATATATATATATATATATATATATGGGAAAAGGTACTATGCGCTCCAGCTCACGGTAAGCTTATCGTGAGGTCAAGCTATGTGGGCCCCACCGTGATGCATGTCGACTATCAATACCGTGTATTTGATGGTTCCCCTTTAAATAATAGGATATCTCAAAAATCAGCTATATATGGAACTCAGGTGGGCCATACCATCTAAAATCAGGTGAAGACACCGTTAAAACATATAAAAGCACTTAGTGGGGCCCACCTGAGTTTTTAATGCTATTGAAACTTAGTCCGAACCCTCATACAAGTAGGAGACACATAATGGATGGGATGGATTTGCAAATTAACCACATCTTTTGTGGGCCCCAAAAATGATTATGAATGTTTTAATGGTTGCACGGCCCCTCTCCACTTTTGTATGTGGTGTAGCCCACAAAAGTCACAGATTGACTTGATTTTTGAGACCTAGGTCCACGGTGGAATGATGCATCTGACTGATGGGGTAGATGTTTGAAAGGCATCACGGTGGGGCCCACACAGCTCGACCGCATGGGATGAAGCCGTGAGCTTGAGTGCACTGTACCTTTTCCCTATATATATATCAGGTGGAATCAACGGCATCGCAGTAATTTAATTTCGGTTATATATGAGCAGAAATGTGATACAGTACTAATTTTTTGAGGTGACTTTCTGACTTGGCACACATGATCTAGCTTGGCCGAGCTGTGGCCGAGGGAAGCCGATTAGCTAGTGTACCACACACCAGCTAGCTATATCTAGCTGATGTGTTCACGTCACCAAGTTCTGTGGGTTCCATCATGAGGTATGTGTTATATCCAAGCCATCCATCTATTTAGTAACACTGTAACTGAAAAATAAGACAGATCTAAATATCACTAATGTTTTGAATGGCCAATCACTACTGTTTCATGTGTTATGGTGTAACCGAGATTTGGATCTGTTTTATATTTTTTGGATAAACCCTAAAATGAGATGAAAATGTGGGTGGACAGCGTGGATATACAAAATGTAAATCAAGGTGGGCCCCTTAGTTAAGGCTGCAACTAATCAGCTCTGTGGAGATTTGCGAGCATTTAATAGGCTTGCACCTTAAAGCGCTGAGCTACTGGGGACGCGGATTGCGTCCTACCCATGCCCGCTTTGAATGGCCACTGTGATGCATGGGTATTATCTACACCGTTCATTCATTGTTGTACTATCATTTCATGATATAATTTTAAAATTGAGGTAGATCCAAGATATTTGTAAACTACACATTATGGTTGAAAGCTTCCCCAGGGTCACAAAAGTTTTGGATGGAGCTGATATTTATTTTCTTTCCACCTACCGACTGTGTAAATTTATGAATAGGTCAGATGACAAATAAACGTTGATGTGCTCTAGAAAAGTTTCAACAATAAGTATTATTATTACCACTTCTTTACTATTTGTCTTTTTAGACTTATTTCCTAAAATAATATGAAAAAATGAATGGATCGACATGCTAATTCCCGGGTGTCTTCCCATGATCTTCAACATCCTCCCATGCCTTTAAATTTTTTTAATGAGACAAATTAAAGGAAAAGATTGGCCCATTCGATGACCTTTATGGTACTTTCACTGCACCGACTTGGATTTAAATTACATTTAGATCAAGTCTTAGACCCGTACATCATAGTGGCCACTCAAAGTTATTACCCGCTCCCAACTGGAGATGGGCAAGTGTAGGACACAGTTCAAATCCAAAGATGAGTTTTATCTAGCACGCACTTATTCGTGCCACATTATCATTGCTTATTTTAGATCTGCTCGCATGCGGATTTGCTGTAAAGCCTTTCGCCGGAACTTCCTGGAAAGCTAGGTAGGGCCCATTGTAATGTTTGTGTAAATTTTACTTGCTTATTAATTTTTCATGTAAGAATTCTATAAGGTGGGCCTTATTGTATAAATTGTCCTAAAGTTAGATAATTTGATCGGATATACTAGCATGCCCCACTAAGCTGTGATGATACATTCAAAAAACTCATTCTAAAACATTTGATGAAAAATGAGCAGAAGATGATATGAGCCATAAGAAAGAAAGGAAACATTAGATATTGAATGACCACAATTGAAAAATGGTGTATGGCTATAAAAGTTTTGTAATAAGATAAGATTTATGTGTTTTCAATTAATCCCAATAAAATTTACCTTATAAATGATTTTGGATGACATATAAATATGAAAGTGGAATTCATAAAGATTCAGAGAAGGAATTTCTTTCCCAATTCTTCCTCTAGGTGTGGCCCATTTTAATCTTGAATCAGGCTCATTTTTTGTCTCATATTTTAAAAATGAGTTCTCAAAACTTAACAAATGAACAATCGAACTTCTCACAAACATAACGGTGGGCTCCACCTGTCCCCACGTAAAGTTCATAGGAAATGCTTTTACATGAAATCCTCGGCCCTTCTACATTTGCACTAGGAAATGGAAACCTGGCCTCTCCTTAGATGATATCCTCGCCCCTTGTTACATTTTAGGCCTGATTAGTTTAAGGAAAGGATTAGATGTTACCCTTAACTTGGGGCCTACCTTGATCATAAGTAGTATATCCGCTCCGTCCATCTGTTTTTACAGTCCATTTTAGAACAGTTTCAAATTTTAACCACATCAAAAATATCTGAATGAATGATAATTTGAATCGCACCATTAAAAACTTTCCAAGGCCCACTATAAGTAGATTCGTAATGTATTTGTCATCCAAGCTGTTGATAAGGTCAATCAAAACTGGATGAATGGAAAATATAAATATTATCTTGATTCAAAACTTTTATGGCCCGCAAAATCTTTTAATGTTCATTCACCATATTTTCCAGTGGTGTGGTCCACAATATATTTGAATCTGCATAATTATTTTTAAAAAGTCATTAAATGACCTTAAAAAACGGATGAACGGCTTGGATATGAATCAAACTCATCGAGATGGGCCTCACACGAAAGGGTAACACTCGCTAATCCGCTCCCCAGTTTGGAGAGAAAATTATCACTGAACGCCACCTTTTATCCAGCGTCTTTTATGAACAGTGCAAAATTACGTTCCCAACTTAGACCTTATATGTACGGATAGAGCATTCGAGAATGAAAATACCCCTGTCCGTACGTGCAATGCTAGTCAAAAGCAGGGGTATTTTCGTCCTGAAATGCTCTGTCCGTACGTTCAAGGTCTAAGTTGAGAAGGTAAGTTTTGGACTGTTCATAAAAGATACTGGATAAAAGATAGCATGCACAGTGGTAATTTTCTCCAGTTTGGAAGTATGCTTTCCATCAGAAGAATCTTTTGCATTGCAGAGAGTACACGTGGCACTTCTGTCAGAGGGTAGCGTCTATTATTTTTACTGTGTTTTGCTGGACCACATAAACCTTTACACACACAAATTTACACTCTCCGTGTGCCGATGACGGTCTTTCAGAAACATCTGAGCCGTTCATTAGTGTGGCTCCACTGAAAGGAAAAACTTATATCAAATAAGGCTGTTCTACCCATCAGAAGATATAGATAACCATCAATGTAAAAACGGACGGTTAGAGAAAGACTTATATCTGTCGAAAATAAATATGTGTGACTGTGGAGACTGGCCTGATTACTGCATAAGGCAGACCCTGCAGATGAGCATACCATTCGATGGTTGGATTTTCCGTACATATGCCAGATTGGCACGTGTAAGATGTGAAGGTGCATGTGGAGACTCATGCATGTAGACGTAGAAAAAGGCTTTTTATTTGATACAGCCAACAGTCTAGCGTTGCGATTTAAACGGCCAGGATTGATGATGGCTGGATACGAATTGCCTGGAAACTTTCGTGCGACGAGAAGTCAGTTGGGACCACCGTGATGTTTGTAAGAAATCTACCCCGTCCATTCATTTTTCCTGATCATGTAGGTTGACGTCCCTAAAATGATGCAAATCCAAAACTCAAGTGGGCCGCACGACATAGGATTGAACATCCACCCTTGAAATATTCTTGGGGCCACTGAAATTTTGGATCCTGCTAATTTTCTTGTTCTTTTGGCCTGATTGGATTGGAGTATGGTATTGTATAGTATTGTATTTGGGTACTGTTGATTTATATATTGGACGGTTTTCAAAATACACTCAAATCAATCAAATACAAATCAACGTTTGGATAAGAGGTATTGTTTCGCATGGTATACACTACGTTATACAGATCAATGTTTGGATAGGACATATTATGTCTGTGTACAATCTTGACTGGGTTGGGTGGCCTGTTTGACATACATAACTTTCTAATTTCTAGCCTAGATGATTTTCATGTTGAAATGTACCAAATGAATGGTCCCGATCTTACACTGCATGGGTATTAGATATCTTGTAATGGTACAAATTTCAAACTTTCATGTGCTGCCGAATACAATGCAATGAATACGAAGTATTGACAGTAACAGAACCCCCTGACAATACTCTACCCTCGGTTCAAAAATTTGGTAGGAATTTGTATTCACACACATGGAATTCAACCCCTATTCACTCTAATCCAAACATGGTAAACATCAAATCATAACTTCTGATATGATACAATACATCCCAAAACGCGTATCCAAACAAGCCCTCAATTTATCCCAGTAAGAATGACCTTAAGAGTAGTATGGAATATTATATAACTAGATTTCTTGTAGCACTAATCACTTGAGTTTTGGATTTGCATTATTTTTTAGGCAATATCCTAACATATCTAGAAAAAACTGATGGATGGAGTAAATACAGATCTATCTCATTTTTTGGCTCATGTTTAGAATAATAGATGAATAATAGATAGAAGGAGTGGATAAAATACATACATTATGGTGGGCCTTTTGAATAGTTGACAATATAAACTCGGAATTGGATTGGCTAGTGTACCAATACACATCAGATAGATGGTTGGTGTATTAATGACAGCAAGTTTTATGGGTCCCATCATGATGTATGTGATATATCTAAACTATTCATTCATTTTACGAGCTCATCTTAAGGCTTGAGAGAAAGTAAGACAAATCTAACAATCAAGTGGACCACACTCCATTAAGGAGCGGGGGATTGAACGTCAGCCATTGAAATCCTTTTAGGGTTTATAGAAGTTTTGGATTAATATGAAATTTGTTTTTACTCTTTATCTAGGTCTTTTTGACCTTATGAACAGATTGGATGGAAAATAAATGTTATGGTGGGCCTTAAAAAAATTTTAACGGTGAAAATCATTATCTCCGTTGGTATTTATGGTGTGATCCAATTGATCTTTGGATATGATTCATTTTCTAGATAGTACTTTAAAATGATCTCGAAAAATGGATGAACGGCGTGGATATAATAAATACATCATTGTGGGTCCCAAGCAACTTTGATCTCCTTTGAACCGTTCATACGGTGTGTGGCACACCAGCCAATCCGCTTCCTATAAACTCACAGGGCTGTCAATGGGCTAGGCCTAGGTAGGTCTCGACCTGAATTTTGAATTGCTTCGGGCAGCCCTATTCAAAGTTCTGCTTTTCAGGCCTGAGCCCAGCCCAGCCCATTGACACCCGTATGAACTAGAGGTCCTCGAGTTAAGAATGGATCCATGCTACTAGCCAACTATATATGTTTCCCATAACAGCCCACATATAAGTGGTTATTAACTAATATTTATGTTAGCTTTTAAAAATATTGAGTTATTTTTTTAATAATTAATTGTTCTCTCCAAGATATTTTAATTGATTGAGACTTAGTGGCTAAACTTTTAAGAGAACCATCTATTCATGTTCTCCATACAGTTGCCACTTTTCTAGTCTGGCAAGGAATACACAATACTTTAGTGTTAGCGTGTGATTCTCCATCTAATCCATGCATGAGGTGTTTGAATAGATTAGAAGAGTCGTGTCCTTACTCTTACCCGGGTGGTAGACTCCTTGGAGTTTCAACACCAGGTCAAGGGTTCAAGTACCATGGTGGTGAAATCCCATGGTGTGAGTGTGGGGGTGTGTGCACGTATGTAAAATAAATAAATAAATAAAGATTGAAAGAGTTCTTTTTTTTTTTTTTTCTTTTTTTTTTTTTTGTTTTGCTGAATTTTGGTCGTTAGATCGTATAGTATGACCTGAGTATTATTAACTTTGTTGAATCTCAACCATTAATGAATATAAAGCTAATCATCATGACCAGATGTAAAATATTTAACTTGTACCATTAATTTTGTTCTTTGATATTTATCACTAAAGGAATGGGGTATATTCTGTTAGGTTCTAATGTTGAGTTTTAAACACTTTGTGTGTGCGCGTGCCAGAGGCATGGCCTGTTGAGTTAGGACCACCATACAAATAGGTGAATTCGCAAACAATGAGGCCCACAACTCTCTCTCTCTCTCTCTCTCTCTCTCTCTCTCTTCCCTTCCCTTCCCTTTAAGGTGCATATAAAGAATGAAAAAAGATAAGAAGAAGCTTTTCATGGAGAGAGAAGCTCAACTCTCTTTTATCATATTTAGGTTTTGAGAAAGTAGCATTTTATATTTGGCTTTATGAACAATGAAAGAGAATTACAATTCGAAACCTTTTAAATTATCATAAAACAAGAATTAATGATAAGGAAATCCCTAACTTGAAAGGCTTTCCAATGAGAATTATCCAAATATAAGAAAAATATCCACTTTTTCAAACCATTTCCATAACAAGCTAATTTCCACTTAGCTATATAACACAAAATAACACCTAAAAGAATATCCAATCTAATGATAAGGAACGTTTTAATTGACGTAGATTTTAGGACATGGCCCATCTAAACTAGGCCACACCTGATGAACGGTTCTAATAGTGTGTCCACATGCACAAAAGTAGTCATTAACAAGTTAACCTAACAAGTGACAAACCTTATAGGTTTTCTCAATTAAGAAAAATACTAACCAAATACAATACTTTACTAATTTCTCTCATGTATAAGTATAATGGATAGATAACGTATACAATGTGGTATACATATACATACAAAAGGGGGTATTTATTTCGTATATGCTTAATTTAAAATTTTCTAAAATAAAAGTCTCAAACTATACAATATTAACCACAAACACCGTCCGAACAAGGTGCGTCCCATCGGACCACATCACAGACCCATACATGTACCCCTTCTTGGTCCCATTGCTACCGAACATGATGTGGAACGACACCTTCGTGGACCGCTCTGAAAACACGAGCCTTTGGGGTGACACCTTGACCACTAACTCCGGTGGAGCGCTGATCCTAGAAACATAAGTCGAGTTAGCCTGCCCCTAACTGGCTGATCCAATCCATTGCCACTCCTAGAGTTCAAGCTCATCTCAGAAGCATGGAATGTCATGTCAGTTGCATGTACTAGAAAGTATCCTAAGCATGCATCGGCAACTGGATTTAGGAGGTGTGTGTGCAATTACAGCACTTCTTCGTTTGTTTATAACGTGCTTAGATTTCTGAGGAGATTGTTTTCAGTGTAGGAAGAATGCAGGCCTACTTCATTGCCTTCTGAACTTTTGTTTTGATTTGTTCATGGGCACTGCATAGCTCTTTATGGTTTTAAGTCTGTTTTTCGTGTTTTCTCCCATTATTTGGCCTCTGGATTTTGACCTAATTCAGTTTTTGACCTTGTGTGAAATCGATAAAATCAAAGATCCTCAAACATCGATGCAAAGGCATGTTGAAACCATGGTCTAAATTTCCAAGAATGCATGCATGATGAGAAGCTGATTTCTGATACGTAGGCTATCCATGGTGGGAGACCGACCATCTGAAGTGCATGTGTGGTCAACATGATGATATCCATGGGAACACTCAAACACTCACACATTCGATGGGGATTGCCTTGAAAATGATCCTGATAGAAAGCTCCCACGATTCCAATCTTTAGGGTTTTGCCTATCTACCATAAGCCTCATAAAATCAACATTCTAGAACTCATTAGGCACTAACGATTACTTGGTGGAAAAATCATGCATTTCACGTTGTCGAAAATACCTCAACATGATAAATTCGGGCAATGCAAAACCTCAGAGAAAAAGTCTCAAACAACAAACCCTATGGTCAAAGAAAAAATAAGGAAAAATAAGTATAAAGATTTACGCAGTTCCACAGTATAAAACAATATCGTGCTTATTTCTTCTAAACTAAAAATAATAGATATCATAAATACATGACTTACTTCTTTCATACTCTTCCTTTATACATGAAAACTCTCATCAAGTAATATCCTTAGAGAGTATAATCTTAGAGAATATAATTCTCTCCACCCATGTTTAGTAATATACGGGGTCTATTTCAACACTGATACCGGGATCAAATGGCCATATGGTGTGAGTGTGTGAGGTGTGGCTGTGTTAGCCAAAATAAAAAAGAAAAGAAATAAAGGTCTGACCTTTTGGATTTCATCAAATGTCCACCAAATGCATAACTTGCAACCTCGTGGACCACACCACAGGAAACAGTGGTAATTGAACTTAATCCGGCATATCTCACAATACTGAATGATTTATCAGGCATAAAATATATGATTTTTGAGTAGAATGAGCTACTTTAGTCACCCAACCCCGCTATGCCGAGAAATGTCCATCTCAATAGACCACATGGTTACTATCCATTGAATTGCATGTGGGCCAAGGTGTTACGTCCATTTGACATCTGAGCCATTGAAGAGGTCGGTTCCACCTAAAAAATCATCATCTGGGCCAAAATGTAGAAAATGGTAGACTCTGTTGAATGGAATTTTCATACTGATTGCTGGACTTTCTTTTATTTTACATGATCATAATCGTCCATTTTGAATGTCATTGATAGGAAAAGCTGCTTTGATGGTTGTGAATTTTTATCGAGGACTATTTGCAGTGCTGTGACCTTATGGACGGTCCAGATTGATAATTTTCGCATGTTGCATGGGAAAAGGTCCCGTTCTCCATAAAACACTAACAAGGTGCCCACTGAGAATAGTCTCGACAAACCGATGGCATTCATCTAATGGAGGCAGTGCAAATGCAACATGACGAAAGTAACGCATGAAAGTCTAGCAGACCCACTATCCGTCTTAGTTTCAACCGTCCGTTTTTAGGCTATGGTGGGCCAACATGATCACACATCAGCTATAATTTATAAACTCCCTTGAAGAAATTGGATTGCGTAGTGAGTTACTCAGTTAGCTCTTATAGTACTGAGTCCACTCAGTTGGGCCCACTGTGAATGTATTTGGTATATCCAGGCCGTCCATCCATTTTTCCAGATCATTTTAGTTGTTGAACCCCAAATTGAAGCATATCCAAAGCTCAAGTGGACCATACCACAGGAAACAGTGGGAATAATAATTTCCACTGTTGAAACCTTCCCATTGCCTACAGTGATGTTTAATTGTCATCCAACCTGTTTAGAAGATCACAAAGACATGGATGAAAGGAAAACATAAATAACAGATTGATCCAAAACTTCTGTGGCCTACAAGATTTTTTTCAATGGTAGATGTTCAATTCATATTGTTTCCTTTGGTGTGGTCCATTGAGGTTTTTAAAAACTTCACTTTCGAACTCATGTAATAAAATTATCTGTTAAAATGGATGGACGGAGTGGATAAAATACATATATCACGGTGGGCCCCACAGATTTTACTCAGTACGCAATCCTCTTCCTCTCTTGACAAGCACATCGATGGTGGGCCAATCAGTGTGAATGCATGAAGTTGATTTTTGCATTTTGAGTGGTCTGTAAGTCATAAGATTCCATGTGTCGGTATCTTTAGAAAAAAGTAGTCTTGGATGCATCTTCTATCACATCATACAGGCATCTTTCTCCATTTGTGGTTCCCTTTCATTTTATCACTTTACTGGCAGCTCTTGAATGAGTGTACTCTGATTTATTCATGATTGTCAGAACTGGGATATTTGGAGATTCAAATCTATCAATCTGAACCGTTCACTAGATCTGTAACATAGTTTTAAGGTCTACTATTAAAATTGACACTGAGAAGATGGTTGAAGCATTCCATAAGTTTTTCGTCTCTTACAAAGTTGTTTGTTTTCTAAGCCGTGGATGGAATGGATGGGATTGGATGATAAAAGGAGTGCTTTAAAATAATAAGCCATCCATCATGGTCTCTAACAAATGGATGGTTCAGATTGTTAGTTAGACTTATTTATGTGCAAACAATCTGAACCGTTAATTTTATAAGGTACTGATTGGATGCCTGGATTTGTCTGATTTTTGGTTGGTAAGCCATAGCATGCCTTCCACAGCTAACCTCATTCTCTACAGTTGCATCTTTAACTCTCCTCTTCTTTTCTTCCCTACATTTGCATCTCTCTCTCTCTCTCTCTCTCTCTCTCTCTCTCTCTCTCTCTCTCTCTCTCTCTCTCTCTCTCTCTCTCTCTCTCTCTCTGCCTTCCACAGCTAACCTCATTCTCTACAGTTGCATCTTTAACTCTCCTCTTCTTTTCTTCCCTACATTTGCATCTCTCTCTCTCTCTCTCTCTCTCTCTCTCTCTCTCTCTCTCTCTCTCTCTCTCTCTCTCTCTCTCTCTCTCTCTCTCTCTCTCTCTCTCTTCCATATCTTCAGTCCTTCCCATTTCCTATTTCTATAACTATTTGAACTCAAATTCCTCCCTTCTTCCCATCTACGTACCAAAACACTCTTTCCCTCTCTCTCTACCATATCTTCAAAGTCCTTCCCATTTCCTATTTCAAATTCCTCCCTTCTTTCCTTCTCTACATTTGCATCTCTCTCTCTCTCTCTCTCTCTCTCTCTCTCTCTCTCTCTCTCTCTCTCTCTCTCTCTCTCTTCCATATCATCAAAGTCCTTCCCATTTCCTATTTCTATACCTATTTGAATTCAAATTCCTCCCGTCTTCCTATCTACATACCAAAACAAGGAGAAAGAAATCATGGTTGATTCACTCATCTCCATCGCAGTAGAGAAGTTGAACACAATACTTGAAAATGAGGTGGTTTTGTTGGTGGGTGTCACCAACGAGATCAAAAAGCTTTCCAGTACGTTCACCTTGCTCCAAGCTGTGCTTCAAGATGCTGAGACTCGGCGAGTGAAGGACGAAGCAGTGAAGAACTGGTTGGAGAAGCTCAAAGACGTGGCCTATGATGTGGATGACATACTAGACGAATGGATGACAGAAGCTCTCAAATCCCAAGCACCTGATGAAGACGGTGGGTCCTGTTCCAGCAAGAAGAATGTAAGAAGCTTCCTGTCGCCTGTTAACTGCTTCAATCATGTCGTGTTACGCCAAAAAATTGGGAGTAGGATAAAGCAGGTGAGGGGTAGATTAGATGATATTGCCAAAGAGATGAACCAATTTACATTTATTATGAGTGAGAGGGTGTATACTGAAGTGAGGCAGGGTGGGATGAGAGAACGAGAGAGAGGCTCTCTCCTCGACCCAAAGTCAATTATAGGCAGAGAACGTGAAAAAAATGAAGTCATAGACTTGCTGCTGCAGGAGGTAAATGAGGTGCCCTTTGTCATTTCTATTGTTGGGATGGGGGGCATGGGCAAAACCACCCTTGCCCAGCTCACCTACAATGATGAGAAAGTCAAGGGGCATTTCCACAAGAGAATGTGGGTGTGTGTTTCAGATGATTTTGATGTGAAACGGGTTACAAAATCAATCATAGAATCTGCAGATGAGTCCGGTTGTGAGGATCTAGGCCTGGACCTGTTGCAAAGTCGTCTCAGCCAAAAGTTACAAGCAAAGCGATTCTTGCTTGTGCTTGATGACATTTGGAGTGAAGATAGAGAGAAGTGGGACAAACTGAGACTTCCCTTTCAAGCCGATGCATCAGGAAGTCGAATTGTCATAATCACTCGCAGTGAAAAGGTTGCATTGGCGATGGGAAACAGCTACATACACAAGCTGGCAGTTTTATCCGAAGATGATTGTTGGTTGTTGTTCAGCCGTGCAGCATTCGAACATCGGAATGCTGAAGAGCGTTCAGAATTGGAAGAGATTGGAAGGGAAATTGTAAACAAGTGTGGAGGGTTGCCTCTCGCCGCAAAGACAATAGGGTGTGCCATGTGTTGGATAAAATGTTGAATTAAATAGACTATAAAAATCGAGAACCAAAAAAGGAAAATAAATTTAGAGAAAGAAAAACTTATTGAATTGAGTCGAGGCGTGACTGAGTCACTCAGCTTGAAATCGAATTTGCTCCCCTTGGACAGCGTCCCAAGTGCAACAGGTTTCCAGAGCAATCGACCTCCAGGATACAACGACTATGACCCGGTCCCAGCGGTGCACTCACTGTACACGGGCTCGAACCACTTGCAGTTTAATCCGAAAGTGCTGAGTTGACTCAGCAATGAACTCAGTAACAAAACCGTATCAGAGAGAGTTTTATAAGGCAGGAAATTTTTCGTATGTTGAAACTGGAATCGGAAGTCTTTATATAGACTTCGAAATGGTGCATAAGCACCCTTTACAAAAGGTTAGGTCCGTTGGGTTTAAACCCAACAGGGGCGACCAACCGGAAGGGAAGCATCTCTCTGGTTTAAAAACGAAAAGGCGCAAGTGCGAGTACACTCTCGCACATACAGTCCTGCGAGTACCCATACACACATACCCACGCGAGTACACTTACACCGCACCCGCGCCCAGCCCAGCCCGTCCCGTCCCGTCGCGTCGCGCACGCGGACGCGGACTCGGCACGGCTCGGCTCGGCTCGGCGCGCGCGCGCGTGTGTGGTTAATGGCATAGATTAGAGCTATTGGCATAGCCCCCCCACAGGACCAAATTCACATGCCCCCTGAAAGGGGCTCAAGCCCTAGGCAAAAAGTCTATCATATAAACAAGAGAATTTCTCTTGTCAAATCCGATGTGAGACAAAACCAACACCTCAAAAACATCAAAATTTAAATGTGGAGGGAAAACACCGAAATTTAAAAATTTAAATTTTTAATATTATTTTAAAACAAATACAACAATCCCCCACATGTTTTAAAATAAAATGCTTTCGGATTAAAGCAAAATAGTTGTGCAATGGTGCCGGTGTCACCATAGACTTGAACCGACATTAAAGTAAGCAAGACAGGTCTACAGGAATCAGGTGACACCATAGTCTTGAACCTGAATCCTTTTAATGTAGATCGCAAGTACATGCCACTCACACAACTCTTCCTCTGCAAGTGATTCTGTGGTTCGGTGCGTTTCGGCCATACACCATTACCTGAATTTCATGAGTGCTCTAGAGAATTCGCCTAGATTCTCATAGGAAGCGGCCTCCACCTCCACACCCATATAGGTGAATTCCATCAAGTGTATGCAGCAACTGTATACACCACCAAATATATGGCTATGGATCCATTAAGAGTTCTAAAAACTCATCCTTCTGCGTTGCTGCTCGCACTGTACACCATAGAAGGGGCTCATATAACTCAGTGCAATCGTCTACCTCGTGTCTTGTTGTTTACCCATTGAACCTATCTCATGGGATCTCCACTTGTATAGGTTGGGTTACCGACACTGGCAGCTCATATATTAGGCTCAGCCCCATTCCCTTTGATGTATCATTGACTAACTTTTTGAATAGTCCTTTAGTCAGACGATCTGCTAGATTCTTTTCTGACCTCACAAAGTCAATAGATATGACTCCATCACGTAACATATGTTTCACTATGTTGTGTCTGAGTCTAATATGCCTGCTTTTTCCATTATATATTTTACTTTTTGCTTTCGCTATAGCTGCTTGACAGTCACAATGAATAGATACGGCCGATACAGGCTTTGGCCACAATGGTATATCAGCTAAGAGATTTCTAAGCCATTCAGCTTCTGATCCAGTCTTTTCTAAGGCAATAAACTCGGATTCCATAGTCGACCGAGCAATACATGTCTGCTTGGTGGACTTCCAAGAGACTGCTCCTCTACCCAAAGTGAAGACATATCCACTAGTGGATTTTGTCTCATCTGAACCACTGATCCAGTTAGCATCACTATATCCTTCTAATACAGTAGGATAACCATTATAATGTAAACCATATGTCATATTACCTTTTAGGTATCGCAAAATTCTAGACAATGCATTCCAAGTGTTCTTTTCCAGGGTTATGTGTATATCTACTTAGCCTTCCTACTGCAAAAGCTATGTCAGGTCTAGTGCAGTTTGTTAGATACATGAGGCTACCAATTATTTTGGAATATTCCAATTGAGACACACTATTTTCTGTATTCTTCATGAGAGTCACACTATAATCATAAGGAGTACTGACAGGTAAACAGTCAAAATGGTTAAACTTTCTCAATATCTTCTCAATGTAATGAGATTGTGATAATATAATAACACCATTTTTCCTGGTTACTTCAATACCCAATATTATACTTGCCTCTCCTAAGTCTTTCATGTCAAACTTAGATGACAAGAATTTCTTAGTTGCATTAACTAATTTAATATTAGTTCCAAAAATAAGCATGTCATCAACATAAAGACATATGATAACATAATCATTTTCAGAAATTTTACTATATACACATCTATCTACATCATTTATATGATAACCATTTGATTTTAAAACACCATCAAATTTTTCATGTCATTGTTTAGGAGCCTGTTTTAAACCATATAGTGATTTAATTAGTCTACATACTTTATTTTCTTTACCTAATATCTTATAACCCTCAGGTTGCTCCATATATATTTCTTCTTCTAAGTCTCCATTTAGGAAAGCAGTCTTAACATCCATCTGGTGTACCACTAGTTTATATATGGAGGCTATCGCTATTAAGACTCTAATAGTTGTAATCCTAGTTATAGGGGAATATGTATCAAAATAATCTATTCCTTCCTTTTGTTTAAAGCCTTTCGCTACCAACCTATCCTTAAACTTATCGATAGTTCCATATGGTTTTAGTTTCTTTCTAAACGCCCATTTGCAGCCTATTAGTTTGTTACCAGGTGGTAGGTCTACAAGTTCCCAAGTATTATTTGATATAATAGATTCTAACTCATCATTTATTGCTTCCTTCCAAAAGGTTGCATCTGGAGAGTTAATAGCTTCTATATAAGTTGTAGGATCATCTTCTACTAAGAATGTGAAAAAACCATCTCCTAGGTTAGTTTCTTTTCTAACTCTAATACTTTTTCTTGGTTGTATCTCTTCTACTACTTTCTCGTAAGCATTTTTAGTAGTAGACGCAATATCTGATTCATTAACTTTTTCTATTTCTATAGATTTAGATTTCATAGGGAATACGTTCTCAAAGAACTCTGCATCCCTAGCTTCTATAATTGTATTGGGATCTAGAATATTATCCTTAGTTTTTAAAACTAGAAACCTATAGGCTGCACTGTTTTGTGCATACCCTATAAATACACAATCGGTCGTTTTAGGACCTAATTTTCTTTTCTTAGTTTCAGACAATCCTACTTTAGCAAGACACCCCCACACTTTAATATATTTATAACTAGGAATATGATTCTTCCAAAGTTCATATGGTGTTTGTTCAGAAGATTTAGATGGAATCCTGTTTAGGATATAACAAGCAGACAGAATTGCTTCTCCCCACATATTTGAGGGTAAGCCTGAACTATTTAACATGGCATTCATCATTTCTTTTAGAGTTCTGTTCTTACGTTCTGCTATTCCATTTTGTTCTGGTGTATAAGGAGCTGTAGTTTCGTGAATTATTCCATTCTTTTCATATAATTCTCTAAATTGAGAAGATTCATATTCACCTCCTCTATCTGTTCTAAGTCTTTTAATTTTTATATTTAATTGATTTTCAACTTCAATTTTGTATTTAGAAAAAGCATCTAAAGCTTCATCTTTGTTCCTTAATAGATATACTCTAGTGAACCTAGAGTAATCATCTACAAAAGTTATATAATATCTTTTTCCTCCTCTAAACATGTGATTTCTAAAATCACCTAAATCACTATGTATTAACTCTAATAGAACAGATGATCTTTCTATTTGTTTAAAGGGTTTTCTAATAAATTTTGATTTTACACATGTTTCACATTTTTCAAACTCTTCATTAGATATATTAGGTAATAAACCTAATCTTTTCATTTTCTTTAAAGATGCCACATTCACATGACCTAATCTATTATGCCATAGATAAAAAGGTTCAACGATATAAACAGAACTAGATGTTTTCTTATTATCATTGGATACATTTACAATGAATAAACCATCGCTACAGTACCCCTTACCAACAAAGGTTCCATTTTTAGTCATTACAAGCTTATCTGAATCAAATACTAATTTGACACCAGCCTTATTGAGGAGCGAACCAGAGACCAAGTTTCTTCTAATGTCAGGCACATGGAGGACATCATTTAACATTAGAGTCTTTCCAGAAGTGAGTTTCAGAAGTACTTTCCCCTTCCCTACAACTGGAGACGTTCTAGCATTTCCCATGAACACCTGTTCATCATCTCCTGATACTTGGTAGGAGGTAAACATGCTACGATCCTTGCACACGTGTCTAGTTGCACCAGTATCTAGCACCCACTCCAAGTTGTTTACAAGGAAGACTTCTGACACCACAGCCACTACTATGTCAGACTCATTGCCTGTTTCTATAAGATTAGCTTGCGGCTTATCTTTATTTTTCTTAAGCCTGCAGGTTTTAACATGATGCCCAGGCTTTCCACAGTTGTAGCAGTTTTCCTTTTTCTTGAATTGATTGTTTGCATTCTTCTTTTTGAGCCTGCATTCATTTGCATAATGTCCAGGTTTGCCACAGTTATGACAGTTGCCCTTTTTCTTATTATTTGTCCGACTTGATTCCACAAGATTCGCTTTTGAATCTATCTCATTTTTATTTCCTTTTTGGTCCCTGATTCTATTGGCCTCCTCTATTCGTATGTGTACGATAGTGGTTTCCAAAGAAACACCGTTCTTCTTATGTTTCATTCTATTTTTATATTCTTTCCAGGAGGGCGGTAACTTTTCTATTAACGCTCCTGACAAAAACACCTCATCCAACTTAATTCCTTCTGTCGATAGTTCGTGAATTAGACTTTGAAAGTCGTGAATCTGATTTGTGACAGATTTATCGTCTGTCATTTCATAGTGAAGGAAATTAGCAATTGCATGTTTCTTAGCGCCTGCATCTTCTAATATGTATTTCTTTTCTAAAGCAATCCATATATCTTTAGCAGAGGCGTAAGAAGCATACACATCATATAATTCGTTGGATAAAGAGTTTATAATATAATTTTTGCAATTATTTTCATCTGTTACTTTATTTTGATTTGCTGGATCTAGAGTAAATGATTCAGATAAAATGTATGAAACTTTCAGGGTGGTAAGAGCGAACATCAATTTCTGTTTCCACCGTTTAAAGGATTGTCCAGCGAATGGTTCGATTTTGGCTAACTCAGTAGAAGCATTTACTGTTACTGTAGCCATAGTCTATATAATTCAACACAAAATTCGATTTCAAGATTGTTGGATAAAATGTTGAATTAAATAGACTATAAAAATCGAGAACCAAAAAAGGAAAATAAATTTAGAGAAAGAAAAACTTATTGAATTGAGTCGAGGCGTGACTGAGTCACTCGGCTTGAAATCGAATTTGCTCCCCTTGGACAGCGTCCCAAGTGCAACAGATTTCCAGAGCAATCGACCTCCAGGATACAACGACTATGACCCGGTCTCAGCGGTGCACTCACTGTACACGGGCTCGAACCACTTGCAGTTTGATCCGAAAGTGCTGAGTTGACTCAGCAATGAACTCAGTAACAAAACCGTATCAGAGAGAGTTTTATAAGGCAGGGAATTTTTCGTATGTTGAAACTGGAATCGGAAGTCTTTATATAGACTTCGAAATGGTGCATAAGCACCCTTTACAAAAGGTTAGGTCCGTTGGGTTTAAACCCAACAGGGGCGACCAACCGGAAGGGAAGCATCTCTCTGGTTTAAAAACGAAAAGGCGCAAGTGCGAGTACACTCTCGCACATACAGTCCTGCGAGTACCCATACACACACACCCACGCGAGTACACTTACACCGCACCCGCACCCGCACCCGCGCCCAGCCCAGCCCGTCCCGTCCCGTCCCGTCGCGTCGCGCACGCGGACTCGGACTCGGCTCGGCTCGGCGCGCGCGCGTGTGTGGTTAATGGCATAGATTAGAGCTATTGGCATAGCCCCCCCACAGGACCAAATTCACATGCCCCCTGAAAGGGGCTCAAGCCCTAGGCAAAAAGTCTATCATATAAACAAGAGAATTTCTCTTGTCAAATTCGATGTGGGACAAAACCAACACCTCAAAAACACTAAAATTTAAATGTGGAGGGAAAACACTGAAATTTAAAAATTTAAATTTTTAATATTATTTTAAAACAAATACAACACCATGTGGTGGAGAAGGACGAGAAGGGAGTGGGAGCTTGTGTTGGAAAGCGAGATATGGAACTCAGCTGATATCTTGGGAGGTATTTTACCGGCTTTGTTACTCAGCTACCACGATTTACCACCAGCTCTGAAGCAGTGCTTTGCGTATTGCTCTATTTTCCCGAAAGATTGGGAGATAGAGAAGGATATGATAGTCAAGTTATGGGTGGCACAAGGTTTCATCCGAAGCAGAGATATGGAGGAAACTGGTGGGCTGTATTTCGATGATTTACTAAGACGCTCGTTGCTCCAAGATGGAAAATTTGACAATGACAAGAACGTACTCAAGTACAAGATGCATGATTTAGTTCATGATCTTGCACAATCTGTTGCAGGAAGTGACTGTTCGCTGGTGGAGATGAGAAAGCAATCCTCGTCGAACCTAACTAATCTCCGCCATTTGTTTTTAATTGACAGTGATGACGCAGGTGACAGAGATGACAAAGCTGATGAAGTGGCTTCCATTCGGGCCACCTTGTATAAGGCACAAAAGTTGCGGACGTTGCTACTGTACTCAACAATCTCCAGCGTGCCAAACAATTTATTTCATCATTTCAGGCACCTCAGGGCATTGGACTTGAGTCGCACTAGAATTCAGGAATTGCCTCAAACAGTAGGAAAATTGAAGCACTTGAGATATCTTGATTTATCAGGGACATGGATAGAGGAATTGCCAGAGGAGTTGAGTAATTGTAGAAATTTACAGACCTTGATACTCAATAATTGTTATGGTCTAAAAAAACTGGCTAGAGGGATGGGGAAAATGATTAGCCTGAGACATTTAGAAATAGAAGGCATGGGTGGGTTGAAGTACTTACCGCAGGGTATAGGGAAACTAAGTAGCCTTCGGACATTAACAAAGTTCATAGTGGGGGGTGACGATGAAGGATGTAAATGGGGAGAACTGAAACAGCTGAATCATCTTCAAGGAAGTCTTCAAATTACCGGCTTTAAAAATGTGAGGAGCAGAGACGAAGCTAGAGAGGCAGCACAAAATAATAAGCAGCACCTTCATTCTCTAACCTTCAAATACGAACCCATGGATGATGAAGCGTTGGGTGATGATGAGCAGAAGAGAACAGAGGAAGAGCTTGAAATCCTGCGGCCACACAAAAACTTGAAAGAGTTGAAAATAGAGAGCTACGGAGGTTCCAAGCTTCCCAAGTGGAGAGAGGATCCGGTGTTCTCCAATCTCGTCAAGGTTGAACTCGCGTTTTGTATTAAGTGTAAACAGTTGCCAGGTCTTGGGAAACTACCATCCCTTAAATACCTTAAAATTAGCGGAATGGCAAAGGTGAGAAAGGTGGGTGGTGAGTTTTGTGGGGATGATATTAATGATGGAAGTGGTGGTGGTGTTGTCTCATTCCCAAAGCTGGAGAGCCTCAGCTTCGGCTTCACGACAAAGTGGAAAGAGTGGGAATTGAGAGGTGGAGATGATGGAGCGGTTATGCCATCTCTCCTCCAATTACAAATATTTTTATGCCCATATTTGAAGGCATTGCCCTACAACCTTCCACCGCTCCTCCAGAAGCTGACTTTAGAAGGAAGTGATGTTGGAATGTCATCCGGTGTTTCCTTACCCGTCCTCCCCAACCTTAACCATTTGGTGATTAGTTATAATGATGAGCTGACATCGTTCTCATGTGGTTGGTTTGGACAACTCAAGCCCTCCAAACTCTGGAGATCGTGTTGTTATAATTTAAGGTCTCTACCAGAGGAGTTGCAACACCTCACCATGCTTCAACAACTGAATATCTACGGATGTCCAGTCTTAGAAGAACGCTGCCGAGGAGGAGGAGAAGATAGCTACAAGATTGCCCACATCCCCAATATCACATTCTTTCTCTTCTAAGAGGAGTTGGAGAGGGAAATCAACGATAGCTTTTCATTTGCTTCTCTTTCCCCAAACTGTGTAGTTGCTGTGTATGTAACTGCTCTAGTTTTTTTTTTTTCTAGGATTTAATTTTAAACAAAAGATGTTTATTAAATGCTTACTGCCTTCTTTTTTATTTGATTGTTGTTTAGGAGGTCAGGTTGTTTGTCCCCCTCCTTCTTGTGTAAATTTTTTTTTATTAATAACGCTTTTGATGATACCGTCCACGGTCACACGCACGCGCGCACGCACAAAAATCCATGACTGCATAGTTGCCTTTTTCAAAGCTGACGATAAAAATGGGCCTGGGTCAGCCCAGCAAAACAGACTGCTGGGCCTTTCTCGAAGCTTTTTTAATCGGAAAAAAAAAAAAAAAAAAAGTAGGATCCACTGTTAATAGAGGGAGCCCCAAAAAATCTTTTAGATTCAGAGATCATAGCCGTTGATTTTAATGCCTTTATGCATATTGGTGGTGGTGGTGTGGTAATGTGTTGGGCAGTGTGGAGCCCACCATGATGTATATGTTTTATATCTATTTTGTCCGTCTGTTTATTTTATTCAAGTCCTCTTAGGGCACAACCCCAAAAATGAGTAGATATGAAACTCAAGTGGACCACACCATATGTAATGGTGGGGATGATGACACCCACCATTAAAAACTTCTTTAGGCCCACAAAAATTTAGATGAGGTTGATATTTGTATTTTCCCTTAATATAGGTCCGTGTGACCTTATCAAATGGTTATTAGATGGAAAATAAACATCACGGTGGGCATTAAGAAGGTTTCAACCGTGGGTGTCATTATCCCCACTATTTCCTTTGGTGTTGTCCATTTAAGCTTCAGATATGCTTCATGGTAGGCTCTACAATGCCAACACATCACCACACCATCGCAAAAAACACAACTGGTCTATGGCCAAAAAAACAAAAGTGGAGCCATTTATCGATGACCCAGAGCACACCTTCAATAGGGATTGCCTTGAAAATGATCCTTGAAAATGATCCTGATAGAAAGCTCTCACGATTCCAGTCTTTAGGGTATTGCCCATCTACCATGAGCCTCATAAAATCGGCATTCTAGAACTCATTAGGCACTTGTGATAACTTGGGGCAAAAATCAAGTATTTCATGTTTTCGAAAATACCTTAACATGATCAACTCGATCAATGAGAAACCTCAAAGAAAAAGTCTCAAACAAAAAACCCTATGGTCAAAAAAAATATATATATATATATAAAAATTTACGTTGTTCGGCAATATAGAATAATATCATGCTTATTTCTTCTAAACTAAAAATAATAGATATCATAAATACATGACTTACTTCTTTCTTATTCTTCTTTTATGCAAGAAAACTCTCGTCAAGTAATAACCTTAGAGAGTATAATCCTAGAGAATATAATTCTCTTCACCCATGTTTAGTAATATACGGGGTCTATTTCAACACTAATACTGGGGATCAAGTGTCCATATGGTGTGAGTGTGTGAGGTGTGGGTGTGTTAACCAAAACCAAGTAAAAAAGTCCGGCCTTTTGAATTCCATCAAATGTCCACCAAATGCATAACTTGCAGCCTTGTGGACCACACCACAAGAAACAGGCCCTCGTTGAAAACTTCTTGGGGGCGCTACAATTGTAGATGAAGCAGATATTTATGTTTTCCATTCATCTGGGTGTGTGTGACTTAATCAATAGGTTGGATGTCAAATAAACATTACAAAGGGCCTTAGGAAGTTTTAAATGGTCGGCGTTCAATCACCACTATTTTTTGTAGTTCGGTCCACTTGAGGTTTAGATCTTAATCAATTTTAGTCTTATGCCCATCTTTAAAAAAATAGATGAACCATAGAGCACTATCGACTAGCCACCACGCAACTGGTAGCTTCAGCAGGCAATCCACCTCCTGTCATGAGGACCACCTATGGAAAAATAAGCCACATCTCTCATATTTACTGACCCTCAACTAATCATACAAACCGAATCAATATAGGCCATTATGTGGACCAGCTGATGGACATCCACGCCGTTCATTTGGTGGGTCTCCCTGTGTTAATAGCATGTCCCAAAATTCAGCCATATCCTAAACTCAGGTGGACCATAAGGTCCACACCATATGAAACTATAAGAAATTATGCTTAAAACATCTAAAAGCACTTGGCAGGGCCCACCTGATTTTTAGAATGGCCTGAGATTTGGTGTGACCCCTCATCCAAGTGGGAGGCCCACAATAGATAGGCCAGATGTCTGAACCACATCTCATTGGGTCCTCTACACAAGTAGGAAGGTTTCAATGGGTGGAAATTCTCTCTCACTTGATGTCTGTGGTGTAGCACGCCTAAGTCATGAATTGCCCTGATTTTAGTTTCATGGCCCACCATGGAAAGGTGCATCACATTAATGGGGTGGATGTCCAACACACAGGCCTACATGGTAAGTTACCATGAGGTTTACCTTATAGTACCTTCAATCATATCTACCATCAGCAGAGAACGATCCAGTGCACTGAGAGCACTGCAAGTTATACAGCTCTTAGTCACATTGGTTTTCAGCACTGTAAGTTATACAGCTCTTATCCAGCACTGTAAGTTATACAGTTCTTAGTCACATTAGTTTTCTTAGACATTCAAATTGATCAATCTGAACCGTTCATCAAGTCCAAAACACATTCCACAGGCTACCATGCAAAAATCACATCAATCAGACGATCCGATCCATCCTTAATTTGACCTTTTTTCTATACCATCCTTTTCCAATCCATGAATGGGATGGTTATAATTGCCTAAAAAATGACATGAATTGTTATTTTTTCATGTAAATGGCATCGACCATGTCTAATTAAAGGATTGTATGTGTGATGATAATAAACGGTAATCCATAGGACCTGTGATGTCCATGTCTGATAGAGACTTATAAGTAAACCTACTCAGGTGGATTAGCCTGGTCATCCCAACACCAACTAGCTGGTGTCAAAGCTTTGTGGGCCCCACTATGACATAGTATGCATTTTATCCACGTTGTTCATCATTTTCTCTACTTATTTTAAGGTACAAGAAAAAATTGAGGCAAATCCAAAGCTGAAGTAGGCATTTTCACATGAAACAGTGGTAATTGAAATGTTACCTTTGAAAATTTCATATCTTTCAATTTCGATATCTAATCCATTTGGATATTGTGGGACTCACTGTGATGTAGAGCAGGTCGCAAATTGTTTTATGGCTAAGATGGATCAGAAAAGACCCGGTTGACGACAGAAGTGATTCAGATTGTCGGACCTTAAATCGGGCATATCTCACAATTTGAAATGAGTTATTGGGCGTGAAATATATGATTTTGAGGTAGAACGAGTTACTTTAGCCACCCAACCCTGCTAGCATAAGCCGGATTTGTGAAATACCCTTAGATCGACGGTTGTTCCCTATTTTAATTTCATTTTTATTATAAATAGTAAGTTTTAGTTTGATTATAACTCTTCATCTGTTGGGCTTTGGAGTTGCACCCAATGTAAAAAAGAGCTTAGAATAACGAGGAGAACGGTTTGGTGAAATCGAATAGGACACTTACTATTTTTGGCCAAAATCCTTGCACACTAGTAGACATCATGACCGCCTATAAATAGTAAGTGTACTATTTATAGTAAGTTGCGAATTCTAGGAGTTTTAGCTGTAGTTTGCTTCTGATTTCTCTTCCATTGCTTATCCCTATTTAAAAGGCTGTGAACTCGTTTAATTCATTCATCAATTGAATTTGGAATTTCTTAGAATTTATTTCTATTTTCTTGCTTTCTTTCCACAGGGATTCAAGAAGTTTCTTTGAGGAATCCAAAGAAGATCTGTGATTTCGGAGTAGCTATCCTTGAGGAAGACGGTGACGACCTCATCACGTTCATCCCTGCGTCACACTGTGTTCTCTATTCACCATCTAATCCATTTGGAAAATTCATATTTCTAGGTTAAATGGATGTCAAAAAAAAGTAGGCTACTGAGAAATTCAGGTGGGCCACAAGATGTAATTTTAGAGGTCTTAGGAATGAATTTGCATGCTGTCCCTGCCTGAGTATTGGATGCCGAAAAAACATCGCAGTGGCCCCCACATCGATTTGTATGTGAGGCATATCCTGGAAACATTTATACCAGATCCAGTCCTCACTTTCTGTCTATCATCCGATGCAAACGTTCATTAGATAAGTTTCACGCACAAATTGATATCTGGGATCCACCATGATGTTTTAGTGTCATCATATCCATCCATCACAAGTGCCTCCACCTATTCTCCTTATATTCCGGAATCCAGATCAACCCAAAATTTAGGTGGGCCACACCACATAAATCATGCCTAAAACCTCTAAAATCATGCTTTTATAAGCCTCCATTTACATGCCACCAAATAACTCATTGATTGTAATCAACCTATGCAATAAACTATTAGATATTATTTGGTTGTAATCAACTTACATAATAATGCTCTCATTGCTTGTCCTGAGCTAGGATAAAGGAGAGTTGTGTTAGATTGACAGCCGGTGTCAAGCTTATACATTACTTTTTTTTTTAATCATGGGAGAAAATATATTTATTTTTATGAACAAACCTACAAGCTTTCCATCGGGAGTTCACCTCAATGGATCAAAAGTTATGATTGAACTAAAACTTACCATAAATAGTAAAACAGAATTAAGGACTTTCGACTGTTAATCTGATGGAATCGTGCAAATTTGGCATGGTAACCTGTTGTAGCAGGGTTGGTTGACTAAAGTAGCTTCTTGACGTAGGGATGAATGTGATGAGGTCGAACACCGTCTTCCTCAAGGATAACTACTCCGAATCCACGGAGCTTCTCTGGACTCCTCACAGAGACTTCTCGAATCCACGAGGAAAGAAAGCAAGAGAATAGGAATAAACTCTAATAAATTCGAAATTGATTGATGAATAATTAAAAACGAGTTTACACCCCTTTAAATAAGAGAACCAAGCAACATGAAAGAAATCAGACTCATACTACAACTAAAACTCCTAGAATTCGCAACTTACTATAAATAGTAAACTTACTATTTATAGACGGTCACGATGTCTACTAGTGCGCAAGGTTTTCGGCCAAAAATAGTAAGTGTCCTATTTGGCTTCAACAAACCGTTCTCCTAATTATCCTAAGCACTTTTCATGTTGGACACAACTCCTAAAGCCCAACGGATGAAAAGTTATACTCAAACTAAAACTTACTATTTATAGTAAAAATAAAATTAAAACGAGGAAACGACCGTCGATCAGGGGGTTTTTCGTAAATCCGGGCTGCGCAACCCGGCATAGCAGGGTTGGTTGGCTAAAGTAGCTCGTTCTACCCCAAAATCATATATTTTACATCGGATAACTCATTCCGGATTGTGAGATACACCCGATCTAAGGTCCGATGGTCCGGATCACTTCTGTCGCCGACCGTGCCTTTTCTGATCCATCTTGGCCATGAAATTGTCCGTGACCCGCTCTACATCACTTCTCCTACTCCAGAATCATATATGATACATCGAATAACTCATTTCAGTTTGCGAGATCCGCCTGTTTTAAGGTTCTGACGATCCGGATCACTCCTGCCTCCTACCAGGCATTCACTGGTCCATCTTAGACATGAAAGTGACCGCAACCCACTCTACATCAAGTAGTATAGAACCTGAATTGGAGGTCACAGCAGTAGCAACTGATGACAGCAAACCTCATGTTGGGAGGAAGTTTGAATGGACTTCACCTCAAAAAAACCAAGGAACCCGCCTATCAAATACCCCACAAGCTTATGCTATAACTTGTAACTGGATTCATGTAGCTGATTCGATAAGGCTTTAGATGATGATGATCTACATGCCACCAAATGTGTTCATGTGACACATGGATGCAGGATCTAAACTCTGTTTAAGTGGGTTTAGATCTCGCACCCATGTGACACATTGGCATATATATGGTGGCATGTAGATGGGCCGCCTTATGCACATGTGGAGGCTTACCAAAGGTTTTTTTTTTTTTTTAATTAGATTGAATACACTTACCAATTAAACGGTTTAATATTGTAGCTTAAGTGTGATTATGTTGAGATAATATTCAATCAATTTCGTCTCCCAAAATATAGCATGTGATCGACATGTAAATCCTTGGATTGCCCTTTTTACAATTCTTGAACAAATGGTTTCAAATTTTCAATACCGTCCGGCGAAATCTCTTTTCTGAATATATGAGCATTCATTGATTTTCATGCTATAAAGTCTCTTACACAGATAGTGACATGAAAAATCAACAGTGACATATATTTGGAATTATTGTTTTACTTTTCTGAATATACGAGCGTTCATTGTTTTTTCATGGTGTGAGGTCTCTTACACCGAAAAAGCGACATGAAAAATCAACAGTGACATATATTTGGAAAATCTTTTACTTGTGTCTTTCGGTTGTGTAAGAATAGCTATTCAACTATCTAGTCTTGTATAAGTGAATCTACACATCAAGCCAAACTAACCTATGTGAGGATGTCTTTTATGGAATCTTAGTTAGGGGCCTGTTTGGATTCGTGTATAGTATTGTATTGTATTGTATTTGGGTATTATTCATGTATACATTGGATGGTTTTCAAAATACATCCAAATCAATCAGATACTAATCAATGTTTGGATTGGAGGTATTGTTTGGCATAGTATACAATACATTATACAGATCAATGTTTGGGTATGACGTATTATGTCTACGTATTGTACAATCTTAATTGGGTCGGGTGGCCTATTTGACGTATGAAACTTTCTGATTTCTAGCTCAGATAATTTTCACGTTGAAATGTACCAAATGAATGGTCCCGATCTTACATTGCATGTAATCGTACAAATTTCAAACTTTCATCCGCTGCCGAATACATCGCGATGAATATGAAGTATTGACTGCAAGCTTGTATTCTAACAACACTATACCACGCTTTCGATTTTTTGTAAACGGTATGAAATCATACGCATATGATACGACACTTGTACACTCCTATCCAAACTCTAAATAATGAGAATATTCAAAAATATTTAGTTATAATACGATACAATGCGCTCTTATACGCAAATCCAAACAGGCCCTAGGTAACTTGCTTCAACCATGAAATGTGACACGGAATGTAGTTCAACAACAGCCGAGGCATTAACTTCATGTCCAAAGAAAGATCAAATTCAATCAGTTGTTGGCCCAGAGTCCATAGGTTCTAGTGACTTTGCACAGCCAACATTGGGAGTAGGATCTGTAGACCCAATTTCGTTTATTGAACCTGTTATGTCTGTAGATCTTACTGGGGCTGAAATAGGTGTGGAACCTGAATTGGAGGTTATACCGGTAGCACCTGATGACAGCAAATCGCATGTTGGGAGGGAGTTTGAATCAGAAGAGGCTACCATAGAATTCTATAATGCATATACCAAGCTATGCGGCTTTAGCGTACGCCTTAATCAAGTAAAAAAATCCCAGAAGTTAAAGGTTGTGGTTTTCCGAGCTATGTCTTGTTCCAAAGAAGGGAAGAGAGAAAAGAAGTTTCTAGAGAATTCAGACCACAAGAGAGCTCCGAGACCAATCACTAGAATTGGTTGTCCTGCAAGGCTTAAGGTTAGAAGGGAAGTGGAGAATAGATGGGTTGTGACAAAGTTCATTGAGCAACACTATCATATCTTGACGGACACAAAGCACGATTGTGAAATGTCAAAGTTTGTTCGGCAGAATGTAATGTAGGGGCATTTTCACAACGGGCTCGAGTGAAGTCGCCTGTGGGATACAGAGGCACACTTGGGATAGGCAGGGCTCACGGGGGAGGTATTGTGTTCGAGACTCCTCACTGAGGGTGATTTAAAGCGCATTTCACATCGGGCTCGAGTGGGACAAGAAATACACAATACTTTGTGTTAGCGTATGATTCTCCATCTAATCCATGCATGAGGTGTTTGAATAGATTAGAAGAACTCTCTTTTTTTTCCTGAATTTTGGTCGTTAGATCGTATAGTATGACCGGAGTACTATTAACTTTGTTGAATCTCAACCATTAATGAATATAAAACTAATCATCATGACTAGGTGTAAAATATTTAATTTGTACCATTAATTTTGTTCTTTAATATTTATCACTAACACAATGGGGTAAATTCTGCTAGGTTCTAATGTTGAGTTTTAAACACTTTGTGTGTGTGCGCGTGTCAGAGGCATGGCCCGTTGAGTTAGGACCACCATACAAATAGGTGAATTCCCAAACAATGAGGCCCACAACTCTCTCTCTCTCTCTCTCTCTCTCTCTCTCTCTCTCTCTCTCTCTCTCTCTCTCTCTCTCTCTCTCTCTCTCTCTTCCCTTTAAGGTGCATATAAGGAATGAAAAAAGATAAGAAGAAGCTTTTCTTGGAAAGAGAATCTCAACTCTCTTTTATCATATTTAGGTTATGAGACAGTAGCATTATATATTTGGCTTTATGAACAATGAAAGAGAATTGCAATTCGCGCGAAACCTTTTAAATTCTCATAAAACAAGCATTAATGATAAGGAAATCCCTAACTTGAAAGGCTTTCCAATGAGAATTATCCAAATATAAGAAAAATATCCACTTTTTCAAACCATTTCCATAACAAGCTAATTTCCACTTAGCTAAATAACACCTAAAAGAATATCCAATCTAATGATAAGGAACGTTTTAATTTACGTGGATTTTAGGACATGGCCCATCTAAACTAGGCCACACCTGATGAAAGGTTCTAATAGTGTGTCCACATGCACAAAAGTAGTCATTAACAAGTTAACCTAACAAGTGACAAACCTTATAGGTTTTCTCAATTAAGAAAAATACTAACCAAATACAATTACTTTACTAATTTCTCTCATGTATAAGTATAATGGATAGACAACGTATACAATGTGGTATACATATACGTACAAAAGGGGGTATTTATTTTCGTATATGCTTAATTTAAAATTTTCTAAAATAAAAGTCTCAAACTATACAATATTAACCGCAAACACCGTCCGAACAAGGTGCACCCCATCGGACCACATCACAGACCCATACATGTACCCCTTCTTGGTCCCGTTGCTACCGAACATGACGTCGAACGACACCTTCGTGGACCGCTCCGAAAACACGAGCCTTTGGGGTGACACCTTGACCACCAACTCCGGCGGAGCGCTGATCCTAGCAACATAAATCGAGTTCACATGGCCCACATTCGTTGCGGTCCGAGTGACCGCCACGGGCGGGCCCTGCCCTTCAACGGTGTTGATGGAGATGGAGGGGTAGTTGAGGTTGGAGATGAGGTCCTCAGAAGAAGGAGATGGGCAAGTGAAGTTGGTGCCCGAAATGGACTTTATGAGTGGAGCTTTATAACCATAGTAACAGAGGAAATACAGGTAGTCTTTGGTGGTGGTCTCAAAGACTAGGCCAGGATCAATGGCCCTGATTGGGTTGATTTGTCCTGCTCCCATCTCATGTGGGTTTGCATAGGCGCCTGTGCTATTTGTTAAGGGCCTCCCTCTGTTGTTGGATAAGGTGGCTGCATGAAACGCAAAATAAATAAATAAAAGATAATCCTTGTCCCACTGGATTTGGAAAACATACATGTTGTGATGTGTGTGTGTGTGTATATATATTATAAATGTTATACATACATGTATACAAAGATAATATCGAGAGAGAATATATATATACACATACATGCATGTGCCCCTTAAGTGTGTGTTTTAAAGTTAGTATGTGTATACACATACATGCATCCCCAACCCTTTTGAATGACACTTGGGATGCCCAATCGATTGGGACGGTTAATTAAATAGTATCAATGACAGCAAGCCATGGTGTAAAATTCACACCAATTCAACTCAATTTATCATAAGAAATCTATGATCGATGGGCCCTACAAATAGATGGATTAAATTGTTGTTTGGACCTATTTTTTCTATAAAGATTCTTGATTGTTCATATCATAAGCCATTGATCAAATGCTTAACATTTGTCAATTTGGCATGGTAGCCCAAGAAATGTGTACCAAACCTTATGAAGAGCCTAGATCAATGATTGAAATGTTTGAGCATTTTTCAAAAAAAATAAGAAGAAGAAGAAGAAAGGTTTGAGCTGACTAACAATTGAATCCATTCGTTCAACCCTGATAATTAATGAAAAAAGTATCACATGTGCATGTTAGATGTAACACTAGTAATAATAATAATAATAATAATATGTTTTATCATTTTTCTTATCTCTAACAATTATATACTATGCTTTCTCATTAGCAGCATATAACATATGTTCTACCATCCTTTTAAACTAATGACAAGATCACACACAAGTATTATATTATACCCAAATTTTCGCAAACAGGAAAAGATGGGGCATCCTAGCCATGGGAGAAATTTGAGCCATGAAAATGACAAGTCAGATCATGAAGATTACCCATGCAAAAAATCAAGCTGGATGGACCACACCATCAAAATTAATGGACAACCAATGATCTAACCCAACATACAGCTGCAGCCTACTAATGAGTGGATATCAACCCTGTTCTTCACTGCAGGAGATTTTTAAAGTGCGGCCCATCTTTTGCACGGTTAAGATATCCTTCAAAAACCACAATTAACAGGGAAAACTATTAACCTCAAGTTCAGATACAATGGATGTATGTGATCATTTCTCTAGTTTTCTAGTATGAAACATGTACTTAAGATTTCTTACCATAATATAGGTTTTGATTATTGGAATTTTTATCTTCCATAATGTCCCTACCACTAACAATCTGTGAATTTTTGTAAATACATTTTACAAATAAAGGAAAAATGCAATAAAAATACCAAAATTGAATTTTCCAGCACCCCTCCGAAAGATCATTTTACCTGTTGTCATAAGGGCCGATTTGATCATGGAAGAGGTCCAATTTGGATGGACTGATTTCAAGTACGCGGCCGCACCGGTAACGTGGGGACACGCCATCGACGTCCCAGATCTAATGCCGAATGTGGACCCTTTCTTCCCCGCCGGAATGCCATCGGTCGCCGGAATAGTTGATGCCAGTATGGCGACTCCCGGCGCCGTTACGTCAGGCTGATGAAAAGAGAGTAGCATGGGATTATATGCACCCTAATGTATTTTAAGATTATGTGTGGGGTATTCTTTGTACGTGCATGGGTATGCATGTAGAAGTACGTATAAGATATAGGCATGCGTGTACGAGGTAAGCTAAATCTACATGCGTGTGGGGGTACTGCCGATCTACACAGAGACACACGTGTGAATGTGGAACACGTGAAGTAGGTGGATACACTTTTCAGATCTGTTGGCCTAAAAGTCAGGGAATTTCACCCCTCAGGTGGGCCACATCATGAAACAAATGAACGGCTAAAAAAATTTCAACTGTGAATTTTTGTACATTTTTTGCCCGGCCTGAATTTTGTGAGGCCGGAGATTTAATTATCATTTTCGATCAAACGGAAAGCTCAGATGTTGTACATTTATTCCACATTGGCACGTGTGTGCCTGCGAGTACATTTGGTCAGCGCTCTACGCGTGTGGAATCTGAAAACTGCTGCGAGTATATTGTAAGTAATGGGGCCTAACGGACGAAAGAGGTTTGCTACAGTATGTTGCGATGTCCTGTCATGGATACGTCAGGGCAGTAGCCGTTGTTGGATCTGACTCATATTTCAATGATCCAGACCGTTCATACAATAGGTTAAAAAGAAAACTTATCAAATTGGAGTATTTTAAACCCTTGATCATTAAGTATTTTCCCTCGAATATGGACCGTGTCTTTGTTTTGTGAGCCAATGATGAAAGGGTTAGGATCTCCCAATCTCCATCATCTGTTTACCTCGTCATATCAACAGTATAAGTCACAAATCCAACGTCCATGGTACTTACCTATCCTCACTGTAACAAACATCCACACGGAAACTCCTGTAAAACTTACCCTCCACCGTCCAATCCATAAACTTATGGCTGATCTCGACCGTCCAATTGGCACGTGAACTGGTCCTGTTAGCCATTCCTAACCGTCATTATCAAGCACTCATGTACAGTGCCAAAAAGCCTAAAGATATAGTTCCTTGAAAATCCAGTGATGGGATACCCAAGAGCAGCCCATTGGTGATGTCTTTGGACTATAACTTATCCAACGTATGGCCCATCATTTGGACGGTCTGGATCATTGGATTTATTAGCCATTATAATATAATGAGGTGATGGATGTATGCATGCATGTATCAAAGCTGAAAAACGGACCTTGAGAATGGTTTCTGTGAGAGCTCCAGGGCCTCTGGACGAGAAAGAGGCCACGACCGGTGCAGGTTTGACCGCTGATACTACAGTGGTTGGAAGAATCGTAGCCGTCGGATTCCTGTATAGAATTTACGATCCCATTAGTTCCCATCACCCCTCGGCGCATTGTAGCGAAAGGCAGCCCAGGAATATGCTAATTTGCGGGACAGGATTTCATCATTTTATCATGCACTCTAAGGTCTGATCTGAGCCGTTGGATCTTGTTTGATTGGCCTTTCATTAGGAAAGTCGAAAAAAAAAAAACCCGTTGATGTAGCTGACTGGCCTTCAGAAATAGTCAGTTGACTTTGATGTCCACGGGCCCACATCGTGGGTGAATGATTAAATGTCAACTTCCCGTGCGCACATTAGCGGATCCCATCACAAGGTATACACTGTTGGATCGAGCATTTGCTGGGCCCAAAATACTGAAAATCTGGGCTTTCTGGTGATCCAAAACCGTTCATATTTCATATGGTGGGCCCCACGTAAATGTGAGATGGCCCAAAAACATTCCCCATCAGATAATCCTAGCCATCCAACTAGGCCCTCATAATTAGAGTTGTAAATTTCTACATTCGCAAGCCAACAATCGGATGGCTACTATCATCTAAGATAGTAAATGTTGGTACATTGCCAATCCCTGGCCACCAAATGAACGGTTTAGATCACCATAAGGTGGGCCCCACATTATTTACAGGCCCAATTCATCTTAAATAAATTAATTATTTTTGGGTGATCAAAGGTATACTTACTTAGTAGAATTCATGTACTTAAGTATCCGGTAACCGTCGAAGTCGCCGATCTCCGATAACGGAAAATCGCTGGAATCGAACGGCACCATTTTCTCGGCCTCATCGATCAGGATTAACCCTTTAGCTCGGGCAGAAACTGCCACTAATCGCTTCACACGCCTTGGCACCGTTAGATCGCTGTCCACGCAGACGATTATTTTCCCGGCGGCTTTATTCGGGTCCAATGATCCAGGTTCGCAATTGCTGCCGTTCAAATTCACATTGATCAGATCATTAAGAAGAAAATGAATTAAACAAGGAAGAATATTAAATTTTGAGCCATCCATCAGGTGGGCCCTACAGTGTAGATGGGCCAGGTTATTTCAATGCCCAGTTTCTTTTCGGGCTTAAAAATCAAGCCCAGCTCCTGTCTCTTTAGTGAGAAATGCTCTAGTGCTCTAGAGTACTATAACTTGCTCCTAGTTAAATTGGGACACTTGGAGTGTCCATTAGATTAATCTAGACCGTACATTAGGTTCAACATATATTCTTTGGGATACCATAATAATATTAAGCAGATCTAACAATACTAACTATCTGATCTATATAGCCTTTAATATGGATGGCCAAGATTGTTTAAATAAAATAATTCTAATAATTTTTTATTATATCTATTTTTTGTGACCCATCATGGATTGCTTATGATTCTAAATGTTAGGCGATCCTGACCATCCTATCCGTGGCTTAGAAAAATGATGGCTACAAAAACCAAGGCTAAATCATAGATGGGTTGGATGATATGATCAGTGTGATTTTTGCATGGTAGGCTATGAGATGAGTTCTGGAGTTAATGGACGGTTCAGATTGATCTATTGGGCTATTCAAGTGACCTGATGCAACTAGCAGCACTTATCCTCTGTGGGCTGCAGAGAGTCTCTCCTATTGAGTGATATGAGCCATTGAAGTCTAAACGAGCCTAGACGTGGCCAAACCGATTTTCCAAATAGGCCTAAAAATTTAGACGTGGACCCCACCCAATGGTCAGACACCCCCCAACCATGCCCATGTAGCACAACTGCATGATCTCAGCCTTTCATCGCGCATGGGCTACCGTAGATGCACTCTTCAAAACATCAACAGCCTGTCCACCAATGAGACGGGCCACACCAGCACATCAAGTGTGGACCGTTGATTACCATTTCTTAACTTCTCATATCTCCACACGTGTCTTTCGGCCCATCGCTCATTATTTGTGGGCCCCACATGGGGTCTCATGCATGTGTCCACGCGTGGAACGTGTTTGCGAAAAAAATTGATTACCTTGCTTCGGATTCGGGTACGGATTTTGCAGCAACATCTCGACCGTACGCGAGCGGATATGATTTTGATCGAGTGAGATTAGAGAAATTTATGGCAGACCCCTACGAGAGAAAAAAAAAATTACAATTAAGCCCAAATCTGTTATTTAATATTTTGTATATGAGAAATGTCCAGTGCTCTCAGAGCAATATAAGTTATCGTGCTCCTAGTTACATTGGGACATCTAAAAAGTCCAATATAGTGATCTAGACCGTTCATTATGTGAAGATCACAATTTAAGAGCTTCTATGCAAATATCAAACAAATATGATAAAAATCAACCATTTTCTCAATGGCGTTTCATATGGATGGTCGATTTTGTTTGCGAAAACAAATAGAACCAATATAAGATCTGATCCATTGATCTGTTAGGAACCATTATAGATTGCTTATAAATCTAAATAATTGAAAAAAAAAAAAAAAAAAAAAAAAGGCAATTGTATCTATCCATCCATGGATCGGAGAAAAGATGGCCATAGATAAGGCCAAATCAAGGATGGATCGATCATCCAATGGTAGTGATTTTTTTCATGATAGTCTATGAAAAGTATTCTGGACTTGATATACAGTTCAGATGGAACGAATGGACCGTCCAATCGAACAGATGCAACTATGAGTACTGTAACTTATAACGGATCCATCTCTAATTTTTCAGACCCGTTTAGAACTGTGTCGGGTATCGGGCCTGCAATATTGGACCCTGTTAAAGATTTGTCTAGTCATGTCTGGGCCCGGGTCAACCATATTGGACCCAACCTGCCCGACGAGCCCGACCCTGATCTTGATCTGGACTCGGGCGTAGACCTATTAGCTTGGCCAGTGGGTGGAGCTCGTTTAGACCAGACCCTAGCCCAGACCAGCTGGACCTTAATGGGCTCATTCCACATGGCTCATTTAGAAATCAGGCCTTAATGGCCCATTCCACATCTGACCCATTTATCAACTGGTCCCAATGAGCCTCCGATAAGGGCGTAATAACCCAAATCCAATAGCCATGGGCCCCACCTAATATGGTGGGCCATCCTAACAAAAATCGCTTACCTTATAAACAACTCCATTGCCAAGAACAATGCTGGACTCAAAATCCCGATCGATGTTCGACGCAGCGACGGTGAAGATCCACGGAGCGGAATTGACCACGGTGAACGGATCAGGCCCATCGTTCCCACCCGAACAGACCACCATGACCCCCATCTGGCTTGCATGGAACGCGCCGATGGCGATCGGATCGTTCAAGAAATCTGATTGGAAAATGGAATTTATTCCAATTGAAATTGAGATTATATCAACCCCATCTTTGATAGCATCATCAATGGCCTTAAGTATGGTGGACCCACTACACCCTCCAAGTGAGCATGCTTGATAAACGGCCAGCCTGCTAGCTGGTGCACCACCCCTTGCAATCCCTTGTGCAAGCCCATAGTAGCTGGCATTGTGGACTGGAGCTCCGACAGCCGTCGATGCCGTGTGGGTCCCATGGCCCACTGCATCTCGAGGTGATCCAACGGGCTTTTTGTACTGGGCCTGGCCCACTTGAGAATTGTAGTACCTGGCGCCTATTAGCTTCCTACAATTGAGGTTAAAATACGTATGATCAAGTATGAATTGTATGTGGGGCCCAGTAAAGCCCACTTATGATTAATAAAGACCGTTGGATAGGAAGAATCTACCGTAGATTGTGTATGAATAGAAAATAATCATGATTGGATCATCACAGCCACACGATTAAGCGGATGCAAGATGGACGGTGATTTTAAGGACAGTCTATTGATCATTTTGCTGGCCTTTATTTGAATGGCTTTGATAGATCCATGGTGGGCCCACCTATCGGATAGCCTGCCCTGACCATAGGATGGCTCAAGCGGGCCTCCACAAGAATTCAGACTGTAATAAGACCGGAGGAATTCTAACTATAATGCTCCTGGTTGCATCGTGGCCCTTGGATGGTCGAGCCTAGTGATCGAGACTGTCCATTAGGTCATGCACAGATCACATGCGTTAGATATTTCAAGCATCTGATCAATAGCCCATCAAAGAGGACGGTCTGGATCGTTTACGGAAAATAGGTCAAATCATATTTTGGCCTGTCTACTTGTTGGGGCCTACCATAGATAGCCGACAGGTCTGCACAATCACTTTCAGCAAATCCATAGCTCTGGAAAATGGATGGCTAGAGAAAGAAAGGAAAAGTTATGAATGGAAGGGATCATCTAATCCGTGTGATTCCTTTTAATGTAAGCCATTGAAATGTGTGCTTGACCTAATGGACGCACTAGATGGATTGATTTGATGATTGTTCAAGCGTCCGGATGCTAGGAGGAGCATTATAATTGCAAGTGATGTGAGTTCACTGGATCATCTGAAATCCAACCCTTCCAGTATGTTGGTTCCACCATGAAGATCACCTAATAGAAAAATCATCCCTATCTACTCATCAGGTGGGCCACACCAAAAAACTGATTATAGCCATTGACAAATAACATAATAAAAATTGGCCTACTTGATGAATGGATGTCTGATTTTTGCAGATAGCGATTATTGTGATGAGGCCAATCTATTGAACGGATTGGATGTGACAAAAACTTGAAAGGTTGGAAGCTATCCACTAAATGGACCGTAACTTATAGTCCAACCTATTGGATTTTAGGCCTCTTTTCTAGGGGCGCGGATTAGATACTGACAAGGTCAGTAGCCAAATCGCTACTGAAGTGACGTCACCAAGTTCTGTGGACCCCACCATGATACACGTGTTGTATCCATACCGTCCAACCATTTGTATAGATCGTTTTATGGCATTAGAAAAAGAATGAGATACATCTAAATTTCAAGTGGATCCACCACAGAAAACCGTGGGATCAGTCACACCCACCGTTGAAACATTTATAGGGCCCACCATAATTTATTTTTTAGATCCAACCTATTCATAAATTAACATAGAGATAGATGAATTGAAAACAAAAATATAAGCTTGAGTGGAAACTTTTGTGGCCCCTAAGAAGTTTTGAACGGTGGATGTCACTGTCCCCACTGTTTTCTATGGTGGGGTCCACTTGAACTTTAGATATATCTCATTATTTTTCTAATACCATAAAAAGATCTCTCCAAATGTATGGACGGTATGGATACAACACATGCATCATGGTGGGTCCACAGAGCTTGGTGACGTCACTTCAGTACCGATTTGGATACTGACCTTGACAGTATCTAATCCGCGACCCTTTTCCACGTCGTGGAATGCGTTAGGGATGAAATGACCTGCATGCCCTCTCTTTTTTGGTTTTTTGAAATATAGAGTTGCGTACTGTGGGCCCACACGATGCCCATCAGGCCAATCTAATCATAAGGTGCAACGAGCCGTAAAAATAATATACACCACCTAAAACAAAGTTCTAAATTCATGTGTGGCCCACCTGATGATTAATTTATTTAAGAATCATAAACAGATGTACAGGTTGGGTGAGTTGAATTATTGATTTATTTCAACCTTTTAATAATTTAATTCTCTTGCTTTAAACACTAACCATAGATTGAAATATCCAATCTGAGAGGTGTTTTGTGGACCGTATATTTAAAGGAAGCTCTATCAAATAAGCCAGATTCAATTGCTGAATTCTCAATGTATCTTTATTATAATACGACAGGATGCATCTAGCCAGCTTCTTTTGGAAGATATCATCATGGGCCCCACTGCGCAAAACCCAATCTCAGTTTTTAATTCCTGGCCAGGGATGAGAAATGCTGGCCCCACATTCCATGCTGGCCTTCACTTCTCAAAACCCACTTTGATTTTTTATTTTTTTTTTAGGTGATGAGATATGATGGGCCCCAATCCAACCACACTCGGTTAGGTCAGTTAGGTCTGGGTTGACCCCAACCCAAGTTGCAGCTGAAGGTAAAGTTAAGAATTGTGGGGCCCACATGTTATATGTATAACATCCAAACAGTCCAGCATATGAAACCCCTCATGATGTCACAAGATCTAAAAAAATTGGCTAATCAAATCATCTGGTGGGCCACACTTGAATTTGGATGTTTTAGAGTGGTATACATTTTTTTCATGGTTGGGCCTACCCTATGATTAAACCCATCTTATTTTCCGCTCATTAGGTAATCTTGGTGAGCTGCATCTATTAGACGGTTTGGATGTCAAACACATATCATCAGGTGGGGCCCACAGTTTTGAATTCTCCACTTTTTAAAAAAATTAACAAAGACCATTTTTGTAATTTTCTCCTTTAAAAGGCAGCTGGAATTTTGGTTCTCTCATGCACTATTTGGTAAAATAACTATGAGGAATTAACATTTTACCATATACTGCCTCAGTGAGAAACTACTCGGAAGTGCCTTTTAAGAAAGAAAATTACAAAAGCTCACCTGGTATGTGTATAACATCCACGCCATCCAACGTATGCACCCCATCATGATGATCACATGAACCAAAAATCAGGCTGATTATCAAAAAATCAGATGGGCCACACTTAAATTTGTATGAGTGATGTATATTATTTTTTATGCATTAGCCCACTTTGTCATTGGATTTCTTATATTTTTTATTCAACTAATAATAATCATATTAGTGTACTTCCGTTGAATGGTTTGGCTGTTATACACATACCAGGGGACCCAACAACTCCACTTTATTCTTTATGTGTGTATGTATTACTATAAGCTCCCAAGTCATTAATTGGGTAAAATTCATATTTCGGAAGCATTTTATTGTAAGAAATTCTTCTTCTTTTTTCTTTTACCTTTTTTAAATTAAAATTTTATTTTAATAAATCTAGAAAAGAAATTATATAAAATCACCTGTTACAATCAGATTTCTTGAAATCAGATCCTTCCATGCAAATTCCTTTCCATCTTGATGGGATTGCTCCAATCCCCATGTCATTGAAGCTGGGCGATTCGGGCCAGATCCCTAGGTCACCGATGAAATTAAAAATAAATAAATAAGTAACCCCTTACATGTAATTTTTATTTTTCTTGGATCTTACAAAACAAAATTACAAAATCGATGCTTCATACCATACCATTAGAAACATCACATGTGCCTTATATGCGCACTGCGCACTGTCCGTACGGTTAATGAAAAAAGATCAAAGGACCCTTTCAAGCTTAAAAGGCATGGTGGCTCCACCACCCCAGGGCGCATGTTATAAATGCCTCTTACGTTGGTCTAACCTGCGCCATGTTGGGTCCACGTGTGACATGAGCGGTTGGGCCGTTGAAGTGGAGGAAGGTGAATAAAGAGTCTATGGGCCCACATACCTTCCTTAATTATTGGGTTCGAAGACCCTATAACCAACTTGCCAACCTCAGCGCACATTAGCTTTTCATGTGTTTGTCTGCTAACATGGACTGGGGTTACCACCACCTCCACCCATCGCTCATTTTAGACCTACCACATGCCTTATTGGAAAAAACCCTTATTAATAATATATTGAAATTATTCAAAAAATAAAAATTAAAAATAACCCTTATTAATAATATATTGAAATTATTAAAAAATATATAGAAAATTAAAAAGGTTACCAGTGTCGATGACTCCAATTATGACGTCGTCGGAGACCGGCAGGTGCCCATGCTTAAGTGCCACACCGGCGGGGCCGCCTTCTAGGAAATCCCACGAACGTGTTGTGTGAAGCTGAAGAACTGGGTCCGGGAAGACCGACACGACTCCGGCATGGTCTACTTGCAAAAAAATAATAATAATTAATCAATTAAATTGATGAAGAGAGAGTGTTTAAATGAGATTTTGCTAAAATGCACCATGGTGGTCATGAGAGCATGTGCACCCTCAACGAAATGACGCATTTGCCCCTGCATTTGGTGCAGTAAATCCAATTTACAAGGGCAAAATGGTCATTTCATAATAAAGTCAATGAGCTTTTACCAGACAAAACTGCAGCTTCTTTGTCTGTGAGCATTGCAGAGAATCCCATGAAAGCATGATTGTAGCTGTGGATTAAGGATAATCTCTCACTGTCATGGCTGCAAAATCAAAGAAAAAAAATCAATTATAATAATAAGAGAGAAATGACAGGCCGTTCATCAGGTGGGCCCCACATTTTATGTTCCCTGCCCAAAATATTATATTAGGTCCGTCCATTCATCGTTGCGACCCAAGTGGGAACTGAACGTTGGACCACTGGTCACTGTCCATTTATTTTCCTATATGTGTGGCCCACCTAATGAGTGAACCAACTTGGGTTTTGTGCCAGTCAACATAAACAGTGGACCCCACTAATGAACACCGCAGAGATCACACGTGTAGGACGTTGACACGCGTGCGTGAGTACAGATGCCCCAGTACCCTCAGAAGGAGACATGGTCACATACAACTGCCGAATTTTCACTTGTGCAGGACATCTGATCCGTGGAAAAGGTGGGCCACACCATGAAGATTGCTGAAGGTGGATATCAGGCTGACGGACTCATCGAACAAACCACACCGTCATCATCAACTCACAGCCGTCTGACTCAACATAATGATGTGACCCACCTAGTGAGTGGATCCGATTGATTTCCATGTCAACTAATCTAAGTGGTGGGTCCCACATTTCTCACGGCTCGGATGTCCTATACACATACCAAATTGGCGGGAAAAACAAAACATACACACCTTGGAATAATAGAAGAAAGCATTTGCAAGTGATCCGCTTCTCCATTAGTGTTAGTAGAACTCCCCATATAGACAACATAAGCCTGCGAAAAAAAAAAGATTAAAAAAATCAATAGAATTTACAAATTAATTTTAAAAAAAAAAAATCTTTCTTGGGTTTCTTTATTATATATTAATCAGATCCCAAAACACATAAAAATGTTGTATTTAAATATCAAATTTGAAAATTTTTATTGAAAAAATGTACTACAGCAATTCAAAAACAATACGCAGTAGGGGGTGAATTTAGATTTATTTCTTCAATCACTAGTTTTAAATTCAAATCTCTATTAGTAAAGAAAACCCAAATCAATATAAGTATATTTTCATGAACACCAATACCACATTGAAATTGACATTACCCCCCATGTTTTTGATACATACACCCCTTTTCCTGGTCACAAAGAAGTGAAAAGAGGTGTATTCATTTAAAAAAATGGGTGTATTATTTTATCTACGACTTAATCTTCAAAGCCAGAGTCTACACATCCTCAAATTCAATGAGATTTTTATCTAATAAAAATGAAAATTGGATGTTTTAGAATAATTACGAATAAACCATCGAGTCCCACTCATCGTCGGACTCCATAGAATTTCTATCAAATAACTAAACAGAGTATAAACAAAATGTGGTGTGTGCAAGTATAAAACCATATACATAAAATTTTATAAATAAATAAAAAACATAAGGTGTGTCAAGATATTTACAAAAAAGTTAAGAGTCCTATTCATCGCCGAACTCTATAAAATTTCCATCCAATAAAAGAGTGAGAATATAAACAAAATTTCATGTATGCAAGTATCAATTCACATGCATCAAAAAACAGAAGTAGGGTGTAAATATCAAAACATGGGTGTGATCAAAAGGCCCACGTGTGGTGTTTTTTATACCTTTGGGGATTGAATTGCATTAGCATGGAGGGGGAGAAGGAAGGAGAGAGTGAGAGAGAGGAAATGAAAGAGAGAAGCCATGGAAGAGGGAATGGAGTAGTGATGAAAGGAGAAGGGCCCATTTGTAGGGTGGTTACAATACAAGCTCTCTCTCTCTTTCTTCTTTTTTTTTTTTAAACAAGAGGAATTTTGGGTGCTGTGAGAGAGAAAGCATCTTTGATGGTTCTAAGATCTTTCTTATAATAAGATATGCTTGGGTGGCTACTTTTGTTTGTTATTATTACAAAGAGAGAGTGTGTGTGTGTGTTGGAATTACTGTTTAAAGAGCTTATAAAAGAACTTAGTTGACTCGGTGAATGACTCGAAGGATTTCATAAGAGTTCATAAGAAATGTTCGATAGGGTTATGACTCAGTTGAGACTCGTTCCGGACTCAGTTGACTCAGTTAGCTAATGGATGGGGGAATGATCACATGCATTTTGGTATGGTAATTTATGCAATTTGCTAATAGTACTGGTAGGTAAGGACGTGATGTGCGGCGCACATAGCTCTATTAAGCTCCATTGTGATGTGTTTGTGTAATTCACTCCGTCCATCAAATGAACCATATCATATCCACCATACATGTATAAAGCTTTCCTGGGCCCACTTGATGGATAGAGTGGATGTCACATGCACAACATGGTGGGTGTCACTGATCTCATGTGTTATTTCTTGCGTCATCTCACGAATTACAATATATATATATATATATATATATATATATATAGAGAGAGAGAGAGAGAGAGAGAGAGAGTCATGCTCATGTGCGCACCTTTGCACACGTTTCATGGGCATCTAATCCAGATGGTACATATGATGTGGAATTTCATGAAATCCAAGGGGAAAATTTTTACCCTAATCTAAAATTCTGGTAGACCATGGCAAAGAGAAATGAAAATCAAGGGAGAAAACTGTTTTCATATTTCATAGCACACCAAAGTTTTGGATCAAAGTAAAAATTGGCGTATAAGGTTTCACGAAGTGTTGTTTCACGTAGACCGTTCGAATTTTGGACTCACAACACTTATGATGAGTTCTAAAACAAATTCATATGAGTTTCGTGCCAACTAGTGTACAGTTGAGCATTTGGATATATATAATTTTGAAAAATAGAAAGATGAGAGGAGAGAACTGCCACGTGGCAACCCCAAGCCGGATATGGGTTCATTTAACATTCCTGTACATAAATGTACCAATATGAGGAATGATCCACCTGTACAAAGAATCATTCATATGAAATCCCATGTGGAGAATTAAAGAGAGCAATATGCAATCATGCTTAGGACTTATATATTTACTCTCTTCTTTCTTTTTCTTTTTGGCTTACCTAAATTTTGGAATAACTCACAACATGGTGGTGTAACACCTTTATTAGGTGGGCCCCACATTATTATTGATTTTAATTTGACTATTGAATCATATAAATTGAGCATACTAGTGAATTTCATTATTTATCATTATATTTTTTTTATTTGATCTTTATGATTGATGTATAGATCAGTTAGTTATTCTACTGTAAAATCTAACAGGTGGACCCCACATTTCATCCCAAAGGTTTTATGACAGAACCCTCTCACCAATGTCTCTTGTTTTTTCATTTCGTGTGGCCCACTTGAGTTATAGATCAAGCTATATTTTAAGACCTAGGTCTAACATTGGGAGCTGCATCTAATGAATCTGTTGGATGACCTTCAAACATTTCAGTGAAAACCCACAGATGGAACATGTGTAATTACCATGAAGAACACTGAAGAATACCAGGTGCAAAAAATCAGGCTCAGGTGGGCCACACTTCAGAAAACAACGGCCAGTAATGTGATTCAAAATACAAGTGCCCCACAACTGTAAACACGTGGCACAATCGAGAAATTACACCTAGAAGATATTACTAAACATCTGATTTTTCACCTTAAATTTGAACCAATCATTATTTTTCTTTCAACCGTCCATTTAATATCCATTAATTGGATGGTTCTTTTTCACTCACAATGGGACCCAAAATTTGGATGGCATCAATAACAATTCTTTCAACCGTCCATTTCATTGCTATTAATTGGATGGCTATTTTCCACCCACAATGGGACCGAAAATTTGGATGGCATGGATAACCTTATATAGGTGCCAGATGAGTCGGGTCTGATCGGATCCAGGGGTGTTTCCCAACCTAACCGTTTTTTTTTAGATATTAGCCTTAGGTGGATATTTAAATTTCAGTTAATTTAGTTAGTTATACCAAATTGGAGGTATCTTAAGCGTATGGATTATGGTTTTAAAACATAGGCAAATCTGTTTGGTACTGAGTCGACTCAGGACTCGGCCGAGTCAGTACCCTATTTTCAATCCTGACTCATGGGACTTGATATTTCCAATTCTAACTCATGGGTCTGAGCCAGATGGTCTTGTTAGAGTATGTTAGACCTAGACCTGACTCAATGTTCCCATTTCAGATCCAGACCTGGCTATTATCTGGGTCAACCCAACCCACTTACACCCCTAACTACTTCAACACCCACATATAAAAATAAATATAATAAATAAAAGTATAAGCAAATCAATTGAGGGAGGGTCTGTACTCCTCCCTTTGAAAGAAAGAAGAAAAAAACACTTTATGGTGTTAGTTTTATACCATTTAGCAACTCTTCAACCACAAACATGTGGCACAGTCGCATGGCAATCCAGACCATCCAAGGCTCCAAATCATTGACCAACGGTTGTTGGAGGATAATTAAGAAATTACACCAAGAAGACAATACTTACCATCTGATTTTATTTTTTTTCATGTTAAATTTGGACTAATCATTATTTCGCTTTCAACCGTCCATTTGATAGCCATTAATTAGATTATTATTTTCCATCCACAATACAGGACCCAAAATTTGGATGGCGTGGACAACCATATATTGGTGCCGCATTTTAGGAAACGAATCACCACCATTTACAAAATGGTGCTAAACTAAGCTAAGAATCTGACGCTTCATTATCAAGGATGCCTTGTAGCCAATAATTCAATAATATTTTTTTTATTAAAATACTAAAAATGGTTTTGGATAAATGGTTTTTTAATACAGTGGTACACTCAAAAGTCAAAAGATTCCTACTATTATGTTACAAGACAATCCGCATGTTTCAATCAAGAATTCCGTAGTGCTGTAATATGAATTTGGGTCATTTTCTAGTGATCAAAACTATTTATATGATGATTCTCACTTTGTATGGTGGAAATTTAATCTATAAAAGCATTTAATTGAATTATCTCAATCCTATGAAAATTGGGTTCTTTTCATTTAAGGATTAGTGGTCCACCTTTAAAGGAAACCCTATCAAATAAACGATTTGGATCATTGAAAAATGTTCAAAAACTAATGGTTAGAGTCTGGCCTATCATATTGCAACATGTGGAGATGTATATAATCAAAGCTCTTTAATCAAACCCTACAATATTAAAAATGGATTTTTCATATTTTTTGGGTTTTAAAAAAAATTATATTTTAAGAGACTTGAAATTCAAGCAATGGTTTCTTTTGGCAGTGAATGGAGAGATGCTTCACATGCCACCATTGCCCATGTGCAATTTCCTTTTCTTTATTTCTTTATATTTCCTTTTGTTGGGAAGATTGTGGTGATTGTTGACTTCTTTTCTTTAAGTGGTGGTGACTGGTCGATAACGCATGTGTAGTGCGAAAGATACAGTGATCAAATGATCCTAACCACCCAATTGATGCTTATTGAATGGATGGTTAGAAAGAAATTTTCCAAGTCTCCTTTCGATGGATGGTGATGGTTCTGTGTATTTGATTTGATTTTGGGTTGTGGTCCATGCCGGTGAGACCCACAATTTCGGCGGTCCAGATCATTGAAATTGCATGCCACATACGCATGCATGAGTCCATGGCATCACCAATAAACAATTAAAGATAAAATCAAAGAGGCTTTATTCAACCATTATGATTTTTGGGCCATGCTATCTCCGTGATGGGGCGCACAATCTGTACAGTCCGGATCGTTGTAAATATAAGCCACATGCCAGGTGACAGAATTGCGGCATCCTCAAACTGGTGGTGAACTATCACTGTAATCTAATCTCCCATTATTCTCTCTTTCCTTTATTTGCCACCCTCTTTCTTCTTTCGGTTTTCTACCTTGAGGTGGGCCCACATCATGGAGTAGGCTTTGAAAAAAGAGAGACAGAGAGCTTTAGATGGCTGGATTGGAATTTGGAGATATCATGTAACTGGAAAGCTTAAGGTGTCAACAACACTCATCAGTGTGACGCATCACAAGGACAAAAATAGAAATTGAATCCTCCAATCAGTGGGGCCCACTCAAAAAAAAATAAAAAAAAAATCTTTAATACTCTGGCAGAGAGTGATGGATGATACGCAGGCAATTAGAAATTATATAAAGATTGCATGCATGGCCTACAGGTTAGTCGAATTAAACTGTCCAAATTATGGTTTGGTGGGCATTTAAAAATATTCAATGGTCCTATTTCGCATAGAATGGCCCACTAATCAGAGGTTAGGATTTCAACCAATCTGATTTTGGAATCGTGCCTTAGTGACGATAGTTTCCACATTTTAGTAAGTTTTTAACTTTAGATAATGTGTGCCACGTGGACAACTTTTGACAGCCTGCGTATCAAAATTCATACGTTGCCTGTGTATCACGTAACTTCGCTTTCACAGCGACTTTCTCTCGCGTGCATCACGCCATGCAAGCATGGGCTTTTGATGGTCTGGGCCCAAATCCAGCCCACGTTAGATGGACTTGTTCTGGGCCTTATGGCCTGTGGTTAAGATAAGTCCTGACATGGGCCTGATTTAACCCGTCCAACGATTACACACCAACATTATAATTCGAAGAACAAAAAATACAGCGGATCTAATAGTAAGGTGAGCCGGTCCATTCAAAATATTTCAATTTAAGTGTAGCCCATCTGATGATTTAATTAACCCTTATGTTTTATTCGTGTTATCAGCATTGTTGATTGTATACAATTAATGGATTGGATGTTATACACATACCATATGGACTCTACAAATCTTGAGTTTCACTATTTTTAAAGAAAAAAATTAAATGAGAGTATTTCTGTAATTTCCTCCCTCAAAAAGTACATTTACATAATTTTACTAATCGCTTAGGCATTATTCCGTACAATTCAATTCCTTGAAATAATTTCTGGAAAAAAATCCCTAGATTTTATTAGATAGAAGGAAATGAACTAGTGCTGAGATCACACGAGTTATATATATATATATATATATATATATATATATATATATAAGGGTCAGCTTGTTAGCTATATTGCTCCTAGTTGCCGCAGTTCACTTGAGCAGTTTAATCAATCAATCTGAACGGTCCATTATGTCCATAATACATTTGATAAGCTGTCATACCAAAGTATTATTTATGGAATGATCCAATCCATCTTTGATTTGGCCTTATTTTCTACGGTCACCACTTTTTTAAGCCAGGATCAGGAAGCTTTAAATTGCATAGAAGGTGATTCTTTAGAATCTTAATCAATCCATGATGCGCCTTAACAAATAAATAGATCAAATTGCTGATTTGACCTTTTAACTGTCCATATTAAATATCATTAATCAAATGGTTTATATTTTTCAGATCTCTAAGATATTTGCATGGTATCTTATAAAATGTTCACTGAACCTAATGAACGGTCTAGATCAATGGATTGGACAGTTAAGTGTCCTAGTACAACTAGGAGCACTATAACTTATACTACTCTCAGGGGACATCTCTCTGCCTAAAAAACAATGGCTTAACGACTTTTAAAACCTAACTATAGTTAGGTTTCTATCTCTCTACATGAGAATATGCTTGAAAGTTCTTGAGACATCAGGCCCTGTATCACATGCATGTTGACTGTATTGAGCAGGGTGCAGTGTCATGTGGTCCACCTTTAAAAAGACCTGAATTATTTGGAGCATCCAACTCCACAAATATTCCTGTAGCCCTAAACTTTGTGGGGTACACTGCAATGTCTTTTATATCTACACAATTCATATGTATGACCAGATCATTTTAAGGCGTGAGTCCAAACATGAAGTAGATTCAAATCTCAAGTGAACCACACTGTAAGAAACAATAAGAAGAATGAAGCCCACCCTTGAAAACTTCCTGGGACCATCATCATGTTTATTTTCTATCTAACCCATTAATAAAGTGACTTGAACCTAGATGAAAGTAAAAATACAAATATCAGCTGCATTCCAAAGCTTATCTAATCCTCAGGGAGTTTGCTTCATGTCTCATGATCTAAAATAAGCCAGTGAAATAAATGACCGAAGTAGATGTAACATATTCATCACAATAGCCGTAAGTATTATGAGTCTAAACGAAAATGAAAAAATAATCATTTAATGAAAAAAATTACTTCTTTTATTATGTTATATTTACACTATGTTTTTTCATTAACGTTACGTCAGTGGCTAAATGCAAGGCTTCTAAATTTATCATTGACAGTAAATCTATAAAACTAATTAGCTTAAAAAAAATCTAATGACTTAATCTCAATGCAAGTGGGCCTGTCCAAGAAATTGATGCCTGACAGGTAGTTTCAACAAGTGGAGGCCATAATCCTTTGATCCAAACCGTTGATGACAGTCTCTTATCTTTAGGTTTGATGGATCTAACTCATCAACAAACATACATTTACATTGGATCTGAGAATATCACATGAGAATTCCTTACATGCATAATGGATTTGCACCGGATAGGGCGCGGCTTGGCTGCAACCCCTCGGATCCAACGATGTGGATGGGACCCTGACTGTGGAGCCCACCTTGATGTGTTGTATATCTACACCACCTATACATTTTTTTTCAGATATTTTATGACATGGGCTCAAAAGTAAAGCATATCTAAATCGCAAGTGGACCACACCAAAGGAAACAATGGTCATTGAACATCCACCATTAAAAACTTCTTAGGGTCCACCATAATGTTTATTTGCCATCCAACAACCTATTGATAAGGTCACACATAGCTGGATAAAGGGAAAACACAATTATCAGCTTGATCCAAAACGTTTTTGAGCCACTAAAAGTTTTTAATGGTCATTCACCAATATTCTTGTTATGGGTGTGGTCCACCTGAGATTTAGATCTACTTCATTTTGGGGCCCATGCCATAAAACGATAGACAGACGGTGTAGATATTCAACAGATACATCTTGGTGGGCCCCACGGTCAGGGTCCCACCCATATTGGTGGACCCCGGCCCGCTTATTCATCGGGCTCAGAAAATACCCATACCCGGCCAGTGTTGGGCCAGGCTCAGGTACCCATCGGATCTACCCGACCAACAGACATCCTTAAATGAGTACCAGCCGCATGATGACACTAGGCATGGGCCCTACCTATATTCTCAATATCGAGGCCCAGGCCCAACCATCACAACCGTTGGTGGGCCTTATCTGAACTGAACAATGTTCAATCGCCCAAATCCGGCCCATTGGAAATTATGTGTGGCCCAAGCCCATTGACGGCCCATTTACATCCAAGGAACATTACAAGCAGGAGAACTCTATTATGGTACACGTGCACCAGAGACTCCATGTTACACGCACTGTATGTTTGCTTAAACTGCTCAAAAAAATCATTTAAATCACACCAAAAGTACATTTGTTCGTTGAATTTGGACCGTTGATTATTTTTTGAATTTGGACCGTTGATTATTTTTCTTTTGACAGTCCATTAAATGTGTCCGCGATATTGGGGTCCTGGACTCTTTTGTTTTACATTCATACTCTTCCCTTAAATGACTCATTAAGGCCCCATGTTTGGACAGTCAAACAATCAGTGCATGCATTAATATAAAATGCCATACTCCGGCAGAGCATGGGATTATCCAGGGTGGCAACTGCAGGGCCAGGGCCCACCTGGGCCCAGCCAATGATGAACGGCCAGCATGCTCCAATCATCAAGGGGCCCACCATTTATATAGAAAGAATGAATCATGGAATCCAGTCTCAGGTTTTGAAATCGTCCAGATAATGTCATTGATCTTCAATGCTCCACTCATTAGTGGGCCATTGTGATGAACGGTTTATACTGGCCTTGAAAACCAATGAGTGGGAACAACTTGGAGTCTTTTTTTAGGGGTGGCCCCACAATGTACGGCTCTAGATCGGCCTCAGTCCAATCATCTTAACCGTCCATCTCTGTGGACCATCCCACAAAAGCAATTTATTTGTTTATTTATAGAGATGGGGATCAGATTCATGCAAGGCGGGCATAGGCCATCCCAAGCTGGACACGTTGACAGCCCTAGTTAGGGTTTTTTTTGGAGCTGATTAGGGTTTACACTTACTGTGGGCCCACTTTCATGATGTGTTGTATACCGACTCCATCCATCCGTTTCTTCATCCCATTTTAGGATATTGTCTTAAAAATTAAGTAGATCCAAATCTCAGGTGGAGCACGCCACAAGAAACAGTTCTGATTGAGTGTCTCACCGTTAAAAATTCCAAAGGGCCGATTGTAAGGTTTTCATAATGTTTAGTTTCCATCTAAACTGTTGATAATGTCAAGAGAACTGAATGAAGGGAAAATACAAAGATCAGATTGATCTAAAGATTTTTAGCCCACAGAGTTTTTAGTGGTCATTCATTGCTTTTTCTAGTGGTGTGGTCTACTTGAGATTTTTATCTTCCTAAGGTTTGGAATCTAGTCTTAAAATGAGATGAAAAAATAAATGGACGGCGTAGATATACAACAAATACATTAAAGTGGGCCCCACACAGTTATTGCAACACCCAACACCCACTAAGGTGTTACCCAGGTAATGCCAGCTCATTTTATGGCATGAGCATAAAAATGAGGCAGATCCAAAGCTTAAGTGGACCACCACAAAGGAAATAGTGTGGAAGGATGGCACCCAAATTTAAAACTTTCTTAGGCCTTCTATAATGTTTTCATAAGGTCAAGCACACTTAAACGAAGGGAAAACACAAATATCAGCTTGACCCAAAATCTTTGGGTCCTAAGAAGTTTTTAATGGTTTGTTCAATTCCCACTGTTTCCTATGGTATATCTATTGGAGAGTTGGATTTGCCTCATTTTTTTGACCGTGCCTTTAAATGAACAAGTCGGATGAATAGAGTGGATGAAACACGAATATATTGGTAGGCCCCTCATATCTTAGCCACATCATGTTGTCCGGCGCCACCAGGGGTTGTGGACTGGGGCTGTTGAAGGGCCGAGTTTGCACCTACCCAAATCAAATTTTTGAATAGGATTAATCCATAGCCCACCCTAAATAGTTCAAAATCTAGGGCTGTAAATGGGACAACGGAATTGATCGGATACCCAGAGCCGACTAGGACTTAATCCATTTATTAAATGGTACAAGTCTAGGTCCACAAAATACTTACATACCTTGACAAGTAATATGGGAAAATAAGAAATTAAATGAACCTCATACTCAGCTAAGAATACAGGACACCATGGAATCCAAATTGACAAGCCGACAATGATAGAATTAGTGAAGTAAGATGTACTTGGATTGCATACAAAAATCTTTTACTAAATTTAATTTTTATTATTAATTGTCATTAATTAATTTTGGTATAAAATCAAGGTGACCTAGACCTATTAGACCCACGAAACCATTAGACCGGTTTATAAGTGGGTCTGGTTTAGGGTTTGTATATTGACTCATTAGGCCCGCCCCATTTATAAATGGGTATGGATAAATCTTCCTCTCCCAAACCCAGACTCATTTAGTAAATGGTAGAATCTTGATTTTGGTTAAACCTATTTTAAACCTGATTCCAAAACTGAAACATATCCAAAATTCAAGCGAAAAAGCCTACCGGCCATGAAATTTTGGATCAAGATGATATTTGTGTCTTCTCCTTCATTCACGTCAGTGTGACCTTTTATAAACAAATTAGATGACAAATAAACATCACTAGGCCATATGAAGGTTTCAAAAGCGTCATTATCGGCATTGTTTCTAGTGGTGTGATCCACTTAAGGTTTTGATATGATTAAATTTTGGGCTCATGACCTAAAATATTATTGTAAAATGGATGGACGGCACGGATAAGATACATACATCACGATAAGATAGGATTCTAAAAATCAAGCATATCGAAAACTTAGGTGTGCCACACCAATGAAACAGTGGGAGCAGAAACATTCACCGTTGAAACCTTTATGGAACTGATTATGATGTTTATATGCTATCTGTAGACACTGAAAAATCGGCGCCCACACTGATGTAAATGTTATGTTTTTAGTAATGGGGTGACGGGCTGATTTGTGGATGTTGGAGTCGCCACTAGCCGAAAAATCTCGAAATCCGGCGGTCGACTAGAACCACGGAATACGAAAGGTGAAGAAAATTCGAAGACTTCCCTACCTTAAATTAACTCCTGGTCTGCGATCCGGGATTCTGGGTAAGGGACCTTGGTTACAAAGAGAGAAGGTATTAGGCACCCTCTCTGCCCATACATATGTATGGTCTCTACTTAGTGTGGTAAACTAATCTCAAGGGGAAGATGGATGTGGTCGGGATAAGACTAGGCACACACGTGGATTTCTAATATGACAAGATCCAAGATTTCGGTAAGCCACAGAGCATACATTCAATGGTGTGTTTAACAGACGGATGTGATGATGCTTATACAAAGACTAAAACAAAGGGACTAGGTCACTAGGAATTTCTGATGTGACAAGATCCGATATACAGCAAGCCACAGAGCATACGTTCACTAGAGATCTAGAGAAGCAGGGTGGTTGAGAAGGAAATAAATGTCATGATGAATGCTTGTATGTAAAAATGAGTGTTTCTTTGGCTTGATCTTAAGTAGGTTAAAACATAAACTAGACCATGATCTAATCTGGGCTAAGCTTATGGGTTGGAAAGGATGAGAGGAAGGTTAGAGGGGTGGCTGAAAAGATCAGATCTTTGAAGGCTTGGTAGCTCCTTCCCTTTCCTTCACTCTCTTCCTCACTCTCTCTCTCTCACTTTCTCTCTTTTAGATGAGAAGATCTCCCCCCTTAGTGTGAAGAGGAGAGGGCTATTTATAGCCTTCTCCAATGGCATTGCTGTAAATTTTAGGTTTGAGAGGGGTGAAAGGTGAGGTGACAAGTTATGGTTGGTTGTGGAGAGAAGAATGTCACATGACACTCTCTCATTTGTCATGAGGGACAGTAAAAAGGTAAATAATGGAGTTTGGAAGGATAATTTTGAAGGAAAGTTGACTTTTGGATGTTAGGACAGCTGTCTGCACACGGGCGGCAGTCGAAGTACCACAGGCGGTAGTTAGATTGTCACCCGTGGCAGTCAGACTGCCACCCGAGCTCAGTTCAGGCCGATTTCATGCGTGCGAGCTTTGTACAGCATACGGGTTCGTCAAGATGTCTCCTTTCAGGTTTTTCAACTCAGAAAAGTGAGTTTCGGCTTGGGTAGAGGGGATTTGATCATGGTACAGGGTTTAAGCGGGTTTATGTGCGTGCTGAACGATTTGGATCAGGGTTTTAGGTTACGGATTGGGACTTAGGGGACTCTGGATTAGGGTTCGGTTTAGGCTGGGATTAGGGTTTGGTTTAAAGTATGATCATGGTTCTCGGACAGTCTTAACCTTCTCAAGATTTAACCTGGGTGAGGTGTCTACAAATGCCCCTCTTTGACCGAGGTTGCAAGTAACCGACGATCAAAGCGAGTGGACACCCCCCCTTATGATCAGAAAAAGGGGAGTGACTCGAATCTGTTACATGCCATTGTATCGTTAGTCAGTTGATTGTCTGGGAAAGAGATGACTTACACATATCACGAGGGTTGAGAAAAATATTGTGATTGCCTCTTGCGCATTCATCGCAGCTTTACGAATTACCAATCACAACTCTTTCACGTCTGATTGTTGATAGCATTGGAGGGTAAGTCTGAAAAGTAAGGGCCTTTGTACATTTGTCGCGGCTTTACGAGGATTCTCGTATTGTTTGGTCTATCATTCCTTTGCTACATAATCACCCTAGGAGTATTCGGTCTGTTTGATTGTAAAAGTGGTTAGCTGCCCTGCGTGTTGGTGCGGCCTTACGGGGAACTCACTACGCCGACCTGGACTCAATCAAATTTTTTGAATATCCTGGACTAGGTATGTGCGAGTAATCTTTTGTCATGCAGTCTGCTGATTCTGATACTTTAGTTATAATGGATTATTTCCACTTCGAGTTTGATGGTTCTTTTCCAGAGATGGATCCACTCATTTTACTAGCATTTGTACGACTGTCTAGATATAAAGATCGGACCAATCACACATGTATCATGTACGGATTCAATCATCCACTGAAAAAATCGAAAGAGAACGAATCTTATTTAGTTGTTTGCACTGACCGCAACTGGAGAATATGGAAGATTTCTCAGTATACTGCGTGTCGCGTGCGATTAAAAAATTTTTATTTGAAAACTATTCCCTTTGGAGCTAGACTCCTTGGGCATTTTATTTGAAAATATATATTTTTTATTTTTTAGAAAATATCCATTTGATTTTTCGAGTGGGTGTCATCGTTTGGTTTTTTTTAATTATTTGTAGAAAAGTCAGATGGCCTCCACTAATAAATCAGTGGGGCTTGGTTTGAAATATTTTTGGATTTTTTTGAAAGATCCGTCCGATCTCACGGATGGCCGTGATCATCCGATTTTTTATTGTTCAAAAAGTCTGATGGCCTCCACTAATAAATTAATGGGGCGAAAAGCTTAGAAGAAGCGGACCCTTTTAAGGCTATACTTACTAGGGATTTATTGTGTACTTATTTTTAAAAAAATTTTGAGATTTTTTGTAAAGATTTTTTCTTAGAGATTTTTTGAAAAAGGAGGTTATTTTGGTAAGTTTTGAAGACTTGGAGACTATTTTGGTGATTGTTGAAGACTTGGAGACTGTTTCGGAAACTTTTTAAAAATTCGGGACTATTTTTGAAAATTTTTGAGTGCTTGGGATTATTTTTGAAAATTTTTTGGGTATTGTCCAGTGGTTAGAGGCAAAAAATAGTTGCTTGCAACTGCCCTAGGGGACAGCCGGCTAGAGGCAAAAACCACTGACTTTTTTCTCCCATTCTGTCTTGTCAGCGCTGCATCAATGACACAGAAATGGTAGGTCTTATAAGCGGTGGTTGGATTACCGCAGGCGGTAATCGGGGTGCCACCTCCGTTCATCTTTTCTTCCAGCGACCGTCTCTTCTTCATGTTCATTCTTGTTGACCTTTTTAGACATTCTTTCCTGTCCTTGTTCGTCCGATCACCTCATTTATCCATTTCTCCTTATCCCCTTCTCTGTCTTCTTCTCCTTTTGTCCTCTTTTTCTTTTTGGGGCTAATTATGGCCAGCTATGATGGGAGTATCGATGGGATCATGAATAGTGAGGGGGTTAGTAGATCCAATAATGGTGGAAGGAATCCATTTATGGAGGAGTTGATGGAGGTTGGTGGGGGAGTAATGGGCTCTTTTGGGGAGATCGATGCCATTTATGGCATTACCCCCTCCACCATTAATGGAGGATGTGAGGTTAGGTTGGATGAGATGAGTGGTTTTGCAGGGTTTGATGGATTCATGGTAAATGGGCCACCGAGATTCATGGATATTGGGACGGATGGTTTGGGTGGTGTGGATGATGTGGCAGTGGTGGGAGATGGCTTGATTGATGGGCCGATGTCCATGGATGGGGTAGATGGTGGTACGGTGATGGCGGATGGTGTGGATCAGATTTCTATGGATGGTGGGGCCTATTTTGGTGGTGCAAGCTGCTTAGGTTTGGCGGATAATGATTCTCTCGCAGATGGCCTGACTCAGATTTTCAGCACGGATATTGAGACAGTGTTGGGATAGGCAGTCATAGTCGGGGCTCGTGGTGTTAGCCCTGTTAGCCATTGGGAGACCCTTGGTGTTGCGGCTCCTGGGGCTCATGTGTTTCAGGCAGCTCCTGACGTGGCGGTTGTGGGCGACTCTAGTCCTCCTACTGCAGCTTTCCATGATACTCTGCGTGATGCAATGGGCAACGCCGGCTTCTTTCAGTACCATGAGATAGACTTGCTGGATGAGAAGATGTCCATTTTTTATGATTCTCCTATTGATACGGGGATTCTGATTATGGAGGGCGTGCCTATCCGGACCTGTCGATTGGAGCCTCGCGATACTTGTTCAGAGCGTTTGTGCCTTGGATAGAGAGCTTGACCGAGTCTGAGATCGTGGAGCTGAAATCCTTGGGCTTTCGGGAGGTTGTCCACTTTCACCGAGTTCGCCTTTATTGGCGACTCTTGAGTGCAGCGCTGTATGACTGGGTTCCTTACCTGAACCTTTTTTCCTTCAATGATCTAGAGCTGGGTCCGTCATTGGAGGAGTTTTCTCGCCTGTCGGGACTTCCTCTTACCTGGGAGCCTTACATTCCCTCATCCGAGCCGGTTCATCCCTCAGATTTGTCCTCTTGGTTTGGGTTTCACACTGCTCTGCCTACCATGAAGGGTGGGGCTGATGAGCTTTCTCTGGTTTTACTGTATGATCGTTGTGCTACTTCCCGGGGTGCCCCTGGATCAGATCGTCAGCTTTAGTGTTTAAATGCGCTGATATTTTATGTCCTAGCTGAGCTTCTCTTCTCTAGTGGGCGACAGTCTTCGCTAGTGCTTTTGCTGGATGTCTTTCGTAGGGTCCTCCACTGTAGGAGCATTATCTCCGTGGTACTGGCGAAGCTCTTTTTAGGGTTGATTGAGTGTTCCCTTGGACGCGCTCGCATCCTCAGAGGCTGCTGCTCATTTCTTCAGGTATGCACTATCTTTTACTTTTTCTTTTGCCTGGCGTGGTCATCTGCTTGTGACCTGAGCTTGACTTGTATCTTCTTGTAGGTTTGGTTATGGGAGCATTTGTTCATGACCCCTCAGCTTCTGTGGCCGGATTTCCGTCGTGGAGACGTGCTGTGTTTGCTGCTTGATGGCCTTCCACTTAGTGCTGAGGTTACGAAGTTGCTGTATCGTTGTATGCTCGCTCAGCTTCGAGGGCGGGAGATTAGCTGAGAAGCTACTTGGCTTTGCCTTGTAGCGCTACTCGCACTCCTCTTCTGTTGTTCGGCCTGCAAGGGCATTCCTCCTATCATCCAGTGTAGTTCCTTCGACAGTTCGACTTTTGGCAAGACATCCCAGAGTTTGCTTTTTCAGGGTTTGGGCATGCCTCCTTTCTATCTGATTTGACTGCTTTATCTAGGCGGGTCTGGATCTCTTGGCAGGAGTCTTTGGATGCAGCAATGCTGGAGCTCGAGTCTTGGGCCCCTCCTCTGGCGACAGTACCGTACTAGTGATGGGTGGCCGAGCAGTCACTTTATCGATAGGTTTCTGGCTGGCATTTAACGGATGAGGCTGTTGATCAGAACATGGTGGGCGATACCGCTTCCTCTTCTTCTTACGTTATTGATTCATTCGAGGCATTTGAGGAGTGCCCCTTCATTGATCCGTCTTTCTTATTGGCTACACATGGTCATCTGATTTCTGAGATCACTGTCCTCCGCCACACATGTGAGGACATGGCTGGCCGGTTGACGGTGGGGCGGCGGTATGATGAGAACATGCTTGCTACACACCGCCTGGAGAGGGATGAGGTCTTCTACCTGTGTATGGAGATAGAGAGGCTTAGGCAGAGATTGTCGATGTATGAGAGATAGGAGTTTACCTGCGGTTCTTGATGTTGATCAACTGCTTTGTCACGTGTGCCTGAAACCTTTATTTTTTGGTGTTTTTGGCTTTTTGTAAAAAAAAAAGAAGACAATATACTTGTAAGAAGATTTTAAAGGAATGAAAGAAAAATTTTGTTTGTGTCAAATGTCAACATTTACTTGTGTTTGGATTTGTGCTTTAGATGATTAGGATCAGAATCTTGGGCTCAGCCCACGTTGTTTACAGTATCCTAGATAGTGTTTTTAAGGTTTTGGTTCCCTAAGAAGGTGCTTCGGATCGCATCCCACGGATTTGAGCAGAGTCTGATAGAGGACTGATCCGTAGCTGATCTTTCTTTTATATCTCTTTGGGGCATTTGTTGCTTCAGCTTCTTCTGTTCCTGCACTTTTATTTTATTTTTTTACTTTTCTTGTTGTTTTTACCCGTAGCACCTTCTCAGGTTTTCACTACATCCAGCTTCTCCCTATCATTTTTACCCGCAGTGTCCTTTCGAATTTTCGCTACGTCCCAGTTTTTTATCTTGCCTACCCCTTGGCAGCTATGTTGTTTTTACCCTTGACGCCCTTTCGGGTTTTCACCAAGTCCGCTATATGCCCGCTGTTTTTACTCGAACCGCCCTTTCGGATTTTTAACTCACCCCTTTTGCTTAGGCATGCCCCTTGTTTTTTTTTTTTCATATATTTTTCTTTGGAGCACCAGGAGTGATGAAGGAGAAGGAGAGACTTCTTTCATAGCTGGCCAGCTGGTTACCTGTCAATCCTTTGTCTTTGGATACAATTGTAAGCTGTATGGGAGTTGTGTGTAAGTTTTGGGACAGATTTTTTTTTTTTTTTTGGGTCTTATTTTGAGACTCTTTTTTCTTCTTTTTTTTTGTGTTTCTTTCTACTTTTTTTTTTCCTTTTGTGGGAGGGGTGTTTGGTATTTCTGATAGGGGAGGTGGTGGATATAGATTTCTTTCTTCTTTTTTTTTCTAGGGGATGTAATGGATACAGCTTCACAATTGTAATCATTAACAAAGTCAAGTAGGATTACTCGTGATAGATTTTTACATTGTCGGCGTTGATGGGTTCAGGAAGGTCTTCCCTTTTCAGATTGGTGAGTCGAAGAGCGCCTCCTGGAAGTACTTCTCGAATGATCAGTGGTTCTTCCCACGAGGGTTTAAACTTTTCCCTAGGGTCTGGTAAGTGTGGTGGTAGGATGCGCTTCATGACCATGTCGCCAACTTTTAAACTTCGCTTGAGGATCCTTTTATTGTAGGCTCGTGCGATCCTTCTTTGATAGCTTTGGGAGTGACTTATTGCACGCATGCGCTTTTCATCTGCCAGATGCAGTTGATCGTATCTTGCTTGTAGTCACTCGCCTTCCTCTACTTTACTTTCAAGTAGTATCCGGAATGATGGGATTTCGATCTCGACTGGCAATACTGCTTCCATTCCATATACAAACTCATATGGAGTTGCGCCTGTAACAGATCGTACAGACGTCCGATAGGCCCAGAGTGCATAAGGAAGCATTTCCGACTAGTCGCGATATGTTTTCACCATCTTCTCCAGGATTCGGATGATAGTCTTGTTAGTAGCTTCAACTCCACCGTTCATTTGAGGACAGTAGGGGCTTGACCGATGGCATTGGATTTTGAACTTGTCGAGAAAATCGCCCATCCCTTTATTGACGAACGGAGTTCCGTTGTCAGTAATGATGGCCTGAGGGACCCCATAGCGGTGATGATGTTGTTCTTCATGAACTTGACCACATGAGATGCTGCGATGGTGGTGTAGGATGCTGCCCCTATCCATTTGGTGAAGTAGTCTACTGTTACCAGGATGTATTCATGCCCATTTGAAGCCTTAGGACTGATCTTGCCAATGATGTCAAGCCCCCATACAGAGAAGGGCCAAGGTGATGTCAAGTTGTAGAGTTCAGATGTAGGGGCATGGATCTGGTTTGCATGTTCCTGACACTTGAAACATTTCCTGACATGTTTGTAGCAGTCTGTCTCCATCGTAAGCCAATAATAGTCGAGCCGTAGGATCTTCTTTACCATCATGTGTCCATTCATATGTGGGTCGCATAGTCCTTCGTGAATTTCTGACATGACCTGCGCTGCTTCTGTTTCATTCACGCATCGAAGAAGGACTTGATTAAAGGATCGCTTGTAGAGGATTCTCCCGGTAATTATGAATTGTGCTGTCAACCGTTGTATGGTACGGCGATCTGTTAGTGTTGCTCCTTTTGGGTACTTTCTGGTGCTCGAGATATTCCTTGATGTTTGCGTACCACGGTCGATTATTTGAGGAGGGTTCAGCTTCATCGATCTGTAAACAGAATGTGGATTCCTCCTGAAGTTCAACAGTGAGTTCCTATTCAGTAAATCCTTTCAGGATTTCTAGCATGGAGGCGAGAGTGACCAACGCATCTGCAAACTGATTCTTGACTCAGGGCATGTAAGAGAATGAGATTTCTTCGAACTCTTTGATTAAATTCTCCAGATAGATGTGGTATGGGATTAGCTTCTCATCCTTGATTTTTCAGTCACCGTTTGTCTGATTGATGATGAGTTGCGAGTCCCCGAAGACCCGTAACTTCTTTACATTAAGGATTATGGCTTCTCTTAGACCGGCGATGCATGCTTCGTACTTAGTTACGTTATTAGTACACTGGAATGCTAGTCTTCTGGATATGAAAACTAGGACGTACTCGGGAGAGTAAAGTATGGCGCCTACCCCACTCCCTTTCAAGTTTGCAGCTCCGTCAAAGAAGAGTCTCCACTCTCCTGCCTTTCTTTCTTCTTCTTCCTTGATTAGGAGGATGTCCTCATCAGGGAAGAAGGTCTTCAGTGGCTGGTAGTCGGGCAGAGAATGTGCAGCTAGATGATCGGCCAGTGCTTGCCTCTTGATTGCCTTCTGAGTGACATAGGTGATGTCAAACTCAGAGAACAATAATTGCCATTTTGCTATCCTGCCTGTCAATGCTGACTTTTCAAACAAGTACTTCAGCGGGTCCATGCGAGCGAGCAGGAGGACCGAATGGGCGATCATATACTGCCGCAATCGTTGTGTTGCCCAGACTAGGGCGAGGCAAGTCTTTTCTAAGCTGGAGTATTGGTTTCATAGCTTGTGAATCGTCTGCTTAGATAGTAGATTGCCTGCTCCTTTCTTCCTGTATCGTCGTGTTAACCAAGGATGCATCCAATTGCTTCTGCTGCGATGGAGATGTATAGGAGCAATGGCCTACCCGGAGTAGGTGGCATGAGCACTGGAGGATTTAGCAGATATCTTTTGATTTTGTCGAAGGCCGCTTAACAGTTGTCATCTCACTCCTTTGGCGAGTTTTTCCGCAAGAGCTTGAATATGGGCTCACAAACTGGGGTGAACTGCGCGATGAATCGGCTGATATATTGGATTCTTCCGAGAAAGCCTCGAATTTCCTTTTCAGATTTGGGTGGTGACATTTCAATAATTACTTTGGTCTTGGTCTCATCCACCCGAATTCTTTCTTCGCTGACAATGAAGCTTACAGCTTGCCTCCGGTTGCACCGAAGACACTTTTGCGGCTTGAGTCGGAGCTTGAACTTCTCTTGCTCGTTGAAGAGCTTTTTGAGATCCTTGAAATGTCCTTCGATTTTGTGAGATTTGATGATCATATCGTCCATATAAACTTTTATTTCCTTGTTTATCATATCATGGAACAGGGCAGTCATGGCTCGCTGATATGTAGCTCCAGCATTTTTCAGCCCAAAAGGCAAAACCCGATAGCAAAAGGTTCCCCACAGTGTGATGAAAGAAGTCTTTTCACGATCCTCGACGGCCATCTTAATTTGATTGTAGCCTGAAAAGCCATCCATAAAAGAGAAGATCTTGTGTCCAGCAGTATTATCTACCAGTGTGTCGATATGAGGCAGGGGGAAGTCGTCTTTAGGACTTGCTGTGTTGAGGTCCCTGAAGTCGATGCACATTCCGACTTTTCCGTCTTTCTTTGGAACTGGTACGATATTTGTGAGCCATTCCGGGTAGTTGGAGACTACCAAGAATCCCGTGTTATATTGTTTGATGACTTCATCACGGACCTTCGGGGCCCATTCTGGCTTCATTCTCCATAGCTTCTGCTTGATAGACTTCATGCCTGGATTTATTGGTAGATGGTGCACCACCAGATCCTCATCGAGCTCAGGCATGTCCTCATATGAGAAGGCAAAGTTGGACAACTTCGGCTTCAGAAACTCCATCATCCTCTGCTTGTATTCCAGGGAGACTGACCGTCCGATGCGCATCTCCCTAGGGAGTTCCGCTGACCCTAGGTTCACAATTTCGAAATCATCTACCACAACATTGGCCTTTGTTTCAAATTTTTCGAGGGATTCTTCGAATTCGAGACTGCATTATCATTTTTCATATCTAGGGCTTCATCCAAACCCATAAGCTTGAAGTCCAACTCGAGATCGAAATCATACAAGTCGACCTCGAACTCCTGCAGTGTGTGTAAGATGTTTGGCACAGTGGTTTTTGAAGTTTTCTGTTGTTTTTGTGCTTTGAGGATTTTCTGATGTTTTGTGATTTTGAGAAATATTTAATTTTTTTGTATATATGATTTTTTTGTGTTTTGAAAATTTTCTGATTTTTTTGTGTTACCTGGGGGTCCCAAACAGGACGGTATTGCGAACCAAGATTGATCCTGTCCTAGTCTGGAGTAGCAACTGCTATTTACATTGTCATTTTTTTTGGTCAACATCCACGAAAGATTCACAGACCGACTAGATTGTTAGGGGGACAGCTGTCCATGGTGATTCTTTCCCCTTTTCGACCCTGCTGTCCTGATTTGTGTGTTCCTGTGGATCACCTGTCTTGATGACCATGATGTCTATTGGGCTAGGCTCAGAGTCAAAATCTGATTCGACTTCCTCACCTAGGAGCTAGAATTCTTCTTGTCCCTCTGGTTGGTCCTGCGAAGGGACCTTGATGTCTACCCAGTCAAGGGCAGGCCACTTCCCTTTGTCAATCCAATGGATGGGCTGCTTCTTCCCCTTGTGTCGCTGGGTTGGTGGCGGGGACATGTCCCCTTGACTGTGTACAGGAATGAGTCTCCCTGGATTTGCTTGTATCCCTTTTAAGGGGCATTCTTAGTTCTGGATCCTGTGTGGGTGGACCTGTTTCCATGCCCCTTGTCTTTTGTGGTGGATCTGGAGTTCTGCCCCTTGTGTCAGATATGCTTTTGATGCCTCGAGAATCTTGTCCCATCTTATGTGTAGCCAGACAGACTCCGGGTGAGAATGATCAGAGAATTTGAGTTGTTGGAGGTGGTCCTCAAGGGAAATCATTGGGTCTCCACAAATTGTTCCAACCTTGATAAATTTGACGGGTGTGCACTTGAAGGATTGACCCATTTTTGGCTTTTCAGCTTGATCCTTCGGTTTCAGTTGATATCTCAGTCCCTGTCTCTGTGTGTTAGCACGTGCTGGCTTTACTACTATACCTTTTTCGTGGAACTCGGTACGGTAGTTACAAATTAGCCGTTCAGCCAGGGGAATAACATGTTCAGAGTGAGAGGGAGAGGATTTGCGATTAAATTTACAACTTCGAACTCGAAGCTGTGATATGACACATCACCCTCCGCATGCTGGATGTCGATCACAGGGATGTCAGTTTCTGGGATATTAACCGCTACTGACAGGACAGTTTCTAGCTCGGCCAACACTGAGATGATTCGATTTCCCGAAGAAAATTTAATCCTTTGGTGGAGAGTTGAGGGAATGGCTCCAACAGCATGTAGCCACGGCCGCCCCAACAAAAGGTTAAACGAGGCAGGGATGTCGATGACCTGGAATGTGATAAGGGTTAGGTCTGGTCCGATTTGTAGTTCAAAGTCAATCTTTGCCTCAACCTACCTTCAGGAATTATCGAAGGCTCTGACACTCATGGTGCTAGGCCTGAAAGAGGATGGTTCTATCCCTAACTGTTCGACAGTCCTTAAAGGGCAAACATTAAGGCTAGATCCATTATCAATGAGCACAAGTGGGACTTTGAAATTCTTGTGACGAGCCACTATGTTCAGTGAGCGCCCATGCTTGCGTCCCTCAGGTGGTAATTCATCATCGCAGAAAGTGATGGCTCGTGGTGCGAGGAGTTGTCCAATCATACTTGCCACCATTTTGGAGGGTACGTCAGGAGAAATATGTGCATCATTCCAAGTCTTTGCAAAGATTTCTCGATGCAATCTTGATGTGCATAGGAGTTCCCAAATGGATATTTGTGTCGGAATGGTTTTTAGCTGGGCTGCTATGTCATAAGCAGCGTCAGTTTTGCAGGTAGTTCCCGACATAGTTCCTCGAGTTTCCTTTGGATTCTGGTTATCTCTCCTGAAATATCTCTCATTGTTGCCCACCTCAGCACATTCTGGATAATGTCATGGAACTGCCTTCGGGTTGTAGGATGGAACCGTCTTTCCTTCCAAGTATATTAATGGTTCCTTTGGTTGAGGGGAGGTAACCGAAACAGTTTGTGGTGGACTTGGTGGTTTCTTTTGGGATACCACCAAGTTTTGGAAAGATTTCTCTTCTTCTTCTTGATATGTCGAGGAGGTCTCCTGGCCATGTGTCAGTTGGTGAGGCATTAAGAATTTTGGACTTTGAACTGGGGGTGCTCCTTGCAAAGTCAGCGAAGCTAAATCAGGGAGACCTATTGGGAGAATGACAGGTTCAGAATTTGACCTTTTTGGACATGCGGGGTGTGTCCCTTGAGAGGCAAGATGCTGCAAGTGTGACCTGTTGGGTGCGGCTTCGAGGGTCACGAGTGGTTGAACTGCCGGTGCTGCTTCCAAGAATATTAGAGGTTGTGTTGCTAGTGCTGCCCCAAGGATTGCTTGTATGGAATGATGCGGGGAAGGGTACATGGACTGTCCTCCTTCAATGTGGTTTACGGTAGAGGTGCCGGATGTATTGGGTTCTATTTGATGCGATGGCAGGGAATTTTGGAGGATGTTGACCGGAGCCACATTGTTTGCCTGCGGGGTGATTGCAATTTTCTGGCTTTCGATCAAATCTTGGACCGCATGTTTCAAAGCGAAGAAGCGGTCTGTTAGATGGCCAGGAGCCTGATGGTATGCGTAATATTGGTTTTCATTGTAACCAGGCAGCAAGGGGTTGGGAGAAAATCGCGGTTGAAGCGGTGTCAGGAGTTATTTTTGCATCAACATTGTCAAAACCTGACTATATGTTTGTGCTAAAGGGGTAAATTTCTTCCCTAACATTGCCTATTTGTATGGACCTAGTGCATTCCCCCGAGGCTGTTGGTGTTGTTGTTGAGACGGCTATCCTTGATATCCATGTTGGGCCTGCTGTGGTTAGTACTGCTTGTTTGACTGCGGCTGGTATTGCTTGTCTTGTTGTATCTCTGGTTATGGAGCGTATTGGTTGCCCTGAGTGTTAGCAATGATATTGTTAACCTCTATGGTACGCTGCGCGGGAGCAGTGCCGTTTCTATTCCCAAATCTTACAGGTTTCCCTTCGATCTTGTTTCTTTTGATTGAAGGGGTCTGATGTGGCCATGGGGAAACGGTTCCGGTTCTGATCCTGGCTTCCACTTGCTCACCAGCTCGGATGAGTTGAGAGAAATTTACATAGGGATACGAGATTAGATATCCTGAAATACTAGGATTTGCAGAGTGTACGATCATGGATATCTGTTCCTCGTCATCGATGGGGTTTCTCATTCGGGCTGCCATGGCCCGCCATCATCCCACGTATGCTGACAATGATTCGTCACTTTTTTAGCTCAAGGCTGCCAAATCAAATCTCATTGGAGCCATGTTCAAATTATAGGAGAATCGGTCAATGAATACTTGGGATAGTTTTTCCCAAGTTTTCATTTGATGGCTGTCCAACGAGGTATACCAATCCAAAGCGTCGCCTTTGAGGAATTTTTGGAAGAGCCGTATCAAGGCTCCATCATTCCCTGCTATCGTATTGAGTTCCCCACAAAATGCTTTTAGATGTGCCGTGAGGCACCCGCTACCGTCATACCTTTTGAATTTTGGTACCTTGAAGTTCGAGGGTACCCGGGCATTTGGGAAGGGACAAAGGTCCCTGAATTTGGTGGATGGGTGAACCACTCCTTACTGTCTTTGAAGTTGATTTTTCACCATTTGTAACTGCTCTTGTAGTTCCTCAATTTCTGACTTACCTTGTTGCGAGTATCTTACCCCTTACTGTAAGGCTTGTGCTGCTTCTTCTTCATATAGATCGATGATGGGATGTTGTTGAAAAGAATATGGACTCCCAGTGGTGGGAGGTAGCTGGAATTGAACACCACTCCCTTTCAGAGGAGGGTGTGACGTTCAGAAATGGCTCCCGCTTGGGGTGTCTACCAAGTCCGGGACGTTGCCTCTGTTAGAGGGAGTGAAATGAACTCGAAACTGGCCCCCTTCATGGGCATCCTCCAGTTCTTGTCTGCGGTTCCCGTTAGGGGGAACCTGTGCTATAACCCGATTGTTGTGATGTGTTTAATAAAGATGTACGGGAGGGTTGCTCCCGTTTGCTGGTTGTTGTTGTTCTTGTATCGACTCCTCTGGGAAGGGGAGCAAGGGATTTGCTGGAGGAATGAGAGAGAAGGCGAAGGGAGTTTGTGGGAGTGAGCTGTTCTATACGCTAGGCTGAGTTACCTGTGTATTTGAGGAAGGATTTGACACAAGGCGGTGTAGCAGCTCTTGTACTGCTCGTAGGGTCTGGGCCATTTCTTGCATGGTGGTGTTAGCTTGTGAGTCTACTGGAGCCACTGGTGGTGGTAGCGAGGGTGTGGGTGCAGGTGCTGAAGTTTTGGGAGTTGACTGAGCCGTCGGTTCTTCTTCATAGGTTGCTTGAAAGGTTATAGCTGCGCGAGATCGGGTAGTCATGGTTCGAATTTATGCCCAAAAGAAAGCAAGCCAAAGATGCTCATTTTGTTGTTTTTCTTTTTGTATGAATGCAGTGATGATGTCCCTTGAGATTAAAATATCACACACTTTCGAGTCGGGTCTCAGCTAGTGCGAGCTAGCATGCTCCCCAATGGAGTCGCCATTCTGTAGACACTGAAAAATTGGTGCCCACGCTGATTTAAATGTTATGTTTTTAATGATGGGGTGACGGGCTGATTTGTGGATGTTGGAGTCGTTACTAGCCAAAAAATCTCGAAATCCCGCGGTCGGCTAGAACCACGGAATACGTAAGGTGAGAAAAATTTGAAGACTTCTCTACCTTAAATTAACTCCTTGTCTGCGATCCGGGATTCCGTATAAGGGACCTCGGTTACAAAGAGGGAAGGTATTAGGCACCCTCTCTGTCATACGTATGTATGGTCTCTACTTAGTGTGGTAAACTAATCTCAAGGAGAAGATGGATGTGGTTGGGATAGGACTAGGCACACACGTGGATTTCTGATATGACAAGATCCGAGATTTTGAAAAGCCACAGAGCATACATCCAATGGTGTGTTTAACAGACGGATGTGATGATGCGTATGCAAAGACTAAAACAAAGGAACTAGGTTACTAAGAATTTCTGATGTGACATGATCCGATATACGACAAGCCACAGAGCATACGTTCACTAGAGATCTAGAGAAGCGGGGTGGTTGAGAAGGAAATAAATGTCATGATGAATGCTTGTTTGTAAAAATGAGTGTTTCTTTGCCTTGATCTTGAGCAGGTTAAAACATAAACTGGACCATGATCCGATCTGGGCTAGGCTTATGGGTTGGAAAGGTTAGAGGGGTGGCTGAAAAGATCAGATCTTTTAAGGCTTGGGAGCTCCTTACCTTTCCTTCACTCTCTTCCTCGCTATCTCTCTCTCTCACTTTCTCTCTTTTGGATGAGAAGATCTCCCCCCTTAGTGAGGAGAGGGCTATTTATAATCTTCTCCAATGGCATTGCTGTAAATTTTGGATTTGAGAGGGGTGAAAGGTGAAATGGCAAGTTATAGTTGGTTGTGGAGAGAGGAATGTCACATGATACTCTCTCATTTGTCATGGGGAGGGGGGGCGGTAAAAAGGTAAATAATGGAGTTTGAAAAGGTAATTTTGAAGAAAAGTTAACTTTTGGAAGCTGTCTGAACACGGGCGGCAGTCGAAGTACCGCAAGCGGTAATCAGACTGCCGCCCGAGCTCAGTTCAGGCCGGTTTAGTGCATGTGAGCTTTGTACAGCGTGTGGGATCGTCCAGATATCTCCTTTCGAGTTTTTCAGCTCAGAAAAGTGGGTTTCAGCTTGGGTAGAGGGGATCTGATCATGGTACAGGGTTTAAGTGGGGTTATGCGCTTGTTGAATGATTTAGATCAGGGTTTTAGATTGCGGATTGGGAGTTTGGGGACTCTGGGTTAGGGTTCGGTTTAGGCTGGGATTAGAGTTTGGTTTAAGATATGATCATGGTTCTCGGACAGTCTTAACCTTCTCAAGATTTAACCTGGGTGGGGTGTCTATACTATCCAAATGTTTATAAGGTTATTACCACTTAGATAAACTGTAGGAACAAATATCATCCTGATTTTTAAAATAATAATTAAAAAAAAATAAAAAACTTCTCTCACCCCAAGCATTCAATCCCCACCATTCAGTATGGTATGGCTCACATGACTTTTGTATCTGCCTATTTTTAGAATCATGTCCTGTTATGGTCTTTCAAAACAGATGGACGGAGTAGATTTTCTACAGATCTATGTGGGCCTCAAAGTGGACAAGGTTTTCCAGGAAAAGGGTATCCAGGGATTGGATAGGTAGGGACTTTGTTTGGTACTGTTTGGATGGTAGACTGTTGTCAATGTTCAAAGGTGAAGATCCAAACGGTCTTGTCTCAATATGTCGCAGATCCACCTCCGATCTGCCATATGGCTTTTCTTCCCTGAGCCAGACCAATTCATTTTTGCAATATCTTTAAATGGTGGTGACTCTTCAACCGTACACGTGGCATTTTTGTGAAATTCATTCGAGGTCCCTAGCCCTAAAGGTGAACATTCCTCATCCATTGATCAGGTGGGCCACACATGTACCAAGAAATCCTACCATTAGAAAAATGACAACCATTAGATGGACTGGCCCGAAAATAGATCGGGCCGTATGTACCAGACCCGAACCTAGTCAGTGCTCCATGCTAATGGGTCCGAATCCTTATTTGACAATGTAATTGGGCTTTGTAGTGTATGCCCGAGCCCGGGACTTATCAGGTCCGAAAACTCGGACCTAGGCCATGACCATGATGCCTATTGGTCAAACTTCAATCTAGTAGGGTTGTCAACGGTTGGAATTGGATAGGGCCATCTACAAAGAAAAAACCAAGCCCAATAAGGCCCATGTTTCAAATAAATGGGCCACCGGCCCATGATAATTCTGCATGGGCTGGGTGGGGCCCGCCACTATCTTTTGTGCCAGATCTGGACTGTTCATTAGGTGGGCCCAACCGTGCATTCACTGACAAAAATACCCTTGAAAACTTAAAAGGGCCAGGACGGGCCGATCGGGCTGGGATGGTGGATTCTTAGTCAAACCAAGCCCGGCCCAATAATATGTGGTCTCAATTTGTTGGCCCGCTGACCTAGTGCGGGCTAGCCCGAAAGCCCAACAGGCCAAGCGTGGGGTCCACAGTTCAATCCAAGCCGTTAGTGTGGTGTGGTGTGACAATACTAAGAAAATCTCTCCTATTGGAAGATCCTGGCTGTACAATGTTTTGCATTTTATAGTGGTTAAATGTGGACCATTGCTGCAACTTCTTCTTAATAGTTTATCTTTTGACCACCTATTGAAGAGTTAGGATCCAATATGGGGAATGTTGTGATGAAGCCATCCATAGAGGGGCACATAATATCAACGGCTTGGATCACTAAACGATGGGCCCCACTCGTTCTCACGTGTACAACCCTCCCACCCCTCTAAGAAACCGTACATGCACGAGATACCCACTCGATCAAACGGTGCACATCCCAAAATAGGAAATCAGATCCGTTGAATACTTGGGTCAACGCCTAGGGGGCCTGTAAGGGTCCACATCCAGGAGCCGTCCATTTCATGGGTCAATGCTAAATCTGGGCATCGGGTCGAGCGGAACCGAGTTAGGGTGGACTTGACTCGTTTTGGGTTTGAAATAGGCTTGATCCGAACTCGATCCGACTTGATACTGAGTCCAGCACACCTAATTCAATCCGAGTCCAGCATGGCTGACTCGATTCGAGTCCGGTCTGGCCTGGACTGATTCGGACCAAGTCCGATACGATTAAAAGTATTGAGTCAGGTTGAGTTGGTACTGAGTCGGATTAAGAGATAAGGGAGGGAGAGACCGAGAGAGTGGAGAGGAGAAGGAGGAGGAGGGTGATGGTAATGGGCAGTTGTCGAGCTTAGAAGATGAATATGAGGGAGGGAAAGAGAGAGGCCGAACTTAAAAGATGAGATTAACAAGAGATGAAGATAGAAATTTTGGGATCGAATTTATATAGTGTGGTGAATAGGGTTAGAGAGTCAATTTCTGTAGTGTGGTGAATAAGGTTAAAGAGCCAAGTTCTAGATCGAGCCAGATCCAACTGAATCAGTTAGTTTAAATTACTAGCTAACTCAAACCCAACTCGATTTAAATTCGAATTGAGAAAAGCTTACTTGATTATGGCTGACCCACGAAATTCGGTTCATGCACACCTCTGGTAAATGCCTCCACCTAGTCAATGCCTTGGTGGAGCCTGAACCGGTCCACGGCCCATGGTTTGGTTTGACGGGCAAAATCTTCCATATGACCGCACGCGTAAACTCATACCTGTCAGATGATCCTAGCCGACAAGGACTCCTGCCTATTTAATGTCAACCGTTGGTCTGACTTTTTGCCGCCACAAATGCCAACATTTCTCCAATAAAATGGCTGGAGGGTTGCTAATTCTACACGCATAAAACACATGCCAACATGGAACACGTGTGAGAGATCTGAGCTTTCTATCTGGTTGGGAACCACACTTAAATCTTCCAAGTTCAGGCAGTTTCACTCCTCAGGTGGGCCACAATATACAAAGTAACCTGATCGTTATCCGTCCTTTGATTTGTACGATGTGGCCCACCTAAGGTGTGAAACGGACTGATTTTTAGGTAGGAAGATCTAAACAGTGATCCCACCTGATGGAAGGTTAGATCTTGCGTACGTGTTCCATTTTTCTACGTGTGCCGCTCAATCGAGACGGGTAGGGCTCCAACACCCGTGTGGAATTAGCTAGCCTCCAAAGTCTACGATCGCCCATGGAATTCTTGGGCTACGCCTCATCCACGGAAGGGCCCAGAAAATTAATGGACAGGATGAGAGTGATCGGTGATCTCAGCATTTGGCCTGAGATCCTATTGTCCCGAACGATCTGAGCCGTCGAATTAAATCTTCTTCATTTGTTTTCCGATATTTTGACGAATTCTTGCAACGTGTCGTGATATTTTGACGGTCGGATGGTATCACACGTGGATAGAAGTATTCGATTTTAGATCTAAAATACTCCTATGCGGAAGCGGATTACGTGTTACCTGGGGAACACCATCGTGGGTGTTTCCTGACCGTGGGTCTTATCGTAATGTATGTATGATATATCCACGCCGTCCATCAGTTTTTCCAGATCACTTTAGCATATATTCCCAAAAATTAGAAAGATCTAAATCTCAATTGGGCCACATAACAGGAAACAGTGGCCATTGAAATTCCACCATTAAAAAAATCCCTAGGGCCCACCGTATTGTTTATTTACCATCCAACCCATTGATGAGGTCACACAGATCTGGACGAAGGGAAAACAAAAATATCAGCTTGATGTTTTGTGGCCCCAAGGAAGTTTTTAATGGTGGATATTCAATCCTTACTCTGTGATCCACCTGAGATTTAGATCAACTTCATTTTTTGGAATGTTTACTAAAATGAGCTGGAAAAACTGATGGACGGCATGGATATACAATACATACATCAACGTAGGCCCCACAGTCAGGGAAACACCCACTACGGTGTTGCCCGGGTAACACGTAATCCTCTCCCCTCGTATGCAAATGCAATTACATGGCTGGGCCCACACCCAATGGTCTTCCAGTCCGGATTTCCCCAAAATAGGCCCTTCCAATTTTCAAAATTACAAAAAACTCCCACAACGTTGTGAAATTGCCATGACCCTGTAAAATGACCAAAATACTCACATCATCGGGCACTTTACAGTTGGAACCGCCGCCGGATGTTCTCTGATGACCTGGCAGTAGGGGTGTCAATAGACCGGGCTCGGGCCTGAATAGTAGAAATGTGAATAGACGACCCGACGCCCGGACAGATACAGTTCAAAATCTAGGCCGAGACCTACTGCCGGCCCGGCCTGTTGACAGCTAGCTGGCAGAGTAGGAGATCCGTCCATATGCACTCACATTACATACAGTGTCATATATTTAACTAAAATCCAGACCGTCCAAATAGTGGGATGCACTCTAATGTGGGTATATGATTAAATTTGGACTGATTTGAGTGTCCTTACCATTGATTGATGGTTTGTTGAATTTGTATGGTTGGATTTTTATTTTTTTTTGTTCCTCAATCTATTGGTCAGATCATGCACTCAGTTTTGAGTTACCAGCCATGGACCCACGTAGAGGTGGGCATTGAGCCGAGCCAAGTTGAGTCAAGGCCGGCCAAACTCGGCTTGGATTGTCCATGATATACTCGAGTTCGAATTTGAGCTTGAGCGTGGGCTCGAGCTTAACATTAAAGCTTGGCTTGTTTGCCAAAGCTGTTGAGTCGAGTTTGAGTCGAGCTAGTGGTTTGAGTCGAGTCAAGGTCAAGCTTGTTGGGTGGGAGAATAATGGATTTTGTTCTTGATCCTCATCCATTGATGAAAAATTCAAAAATCTTAAGAGAATCAAAGTAAAATCCGATGAAAAAATCAAACAAAGCTTCGAATCGGATGAGAAAACCTGGTGGTGGTGGCGGTCCAGGCGGGTGTGCGGTTGGCAGTGGGTAGAGAAAGAGAAAAAAGGGAAAGGGAGTACATGCAGTTGGGTAAAGACTCTAGGTTTTGTTTTTTTTTGTTTTTTTTTTTTTAAGTTAAAACTTAAAACTTATATATATATATATATATATATATATATATATATATATATATATATATATATAAAATTTATTAATCGAGCCGAGTCAAGTCAAGTTGAAATTCCCCCTGATTGAACTTGGTTTGAACTCAACTTGAACTTCAAATAATTAGCTTGGCTCGGCTTAAATCAGCCATACAAGCCGAGTCAATTCGAGCTGACTCGAGCTAAGTAGAGCGAGTTTTTCAAGCTAGCTCAACTCGTGAACAACCCAAGACTCACGTTTTGATGCTTGAAATAGTAAGCAATTGTACCACTTAGATTATAAAATTAGGAAGAGCTTTACAAACTATAGTTCACATGCTTATACAGCATAAAGTCTAAAGTGTTGTGTATGATTGTCAGATGTTTACTTTTTATTAAAAATTATTCTACATTTATAAGAAGTGAATTTCCTGTAACGAAGAACATGAAGATATTCTTATACCCAATGTTATATATGACCCACAAAAATGTCCATGTACAACAAATCCACTTCGTTTATCTATTTTGAAAGACCATCATAAAAAAGGATTCTAAAATTTAGGTAGAGCCAAAACTCTTATGAGCCACACCACAAAATAGTGAGGATTAAACACTCAAGGGTGACCAAAGTTTAATATTTGGATGATATTTGTTCCTAGAGTTTATCTAAGTGATAATAACCCTATGAATGATTTGGATGGCATATAAACATTAAGGTCAATTCCAAAAAATGCTTTAACGGTGGATGTTTTTGTTCTCATGGTTTCATTGGTGTAACCCACTTGAGTTTTGAGTTCTAGATCTCCTTAATTTTTAGAATAATGTTTTATTGTTGTCTTTCAAAACAAATAAATGGGGTGAATTTGTCATGGACATCTTTGTAGCCCGACACAGCCCCAAGCACATGTATATCTCGATGCCCAAGGTCAAAGGCAATCCATATCTATGAGCTCCGTTAGAATCATCAAATCAAAATGTTACTACATAATTGTACGATATATAGAGTGGGATCCATTGAGTTGATGTTTTAAGATGATGAAAAAACCTAATTCGTTTCTATAATATTGACTATCCATTTTCATGCTATTAATCTAAAGATTTGGATGATCCAATTGGTATGATTTATACACCGTGCCTTCTTCCTAACTTATAAATGAATGAATGGACAATTCAGATCGGCAATAGGCCACCTCATGTTCTATTTTAAAAGTTTAGGGACTTTACGAATGTGCTAATGAAAGCTGGAGGTGTATGTATAAACATAAATGAGAAATGCTCCCATTCAATCAGTTGGATGATAAGCCAAAGGTCTTACCTAGCAGATAACTTTCAACATATTATATATATATATATATATATATATATATATATATATAAGCAACAAGAGGACCACTTTTGTGGAAAAATTAACCCCATCTAATCATAGGTGGGAACTAGCAAATTTTATTTTATTTTTTTTAAAAGTCTTCCATGCTATGGTGGACCTAATGAATTTAGGAGGATGACTTATGGATGTTGTGGTCATAATGCGGGCCAATATATAGGGTTGGGTGGATATTGCATTCACGTGATACACTGAGAGTTATAGTCTAACCCATGGGATGTAACCATTTCTCAAGTCCATTTAGAAAGGAAAAAATAAAATAAAATTTAATGGACTTTTCATGAGATTCATCCAATTTTCAAGTATGCCACTACATTCTAGCCATTGAATTAAAGAATTTGTAAAAATTTAAAACAATAAGCTATCTATATGATACAGCTGGGAAGGAATGCCTATGTGGGGCTTATCATGGTGATTACGTGACATCCAATCCATTCATCAGATGTGCCTCATCATAACTAAGGAGTTATCCAAAAATCATAGTATCCCAAGATTTAGGTGGGTTATATTATATAAACTTAGAAGTTTCAAGTATAATTTGATAGGGTAGTATAATTTGATAGGGTGGTTCATTTGAGAGTTGAATCAACCTGTTTAAACAAGTGATTTATTTGATGGATGGCATAGATTTTATGTAAGTTGTTTAACCATCTTCAGTGTGTGTGTGTGTGTGTGTGTGTTTTTTTTTTTAGGTAGGTATAAATGAGAGATACCCAAGCGTCTTTCCCTCTCTGTCGTTGTCTTTCTCTCTCTCCACATGCATGTGTTGCGCAACACGCCAACAGCGTAGTGGGCCGAGATCCAATCTCAGGCCTCACACACAAACGATAAACGGAAATAAATATAAACTAGAAACAGATCAAAGCAATCGAAACAAACCACAAGACAAGATATACGTGGAAAAACTCCAAACTAGGGTAAAAAACCACGGATGCAAACTTTCACTATGAAGAAACAAAGATTACAAGGCAAAATACTAACCTCTCCCTTGGAAGAATAGAAAACCCTGAGCACACACCTTTAGAAATATTTCTTAATATTTCTCATTCCTTAGAATACCCTAGAAAAATCCTGGGAACCCCTATTTATAGTTTTGGCAACTTCCCTTCCGCATCGCGGTTGCGAAAGGACTCCAATCCACAGTTTTGCAGAACAAACTGCGTAACCTACGACCGGTCCTGGCTCCGCTACGACCAGTCGTAGCTCTCCTACGACCAGTCCTAGGCCCCGAGAAAAAAACAACATAACTCGCTGGACTTTAAGTCGTGTCAGGGCTCGAACCCACGACCGGTCGAGCGCCTCCCACGACCAATCGTGGCTCCCCCACGACCGGTCGAACATGCCCCACGACCGGTCGTAGACGTCCTACGACCGGTCGAAGGCGGCCCAATTGTGGCTCCACATTCTCAACTGTATGGAATTGTATAATACCTTAATTAATATAACGACAATAATAGAGTATAAATCCATACATTGGTTAATCACATGGTGAGCCATCCCTTGCCAAGGATACCATGGTGCATGTCTTCAACTAATCAAAATCTCTCATCTTGATAAGGATTACCTGGCGACCCTACTACCGCATGCCTTTGTCGTGATTTGATATGGTGGTGGGATTTCATTGGGTCACATGTTGTAACGCCCATGAAAAAAATTTGAATTTGATTGAGAGATTTTGTATTTCATCTCTCTCTTATTCAAACTTAATCCGTAATCCTTTATCTAATCTCCTATCTTATCCCTCTTTCTCTCTCTCTTTTATTTCTCTAACTCTCTCCCCGTATCTCTCAACCTCCCAACGAGTTTTTCCATTTAAAGAATGTATTGTAAGAAGAGTTATACTCCAACTCAAATATTAATTAAAAGACACCTTACATACAATTGAGAAAGAGAAAAAATTTTAAAAAGCTTAGATCTAGTAAGTTTGTTGTCATTCTTTTATTAATTTTTACGCCTTTAATGTAATTTGACTCGATTTATGCAATAAACGGTGTGAATCGACCACACGTTCATTGCATTGATCTGTGAGTAGATATGATGTATAGAAAATGAAAAGCTAAGATTTCATACGAAGTTTCTTGTCCCAATGATTGATTTGTATGCATCGAGTCAAATCAGATTAGATCTGTATGGATTATACGATCCTTGAAGACAAAATATACAAGGGCTCTAACTTCCAAATTGATCCATCGAATAGGGCATACTAGTCAGATATGGAAGTATTTAATAAGAAAAGTTTAGATTTTTTGTACAATTATTGGTATCACTTGACATAAAAGGTTGAGATGAGTCATCGATGTATGTGTGGTTAAATCTACATCATTCATCTAATGTGTAGAAGTAAAATATGTCAAAACTTCAAGAATCTGGATAATCATCCAGTGGGTCACCCAAATTAATTATTTGCTTTTCAATTTCAGAATGTAGATGTAAATAAACATATGAATAATTCATATTAGCAAATCAATGAGTCTTCTTTGGTGTTTGACTAAAGAGTGAATAATGATTAGTGTAGATCTGCCTAAATTAGTTAAATGAACCCAAGACCCCTAACTAAAGAAAATCCCTAAATTTTTAAAATCGAGTTAATCTGAGTACCTTCGATAGATATTCGATCGATCGATCTAAGTGTTAAATTTTGTGGAACAATCTGTGTACCTTAAAGTATATTTTTTCGATTTGATGGCATCAATCAACAACTGTCTGAATAGAATTTTTAAAAATTTGAATTTTGATAATTAAATTTAATGAACATATTATATATGAAAATTTCAATAATTTGGTCGTTTAAGGGTTTGGTCACGTAGGATGTTAATCAAAAGTGGGTTCTACCATATAATATAATCGGATGAATAATAATGTTATGCATATAATTGATAGGATTTCTGAATTTAAACCAGTCTAATTATCTTGTGGATTCTACACTTATAAATTCAAGTGACTAACCCAACATATCTCATGTTCATGAAAATTAAAATGAAATTATTTTTGTGATTGATTGATTGATGTTTTGATCTAAATGATGTTGATTCATGAAATTGTGTCACATTTTAATTTATGTTTTCACATTTAATTTTTGAAAAAAAATGATAGAATAACATGCTTACTTCTGAATTAAGACAAGTGTTTATGATGAAATCATACATCATTTATCGCATCCGCATATCGCATGGTTGATCCTGGAAGCCCTTGAAAGAAATGTTGATTCTGGTAGAACGTTACTAGATGTCAGTTATACTCATGCCTACTGAAAGGTGAAAGCCTACCCAACGGATAAATGCAGGTTGACAATCTCTAACCTAAGCAGATGGACGATCACCCCATCTGGTGCATTCATACATCATGTGCATACATTTTTACATTCAGTGCTTTATGTTATTTTAATTGTTATGATTATGAACCATGTTAAGTTATTTCACTAAGCCTGACCAACTTATCTTTTTTATTGATGAAAAAATCATACAAATGAGCCATTACTAGATAATGTGGCGCCGAAGGAACCACTAAACCTAAACACAACTCTTGTGAAACATGGTCATATTTGTCTGAAGATGAATTGACAATATTAAACCATTCTTAAATATTTGATTTATTTGTTAGGATAGTTTGATTGACGTACAATACATATTAGCATTGATTGTGGGGTTTCAAGCGATTGTTTAGATTTATTTAATTGAAATATTATGAGTCTGAAATAAACATATTTATACTAAGATATTATAACAAATGAATGATGTTTTAACTTTATGTTATTTGAATGGTCATGAAGATTTATATATATATCTATTTGATTGATGTTAAGTGTTATATATGTGTAATTAGAATTTGACGAAATTGAATGAAATTTAGAATAAATGTAATTTTCATCTTTGATTAAACTGATAAACAGATAAAGTTAGTACACTTTATGCCACTCACGCAAAGCATGTTTGAAAGTTATTAGGTATGTATTCGAGTGACCTAATCTCTAATGGCAGCATGTAGCTCAATTAAATCTAATCATGCCAGGTAGAGCTAGGCATGGAGTCGAGTCGGACCGAGTTAGGGCTAACTCGACTCAATTCGGTTTTGAAATAGGTCTAATCCGAACTCAATCCAACTCAATAAGGAGTCCATCATGCCTGACTCAATCCGAGTTCGGTCTGCCTTAGACTGATCTGGACCGAGTCCGATCCGGCTAGAAGTACTAAGTTGGGTCGAGTGGGCATCGAGTCGGATTGAGAGATGAGGGAGGGAGTGGAGAGGAGAGAGAGGAGGAGGAGGAGGAGGAGGAGGGTGTTGGTGGTGGGTGGTTGCCGAGCTTGGAAGAGGGAGGGAGGGAGGGAGTGACTAGAGAGGAGAGAGGAGGATGAGGAGGGTGATGGTGGTGGGTGGTTGTCAGGCTTGGAAGAGAAGGAGGATGAGGGAAGGAATGAGAGATGTTGGGATCGGGTCGGGGTAGCATTAGAAAGTTGGGTCAAGTCGGGGTCAAGTTACTGGGTAATTCGAACTCGACTCAATTCGAGTTCAAATTAGGCGAAGCTTACTCAGTTTGGACTGACTCACCCATTTGGTTCGGGTCGAGTTGGATCGAACTGAGTAGCAAGTTGAGTTAACCAAATCAGGTTGTCCCGTGCCCACCTCTAATGAGAGCTAATCACGGAGGTGGGTGGTGGCAACATCACTGCATAACATGCTTCCCTCTCTAATTTGGACGGAGATTAGGTATTACTCTTATTTGACTTTCTTTTTTGACGTTAATGTAGGGATTAGATTGGACAATCAATTGTTGTTGAGTACAGCCCAACTTTAAAATTAATATGCTTTGCATGCCTCATCTACATATTCGTGGATGGAAGTTGGTACCAATAAAGGCAGCGTCCCTATCATTCTCACCTAACCGTGGGATTAATCATTCTTATTTACATGAGTACTTCAACGAGAGTTATTTGATACTATGCCAGAGTATGATGGTTCATACGCATGTACTCTGAATTGTACACTAATCATACATGTAATTCAAAATAAGCCGTCCAAATTGTGGGACCCATTTTATATAGGTCATGGCCCAAAAATCAAATTGAATGAACTAACCTCAACCATTGACTATCTTTTATTTTTACCGTCCATTTTATGCGCTCAGTTCAAGTTTGGATCTTAAACTCTCGAGAGTGAGGCCCACTAATCGTACGGTAGTGATAAACTCCATATTTAAAAAAATAAAAATAAAAAAATGAGGAATTATGTAGTCCTGGGCCTTAACATTTGTATAATGCTGAGGTTCCAATTCCATACATGCAGTCCCATGACTCTGCAATCCAGACCGTTGATCACCATATCGTGGATGCCCCCAAAAATCTCTGCTAACTATAAACACGAGTGGGATTATAAGATCCTCTATTCCCGAGGATCAGAAAAGAAAACTCGGGTTCTCATTTTTAGCAAGTGGGCCCAAGGGCTAGCAACCTAGACCGTTGGCCTCTTTCATCCTACCATCTACTGACCACGGATCTCAGATCAGTTGAATATAGACCGTTGCTGTGTTTCGCTTCTTAACCGTCAACATGCAATCCACAGATCGAAAAGTTATCTTTCTCTGCTGATGAAACGTTCAGGGCATGGCCCATCCTTAGTGGAAAGCAGCATACCAACGGTCTAGATTATTGAAAAGTGGGCCTCAGATGCATCAATTGAAAACCCGAGTATAGTACGCAAAAGACCCGAGTAGTGAGAAGTGTACTAATTCCACACGTGTAGGAGCCGTACAAGTCCCACCGTGTCGTAATGTAGTACATGTTTCACATCTGAGCTTTCCATCAGGTGAGGGCGTGGATTGGGCACTCGCCCACCTAGGACCCAGCTAGAGACAGACGGTCATGGCGGCTCTGTGGGGCCACCGTGATCTATATGTTTTATCCACGCCGTCCATCTGTTTTCACAGATCATTTTAGGGCATGATCGTCACGAGAAGGCAGATCCAATGCTCAAGTGGACCACACCACATGAAGCACTAGGATTTAAAGCTCACCGTTGAAAATTTCTTAGGGACCACGGAAGTTTTGGATCAATCTGATATTTATATTTTCCCTTCGTATAGGTATATGTGATCTTATGATCAGATTGGATGGCAAATAAACATCACGGTGGGCCCTTTGGAGGTTTTCAACGGTAAGAGTTCAATCTCCACTGCTTCATGTGGTGTGGTCCACTTAAGCCCTTGATCTGCCTAATTTTTTGGACTCATGTCCTAAAATGATCTATAAAAATATATGGACGGTATGGATAAAATATATAACTCAGGGTGGGCCCACAGAACCCCCGACGTGACCGTTCCTGTCCAGCTAGGTCCCATTGGGGAGCGGATTAGGTGTTACCATGTGGGGCCCACTTTCATGAAATTTGTGTATATCCTAGCCGTCCATCAGTTGTTTCAGCACATTTTATGACTTTATCATAAAAATTAAACAGATCAAAATCTCCAGTAGACCACAACACTGGAAAAAGTGATGAATGATCATTAAAAACTTTTGTAGGTCACAAAAGTTTTGGGTCAAGCTGATATTTGTATTTTCCCTTCATCCAGGTATTATTGACCTCACCAACGGTTTGGATGGAAAATAAAAATTATAAATCTGCTTACGGTGGGCCCGGTGAAGCTTTTAACGGTGGATGTTCAATCACCACTGTTTTCTATTGTGTGGTTCACCTGATATTTGGAATCTCCTTAATTTTTGGGACTACATCTTAAAATAAGCTGTATAAAAGGATGGACTGCATGGATATACAACACATCATCAAGGTGGGCCCCACACTAAGGTTAATGATCTGCTTATCAGCCAATATTGCACCTAAGGTGGCCAACAAAATGAATGAATAAAAAAAACAATAATACTAATAACCGTCAATTTATTCTTTACATGGTGGCCCACATGAAGACTGATTTTTTTTTTTTAATTAAAAGATTATTTCCAGGTTTGCCGAGGCGTGTGAACGTGCAGCAATAACTGAATATTAAAAAACTATGAAGTCAAAGGTCAATTTGGTAATTTTGTCGGATACGGCGACATGCTTTGAATGAGTCATGAAAGGCACTTCTGTAATTTCACCAGACATTTTTCTTTCGATTTCCTGCGCAAGCCTTTGCAGGAAGTTCCTGCGCTGGAAACTTAGGTGGGGCCCACCATGATGTTTGTGAGAAATCTACTCCGTCCATCTATTTTTTGAGATAATTTTAATACTTGGGACGAAAATGAAACAGGATACAAGAGTCAGTTGGGCCGCACTAAAGTAAAAGGTGTGTAGGGAAATTCCTACTGTTGAAACCTATCTAGGTCGACAGTGATGTTTAAATTCCATCCATACCGTTAATAACGTTATTCCTACTAGTATGAACTGAAAATACAAATATTATCTAATTCAAAATTTCTGTGGCCCCACGAATATTTCAACTATAGACGTTCAATCCTCACGTTTTTGGACCACTTGAGTATTGGATCCGTCTCATTTTCTGTTCCACTTCATAAAATGATCTCACAGAACTGATGGACGGGCTAGATCTCTCAAAAAAATCACTTTGGTCCCACCTAGGTTTCCAGCGCAGGAACTTCATGCGAAAGGCTTTCGCACGAAATCCGCGTCCCCTGATAAAGCTTCCGGAAACTACATCGTGACTCCTGTGATAGTCAACCACCATCTTCGAAATGCTGGTGATTCAGCCACTTCGTATGTGGCACTTATTTATGGATATCCAGACCATCCAAATTGTGGGGTCCATTTTGGATAGAATATTTATTTAAAACTAAACTAATAAATAAATCTAATCTTCTGTTTCTAAAATGAAATGATAAGCGGATCAAATTTCAAGTAAACGATCGGATGGTTACTATCACCTGATGGGTGTAAATTTTGGATCATGGTCCATCTACAATTGGTTCAGTAATTTCGGCGGTCTGGATTGCATTAGAACTATGCCATGTGGGCATTTGGGGAGTCACCACCGTAGGACTCTAGCCCATCTTTTTGGAAATTTCTGACATGAACCTGCCTAACAAGAGAAATGCTCATATTCAATCGGTTGGATGAGAAGTTACTGTCCAACAGTTCCTAATTTCCAATATTTCAATATTTTGAGAAATCCAATCCATTAAATTTTTTGGTCCCATCATAAATTCTAATCTCAAATATCATTTAATACATAACATAGAAAACAATGGATAAAAGTTGATATGAGAAATAAACATTGATGTGGACCATATAATGAAAATATTAGGCTGATTTCAGTTAATATTATCCTCATGGTGGGTCCAACCGTTTTAAAAGGTTGGATTTTGTACAAACATTATAGAATTACAACTATCTATAGGTTGGACGAAAAATGAATAATACAACCGGTTGGATGTCAACCTCTCTACGTAACAAAACCTGCGGTGGGCAAATTTCCAAATGCAAAACCAAGAATTTCCTAATGAATTCTCACATGAAATTGAGAATCTCTGATGATCTGAGATGGGTTTTTCAATTGAAGTAAGTGGGCCATCTTTCAATTTCCCAATCAATACCTCATGAGATGGGATTTTCAACTATACTAAGTGGGCCATCTTTGAATTTCCCAAACAACGACGGAAACGGATTGGCTACTCGACCTGCCACCAGCCAATGGCTGGTGTTCGGTGGTCTGTGGGCCCCACCATGATGTAAGTCTTTCATCCATTCCGTCCATCTATTTTTATAGATCATTTTATGCAATTAGACAAAAAATTAGCTATATCCCAATCTCAAGTAAACCACATTACGTGAAACAGTGTTGAATGAACTTCAACCATTAAAAAAATTTTGGGGGCCATAAAAGTATTGGATCAAGCTGATCTTTGTTTTTTCCCTTCATCTGGGTCTTTATGACCTAATCAACAGATTGGATTTCAGATAAACAGTACAGTGGGCGTTAGGAGGATTTAAATGATGGATATCCAATCACTATTGTTTTCCTGTGGTGTGGTCCACCTAAGATTTATATCCCTCTTATGTCTAGGTTGAAGCCCTAAAATTATCTTTAAAAATGGATGAACGGAATGAATGAAACACATACATCATGGTGGGGCCCACAGACCACCAAACATCAGCCACGGGGCTGGTATCAGGGGGAGTAGCCAATCAGTTCCCATCAACGAGAGATTGTGAGTCAAAGAGATTGAAAACTATTCTTGTGGGGCCTGAAAATGTATTGAATTATTTGGATTTTTTGTCTCTCTCGTGACAGACTTTTTGACTTTGATTATCAGATGATGGTATTTGAAGCCATTTTTGGTTTCCTACTTAAAATGGGATGGTTTGGATTTCTCTCTCATTGAGTTTGAAGGAGTTCTCATGGGAAATTGCTGTAGGAGGCCTACCAGATGCGCACATGCTTCTTCTGGTGACTTCCATCTCTCTCTCTCTCTCTCTCTCTCTCTCTCTCTCTCTCTCTCTCTCTCAGTTAATTTATTTTTAATCTGTTTTCTTTGGTTTTGAATTACGGTTATGTTAGTTCTAAAGGGTTTTTTTTTTTTTCGAGATTTTGGTATTGAATTGTGTTCATTTATATGGTTAGATATGATTTATTTTTTTTTATGAGTGTAATTTTGATAGAAGTGATAGACTTGCTTGAAAGTTTGTAGTTCTTGGAATTGAAATATGGTTATTCGAGGGGTATAGGAGGTATGAGGTTTGGATTTTTGAGGTCCTTTTGAATTTCTGTGTATTTTTAAGTAGTGGAGGATATGTGAAAGTTTGTAGATAGTGGTATTGAATTGTGTTTAAGATATGAAATTTTGGAATTTTTAGGTTTGAGATGTTGGGGAGTGTGATTTTGATTGAAGTTTCTGGTTTTTTAAGTGGTAGAGGAAGATATGGAAGATTGTAGCTGTTGTTATTGAATTATGGTGTTTTCAGGGGTTTAGGAGGGTATGAAAGTGACGCAGGGATGAACTTGATGAGGTCGAGGAAAAGAAATAGAAATAATTTTAAGATAAATGAAAGAAACTAGTTGATTGATAGATAGATGAAATAAAGGAGTTTACAACCCTTTGAATAGGGATACTAAGAGTAGGAAGAAATTTAAGAATTAAACTATGACTAAAACTCCCTAAAATTCGTAACTTATTATAAATAGTAAATTTTCTATTTATTGTAAATGTCCTATGTGGCTTAACCACGTTATTCTCCTAATTTTTCTTAAAAAAATTCATGTTGGCTCAACTCCTAAAGCCCAACGGATGAAGAGTTATAATCAAACTAAAACTTACTATTTATAGTAAAAACGGAATTAAACATGGAATTCGGCTGTCGATATGATGGAATCTCACAAATTCGAGTTGGTTGGCTAAAGTAGCTTGTCCTACCCCAAAATCATATGGTACCTCGAGTAACTCACTCCGGTTTGCGAGATATGCCTGTTTTAAGGTTTTGACGGTCTTGATGACTTCTACCTCTGATCAGGCCTTCTCTGATCCATCTTGGACATGAAAGTGTTTGCGACCCGCTCTACATCAAAAAGATTGGGTTTTTTTTTAGATACATGGAGTTTAAATTCTTTTATTATTATTATTATTATTATTATTATTATTTTGTTTTTATTTTTTCGAATTCATGGTTTAGGGTTTAGGGAAGCATTGAACTATGTTTATTAGTTTTGGATTTTTCATGTTGTTTGAACTGTTAGGAAGTTTAATTTTGGTATGAAGTTTGGGTTTTCTAAGTGGTGGAGGAAGAGATGGAAGCTTGTAACTCTTGGTATTGAATTATGGTTATTTCACAGGTATCTAAGGGTATGAAATATTGGAATTGTTTTTTTTTTTTAAAGGTACTTGGAATTTAATTTTTATATGATTTTTTTTTTTTTTGGTTGAAGTAGTAGAAGAATATGTGGGAGCATTGTAGATCATGGTCTTGAATTATGCTTATTTAATGGGTATGGGAAGATGTGAAATTTTGGATTTTTGAAGTATTTGAATTGTTTGGGAGTGTAATTTCCTATATGAAGTTTTGGGTTTTTCAAGTGGTAGAGGAATATATGGAAGTTTGTAGATCTTGGTCTTGAATTATGGTTTTTTCATGGGTATAGGAAGATATGAAAATTTGGATTTTCATGGTATTTTAATTGTTTGGGAGACTGGGAGTGTAATTTTCATATGAATTTTGGGTTTTTTTTTTTTTTGTTTTTTTTTTTATGTGGTAGAGGAATTCAGGTTACAGCCTACAGGAGGATTTGAAAGTTGGGATCTTTCAAGACAGTTGGACTATTTTCTTGTGTAATCCAGATGTGGAGTAGTGTATCTTTAGGTAGAGTCTATGAATGTATGCCAATGTATGCCACTCTTGGTATTGAATTGTGGTTTGTAGAGGAAGATGCAAACAGCTCAAAAAACTTGAAATTGCATCTTCTTCTCAAAATGGTTTATGATCATTTTCTTGATAAGACAGCATTTGGTTGCTCAATTGAAATGAGAAATGAATTGTGATATTCAGTTCAATAAAAAGAAATGACCAACATGGGGCTAGCCCTGCTCTCTTCAATTGGACTACTCTTCAAATTGAAATTGCAATGACTACAGATCCAGGCCTACAGCCCATTGTGGATACTGGATAGAGCATAACTCCAAAATCACTATATATGAATTGTCTTTTGATAAATGACAATCAATAACTTGTTTAAACATGCTTATACTTGAAAAAATGAATAATCTTTTAGGCATTTTTTATTTTTATTTTTTCCTTTTTTCTTACTATTTATCATATTTTCCTATTTTTAAATTAAAAAATAGAAGTATCGTGTAGCTTACGCTGCACACTACACGCTACAAAGGGTTGAGCGTTATGCAACATGCTACTGCTATTTAAAACATTGCTGTTGGCTTATGCTCCATCCACGATTGGGTCAGCTATTTTCGTGGTTTTTCCTCAATGGTATGCCTATTTTTGGAAATTATTGACATTTCTGACCACTACCCAGCAAAACATGAGATGGGCCAATTGCCATAATTGATTTTTTTTCACAAGAACCCAACCTCAGAAATTTCCACATGAATTTGAGGAATCTCTGACGATCTGAGATCGGTTTTCAATTAAATTGAGTGGGCCATCTTTGAATGTCCTAATCAATGACATATTGGTCAAAGAAATTGAAAACTAGTCCTGTAGAGACTGAATTTATTGATTTATCTTTTTTCCTTTTCAACAGAGATTTTGATGTTAGTTAGCATATGATGGTATTTGAATCTTTTCTTTTTTTTTTGCTTCTTATGATGTTCTGGGTTTTCTCGCACCAAGTTTGAGGGAGTTTCCATGGGAAATTTCTTCAAGAGACCTGCCAGATGTGCAGATGCTTCTTCTTCTTCTTCTAGTGACTTTCATCACTTTCCTTAAGTCATTATTTTTTATTTGAACTTTTAGGTATTGAGTTATGGTTATTTTAGTGATATGAGAAGCACGAAAGTTTTGAATTTTTCTCTTTTTTGAGATATTTGGTTTTTTGGGAGTGTAAAGGAAGAAATGGAAGTTTGTAGCTCTTAGAATTGCATTATGATTATTGTAGGGGTATAAGAGGGTGTGAAAGTTTGGATTTTGAGGTCCTGTAATTTTTACATGAATTTATGGGTATTTGAAGTAATAGAGGAATATATGAACATTCATAAATAGTCGCATTGAATTGTGTTTGGATTTTGAGGTCCTGTAATTTTGAGGAATATGTGAACATTATTGTAGGGGTATAAGAGGGTGTGAAAGTTTGGATTTTGAGGTCCTGTAATTTTTACATGAATTTATGGGTATTTTAAGTAATAGAGGAATATATGAACATTCATAAATAGTCGCATTGAATTGTGTTTATAGGAAGATGTGAAAATTTTGGATTTTTGAGGTAATCTGATTGTTTGGCATTGTAATTTGCATTTGAAGTTTTGGGTTTTTTAAGTGGTGGAGGAAGATATGGAAATTTGCAGTTCTTCGTATTGAGTTATGGCTATTTCAGGGTTATGGGAGGATTTGAAGGTTGGGATCTCTTAAGATGTTTGAACAATTTTCTTCTTTAATTTCAATATGAAGTTGTCTTTTAAGTAGTGGAATTTATGAGAGTATGAAGTTCTTGGTATTGAATTGTGGTTTGTAAGGGGAAGATGCCAACAACTCGAAAAACTTGAAATTGCATATTCTTCGCAATATGACAAGGAGTTTTATGATCATTTTCTTGAGAAAGTGCTGTTTGGTTTCTCAATTGAATTGAATTGCGATATTCAGTTCAATAAAAGGAAAATGACCAACGTGGGGCTAGCCCCCCTCCTTTCAAGTGAAGGACTAGTCTTCAAATTGAAATTGCAATCACTTCAGATCCAACTTGAAATGCATGAAATTGTGGTTTTTATTGTGAATTAAAGTGATGTCACTACCACTTTGGACATTTCTCTATGTTGAATTGTATTATTGAAGTTCAGTTCAATTGAACATCCAAACACACCCTAAATCTAAGTTCAGTCTTTCTCCAAATGACAAACATTTTGCTCATTCCATGATTTTATACAAGTCTGCTATTTAAATTCTATTAATGAATTATATCTTATTTATCTGCCAGTGGCATTTGAGGACTCTAGATTTGCTTTAGCCCCATCATATCTAAGCATTTCAATGGATTTGTCTTCTGAAAGGAACTCTCTCTTTGTTTTCTTTAGAGATCCCAAAGCCAACGAGTTGCACAAATTTGCCCAACTCCAATCAAATAGCATCTGCTAATGATACCGAAAAAAGCATCCTTCCAACATCCAAAAGCGATGTGTCATCCGTGGCCACTTTGAAGTCTTTCATCTTCAGCGATCTCAAGATCGCCTCGAAGAACTTCCGTTCCGAGACCCTTCTTGGCGAAGGAGGATTCGGGTATGTTTTCAAAGGATGGATCGACGAGAACACACTCGCTCCTACCAAACCAGGAGTCGGCATTGTTGTGGCTATCAAGAAACTCAAGATGGAGAGCTTCCAAGGGCACAAGGAATGGCTTGTATGTGTCAAGACAACTCATTATATATTTTTTCTCTTTTGGCTTTCCAACAAGGGTGCATTTGGTTGCTCGATTGAATTGAATTGCAATAATCTAATTGAAGAAGTGACTGAAGTGAGGGTGCAACATTTCCTCTTTATCGGACAGAAGTATTGCAATTCAATTCAGTCGGGCATCCAAACACGGTCTAAATATGTGAACTTTAATTTGTTTAACCATTTCATCCTGGCAGGCAGAAGTTAACTACTTGGGCCAGCTTCGCCACGAAAATCTTGTGAAGCTCATTGGATATTGCGCAGAAGCTGATAATAGACTTCTGGTGTATGAGTACATGCCTAAAGGCAGTTTGGAAAATCATTTATTTAGAAGTAAGCTACTCACTCCCCCATCATCGTTTGAAGACTTGAACTTTTTATGTTGTTTGGTTGGTTTTATCTGATCAATGGTTTGCATTCTAGGAGAATATTTAAGTTGTTACGGACACGTTTGGATGCTCGTATCAAATTGAACTGCAACCATTCAATTCAATAGAAACCAAAGTAGGGCTAACCTAGCCCCCAAATTGCAAATAGGCGTTTCAGTGTCATTATGAATTAAAACAGCATAAACCAACTTGTCATTTCCTCTAAAATGAATTGAAAACTAGTTCAATTGAGCATCCAAACACACCCTAAATCAAGGGTTCTAATAGTCTCCTTTTATAGTTCTTTTGTGAGAACTACATTGGAACTGAGATTTTAATCAGTTCAGATCTGTGTCATCACCACGAGTAAAGGAGCACATGAGAGAATATGATATCCCCAATAACAACTCATTGGGAACCTTGATTCTTCATCCGAAGCGATCTTTTAATGTCGTTGATGGCATCGAATATGTGTATTGATGCTTTAGGCTTCGTTTGGTTGCGACGAGTATCATGATATTCTGCACCAAATTAGACTGATTAATCATGAAATTTCACATTATCTGTTGCAACCAAACGCGGCCTTAGTCTGCATTTAGACACATTATTGAATGATTTTGCATAATCAATTCATTTGAAAGTGACCAAAATGTAATTACTTTTCTTAGCATTCATAACAAGGTCATAGCACTCAAATTGCAGTCACATACTTGAAAATAACATGATTGCAATTTTAAGATTGTGATTCAATTCAGTAGTGGATTCAAACGCAGCCTAAGCACAAGTGTATTTGGTGTTTGTAACAGCTTTGTCTTGTTCAAGGAAACATATGAATGTGGGGCCCACTTAACTTAGTGTCATTATTCTATATGATTCAACAGTGTCATGCCCAACTAGAGCTGGGCATGGGACAACTCGACTCAACTCGTTTAGATCCGACTTGACTTGACTCAATCCGAACTGAGTGGGTGAGTCGATCCAAACCGAGTAGACTTCGTCCTATCCGAACTCAAACTGAGTCCAGTTCAGGTCACCCAGTAACTCGACTCGACTCGATTCGGCCCGAAATCCAACTCGGCACTGACTCGACTCGATCCGAAACTTGACTCATACATAATAAAAAAAAAATCAGATTTGACATTTCAGACCTGAGATGGGGTGTAGCATATGGAAAGGCTGCAATTCTGGCAAGTGCACCTAGGTTTTGAGTTGTGATCTCAGCCTCTGGATACCTGCTGCACCCGACCTGACTCGGTGCCAACTCGACCCAACTCGGTGCTTGTAACTGGGTCGGACTCGGTCCGGGTCAGGTCTATTTCAAAACTGGATCAAGTCAGGTCAGCCCTAACTCGGTCCGACTCGACTCTATGCCCAACCATCAAAAAAAAGAAAAGAAAAGAAAAGACCTAATTCCCATTCAATGATTGTGATCTCATTATAATGGGCACAAATCAGTTCTTGGAAGAACAGTTGTATCCCAATTTCTCATCATATCAATGTCGGTGCATTCAGTATCTGTTCTTCAAAAATTCTGTATTTTGCTGTTGAGAACTTGCAAAGCTGTGATTTTGACGGCTGAAGCATTTGTTGTCTTGCAGGAAATGTACAGCCTGTTCCATGGCCTACACGGATCAATATTTCTATTGGCGTCGCCCGGGGAATGTCCTTCTTACATAACTTAGAAACCCACGTAATCTATCGCGATTTGAAGGCTTCGAACATTCTCCTTGACTCGGTATGTCAAAACAAGAGAAAAAAAGAATTGGGGTGGTTGCACCAAATTTTATGAAGTATCATGAAAATTTCCACTCAATTAGGCTGATATAATCATGAACTGTCATGATATTTGGTGCAACCAAACACACCCTTTGTTTGGTTCTTATAGACAGGTCTGTTACATACTTGATGAGGCCTATGCTCTGAACTACAGGATTTCAATGCGAAGTTATCGGATTTTGGCTTAGCAAGGGACGGTCCTACTGGAGATAACACTCATGTTTCGACCAGAGTCATCGGAACTCGCGGTTACGCCGCACCAGAATATGTTGCCACAGGTTATTTTTCTCATCTCCCTCTCTTTCATTGAATTTACAAACCATCTTTTCATTTGTGATTTTGATTGTATGAAAATATAGAGGAATTATTTGAACCTCAGCCCATTGATATCCCTGGTATCCTTGGATTAGTTTGTACAAGTGGGGCCCACCAAATTCTCCCAGATTGGAAGATCCTCGCTGTCCAGTCCGTGGCAGGCTTTTCTCAGTTGAATCTGGAATACTGCTGTTTTCCTTTTCTTAACAGTCTATTTGCTGGCTAATGATCTGAAGGTTAGGAGTTCCAATCAGGAAATTTGTGGGGCCGTCTACATCCACCGTATGGCCCATCATATCAACAGTCTGGATGTACAAACCAAGGACCAAAAGATCCTATACTGTTAACAATCGTCCATTTTTTTATACGGTGGCCTACCTGTTCTTCTTCTCAGCCTTAATTTTTCCGACATCACACATACACTGTGGGACCTGCCTGATGAATGGCCTGAATCTCACAACACACTAGCGCAGCTCATTTGCTGACTTTCATATTTCTAATTGGAGTAAATTCACCTATGAAATACTCGATCATGTTTTTCAGGCCATTTGACTGTGAAGAGCGATGTGTACAGCTTCGGTGTCGTCTTGTTAGAATTGTTATCAGGAAGGCGGGCCATGGACGAGGAAAGAGGCAGCGTGGAAGAGACTCTAGTCGATTGGGCAAAACCATTCTTGAGCGACGGCCGGAAAGTGTTGAGAATCATGGACACAAGATTGGAAGGTCAATACTCGAAGAAAGAAGCCCAAGCAGTAGCTGCATTGGCTCTTCAGTGCCTACATACAGACCCCAAGTATAGGCCTACCATGAAAGAAATAGTCACCACATTAGAACATCTCCAAGCGCCGAGAAGCGCTCCGAGAACACCGCAACGGGAAATCAAGCACTCCAGTTACAATTTCAAGGCAGTGGGAAAGATCCAAACGTCAGAGAGCATGCTGCGGACCCCACCGCACGAATCTAAGTATTCAACTCACAAGCAGAAGGGATTGGTGAGCCTAAAATCAGTTTGAAATGTCGACAATTTCGAAATGTATGAGAGGATGAATGGATGCAGGAATGCATGGAATGTTACAGCTTTTTGTTCACTTGAGAGAAATGGATGTATCAGATACGAATTGGGAGGGACATTGCACTTGTTTGAACGTCAGATATCATGTGCGCCCGGTCGACTATCAAACACTTTTATGATCCATGGTTGAGCTTGTTTTTTAGTTGCATGTATGAGGGGATGAGAGCTTCTTTTTGTATTTTCTATAATACATCCATCTTTCATATGTGTTTTTGATCATCTGATCCATGTTAATTTTCAAGGGTCAAGATTAAATCAATTTACAGGGAAATGGTGTGGTAGAGCCCTCCATCCACGGTACATGTGGCAGGGAGATGAGTGGATTGGGACGGGCCATCTACAGGGCCCCACTGGGATGGCCCATGGTTCAAACACCATTGTCAACTGTTCACCATATTGGTTTCCCACCGTCGGTTTGAAGGCCGCTGATCAGATGGCTAGGAACATCCCCATGGCGTGGTTTTTTAAGGACAGGCCATCAATGATAGGGCCTGTTACATGGACGGTCTAGATTCATACATACCACTGCCATGTGTACGGTGAAGAGGAGTTCTACCATTTCTACTGTATCATTTCCCCTCTGGGTTTTCCTTGATCACAACAGAAGGATGCACACACGGAGGATCTCAAGTTCAACGGGTTGGACCACAAGTAACGCTCCACCCGTATGATAATTTCCAAATTATTGAGTGAATATAACATCCAACCCTTCCAATTGATTGGCCCCCCATTAGGATCATGTGGCAGAAAAATCAGCCACGTCTGCCAATCAGATGGGTCACAACAAATAAAAACAATACCATCCATTGATAAATAGCAAAATGTGTGGTCCACTCAATGAGTGGATGGGGCTGATTTTTGCATATAGATATCCTCATGGTGGGCCCAACTTATTGGATGGATTAGATGTTGCACCCTCATGAAAGGTTGGAAGTTATCCACTAAATGCTCACCTTGGCACCGGTGAGCACACACGTCATGGGCACAGAATCTGAACCGTCCATGTGATGCAGCACCCCTTGAAACTCTATGAGCCCAATGTTCAGCTTGATCCAAAACTCTAGTAGGCCATACCAAAGAGAAATGCAAATCAAGGGAGGAAACTGTTACCTCTTGGGTCTCATAAATAGTGTGTAAATCTCATTTCCAAAATGAAATAGAACATAGATTTACCAAACTTATTCAAACACATACTCCCAGTTGCAATATGAAAATTCTACTCTCCCTTAAAATAATAACACTCCATTCCATATAGAAAAGCTAAATGTATGAGAATCCATGAAAGTACTACAATCAAGAAACTTTCAATCAGAGCCAGCCCCAGATGGGGCCCAACACATTCCGGTCCCGCCCGACTATTGCATGCTCTTGAAGCGTTGGATGGTCAACATACTCAACTCCATGAATCGGTGGGCGCAGTTGGATAGGCAAGTGGCTTCACTATGGCTGATGCTGTTCCCGACACTTCCAGTGATGCACTTATCCCAGCAGACATTGGTTAGCTTTGCTACTATCTGATTGAGCATGGCCCGCTGCTTCTCTTGCTGCACAGTTTGGTTCAGATCGCAACAATGCAAGTTAGAAATCTCAAATAGTTGAAATATTGATGCAGGACAATTAACTACTTGATCTAAAAGCTCGAAATGATAGAGCATGGCGAATCGATCCATTTTATCTCATAGCCCAAGCCCAACATCTCATGGGTTAGGACTTCGGCCGAACCCCTTCCTAACCCCCCTCGTGGGCGCCACTTCACATGGCTTCTGCTTCACACAAGCCACTTGCCTCACACAGGTGGGGCACGCCTCACACAAACTACCCACCTCACACGGGCCGCCCACCCTGAGTGTGCCCCTGCATCCCACAGGCCACCCCACTTGAGCCCAATGTGAAAAGAGAAGTGATCATGCGAGGTAGGCAGACCATCATTGAACTTTTGCCAAGCAATCGTGAGAATTCCATTTGAAACCTGATAGCGGACCCCAAATTGCTGGGACAAGGCCAATGCGGATGGTGGTCATGAGAATTCCATCCACACCACACATGGCCAAATTTGGTGGTGATCAAGACCGTTGGAAACAGACGGTGGTCATGAGAATTCTGTCACATGAGTAAAAGACAATCATGCTGTCGGAAACAGATGTTCCACCCAAGATTAATAGAAGCCTTTGTTAGAAAAATACACTATTCTACTGGTTCCAGGGAGACCCAAAGTAGATAACAGAAGCAAAGAAAATTGGGGATGGGCTTTGTGCAAGCAAGATTGAGGGGGCAGCTTGTGGCACGTGGGTGGGATCCAGGCCATTCATATATATGCATGAGAAATGGGTCAGTTTGCTCATTGGGCGTGCCACACATGTATGTAGAACATGGATCATCAACCATTTTTCTAATAAACCTGTATGTGTTTGGGCCACAGGATGCTCATGACTGGCACAGACAGATGAATGGCTTGGATCTTACACATGGATGCCTCAAGAGAAGTAATAGGACCAAGAAACTCAAGTTCAACCTTATCAAAGATTATCCAAAGGTGAGAATTGGTTGCTATGATCATAAATAAAAGCTACTACCTTAGAGTGTTTATCAATTTGCTAATGGATATCTGATTCGCTTACACCTCCACAGATCATTCGAATCTTCTCGGTCTAAAGAAACAGCCCCTTCTTGGTTGATCGAGCCAACGGAAGCATTCAAAAGAAAAAGGAGAAGCCATTTAGGCTGCAGTTCGAATTGCACAAGCGAATTGGATTGCAAACATTCAGTTAAATCAAGAAGAAATGACAAACAACCACGATATCGTGTCCTAGCATTCATAACGAGGAAGTAGGCCCTTGCATTGCCGCTACGTTCCTTCCTAATGCAAACGTGAAAGTAACATAGTTACAATTTGGAGCCCGGATCCTTGATGTAAATGCAAAGGAAATTACAATTCGTTCCGTGCAAGGGTATTAGACTAAGAATTCCAATTCAACAATAATGCAACCAAACAGACATGGATGTATATTGTTAACAGTAATCATGGAAAAAGACCCTTTGGTCATGTTTGGAATCAGGGAACTGAAAATATGAATTTGGTAAATCCATAAACTTGTGAAATTAATGGATTTTCCTTGGATTTGGATTTTTCAAATCCAAAGTTCATAGTTTGGGAATCAAGCTATAGATTCATGGATTTAGAGAGCATTGGTTGCAATGTCAGCATTTATTACAAGGGAATAACTTTTATTACTTTTAAGAGAGTCTCATTCCGTGGACTTACCAAGTCTTTAATTTTAGATAGGATTTGAATTTTCCCCAAATCATAGCTTTGGGAAATCCACAAATTTGAAAAATCTGCAGTGAAAAGCAAACAAACGAGATTTGAAATCCGTGGCTTTCAGAAATCCCTCATCCCCAAACAGCCCCTTAAGAAAAATGTTGCATGGTCCTACATTTTTACATGCATACCCATTTTGGATGAATAGTTGTTACTAGTAGGTGATGCAGAACAATTAACCACTTGCTCTAGAAGCTTGAACTGATAGAGCATGGAAAATTAATCCATTTTTCTCATAGCCCAGGCCTCAAATCCATGGGTTAGGTCCTCGGCCGAACCCTCCTTGTGAGCCCCAAATCCATGAGTTTCGCCCCCTCGTAGGCCTCAAATCCATGGGTTCCACCTCACACAGGCTCCAAATCCATGGGTTGCGCAGGCCGCCCACCCCGAGTGTGCCCCTGCATCCCACAGGCCACCCCACTCTAGCCCGGTGTGAAAACGCCCCCGCATTAATAGGGTGCATCATCTCAAGGTATTCTAGCCAGTGTGTGTATACTCCAATGACTGTTTTATGCACGGACATTCTTGTAATTTCAAGATGGAACTCTGAAAATGAAGAAGATACATTCCTTTATCTAAATTCTAAGAATAGTAGTGGGCCATATAAGACCATTGTGGGACAAGAAATGCTAAGACCAACTCATGTGAGAAACCAGAGACGTGCTAATGCGCACATGGGCGTGAAATCTGGGCCGATTATCATGCAGAGCCCACCATAAACATTCCCTGGACCAAAATCAGGCTGGTATGCTCATCAGGCCAACCAAATTTGTACACTAAATATAGAATGTTGGAGTTTCATCTACCCGTCCATTTTTCTCATACACGGGTTGCTCACCTGATGAGCGGACTGGCATAGGTTTTTAGGACAGGCAATGTTCATGGTGGGTCCTACCTGATAACCTCTTCAATATCAGCGAATCACCATAGCATCTCTCTTTGAAATATGTGTGTTCACGTTAGTCTTCGCAGCCAGACAATATGTTATTCGAGTATAAATATGACAGAGTATGATACTAATACTGGTATTTGGAAAAACCAACTTTGGGGAAAAAATCATACATGGTTAAAGATAAGATTAGCTATCTTTTGAAATCAAGTAAGTTTATAAAATTAGATAAGAGTTTGCAAGTGCCTGCAACCTCCTAAATCTCCATGAATCATCTTAGCATTTCCCTAGTGGACTATGTACGTATTCATGTTAGTCTTCGTAGCCAAACACTACGTTACTCGAATAAATACAACTGAGAATGCTGGTATTTGAACAAACCAACTTAAAGATTAGTTGTCTTTCGAAATCGAGTACAATGATAGAATTAGAAAGCATTTAGAAAGGCCCACAAATCAACATTCTATTGAATACATTAAGGGCCTGTTTGGCCAGTTGCATTGGAAAGTATTAGGTGGGATGGGATTTGAAAAACATCATTATTACCCATGGCAGGGTTTGTTCCCTCTTACCATGGGATAAGCTTAATTCCCAACTTTGTTTGTAATTCGGTGGTATATTGAAAGGATATACCCACCATCATTTGAAACTATTGCGATAACACACATGCATTATATCTAAACCGTTCATTTATTTTGTAACCCCATTTTATGGCATGGGCTTAAAAATGAGACAGATCCAAAACTTATGTAGCCCCAAAGAAGTTTTCAATGGTAAGTATTCAATCCCCATTGCTTTTTATGGTGGGGTCCACTTGAGCTTTAGATCTACCTGATTTTTTGGCCTATGCTCTAAAATGATCTCAAAAAATGGGTGGACGGTGTGGATATAGCCCACACATCATGGTGGGACCTACACAACTTGCTAATATTGAGAGAAATCAGCACGGGACCGATACGATTCCATCTAACCTAATTCCAAGCTATTCCACTCTTCCCAAACATGGAGTGGAATTGGCACAGGACCAGATGCAATTCCATCCCACCTAAGCCCGTCTAATCCAGCCGGCCAAACAGGCCCTAAGATTATCTTTTGAAATGGAGTAAGGTTATAAAATTAGATAGCATTTGGAAGTGCCCATGAATCATCATTTCGTCGAACACTTTAAGGTTAGTTATCTTTTGAGTCACGGTTACAGAATTAGACATTTTTTGGGAAGTGCCTGCAAATCATCATTTGGTTGAATACATTAAGATTAGTTATCTTTTGAAACCGAGTATGGTTATGAACTTAGATAGTGCTTGGAAGTGCCCAGAAATCATCATTTGGTCAAATATGTTAAGATTAGCTATCTTTCGAAATCAAAGTTACAAAATCAGATAGCATTTGGAAGTGCCCACAAATCATCATTTGGTCAAACCAGCTACAGGCCTGCTTGCTAGACGCCTGAAAATAAGTTCATCTCATTTTACTCAATCATAATTGGGTATTAGAAATCACAATTGTTGGTTATCAAGATTTTTTTTTAATTACGTAATTACAATTAACTAACATGAGACAAACCCAGTTATAAAATTAGAGTGTTTGGAAGGGCCCAAAAATCATCATTTGGTCGAATAAATGAAGATTAGTTATCCTTCAAATCGAGTATGACTATAAAATTAGATACTATTTGGAAGGCCCAAAAATCATCATCGATCGAAAATGCTAAAGTTAGCTATCTTTCTAATTTGAGTAAGGTTACAAAATTAGATAGCATTTGGAAATGCCCACAAATCATCATTCAGTCACATGCATTACAATAAGTTATCTTTCAAATCAGGTAATATTGTAAAATTAGATAGTTTTTAGAGTTGACCCAAATCGGCATTTGGTCGAATATGTTGGTCGTGTGATTGTGTTTTCAACTAACCAACCATTTGGGCAGAACAGAGAATGGAACCCGACTGGGAAGATTGTTTGTTTTCCACATTCCCACCCCCAAATCACAATTTCCTTAATTACAAGCACCAAATGAAACATTACTTTGCAAAGAAGCATTCCACCCATTCCTACTAAAGGGGTACTTTCAAGTTCCAATTACCATCTAGTCCTCAATTTGCAGAAGAAGGGCCCACAGTTCTGCAATCCAGACCGTCAATCTGGTCTCCCCTGCATCGGATGGACGTCATCCCAAAAATGTCCTTCATGAGACAATCCCAACCCTCCAATCGCTATCGAGCAAACAGACAGTTAAGAAAAGAAATGCAGAAACAGCCCACATTCATCTGAACAAATTCCAACAACTGGTAATGACTAGGATCTTCCAATCTAAAACAATTTTGGGTCATCACCCATCCATCATACTGGGCATCAGATGAACGGCCCAGATCATTCATAGAAAACACAAAACCGTGGGGACCACATAAATCTTGCAACACCCAAATAAACAGAACTACCCAAAAGCCCATGAAATCTCTACTACTTTTCTGATAAAACCATACTAATCAAAGGTAATTTTACAAAGATTAAGGGCTAAAACTGGAAATATAATAAAAATATTTACAGGAAAAAAGACTGGAATTGCAAGAAAGGAATACCTCAAGGAGCTGCTGAAAACTGTCAGTATCAAGAGAAGACGAATCCATTGCTTTTCTGGTCTTTGGAAGGAAGTCTCTCAGGCAAAATCTACAGGGTCTATAAAAGATGACCCGAGAAAATGCATGGTATACTTGGGTTTTTTATTTGGAGAAGTGGGGCCCTTGGTTCAGTGATCCAGACCGTTGGTCTGTTGGACCCTATCGTGGATGGGCTATTGTGTGAAAATATGGCTGATTGGAAGATCCCAACCACTTTTTCAGTTGGATGTGGACCACTTTTGCATTTTAAGAAGGGTTCTGAGATCTGACAAGTGGGGCCCATGGTTTGGTAATCCAGACCGTTGAAATCTTCCAGATTGCAAGATTAGAGAGACCCATGTTGTGACTTTTTTTTAATTCGAATGTGGACCGTTGTGTTTTTGTTCGGGCTCAAGGGTTAGAGATTGGGACGGTTGGTTGAGTGATCCAGACCGTTGATCGGTTCCTTTTCCACGTGGATGGACCATTCCCGAAAATGTTTTAGTTAAATGTGGGCTATTTCCGTGTGTTGGCCCACTTTTCATTTCTGACAAGTGCGGCCCATGGTTTGGTGATCCAGACCATTGGTTTTTTGAGTCACGTGGTAGGTGGAGAATGCTGTGAAAATATTCCAGATTGGAATATCAGAGAGACCGATCTTATGATCTTGTAAGATTGAATGTGGACTGTTGTTGGGTTTCAAGCGAAAGATCAAACGGTGAAGATTGACCCGGATCACCAAACCATGACGGAATTGAAAATCCAACAGAAATTGACCACTGTAAACGCCACCTTTTATTCAGCGTCTTTTCTGAACAGTCTTAAACTTACCTTTCCAGTCTAAACATTTCATGTATGGACAAAGCTTTTGACGACGAAAATACCCCGCTCCCATGCACGCACGTTTTTCAAACCATTATTCTTTCTAAAATGTCATTGAACATCTAGATATTATCAATCAACATTTGTCATCTTCCATTTTGGTTAGGATTACGTGAAATCCTTCAAACTGGTTTTCTTTATACACTTCTAATATTCTGATTTATCTCCATTGGGCTATCTGCAATTTCTAGAAAGGTCCATAATATTCTTCACTCCAAAGCGCACTTCCTCAACTTGCATATGGTTGTGAGAGGTACGGATCTTAAAAATACACTATTAGGTTTGGAGAAATATTTTATAGTTACTTTCCTTTGTAGCATTCAACTATAATTCATTGACTACCTGAACAAATTCAGCTAGTAATTTACCGAGGGTGCTTGGTCAAACTTAACCATTGTATGCTTGAAATTAAAGAAGAACTCATGAAAATTAAGACGAGCCTAAGTCGATGACAATTGACCAACTACTCGCTCAATTTCATGTAAAGTTCAGTCACTTTCATACTAGGCTTGGTGAATTTAATGTGAGGCTCGTTCAATTTCATCGGTTAGGCGTAGTCCATTTTATGCATTCCTCATTCAAATTCATATGAAAGTCATTAATTTCATTTGAATCTCACTCAATTTCATATTAGGGCTAGCTCAATTTCATGCTAGGCTTGCTCAATTTAATGCTTGACTCAATGAATTTCATTTTTGCTTCGCTCAATTTTATGTTTGCATTGCTTAATTTCTTGTTTGTTTTGCTCAATTTAGTGTTTACCTCGCTCAATTTTTAGTTTGCCTCCCTGAATTTTCATGCTTCCCTCACTGAATTTCCTGTTTGCCTCGTTAAATTTTTAGTTTATCTCGCTTAATTTTCAGTTTGTTTCGCTCAATTTCATGCTTGCCTGACTGAATTTTAGTTTGCCTCGCTCAATTTCTAGTCTCTCTGTCTCAATTTCTAATTTACCTCGCTCAATCTCTAATTTGCCTTGCTCAATTTTGTATTTGTCTTGCTCAATTTCTTCATTGTCTCACTCAATTTCATGATTGTCTCGCTCAATTTTCAGTTTGCCTCGCTCAATTTGTAGTTTGTCTCGTTAAAATTTCAGTTTGCCTCATTCAATTTTCAATTTGACTCGCTGAATTTCTAATTTACCTCTTTTAATTTCCTTTTATGCTCGTTGAATTACATGTTTGCCTCGCCGAACTTCCTATTTGTCTTTCTCAATTTTCTTTAATGCTTGTTGAATTGCACATTTGAGTCATTCAATTTATCGTTTGCCTCATTGAATTTCAGTTTGCCTCATTCAATTTTCAGTTTGCCTCGCTCAAATTTTTAGTTTGCCTTGCTCAATTTCTGGGTTGCCTCGCTTAATTTCAATTTGTCTTATTAAATTTTTAGTTTTCTTCACTAAATTTCTAGTTTGTCTCGTTGAAGTTTCAGTTTACCTTGCTTAATTTTCTAGTTTGTCTCGCTCAATTTTCAGTTTACCTCACTCATTTTCTAGCTTGCCTTGCTCATTTTATAGCTTCCCTTGCTCAATTTTCAGTTTGCCTCACTCAATTTTCTAGTTTGCCTCGCTCAATTTCTACTTTCCCTGGCTAAATTTTCAGTTTGTCTCATTCAAATTTATAAATTGCCTCGCTGAATTTTTAAGTTGTCTCGCTCAACTTCCAGTTTGCCTCACAATAATTGGCCTAAGTGCCTAATTCGGGCTTATTTTCAACTTTTACATGCCCTAAATTACCTTTACACATGTGAACTTAAAATGTTTCACCTAAAGAAAATTAATTAAATTAATTGAAAACACAAAATTTAGATCTTTTACCATTTTATTCAACTGTAGAAAAAGTTATTGGAAAAAAGAAGAGTCATCTTCATGTCTCATGTCTATATTATCATAGACTTGACTTAGAATTATAAGTCGTTTCATGTTCTACTTGGGCTTAAATGCACTACAAGGACTTGTCTGAAGAATGAGACAAACAATAAAAGAGATGAGAATTAAGCTTTTCTTCTCCAATGACTATACTTTTGTACTTTTCGTGGATGCTAAATGAGTGGTTAGCATTTCACTATTACTATACAAGGACTTCTCAAAAGAATGAGACATGTTAGCCTCGTTAAATTTCATGTTTGCCTCATTGAATTTCATGTTTGCTTCACTAAATTTCATATTTGCCTCACTCAATTTCCTTTAATGCTTTCTGAATTGCATGTTTGCCTCGCTCAATATCTAGTTTGTGTTGCTCAATTTCATGTTTGCCTCGCTTAATTTCCAGTCTACCTCGCTCAATTTCCTCTTTGCCTCACTTAATTTCCAATTTCTCCTTTTTCTGGACAAAAATACCCTGCCTCGGATCACATCATCCTCTCCACTTTTGCAAAACCCCTTTATTTGGACAGAAATACCCCTGCATTAGCATTTTCTGAATTTTCTAAAAATGGTGCCTCTACTGAAGAAAACATGCACCACATGTATATTTTAATATATTGCCCTAAACCAAATAAATTTTTGTGGGCCATTGAAGTATTGGATCAAGCTTGCATCTGAATTTTTGGTTCATCCATGTATACATCATCCCATGAACATGACGGACTACAAATAAAACATCACTGTAGGGCCTAGCAAGGTTTCAACGGTGGAATCACTATTTCCTTTGGTATGATCCACTTGATTTTTGGATATGCTACAATTTTTTGCTCAAACCCTTGAATTAGATGGAAAAACATATGAACGTTGTGGATAGTCCATGTACATTCAAGGCAAGCCCAATTAGTTAACTCAGTACGATAAGAGTGTACTGAGCAATCTTATTTCCAATTTGCAAGAGTTCTCGGTCCATTTGACCTACTTCTCGACAATATGCTTGAGTCGTCACTGACATTCCCGGTGCATGATTGGTGAAATTCCCTGAGCAGTTCATGAATTTAACAGAGAAATGATAAAAATATGACTGGAAATTTTCACAAATTCATGTAATATAATGGTAAATTTTATGACCCGCTCTATCCATTTCATGAAATGCTCGGTCAACTTAATCAAAGTTCTCGTTGAATTTCATGTGAAGCTCATTTAATTATGTATTAGGCTTGTTCAATTTCACTTGAAGTTCATTTAAATTCATGTTAGCCTCATTGAATTTTAAGTTAGCCTTGCTCAATTTCATTATAGGCCCGTTCAATTTCACGTTAGGCTTGTTCAATTTCATTTCATGTTAGCCTCACTCAATATGATGTTAGCCTCGCTCAATTTCAAGTTAGGCTCATTAAATTTCATGCTTGTCTCGTCCAATTTCCTTTGAGGGTTGTTGAATTTCATGTTTGCCTTGTTGAATATTATATTTGTCTCGTGCAATTTCATGTTTGTATCGCTCAATTTCATGTTTGTCTCATTGAATTTTTTGTTTGCATCGTTGAATTTCTTTTGAAGCTCGTTGAATTGCATCTTTACCTCGCTGAATTGCACGTTTGCCTCACTCAATTTCATGTATGCCTTGTTCAATTTCTAGTTTCCTTCGCTAAATGTCATGTTTACCTCGCTTAATTTCCTTTGATGTTCGTTCAATTTCATGTTTGCTTCACTGAATTTCATGTTTGCCTCATTGAATTTCATATTTGCCTCATTGATTTTCTAATTTGCCTCGCTTAATTTTAAGTTTGTCTCGCTTAATTTCTAATTTGCCTCACTAAATTTCTAGTTTGCCTCACTTGATTTTCAGTTTGCCTTAATGAATTTCTAATTTTCTCGCTAAATTTCTAATTTGTCTCGCTGAATTTTCAATTTGCCTTGTACAATTTTCAGTTTGCCTCACTCACTTTCTAGTTTGCCTCGCTCAATTTCATATTTCCCTCTCTCAGTTTCTAATTTGCTAGCTGAATTTTTAGGTTGCCTTACTAAATTTTCAGCTTGCCTTGTTAAAATTTTAGTTTGCCTCACTCAATTTTTAATTTGCCTCATTTGATTTTTCTAGTTTGCCTCGCTCAATTTTCAGTTTACCTCGCTCAATTTTCAGTTTCATGAATTCAGAGTAGTTATCCCCTTGGGGCGTGTTGAGTTCGTGGATTTGAATAGTATTGAATTGTATTAGATGGGATTAACATCATTATTGCACAATGATTACATGTCTATAAATGCTATAGTATTGTAGCCATCCAATCCCATGTTCGGGATAAAAATTTTGCTACTGGAAAATTCGGATTAAGTAAAATCATGTTTGGTGAACCATGGAATTGTAATCAATAGATAAATTCACAACGAATGTCATTTACTTGTACACATATATAACTACAATGACACATGTAAACACTGTATATGGTGAATGACATAGATAAACGCATGCATCAATGTGGGACCCACATGTGTAGTGGATTTTAAAATCCACGAAGATCCTGCATGGACCAAATGCAATTCTATGGGGCTAAATGTAATTTCATCGCAACTAATCTCAACCTGCATCATCTCCAAATGATGGATGGAAATGAATGAGACCAAATATAATTCTATCCCACTTAATCCCATCTAATATCTTGTGTCAAACGTCTCTTTGAGAATGAGGGGTTTGAGGGAATTGAGTACAAAAGGAAAATTTTTGGTAAATAAATGGCCTAAAGATGAAAAGGATTTAGAGAAATGGGGTTTGGTGGGGAAGATTGGAAGGATTCAGCTTAGAGGGAGGCTTTTGGATTTTGAGGGAGGCTTTTAGATTTTGAGGGAGAGAAAATAAGGAAATTTTGAAATAGGAGTGCTTGGGGGGTAAATCCTTGCTTCCTGTACAACTCCTCGGGGAATTAGTAAGGTACTCGCACATTAAAACATGCGTCCATTTTGTAAAAGTGGATCCTATGATCTTTGATCAAGACCGTTGATATTATGAATCTCAGCATGGATGGAATATCCCTCAAAAAATTTCCAGATTAGACTATTCTCTCTCTATGATCGTTAATCAATAATTTAGACCGTTGATCGAAGTTTTAGATTAATCTAATAGCACAAGTTTTCAACAGTCACTTTTCCGTTGTGGTTTTCTTCATACCAAAGGCTAGGATTTTCCAAGCATGGATCTGACAGCGGGAGTTATATGATACTCAGCCAATGTATGACACTTGATATACAGGCAACCAGAAACTTATACACGTGGCATATATTAACTTGAATTAAACCAAGTAAATGATAGAATACCCTGTTGCTAAGTCTCAGTCCCAAAATAATATCAGTTAAACAATCCTAGCCTTTGATTCATGGACACTTGTTCGTTGAATTAGGACCATTGGATTTATTTATTTATTCCCTTCTTAATTGTCCAATTGATCTCTACCAATCCAACGGTCAGATAATCAAATAAGCATTAATTTGTGGTTCATAATACATCTAAACTGGAACCATAATTTGGACAGTTTAATTTTCTTTTCTTGTATGCGAATTTTTTAAGTGCCTGCGTATCATCCATCACACTCTTCCAGAGTATTAAAGTTTTACCGTGCATGTCCTTGGGTCGAGGATCATATATTTCCTCCCAAATGCCTTCAGTTAGCACAAATGGCCCTATGATGTCCTGAATCTTGATCCAGACCATTGGTCCGCTGGGCCTGTCGAGATGTACACATCCGTGGGTTTTCAGTTTGAAGAAGTGGAGCCCATGTTTCAGTGATCCAGACCGTTGGTCTGATGGGACCCACCATAGGTAGACCAAGCCCCAAAACTATCCCATATTGCATTATCTTAGCACTCTAATATTGGGCCTTTTTTGCAGTTGATCATGAATGTCATCCTGACTGTCCATTTGCAGGAGTGAAATTAAAAGGATAGGATTGTCCAATGGAGGATATTTTTTGTGGAAGTGGGCCCAAGAGACTAATTTTGTGTAGATTCTAAACCAACGGCTCAGCTTCTGCATACCCAAAATTCATGTTCCTTAGGTGAAGGATACTATGGGACCCGCACCTTTCAGTGATCTGGACCGTTGATATCATAGATTGTGTTCAACAGAAATAGGCCAAAGGTCTCTCCCTCTCTATGTCATATATGTCAATATGCACACTTGCCATAAATGTTACAAGTGCTACCATCTTGATCTCTCTGCATGTCCCACATTCCATCTTTACTCGCACTGCGCATGTTTAGAAGATAAGATTAGGTGATATGGAATTGCATTTGGTCCCATGCAAACTCCATCCAGTATTTGGAAACGACTGGAAGTATTTCATTAATGCAGGTATCATATCAGTCCCAACATCTGCTATTGTGGGATTTTTTCCGTTTGAATTTGGACTGACTATTTTACTTTTAACCATAGGTATTAATTGGATGAGTAGGATTGCTTGCTCAGTTTGATTTTAAGATATGCTACATCCACAATGGGCCCCACAATTTGAATGGTCTGGATAGCTGCCATCCATGCCACATGCAAGGATGAGGCACCACCATTTTCGAAATGGTGCTATATTAGGCTTGACGGATATGTTTGGGGCATCTAACTTGTGCTTGATGTGGGCCCCACCACAAAAATGACCTCAAAGAAAATCAGGTCCATCCGGTTATCAAGTGGGCCACATTTATTTGTGGTTAAGGAAATAAACAACAAAAATAAATCAGAATGCTAAGACCCTACACCTATTTATTTCAAATTATAAAACACTAGACGGGTTGAGCCGCAGAGCTGTACACGAGCTGAACCCCAGTTCGAACTTGGCACGGCTCATTCAGCAGTTTAGGCCAGCTCAGGCCAGCTCGAGCCAAGTTCGAGCTGAGTTCCAGTTTGAGCCTACGAGCTAAGTTCGAGTTTAGATTTTAAGATTTTTAATGTATATAATATATTTAAATATAAATATTTACAAAATATTTATATTAAGTGAATCAATTTAAGTTGAATCGATTCAAACCGAGTCAAGTTCTGAGTTGAGCTCGGACTGGGCTCGAAATTTCTTTTGAGCTAAAAAAATTGGTCGACTTGACTCGAATCAAATCAAGATGTTTCAAGTTGAGTCAAGCGAATTAACCGAGTCTATCCAGTTCGTGTACAACTCTAGATTGAAGTGTAGACTAAGTCACTTTCTTTGAGATAATCCATGCATCTTAATAAACTATCTTGTGTAGGGCTGTACATTGAGCCGAGTCAAGTCGAGGTGGGCCAAGCTTGGTTTGACTCATCCATTCTCTCCTAGAGTTCGAGCTCGAGATCAGCCTCGAGCTTACCATTAGATCTTGGCTTGTTTTTTAAAAATTTTGAGTTGAGCTCGAGGCGAACTAGTGGATCAAGTTGAGGCGAGCTTCACTCGAGTCGAGTCGAGCCTGATCCCAACCCGACTCAACCCAACAACCCGACCCAATTGACCAAACCCACACCGACCCAACTCCCAAATCAAATATTCAATTAATAATATATTTATAATATTTAATTTTTTATTTTTAAATACAATATATTATATATAATATAATATATATTCGAGTCGAGCTTAGCTCGAGCTCGAGCTTTGGGCCGAGCCGAGTTCGAGTCGAGTCGAGTCAAGATCCACTCTGATCGAACTCGGCTCGTTTTCAAAATGAGCTAGGTCATTTGAAGCTTGGCTTGCCTTGAGTCGTCATTCGAGCCGAGTCAAGTCGAGCTAAATCGAGCTGAGCCGAGCGAGCTTTTCGAGCTAGCTTGGCTCATGTACAACCCTAATCTTGTGTGACAGGCTTATGGTGTGATCCCAATAGAAAACCACCATACATAGGGTGAGCCTCAGCATGCACTAACTATAGCCACCCAACATAGATTCTACACACAACTCTTGAGAATGATCTAGATACAAGAGAAGTCATGTTTAATAAAAATGCTTGCACATAGTTTCTCAAACTTAAACATTTACACACAAAACTCGAGAAAAATAAAGATTGACAAATTTAAGAACAGGCCTCATCAAGAGTGAGTTGATTCAAGATGAAAACTCTTTACCTATTTGGTACATGGGATTACTGCAAATATCATCCAACGTTTGGAGACAACGAGAACGATTGGAATCATCTGCTATGGAATTACATTTCGTCCCACGAGGGATTTTTGATTGATTTTTAAATCCACCACATCTGTGGGCCTCACATTGATGCATCTATTTTATCCATGCCATCCATCCATATGCGAACTTGACATAAATCTTCGAGTATTGTACCATATGTCATATATGTCAATATGCACACTCGCCATAAATGCTACATGTGCTACCCATCTTGATCTCTTTGCATGTCCCATATTCCATCTTTGCTCTCATTTCGAGGGCATGTTTAGAACATAAGATTAGGTGATATGGAATTGCATTTGGTCCCATACAAATTCCATCCAGTATTTGGAAACGACTGGAAGTATTAAAATTGCAATTCCTATCATTTCAAGTCCGAATTGAAATAGAGTTTGGACACGGTTATGAATTTAAAATGTCACTACCCCATTAATGAATTGAAAGAATAACAATTCATTTTAATGGAGCATCCAAACACACCCTTAACAAGTCTGTGCAATTAACAGAACTGCAAATATGATTGTATACAAGGGCTGAGAAAGGCATCCAAGGACCATGGTCTGCCAAACACATCATGCATGATGCTATCTATTATAATGGTATTTTCAGAATATAATCATTGTCTGTACAGAATCTAAACAGAGAGGGAGCTCGACTTCGATGAAGATTGAAGTGAGAAAAATGTAATGGGAGTAAAGGACTATAATTACAAGAGGTAAAAGGTCTCATTTCACCTGCTTGCCGCTCTCTAGCCGCTGCTTTTCTTCCTCGACTTGCTCAAGCAATACTTCCAGCTCTGCTTCAGTTAGTCCCTCTAACCGCTTCTGGGAAAAGGGAGAATTGGATATTTATTATCGCAAAATGGAAAAATCATAATCTCAGAGTATACTGTCACTGATTTTGAAATTGGAGGTTTGTTGATCCCAAATGCATGTTTAAGGCAGCCCCTCTGCAAGGCACCACATATGCAAGGTTGCATTGATGCACTGGTCCACTCGTCAGATGGGCCACATACTGAAGGATGGCCATGCCAAGTTTTCATTGACTGTCCATTTGTTTCGCGCATTGTAGCCCAGATGTGAGTGGGACAGCATTATTTCTGCGCCAGGGCATCTGCATGGTGGGACCCACTTGATGGGTGTCTTGGATCTCACAATGAGACATCCGATATCTGGACCAGGCAATGAGACATCTCTCAATGGAGTGATAATTGAGAAGACATCTCTCAATGGAGTTATTTAAAAAAAAATGTATTTCTTATGATGCTCTTTTGATAGACATTTCTTCAACCTAGCATAGGGAAAGGGTGGGCCAACCTTTTAAGTAATCTTAACAGTTCATCTAATGGATTCCACCATAGGAAGGGTCATGATCGAACATCTCTCCTATCATATGGTCCTAGCCATCTCATTGGTGGCTCGCAAATGGACAACCACTCCTGATTTCTAGGTTGAATAGGTGCCCAAATAGATGGGTACCTCCCATCAATGAAGAAACAGAGTAGAAAATGGTTTAGATCCATGATTAAAAGACTCGCGTCTTGAACCAACTCATTCGGTCCTGAGTTGAGTCGGGACTCGCCTGAATCGAGGCTGAATTGGCTCGACTCCCCCAACCAAGGGGGCTGACTTGGGTCATAACCAAGGTGTTCCAAAACAGTAATGGTGGCCATAACAGCCACCACCATTACGTTATGATACAGGCCGTTACGGCCCCCGTATCAGCCATTATGGCCCTTTTTATTTTTTGAAAAAACCGTGATGGGGCCATTACGGTCTGCTACAGAGCCGTTATGGACTGTTATGGGACCTTTATAGGGCCTTTACGGCCTATTTTTCCTGTAATGGCCGTTACAGCCATTTCGACCCCGTAACGCGTAACGGTTATGACCGTTACCATCACGTAACAGCCGTTACGGCTGTTACATAACCGATTCTGAATACCTTGGTCCTAATGAGTACGAGTTAACTCAGATGGGTCACATCATACTCATCTATCTTAAAACCACATTTTGATCACCACAAGGCCCACATCTACATTCTGTTAGGCCAAGCAACATGCTCGACCAAATAATGAATATTTCGTCAGAAAAATAAAAGGGTGTTTTTCATTGATCTAGGTTAAAACTCACACTACAGAAACTAGAGCTGGCATCAGTCCCAAAGGAATTCAAATGCAATCGAGTACACATACCTGCATGACCTTGTTTTCATAGTCACGTAGCTGCTGCACGTACGTCATATCTTTGTTTGAGACTCGAAAGATGTACGTAGCAATCCATCCCACTGTTAGCCCCAACACCATCACCAACTGAACGATGTTGCCCGCCTGTAAAGTGTCAACTCCGACATACTGCATGTGGAAGAGATGAACGAAGGAATGAAAATTTTCAGAACAATGCCGCTATGAGATTAACTAGGAAAGAAAAGAATTTCATCTCAAGACAAGGCCTTGAATGTTTTCAATTTTCAAAAGGATCTTTTGACCGTATGGATGGATGGCACAATGAACAAAATGCACTTGGTCAGTTTTTTTTTTTCGAAAAAAATAGCGTGGTCGAGCAATGTGGGGCTACGCAGTTTGTGTATGACATCCAATCTGTCCAAAAGGTGCACCCCACCAGAATGATCGAATGCCCCAAAAAATCGTGCTGATCCAATTATCAGGTGGTCTAGATGTGGAATTGGAGATCTTTGGGACGTGTATGTTGTTTTCTATGATGTGGCCCACCCGATGATTATATTGGCCTCTTTGGTCATATGATAATCATGGTGGGTCCACCTGTTTGATAAATTGGATGTCGTAAACACATTACATGCGCCCTGCAATGCTTGGCTTTGCCACTTTTCTTAGAAGAAAATAAATGAAGAGCATTTTTGTCAATTTGCACTCCATGCATATCCTTCCGAGTCAAGGCTGTTTTAGTGATTTTTCATTAAAAATCCCTATAAATAAGGATATGTTTGGATGCACTATAAACTGGATTGCAATAATTAGTTCAATCATGTGCAACAAACCAAATCAGATCACATTCTTTAGTATTCATATTTGAGGGGCTAAGTTCCTGGTTAACGACAAATGTACAGTCTGGTGACAAGCATGATTCCCTATGTGGAGCCCATAATTTGATGATCCAAACCGTTTATCAGATTGGCCCCACCTTTTGATATAGGATTCTTTAGAAGATCCTATCCTTCAATATGGTGGGCTGCAAGTAGATGGTCAAGAGAAAAGAAAGTATGGCAATGTTTCGCATTCGATAGAAATAATGGCCACATATCAAAAGGTTAGGATCTTCCTATCTCGGAGGTTTCTAGGGCAATGTGGATCACTAAATCATGTGTCCCACATCCATGGATTGGAATCCTGTGTGTTTAAAAAAATTTGCTAATGAGCAAGTTTCAATTCCTCCACTGCAACTGCAATCACATTACTTTCGAGTTTGGCCTGAAAGGAATGTATAACTGCAATTGAGGTTATGTAAACTTATAATGATTACTCACTGCAATTTGGGTATTTCCTCTCATTCGAACTGAATATGGCAATTCACTATAATTGTACATCCAAACACAGTCCAAGAGTAAGACAGAATTATACCTCCAATCCGCTTTTCAGACCAACGCCTATCACGGTCACCCCAAGGCCAATCAGTAACACATCTTTTCTTGTGTATCCAAAAGGAACCTACACATTTGAGCAAATAACGTTTCAGATCATTGGCATTGGTCTAAGGATAATCTATCAGAAAAATAACAAAACAATAGAAGATCCTTTAAAAAATTAAAAATAAAAGAGTGAAAGATAAATATACTAAGTAAAGCATGTTTTGGGGTGGTAGTGGGAAAATGCTAGCTTGACTAATGTGATTTTCACACCTCCCCAAAGACCAAGCTAATTAAGTTCTCTCAAGAAGCTTCACAATGAGTATTTGGTGGCAAAACCATATGATATGTAGATCTTATGAAAATAAAACCAAAAGGCAGGCATGAAACAGTTAATGAAACCCATAACACATATCCACTTCATTGGGGTGCACCCCGGGCTGGTTCAGTCGGGTTAACGGTCAACCCCAGCCCCATCCGACCTCAAGAGTACCCAACCTGCAACCAGACCCAACCTGATGTTCCCAACCCAAATTCCAATAAATATAATTTCAGGCTATTGCACCATCAACAGGGGACCACAGTTTGTACTGCGGTATTACATATGCCACGTTTACAATGGCTGTATACTTTCTACTGGCTGCCAATTGCCATGCTCATTCAGAGTATCGAACAACTCTTTCTGTCTATCAGTTTTCTCAAACTTGGACTAGACCAGGCAGTTGGAGCAATTTTACAGGTCGGATCACCTAGAAACCCTTTTTGGGTAAGAAACCAATCAAACCATCCACTCCAAGTGGTCCACACATCCCGATCGGATGTTTCTCCTGGTTTGGCTTCTATGACAGACAAATTCAAAATGAGTTGCGGCAGTTGGGACACATCACAAATTTATACAGACAAAACACAATACTAAATATACTACGTATGTCTAATTACTGATTTTGAACCATTTTATTTATTTATAATGCTAGGAGTGGAACCCGTCAAACTGCTGATTGGACACATTTGGACTGAAGCACCCATGAGAACGGGTTGAGGCCTAGTTCATGTTTTAAAATGTTGCTTTCTATAGTTCCACAGACCAGAATCGTCTACAAGACCTGTTTTACATAGCCCATAAAACAACCAAGCTTTGTGGACCCTACCATGGGTATATGCAAAATCCACTCCATATGTCAGGTGAGAACATGTTCACCTTACATGCAAAAGATCTGGCTGATAAAAACTGCAACAGGCCATGCCAATGGGAAGAAGGTAAAATCGTTCCTAATAAGTTCATGTGGAGTCGCCCACCTGAGTCTTGGATTAGGCTGATTTTTGTATCTTTTCTTCATCCTGGTGAGTTAAACTTGCTTAACGGGTTTGATGAAACATGAACACCATGGCGACCCCACAAACAACCCTATATTGGCATCCATCCCCATTGCTCGCTGTGGCATGGCCCACCTCAGCTGTGGATCTGGCTATTTTTGTCCCCAGGTACTAGCATCAAGGAGAACACCCGATGGATGGAGTGGATTTTACATATAAAACATGGTGGTCCCCGCAGCATTTGTGCTGTGTAAAACAGGTGTTGTCGAGGATTCCAGTCCTAGTTCTAACATCAATTCCAGATATATTACCATGAAGAGTTACTTTCCAGCTAACTCAATAAGCAGCATGAACATGCAGGACAAGAAAATTCAGGAGCATTTACATCATACTTAGTTACTTATACATGCCTTGTCCTTCTTGGAAGAAGCTTCGGAATCATCTTGACTACTTTCAGATGATGATGATGACGAATCGGTGCTTCTGGGGACCTTCGAGGACAGTCTCCTTGAGGTGATGCTAGCAGCAACTGTTCTTGAAAAAGAGGCAGGATCTGTTGGATATTGGCTTTGGCAAGTGACTCTGCCTGTAAAAACAGTTATGAGGTATCTGCGTCATAGTTCAAAAAACCCAAACTCAACTCGTTGTCCAACTAGGTCAGGTCGACTCAAAGACTCGACTCGGTATTTAATAATTAGATTTGAATATTTGTAGTGACAAATACAATATATAATGTAATAGCAAAAAGATAAAGCAATTCACATTTAATTGCATTGATTAAAGGTTTTATTTTCCAAACATACGTCTAAGTTTGATTCTCGCCCTCAACTAGGGCTGGCAATGGATATCCAGTTGCCTGATTACCCGCCATCTCCAACCTGAGAAAATCATTTATGGATATGGGACTTCTACCCAAAATTCCCAAAAAAAAAAACCGATTACGCAATTACCTGACCTCTGAGTAGGTCGTGTACAGATATTACCGTATTTATATCCGCTTCCCACTTTACACAAAGGCATAGTAAAATATTAAATACTAATCATCATCATCTAAGTCTTATCCCAATGAATTGGGCTCGGCTAAATGAATCCTAGTCTGGCATGTTTGGATTCATGATGAGAGTTATGTCATAAGTTTGACGCCTGCTGCCAACCTGAATATATTAAATACTGATATAAGATAATATTAAATTCTACGAAGTTGGCCGATGTTGACATGGATGATAAGATTGATATGGTCACCTATTATTTATTTTATTTTTTGTCAAAGCCAATGAGTTTTTATTTAAATGTTTTATGATTTGTAACTTGATATTAGATAATTATATTATGGAATTTTTTAAAAATGTTTAGGTATTTTTCTTAATTTTATTAGGCATTTGACATTTTAGTTTTTTCAATTAGACAATGGAGAGTTGTGCTGCTTGATGTTCTTTGCTCCTTATGAGGTGAGAGGAATGATCGCTGCTTTCAGAATTAGAATTGTTCTTGTATTAGGGTTATTAGCAGGTTTGATCAATGTATTAGGGATTGGGTGCCTTCAGAGGTTGTTTGTAGTCTCCTTCTTCTTCTTCTTTTTGTCTTTTTCTGTTCTTCTTTACTTCTTTTTTTTTTCCCCTTTTCCCCCTTTTTGGTATTTCTGGTCTTGAATAAATTCAGTATCTTATATATATATATATATATATATAAACCAGATATCTGATTACCTGACTATCTGCGTTATACCCTACTTCTTTGAATAATAGTTGTATCTAAGTTCTTTGGACAACATCCGAATCTGTATCCATGTCCAATGTCCAAGTTGGATATTGAATGCAGATATTGCAATATCCAACCATGTCCAACCCATTTACAGCCCCACCCTCAACCTTATATTTTCCTCTTGAAAGAACATTTGACTGGCAAGTAACTCAACTCAAGTGTTGCCGAATCAACCAAGGAAGCAAGTGGACTCGACAAGTACTCCCGAAACTTCGCCAAGTCACACTTATGAGTTTCTCACTGACTTAGTGTATGAGGAAGATCACAGATACAAGAGTTATTACACATTGCTCTGGTTGAGAGTTCATACAGTACATTTAGGTTCTTGTGTTTGAACATGTGGAGCCATGATTTAGTGATTTCAACTGCTGATTTGCTGGCCACCCATTGAAGGGTTAGAAAATTTTCGAAGTGGGTAATTTTTGGCACAGGGCCATCATATCAGTGGTTTGGATTGCTGAACAATGGCCCTCACTAGTACAAACTAAAGACCTGAACAGTACAGCACAAGCTTCGGCCCGAGCATCATATATCCAAAATGCGCTTTCTGTTCCAGATGAATTATGTGATCCTCTGCAAGAGAATATGCAGACATCATTCAGCCAGGAGTTTGTATGACAATACAAGTGGACCATGTTTCAACGATCAAGAGATTCAAGATTATTGATCTGACGGGTCCCCGTAAAACCTCAGTCTGTAAATTGATGGTTAATAAATAAATACCACAAGGGTCCTCATTCAATGGGTAAAAACAAAAGAATAAATGGCCAGGACTCCAATGTGGGAGATATCCGGGGCATCCCATTTTCGCTGTGGGAGGAAAGAAATCAACGAACAACAGTCCTTGCCAAGATTTCATCAGTAACTTTAAGTGATAGCACCAGATACTTTTCCTCAATGAAAACCGCACAAAAGCAATTGAGAAAATCAGATTGATAAAAATATTACTCTAAATCAAAAGTTCTAAGAGAAACCTCCTCAACATCAATGTCTAAATGACACCCATATGAGAATTCTTCAAGATGGTAAAATTGGCTAACTTTCTCATTGGTTTACATAAGAAAATGAAAAAACGCATCCTATAAATCGTTTTTTTCACTCTAAAAAGGAAAGCCCAAGAAGGATTTCCATTAAAATCAGATGACAAAACCAACTAAATCGGGGAAAAGGAAAAACATGACCGTTTCGCAGAACTAGCCTTAAGTGTTATTCCATGAGCTGAAAACATCAGACCAAGATGAAAATTCTTCAAAAAGAAGAGAAAAAAGAAAACCCCTAAATGGCTAATTCTGCTACCAAAAATGGGAAAGGAATTCCAACAGCATCAAAAGGAAAATTGTCAAAATGGGGAAATTCGTTCACTTAATCTCACTCAATTAGCTCTAAGTTGCTGTTAAAAACCCAAGACATGAGACCCAATTCATATTCTTCAAGAAACTAAAACTAGCTTATTCTATGATTAATCCTCATAAGAGATAAATACCTAAAAAAGGAATTCCATCTAAACCAAACTTTAAACAACAGAAAGTGGAGCATCCTTCCACATAATCTCACTTATTTAATTCATCATCTGAATCTCATCCCAACAAATTGGGGTCGGCTCTTTTTCATGATGAGAAGGTCATGGCAAAAGTTTCATGTCGGCTGCCAACCTAATGTAACCATCCTCCTTTGTCCAGGCTTGGACTAGAAATGAGACACAAATCCAAGGTATTCCAAAATGGCTACATAAAGGTGGTAACCATTGCACATTATGGGGCCGTAACAACCGTAATGTAAAAAATGGCCTGTAACTAACTGTAATGGGGCTGAAACATGTTTTTTTCTCCAAAAAAAAAAAAAAAGGCACCATAATGGCCATTAAGGCCTGTATCATAATTCATAACAGTAAAGGAGGTAGCCCTTATGGCCACTATTACTGTTATGGAATACCTAGCACAAAACCCCCACAGGAAAATAGAAATCTGGACCATTTCCCAACTTTCATCTATTTTGCATGAAACACTTCAAAAAATCCTAGAAAAATCACCATAAATCTTCTAAAATTAAGCTCTTCCAATTCTCGTACTTTTTTGCTTCAAATGGCTACCCAAAAACCATGTTGATGTCATCCATACAGCCAAATGACATCAGTTGTGGGCCCCACCATCATAGACTATGAGGTCCAAGAACTTGCCTTGATATCAGGTAGAAAGTGGAAATATTGAAGGGGGAAAAAAGGGAGAGAGAGAGAGAGAGAGAGAGAGAGAGAGAGAGGTGTTAGGGAATTGTGAAAGCCAAAAGACATACAAAAACAAATTAACATGAGAAAACATATGGTGGTCCACAAGAGTACATGGATAACACACACAATCATAATTACTTATATTTTCCTACAGGATGGTTAAAGTAAAATAGTGAGAAGTCCAAATTCAGCGGGCAAAATTAGATGGTTACCATCATCAGTTCAATGAGATTTTGGGTTATGGTCCATCCACAATTGGGTCATCGCTTGCGACGATCTGGATTACCATATAACTTCACCTTTCATAATAGGGATGAGTCATCACCATTTTCAAAATAGTATTTCATATATTTAAAAATAAAAAATAAATAATCCCAATATTAAATTTAAAAAAAACATTTGCTTAAACATTTACAACTTCCTATATTTCTTTCTTCTTCTTCTTCTTCTTTTTGAAAGATGAAAATATTATTAGGGCCAAAAGCCAAAAAAGAAAAGAACAAGAGAACAAAAAAAACACAGAGAAACAGAAACAAAAGAGAGAAAACTCTATAAACAGGGGACCCACTCTACAATCAGGGGATCAACTCCCTTATAAACAACACCACCCTACTACAAACACCCTTGGGGGAGGACTTGACATTACGAAAGCACCTATTATTCCTTTCTAACCAAACTGACCACATAGATGCCAAAATCATAGCCTTCCATCTTGAATTTCTCATACAGCCAACCCGTCCAACATGCCAAGTTCGACAAAGAGATTCTATAGAAGTTCTATAAAACTCCCTATATTTAAAAAGACAAGAAAAAAAATACAATTTTTTTTTTAATTTTTTGGAAAACCAGATTAAACATGTTTTTATTATTATTATTATTATTTTTATTTTTAAATCTCATTTCATTCAAAAAAAAAAAAAAAAAAACTGAAGGGGAATTCACTTATATAGATTGGTCACTACCATAAATTTTTATATATGAATTACTTATGAAAAAAGGATTTGACAAAATCAATGGAAAATACTAATCCGTTATTTAATTAGCTAGGCACATTATTACTCATCCTCATAGAAAGTCTCACTATTTTAATTTTAATTTTAACATTTTAGTCTTATTTGTATGCAACATATGTACACATATGTGCATATATATAGCTGTTTTTTTTTGTTTTTTTTTTTTTCACTCTGGTCTTTTTAGTTGAAACCACATTAAACCAAACTTTTTATTCTCTAATTTTTTACGTTTTCATTTTTTAGAAGTAATTTTTTACAGGTTGGAATCAAATTAAGCACAAATATTTCCCATACTGCTTTTTTGCCACATGCCATTTGTTAACTATGTTCTCTCCCAATCTCCAAACCCACAAAGAAAATCTATTAACATCAAACAGAAGAAAAAACTCTTAAAAATATAAATAAATAAATAAAAAGAGAAGGAGAATTACCACACTTAGTCTCACTCTACTAGCTCTAAATTGCTACTCCAAAACCTCAAAAAGAGAAGGGGAGAGAGAGAGAGAGAAAGCATTGAAATTATTCATGAAAACAGAAGATAGCTAGGGTGTATTTGCACCCACCACCCACTCAAATTGCAACAATTAGCCTAAAAAATTAGACTTACGAAATTGTTATTTCATTGCTTAGCAACCATATTGAGAGACCGAGTTCCAAATCGCAATTAAGTTTGTTTCAAGTTCAACTTGAAAGGAAGATAAGTACAACTTAGGGAATACTATTGAATCGTGATTACAAGGAAATATCATAATGCTTTGCTGTTTCCTCCTGTCAATTCAACCGTACAATTCAATTCACTCGTAAATTCAAAAGCAGCCTAAATTTCTAACTAATCCTACATTGGGGGGGGGGGGGGGGGGGGGGGAGGAGGTGGGGGGACAACAGAATTCCATCAAAATCAAACAACGAACCTACAAAAATAAAGAAATCTTTCATTTAATCTCACTTAACCCTAAATTGCTATACAAAACACAATATATATTACCAACTCTGGATTAAAATTCTTAGAAGTATCTAAATTTTGTAATATAAGTAAAGGCGAACACAACAGAATTCCATCAAAATCAAACAATGAATTCCATCAAAATCAAACAATGAAGCTACAAAAAGGTGAACACAACAGAATTCCTTTACTTATATTTTCTAATATAAGTAAAGGCGAACACAACAGAATTCCATCAAAATCAAACAATGAACCGACAAAAATAGAGAAATCTTTCATTTAATCTCACTTAACTCTAAATTGCTATACAAAACACAATATATATTACCAACTCTGGATTAAAATTCTTAGAAGTATCTAAATTTTCTAATATAAGTAAAGGCCACACCTTTCTTTGTGGTGAGGAAGAGGTGGGACAGCTGCTCTTAAAACATGTTGTGAAGCATTGGGGCATGGCCCAAACTATAATAAGTGACCGAGACCTTCACTTCACAGGACAGTTTTGGACAGAGATTTTCAAGCTCTTAGGGTCAAAGCTGAACTTCTCTTCAAGCTTGCACCCTACGACTGATGGCCAGACTGAAAGAATAAATGCATTACTTTAAGAATATCTCCGGCACTTCGTCAGTACCAACCAAAGGAATTGGGTTAACTTGCTCATGTATCCCAATTCCGCTATAACTTGCACAAGAGCCCTGCTTCCAATCAGAGCCCCTTTGAACTCACCACCGGCCAACAGCCATCAACACCCCATATGAAATGGCCGGCTACACCGGGAATAGCCCGCATGCGTACCATGGATGAAATACAAATGTTTCTAGAATAAGCTTAATGTACAAATCGATATATGGGGCTCACCATGATGTTTTAATGACATCCGATTCAGCCTTCATGCCCACCCACCACTGATGTTCTCATTGGATCCCAAAAATGCCGCTGATTCAAAACTCAGGTGGGCCATACCATCTAAAATCATGAGTAAAACCTCTAAAATCACGCAATGTGACCCACCTGTCTTTTGGAATGGCCTGATGCATCTTCTGATTGGATTAGATGGCAAATACAAAACATGGTGGGCCCTACATACAACCCGGAAATTTTTTAATGGTGACCATCTCCATCCCAACTGTTCCCTGTGGTGTGGCCCAGCTGAGTTTTGGATCAGACGAACTTTTGGATAGCAAGGATAAGATTAGGGGGCACACGATGGATGGATTGAATGTCTTTAAAACATCACGGTGGGCCTCGTACATCAATTTGTATGTTAAGGTTATCCCAGATATGTTTGTATTCAAAAAAAAAAAAAAAAAAACAAAAACAAATAGGAATTCCAACAGAATCCAAGAAAAGACTCTAAAAATGAACAATTCTTGCTTAATTACCCTTCTTAATCTCACTTAGCTAGTACTAAATTACCATCAAAGAAATCCAAATGAAAATAAATCAAAACCCAGAAGTAGCTAAATTTCTAACTAATATAAATAAAGCAAAAAACACCCACAAAGAAATTCCAACAAAATCAAATGAAGAGCACTAAAAAGGGATAATTCTTGCTTACTTACCTGACTTAATCTCACTTAACTAGCACCAAATTACCATCAAAGCTACCCAAATGAAAATAAATCAAAACCTGGAAATCGCTAATTTTATCACCAAGATAAATCAAATAAAAAGCACCCACAAAGAAATTCCAACAAAATCAAATGAAAAACACTAAAAATGGATAATTCTAGCTGAATTACCTAACTTATTCTCAATTAACTAGCACTAAACTGCCATCAAAGAAACCCAAATGAAAATAAATCAAAACCCAGATGAAATAAATTAATAGAATAAGAAACAGAAATCCAGTAACACACTCACTTTGAAATCTTTGAAAGAGAGAAGAAGATGGATAGAATGTGCTGATTCTTCTTCGATTGCTGTTCGAAGAGAAGCTGTGGGAAGATGAATGGACTAAAAACAATGGTGGTGGAGTAGATACACTCAAATCCAATGCCATCAGAGAGAGAGAGAGAGAGAGAGAGAGAGAGATTACTTGAATTCCAAGAGAAAATCAAACAAATGAGAGAGAGAAAATCAAGCAATCTTTTAGAGAGAAGGGAAAAATCAGGTAGTCCACCGGACTGCTGAACTGAAACTGTAGTCCACCATCTGGGCCACATGAGGATTAGTACAAGATCCACTTTCAGGAAGTGATCCCAAATAAGGATGGCCCATAGATTCCTGTTTACTTTCAAAGATAAACCAACCAACCAACCATTCGATAAATGAAGTTGAATTGTAACCGTTGAAAATTCTCTAATTTTGTATCTCCATAGATCGAACAGATAAAAGGATTTATGGTAGTTCATACGTTGTATGTAGCTACTAATGGTGGGAACTGCCTGTTGAACGGTCCCGATGATCGATATACAGGACCTAACTAGACGGACTATGAATCTACTTCAGTAGTCCGCGGACTACCCTCTATCTTTACCTTTTATCTTTTTGTGGTGTAAATCTTGAAAATCTAAGCCGCTCGTGGCCATCTTCCGCCCAATAGAAATATCTGCCACGTAACTATCTTCCTCTGACTTGGGCCGGGGTTGCGGCGGCTAACACCCTCTTGCAATCTGCAGACGACCAACGGCAAAGCCGCCAAAAATAGGGGCTTCACATGTGCCAAAGGGCACACGTGTACGAGCTCTAGGACATCCATTAGGTGGACCTGTTATAATAGTCACTGGCACAATTGGAAGTTGGTTTGCGCTTGTGCAATTCAATCCGACACAAGTCACACGTGTGATCCGTGGGTTGTATTCTTTGTGCACGTGTGATTATAATGTATGATCGTATCAGAGTCATACTCCTTAACTTAATATTTGATTGAACGTTGATGACATGCTCTAAAATGACTAAGTATGACGGGATTAGAAGACCCGGCTATTGAAATAGCCACTCCTTGTGATAAGCAAGGCCATTTGCCTAAGTGCAGGGGTGAGGCCTGATGAATTCTTTTTGTTTTATAATTTTAAATTTTTTCTTTCACCAGTAATTGTAATTAATATTTTTCAAAATAATAAAGATAAACAGATAAAGACATTAAAAGGCTAAAATTATGTCAATTACATTAATATTTGAATAAAGTTTGTTACAATCGACAAAGTATCAAAATAAAATAGAGTACTCCCAACTCAATATTTTGGTGACCTGCTCTAAAATGACTAAGTATGACCAGATTCGGAAACCAAGCTGTTGAGACAGCCGTCAGTTGTAATCAACAAGATGATTCGCTTAAGTGGACCACACCTCAGAAAACAGTATGGATTGAAAACCCACCACTGAAAACTTTTCAGAGGCTAGAGGCCACAGAAGTTTTGGACCAACAAAAAATAGATGGATTGAACACCTACCATTGAAAACTCCTGAGAGGCCAGAGGCCACAGAAGTTTCGGATGAAGCTGATATTTCTTTCATCATGTCTGTGTGACCTTAGGACTGATATTTGTGTTTTCCCTTTCAACACAATGAAAGAATTACCCAAAAAATCACTCTAAAAAAATAAGGTGAGCAATACCATGCGAATTCAGAGGTTTTTATGCATAATTTCAGAGGGTGGCCCACCAAACTTTTGAATCAGCCTGATTTTCGGGATCAAGGATAAACAAAGAGTGATGACCGGATTGGATTCCAGGGACGTGGGATCCTTCTTCCCTTTTTTGCCAAGCCGGGTATGCAAGCATTTTTACAATTAGACAATTTATAGGCCATACTACAACCCAAAGCAATTGGCATCGTATCAGCAGCCTGGATCACCGATACCATGGCCCCCACTTGTACAAAAATGGATGCAACAAACTGTTCACGTTTCAAACGATACCATCATAATTCATAACATTACAATTCATTACAAAAAAAGAAGAAGAAGAAGAAGAAGAAACAACAAGCAAGTTGCAGATTCCAAGCACCCAAATACATCTCCATAACAGTTTCAAGTGGGCCATGTGATGATCAATCGGTTTAAAAGAAACTATGGGGAAAAAATTATAGCGGGCCCCATTGGTAACAAAAACCTGCCTGTGGGACCCACATCTACGCCCTAAACTGGTGGAATTTTAGACCCACGTTTAGAACTAAAAGATCACATACACTCAATAACAGCAATATTTACACTCCACAACATTTTCTTTTTTTCCTGTTAGATTTTGGATTGAAGCCTCTCTCACAGCCCCATGCACATCAGAAGCCTCTGGTCTTTTGATAAAGGAGATGAAGCTGCATCAACAACCTGCAGCCGCTGGATGACAAAGTGACAAGTACATGATGTAGGAAAATTAGAGAAAAATATGCAAGGGACCACCATTTTTTGTGGGAATTTTGGTCCAAGTGATCACACCCAATCCTGGCCTGTTTCGGCCCAGAAAGCTACTTGCCTTTTGATTTATAAATAAAATAATAATAATAGTAGTAATAATAATAAATAAATAATAACAAAAAGATGCAAGAAGAAGAAGAAAGAAAGAAAGAAAGATTTAGTCCACATGGGGTAGGGGATACCAGAAAATAGGATTAAGCCCCATGCCCTCCATGTAGTGTTTGCTTTCCTCGGCATAAATGCAATTAAGGGAGTTTTTAGAAGGGAAAAAAAAAAACGTTGCTAATTGAATTTATGCCAAAGCAGGGAGCAATTTAGTGCCGTGAATCCCACATGGAGAGCAAGGGGACCGCCAAATTTGGGATTGGAATGGAATTAATACTGATTTGTGGGATCCCCTAACCAAACATACTCATAATGAATCATCTGCTGTTAGTGCGGCGTGAGTTTTCAGGTAGAAGTCAAGGGATCTCTTTGACACCATATACTTGCTTTTTTGCTTTTTTTTTTAAAGGTTTAGTGGCCCATTTTGGTGGAATTATATGATCCCCATGCACAATGTCCTCAAGCCTCAAGTTTGGACAATGCTGCCGATGGATCACAATATCCAGACCATGAATCTGGTGGTCCTGCAATGGATGGATCCCCAAAAAATCCCTCAAGTAGAACATTCCCAACCTTCAATAGGTGGTCTGCAAATAGATGTCAAGAACGCAACAATGGTCCATGATCAACAAGAAATAAATAATTAATTAAATAAAAGAAAATTAAAGGAAAAGAAAAAAAAAGGAAGAAACAAAGAACAGATAGGTACAAGCTTCCAGTGATGGAGATTCTAGGGCCACTGTCTACCACATTCGAGGTCATCAGATCAACTTTCTAGAACGTAGACCCTATTGTCCCAATTCAATGCTCGAGGATACTGCACACATCCTAAACTCAAGGATCATTTAATTCCTCGTGAAAAAATAATAATTACAAAGCCCGAAAGACCCATTCATGTGCCAGAAGCGGAAATAGACATGAAATGTCTTCTTCATCTTTTTTGTTTAGGACATCGCCGACTTCACAAGGGGTCGACATTTCCAAACAATGAAATTCTTTCCAAGCTCAAAGAGTCCACGCGAATCAGTAACCTGACATTAGAGCGGACCAACTTGATCAATAAACCATTTGGCCGCCCTGGCCCTCTGATTCAAATTAGTGTGGGTCAGCTCTGTGATTCGCGCAAAGACGATTTGCCCCTTGTTAACACAGAGTATTTCAATCGGGTGGTGGAATATCAACAATGATTCAGAGACTCGAAGACAAAAACTTAAGACAGGCGGTGTTTCCCATTATTTGATGACTCAAATCCCACATGACAACATGAGATAATGAGATGTCTTCAATAAAAAGAAGGAGAAGATAATAAACAAGGGTCTTCATAATCAAACCTCAAAGCCAGTTTTTCTGTACAGTTCTTGGGCAGGCTTGTTGTCAGCATTGACATGAACAAATAACTGTTTCATACCTGTCGATCAGAACAGATAAAAATAAATGAAGAAGCTGCGTTAGATATATGAACAAAGTTGATAGATCTCACATGAATAAAGGAAGTTTCTTTTAGGATTGATCCCAAAAATGCACCTGCTGAGATAGCAACATCAGTCGCCAAATGAAGCATATTAGTAGCAATTCCCCGACGGCGGGCATACTTCGCCACACAAACATTCGCAATGTACGCATATCTATGTGCATCATTGGCTTCGTGGCTAACAAGGACGCCACTTGCCCCTTTCACTTCCTGAAGATGAAGCATTATAATGTCACAGGAAGTTGATGAATCCTTTTCATCCAAAATTCCAAATTAATGGGGATTAAGGTGGAGTTTTTGGAAGTATCCCCCAGAAGACATGGTTGAATATGTTAGTGGAGTGAATTTGTTCGTATCTTATTAAGGCCCTGTTTGGATACCACCAAATAAGTTACTTTTGAACTTATTTTAAGTCATTAGGTTACTTTTTTACACTTTAGTTTAGTAAGCATCGTTATAGAAGTAACTTAATGCTACAAGCTACTTATTTCAAGTTTTTATATATATATATATATATATAGCTTTTTGATTTATTACTATTCTCTCTGTCACAGTCCATGTCAAAGGAGGCTCTCTCTAACAGTCCTTATCAATGGAGGCCCCACATGATGGATTGTCCCCATCAAAGGTGGGGCCCATGCGATGGACAGTCCACATAAAAGGTAGGCCCCACATGATGGATGACCCCATATAAATGCGGGCCCACATAATGGATGGTCCACATTAAAGGTCGGCCCATAATGATAAATAGCCCACATCTAAAGCAGACCGGTATAATGGACAACCCACTTTAAAGATGGGGCCTACATGATGGATGGTCCACATCAAAGGTGGGCTCCGCATGATGGGCAGTGGACACTGAAGTAGGGCCCCACATGATGAATGGGCCACATCGAGGTGGGCCCCAAATGATGGACGGTCCACATCGAAGGTTAGCCCTTAATGATGGACAACCCACATCCAAAGCAAGCTCCACATGATGGACGACCCACATTGAAGGTGGGGCCCACATGATGGACAATCCACATTGAAGATGGTGCCCACATGATGGGGGGTCCACATCAAAGGTGGGCTTCACAGTATGGATGATCCACATCGAGGTGGGCCCTTCATGATGGACGGTCCACATCAAAGGTCGGGTGTGGCTTCGGTGGATCCCCAGATCCACCGAGGTGGGTGGGATCCCTGACCATGGAGCCCACCCTGATGTATTGGCTTATATCCACGCCATCCATCCGTTTTCAAAACTCATTTTAGGCCATGATCCAAAAAATGAAGCAGATCCAAATCTCAGGTGGACCATAATAAAGGAAACAATTCTCATGGGCCACAAAAGTTTCGGATCAAGTTGATATTTGTGTGGTCTCTTCATCCAGGTCTTTGTGACCTTGTCAATAGGTTGGAAAATAAACATTCCAGTCAATCACAACTATTTCCTATGGTATGGTCCACCTAAGATTTGGATCTGCTTTATTTTTGGGATCATGCCCTAAAATGAGCTTTCAAAATGGACGGATCCGGGGATCCACCCAAACTGCATCCTCAAAGGTCAGCCCTAACGATGAGTGGCCCACATCCAAGCTAGGCCCCACATGATGGACAACCCACATCAAAGGTGGGACCCACATGATGGACGGTCCACAGGATGGGCAGCGGATATTGAAGGTGAACCCCACATGATGAACAATAACATTGATGGTGGACCACACATGATGGATGACCAACATCAAAGGTGGGCCCTACAGAATGGACGGTGCACATTAAAGGTTGGCCACTAATGATGAATGGCTCACATCCAAGGTGGGCCTGCATGATGGACATCCCACATCAAAGGTGGGCCCACAAAATGAACAGTCCACATCATAGGTTGGCCCCACATGATAGACTGAATATGAGAGTGGACCAAACAAACTTGAGGGATAAATACTTATGTGATGTTGAAAACAAAACATGATTTTCTACTTTTTATCTGACAAGTACGTTGTTTACCAACAAGCATATTTACTTAATAAGTAGGAACTAGGACAAGTTCCTTAAGGCATATGTAGCTTAAGTAACTTACAATCCAAACACCTCCTAAAATGGAATGGGTCAGCTACTTCCTTTTTCTTTTCCTCCCCCTTTTCACCCCCAAAATAATATGAGCCGTGTTGCAATTGTACCAGTACCAGCAAAAATTTGCAAGAGTCCCAGGCAGATGTGGCGCCCACATGATGCATGCAGGCCATCCAACCTGTCCATTGGACATGTCACCTCATATTACCTCCGAGTGTCAAAAATATGCTCAATCCAACACTCAGGTGGTTGTGACATATGACAATGTGGGAGAGAAAACATACCCTTCATTTGCACAAGGACCCAATTAATTGAAAACCAGCATGATTTTTTGTCTAGCCCTTCATCCAGGTTAGATGAAGGATCAGAACTGCCTAGATTCTACATAACATAACATGGTTGGCTCTCCATGCAAATCAAGGGTGCGCATTCCCTCCCAACTCGTACCCTATGTCGTAACCCACCCAATTCACGGATCAGCCTTATTTTTGGGCTCCGGTGGTAACACACACTGACATGTCTCATAGATGGTTGGATATCATACATGCATGACATGGGCCCACATCTGTGTGGTACCACTGGAGCGCACCCAAAATAATATTGAAACTCAAAGTTCATTGCAAGTGCTACATAAAATGGTAAAATATATATGTTGGCCAAGTATTCTGCCCACACCAATCTCGAGACTCTTCCAAAAACAGCTTACAACTTACAAGGCAATTCCAGATGTAAAATGGTCTAAAGTAAATGACATTCTCTCTCTTTTTTTCCTCAAAAATGATATTGAGGACAAAGGTACGTCCCACAATCCAAAAAAGAGACTGCCTTAGGTAAATATCAGTGTTGAGAAAAATCTATAACATGGAACCTCGACTTCCCATCACTACAATTATTTAATATTTTCATATGTGTGACTGTGGTTCTAATTAGTGTCATAACTAGCCTGGCTGAAAGAGAAATCATCTTGCTGCTTACCCCTGGGAAGGTTTCCCCTTGCAAGAACTGCCGGACGCTTACATCGAGGGTTCCTACAACACTGTTTAAGACAGAGCGTCTAACATTCTCTTCTTCCTTCTTAACCTGAAACACACAGAACGGTCAGCACCAACCAGATATCATGTCCCGCTCAAAGCACCTGGCAGAGAAACCAAGACATTAATGGTGATGCCAAATTTCTGGTAAATAATTGAGAGATGGTTTTTTGCATTAATTATATCTGAGCTGCTTGTGTTACCAAATCTCCGACCATCAGTTGTGGCCGGGAATCAAATACACATTCAAAATCAGCATAAACATTAAAAATATTTTCTTTTTTAAAAATCCAATTTTGAATGTGCACAGGGACTCCCACCCTTATTCAATGGGTGGTAGATTTTGAAATTTCAGTTCCCATATGGTACCCTAACCATAAATTGTGTTTTTTTTGTGGTTTGTTAATAACTTAATATTGTTCATATAAACTTAAAAAATTAATGTCACTTTTCAGGGGGAGAAAGAAGAAGAAGAATTAATCATATTTTTCACATTCATCATCTCCAAATACAGGCAAAAATAGGAAGCGTCAGATTCAATCCTAGAGAGAGAGAGAGAGAGAGAGAGAACTAGTTTGGGTCTAAGAACTACAATGGAACGCTCAATATTCAATAGGGGACCAGATGCAGTCCATCAAGAAGCATGGTTAGCATGATGCTTCTCTGTCATTGCTGCAAATGTGGAACATGAACTAGATCAAAACCATTCATTTGGTAGGAAAACTTCTGAATGGCCCATAGTCCAAAAATCAAATTATTTGGAAAATCATGACCCTTTAATTGGTGGCACACAAAGGACAAAAGTGATCAATGACTGGCATTTAGTAAAGGTCCATTTATTAGATGTTTATGATCGTTAAATCAGAGCAATTTATTACTAGCCAATCAATGCAGAGCTAGCAGGATGTCTTCTTCTTCTTCTTCTTCTTCTTCTTCTAGCTAGTACAGTATCTTGCTCAGATCATCATACATTTGACGTGTATGGTACACGCATGCCTCCTATGAGGCACGAAAATGTCATGCCTCCTATGAGGCAAATGAACTAGATCAAAGCCACTCATTTGACAGGAAGATTAATGATCGGGCCATGGTCCTAAATCGCATATGTGGAAAATCATGACCCTTTAATTGGTGGCACGCGATGGACAGTAAAAGACAATAGTAAGCAATGACTCACAAAGGGCCATTTATCAGATGGTTATGGTGGTTCAATCAGAGCAATTCATTACTGGCCAATCAATGGCAGAGCCCGCTCGGACTCCATATATTCAATAATGGTAACAGTGACCATAAAGGCCAACCTTATGGTTGTAACAGTCATTAAAGCCTCCATTATGGCCTTGTATGGGTCAAAATAAATAAATAAATAAATATAAAAATAAATAAGAAAATGTATCAACCTTGCATCGGATTGTTATTGGTCGTTACAGCCCTGTATTGGCCAGTTACAGCCATTGCAAGGCCACTGCGGGATTCTTCTTCTTTTCTTTTTTTCAAAACAGGCTTTACAGCCCCATATTGCAGGATCCCACCATTACCATTGCGTAACAACCTTTACGGCCCTTACAGCCATTACGTAACCATTTTTTACTACCATTATCTGGAGGCATGAAAATGCCACGCCTCCAGATGAAAGTACATTGTTTCCATGCGGCACATGAACTAGATCAAAACCTCTCATTTGATAGGAAAGATAATGAATGGAACATAGTCCACATATCACATTATATGAAAAATCGTGACCTTCAATTGGTGGGACACATTGGACAGTAAAAGACAAAAGTAAGCAATATATTAGATGGTTATGATAGTTCAACCAGAGCAACTTATTACTGGCCAATCAACGGCGGAGCTACTAGGATCGTGTTATCATCATACATTTGACATGTGCATGGTACACGATCTAGAGGCACCAAGATGTCATGCCTCCAGATGAAACTACCATTACCATGCTTCCATGTCATTGCATTCATGTGGCACATGAAATACGTCAAAACCACTCATTTGCTAGGAAAAATAATGAATGGGCCATATCCAAGAATCACAGTATTTGTATAATCATATGACCCTTTAATTGGTGGCTAAAGAAGGATAATAAAAGACATAAGTGATCAATGACTCACAGTTAAAGGTCCATTTATTAGATGGCTATGATAGTTCAATCAGAGAAATTTATTACGGGCAAATCAATGGCGGGGCTAGCAGAATGTCTTGTTCAGATCATCATACATGTGCCATGTGTATGGTAAACGATCTGGAAACATGAAAATGTCATGCCTCCAGAGGCAATGGATAAGCCCTCATTCAATAAACAACTATCTAAACACATCCTAAGGAAATGAAGCAAGAGAAATATCATATATGAAAATACTATGTTATTATTACATTATTGAATCATGCCTAAGCATGTAAACTATGAAAACCACAAGGTTATATTAGTAACTATACATGCAGAGTGATTGGTAAGTAACTATATACATATATGCAAGCCTGTGTCTGTATGCCTATAGACATGTATATATTATTTGTGACACACATGCACACACGCACGCACGCACAAACACACATATATATACATATATACACAACTCGTTGATTGTAATCAACCCATGTAATAGACTAGTAGATACCATTTGACCGTCACCAACCTATGTAATAGGCTATTAGCACATGTGAGAGTTTTGTGCTCTCACTACCAGTCCCTAGCTCGAATAAAGGAGGGTTGCATCAAGTTAGAAGCCGGTGTCATACTTATACCATGACTTTCTTCATGAATTCAAATAATATGACATTCCAAATTCGTGCTAGGTCATTCCCTACAAAAACAACATGCTAAATTGAAACTCGAACATAATTAGAAACAGGCAAGGGTTGGCTAGGGAGCCCCCTAAAAGCAACGCACCACAAAAACGACCGGTAGCTATGAGAAGTAGGCAAGGTTCCCATGCCATTCTAGATCGTGGGGGTAAAGGAGCTATAGCCCAAAAGAGTGGGATTCATCTTGCCACATGGAATATAGGAACATTGACAAGTAAAAGTATAAAGTTAGTAGATACAATGAAATAGAGGAGAGTTAACATTGCTTACATTCAGGACACTAAGTGAAAAGGGAGCCAAAACCAGGAAAAAAAAAATGATGGATATAAGCTTTGGTATATAGAAAAGGACAATAATAAATCTGGGGTGGGCATAGTGTAGTGGTAGATAAAGATTTAAAAAATAAGGTTATAGATGTTATGAGAGTATATGAGGAGACAATCAATATTATTAGTGCATATGCGCAGTGTTTTAAGCATCGATGATATCAGCCGATCTATTTATTGCATGCCACCTGTGCGATGCAAAACGCAGAAGTAGTGGGATATATCCAACATGTTTGTTCCGGTGAGCATTTTTTATTTTCGATCTTTTTTTCTGTAAATTATGTTAAATCAATGTCAAATTGTTACAAATCCATAACTTTTCATGAAAAATCATGGATTGGAAGCTTCGATTTTGAGATTTGAAGTTGGTCCAAGTTGCAGAAATTTGAAAAAAAAAAAATCAAAATTTCCCAATTTCTCGCAAATCGGTTGCAATTTGTCTCCAAACATAAAATCAAACATGTATGTAACCTCATCTAGTAATTATTTTTTTGCTTTTGAATGTATTGCTTGTGTTTCCACATGTCTTATTACATTTATAAATTATATGAATAGACTTTGAATATACTTGCAACAATTCAGTTAGACAACGCATAGATTAGGACCCATAAAAAGAAAACCTATTATGTGCACTTGTTTTTCGTAATGTTTTGATTTATAAGCGTGGAAAGGATTGATGTCTTTTTAACAATCACTGAAGTTTCATTGAAAAATTCGACCAATTTCTCAATGTTTCCCCATGTTTCCAACAACAACAATACATTACACAATACAACCAATATATCTCATACAATACCGAAACGTATCCATATCCCAAGGGTGCGATAGGTAACCCAATATTGAAAGACTGACAAGGGAGTAGAAACAATGAAAATTTTGAACAATATAGAAAATTAGAAATGCCAAAAAGATTAACTAAGAAAGTACTGAGGCTAAACTTAAGGCTTACGATGATCTCTACAATAGATTGGGGACGAGACATGTGAAAAAGATCTCTTTAAACTTATAATAATAATAATAATAATAATAATAAATAAATAAATAAAACTAAGAGAGAAGAAAGGTAAGTAACCTAGATCACGTTAGATGCATTAAAAGTGAGAACCAGATGTTATTAATAAAGGAAAATGCGAAAGGCGGAGAAGCTATTTTCAAAACTTGTTAAATGATGACCACGACCACTTTGCAAGCATAGGAATAGAATGAACCTTAAACTCAAATGATGTTGGAGACCACAAATACTTTCATAGGATTAGGATATATGAAGTAAAAGAAGCTTTGAGAAAGATGAAAACAAGAAAGGCTATTGGACCAGATGGTATACCAATATAGGTCTAGAACATATTTGGTTATTTTGGTTAACAAAGTTGTAAAAAAAAGATTGTAAAATCGAAGAGAATGCCAAACGAAGAGGAAAAGTACCATGGTACCTATTTATAAGAATAAATGAAACATACAGAACTGCACTAACATTGTTTTTTTTCTTTTTTAGAAAGATTACAAAGCTACACTATCATGGAATTATCTATGAGCCATACCTTAAAACTTTGGAAGAGTGTAATTGAGCAAAGACTAAGGCATCAGATGAATGTATCAAAATAACACATTGGTTTCATACTGAGAAAGTCAATCGCCGAAGTTATTTTCCTACTTAGACAATTGATAAAGCAATGTAAGGAGAGGAGGAAGGATCTCCATGGTCTTTATTGACTTAGAGAAAGCACCCTAAAGAATTAATCTAGTGGGCATTGGGAGAGAGAGGAGTTTCAAGAGGATATAGGATATGTATGAAGAAGTTGTAACAAATGTGAGGACTACTAGTGGAGTTACAAGTGATTTCCCAATTATTGTAGGCTTGCCCATGGATCGACATTGAGCCCATACCTTTTCACATTGTTTATGACCTTTTTTTAAAAGGAAAATTTGTTTATGGACCAATTAACGAGGTATTTACAGGAAAAGATATCATGGTATATGTTGTTTGCAAATGTCATGGTTTTGACTGACAAGATGAGTGAGGGCGCAAACGCAGAGATAGATTAATGGAGGGATGCTTTAGAATAAAGGATATAAAATTGGCTGGGCTAAAACGGAGTGCAATTTTAGTAACAATAGAAGTGAAACAAGGAATTAGTTAAGATTGATGACCAAGAAGTTCCCAAAATGACCACTTTCAATACCTTGGATAATTCATGAGTGGATAGATTAAGAAGGATTGCCCATACAATTCAAGTTGGGTGGAAGAAATGGCGGAGTTTTATGTGATCATCATGTACCGCTCAAACTAAAAGAGAAATTTTATAGGATAAAAATAAGATTAGCCATGCTTTATGGGACAAAATGTTGGGCAATTAAGGAAACGTGTTCTTCAGATGTGTAGCTGAAATGAAAAATGTTGAGATGGATGAGTGGCAACAGCCAAGATGAGGAATGATAGAATTAGAAATGATGATGATGACAAAAATGGTGTCCTATGTGTGCGTGGACATAGGACCATATGATATTTTCATTTTTTAACTGTCCAATAAATATCCACCAATCGGGTAGTTAGGTGATCAAATAGCCTAAATACCCACTAACCCATAACAGACTATTGCATGTGAAAAGAGGAGTTGGAGGAGCTTGCCAGAGAAGTTGCTTGCTACAAATTGCAAGGGGGCGGAAGAGGCCTTTTTACCATTATAAAAAATATGACCATTTGATGGGAATCCATTGCCCAAAATTTTGCAACCCATCTTGAAGATGGAAATCATAAAAGAGGCAAATTTTGGGAATTGGATTCCCATATAGGAATTCATTTCCCACCCTTTCCAAAATCAAAACATAGATTCAGGTTTTAGCCCCTAACTAATGGAAATCATTTCCCAAGGGCTGGATTCCCATGAGCAAAACTACCCCTTACTATCCCCATGATCAATTGAAATCTCAATAAGAAGATCCAAATATGTAAATCAAGTTCACCCTCTAGATTTCCATACAAAAACTTAGTACAATGGAGCTGTGAGGTAGGATAGCTATATGCCTGTATCACATAGGCAGCATAGGAACTATATTCCTTATTTAGGCATTAAAATGACATTTAGTGGGTAATAGTTTTGATTCCCTTAGATCATTACAAAACCATGTACCGCATGTGCTTGTACATGTCACTGTATGCATACGTGGCACAAACTGTAATCAAAACAGTTCAGATTTATTCTTTAAGATTTTGGAGGTGGACATGGCTTCTGTAATTTTTCCTATGCTGCATCTTCGGTGCTAAACAATTTTATGGTCTTCTTGATCATCTTCCAAGTTCTTCTGAACTTGAAATGATTCCGTGAACTTGATTTGGCTCATCTAACTGGGATGATTCCATGAACTTGATTTGGCTCGTCTAACTGGGCTAGACTTCTGCATAGTTGTAGATAACTTAATCTCTCAACCTTGAACCTTTGGAAGGAACGGTGAAACAAAGTTTGATCATCCAAGACTGGGGACCTGGGGTATTGTAGCTCTTTTTAAGGATAACAAGGATGGCAGAAAATTAAGGAGATGATAGAATATCTTCTCAATGTGAAGTGGATTATAAACTTCCCTTTTCACCAGAAATTGCAATTTACTGCATCTACAACATAAGACAAATCTGAAAACAGGAATGAAGGATGATAAGAAACTATACTGAGAACGTACTGCAACAATGCAAAAACACTTCAAGCAGTTGCCATCCCTCCCAGAACATCGGTGTTTCAAAGCATAGAATTCCTGCAAAGCAAACCACAACAAACATCAGTAACAGATGGATATTAAAAGGGAAACATCAGGATTCTAACGACAGATAAAATTCATATGAATCAGGCTCCAGACAATGAAGTTGACATGACCAAACATATTTTTTCCTGCATGTATTAGTTCATGGTTTGGAGGGGACACCATGTTCTACACACCCCGATGTCAATGCTCAATAAATGAGTGTTCAAACAAATGCACACCACAAAGCTTCTGCATAACTTGAAGCATCTGACATGTCAACAGCTTATACTTTCAAACATTCAGGTAACATGACTACAAGTATTAATATTGAAAGGATGATTGGATTAATATTGACAGGAAGATTGGATTAGTACAGTAGAAACCTAACCTTCTCCGCATACTTCCTTTTGTAATTATCAACATGCCTGTTAATATTACATTGTCAGAACTAATACTTAGCAATTAATTAACTGAAATTTTTTATTTATTTATTTTTAATGTAGAGGCCATAAGAAGCCCCCAAAGTCCAAAATCATGATGTAACAGACCTCAAGCTAACAGAAGGTCCATCAACCATGTAAAAAATAGGAGGAAACTAACCGCATATAAGATAGGGATTCCCAGTGGGCTTCTGCTCGCAGCCATGCTGCTGTCTGCTTTGCAAAACATGTATAGACTATCAAGAAACAAATTACACATGCATAACCAAATGGATAAGAAAAAGAACCACAGTCTTGAATAGACTGGAACAAGAAAGAGCCAAAGATCCACCCAGTATTCTTCATCCAATGCAGCTCCACGAGCAACAAATCGACCAAAAACCCTCCTTTGTCCTCCACACAATTCCTGGTCACTGGGTTGCAATCTGTCAAAAGAGAGCTCAGGAAGCCTCGACGTGCTGCCATGAGAAATTGATGATTGGTGAATACTAGAACTATCATTGCACTGGACTTCTATAACTTTCCATTGACGGTGTGACACAGGAAAGGTCTCCCTATAAGAGCCCAAATAAAAAAGAGGAAATCAGAAAAGAGAATTGGACATATAAATCTACATGAGCAGAAAGAGCTAAGTGTGCAATGTAGCATATATAGTAAGAGTGCCACATTGGCACATGCACGAGTACAAGGGCCAAATAGCAAATCTGTGTCCACAAGTAGCAATCTTCACCACAATAATATCAAATAGTGATTCCAAGTCCATTTAACTATCATCTGTAAACAGTGAAAGGAAATGGATCTATTGAGGCTGCATTTGGATGAACAAGTCAAATGAATTGCAAACATTCATTTTAGGGAATTTTACAAAATAATAATAATAATAATAATAATAATTACTTATTATTGAATTTACAATCCGGTACTTTTTTCAAAAAGGTTTTCAACAAGCTACTGCATTAATTTAAGTAATTATCTGTAGTGTACCTTTCGTTAGATGGAAGTTGGGATAAGTCGTACAACTGTGCAAGCAAGTACAGGGCAACGCTCACCCTCCAAACAGTTTCCCTTGGTGTAGCCTATCTGAATCACGGATGGGCCTGATTTTGGACCCCAGGCCTAAACTTTGGTGTGTCATCTAATGGTTGGAGCAGTTTTCATATAATCATCACAGCATGCCATGTAAAAATCAAAGGTGGACATCTCTCTCCCAACTATTTCCTTTGGTATAGCCCACCTAAATTACTAGTTAGCCCTTTTTTAGCTACGGGACTAATGTGGGATTATACATCTAACAGTCAGAGTGGATCTCACATGCACATCATGATGGACCCCATCAAAAATCAAGGTTAAGCATCCCATAAAATTCCCTTTTTTCTTTTTTAATATACCAGTCGGCTATCTCTATTTTTATTGGGAATAGTTGGGAGAGGGTCACCTACCTTTGATTTTTTACGGGGACCACAGTGATGTGCATGTGAAATCCACTCCGACCATTAAGATGCATAATCCTATGTTAGACCCAGGGCCAAAAAATCAGGTTGACCTGTGATATAGGTGGGCCACACCAAAGGACACAATTGGGAGAGAGACATCCACCCTTGATTTTTAAATGACCCATAATGATGATTATATGAATTGAAATCCACTCCAACCATTTGATGTCATACCAAAAATAAGGCCCATCCATGATTTAGGTGGGCCATACAAAAGGAAACTGGTTGGAGGGTGCAAGTTGTCCTGTACACTGTTTCCAATTGTGTAGTCCACCTGAATCGTAGATGGGTCTGATTTTTGGGCCTGAGCCTAACAAGGGGTGATGCACTTGGTGATTGGAATGGATTTTGCATAAACATCACAATGGGACCCACCCAAGCCGCAACCCCTTTGCTCACATGGCTGACCCCGACTTTTGTTAACAAATGTAACGGAAGGCACTCTTCTTCTTTTTTTTTAATGAAAGATGAGGGAAAGTACACTATTGACAATCACTTAAATTAATGTAGTAACTTATTGAAAAATCTTTCTAAAAAAGGTACCATAATGTAAATTATATGATATGTATTTTAGTTTTTTTTGGTAAAATTCCTTTCATTTTAATCAAGAGAAAATGACAAAACAACAATCTATCTCTACTATATATAACCCGAGTAGTGCAGGACAATTTTACCCATGGAATTAGTTTCTCTAGGGGGGGAAATTTTCAATATTCAAAGGATACGTAGCACAACATTTTAAGCAAATGTAGGAGCATCGTGGGAATGGAAAACATAGCTAGATTTTACATTTGACCAATTTTATGCTTGCAATTAGATTTTTCTAAAGGCATTTTCATACTTTCAAATCCTTCCAAAAAGTAGCCCACATCACCTCCCCTCCTCTCTACGTGCAGCCCGCACACAAGGCATTTATTAGAAAGCCCATGCAACAGATGCTTTGTGGGTCCCAACTTGATGGATGTGCGGCATCCACTTTGTAAATTTGTTGCACCAGCTTGTGTTGAAAAGCAGCTAAAAAACTAAAAATCAAAAGCTCAAGTGCACCAGAGAATTGGAAATGGTTGGGGTAGGTCATCCACAGCTGAAGCCTTACCTATCATGCACTTGCATATGGCCTGCAGGTTTTTCCTCCGTCTCTCTCTCTTTTTTCTATATTTCCTTTAAAAAATCTATCTCCCTATTGTCTCTCTCTTCTTTCCCCCCTCCACATGTCATCCCACCAGTAATAATAACGATGGCGATGCAACGATGGCAATGATGATCTTTCTCAGTATTCATTACAAGAAATTAGCCCTCAACATAACACTTCTGTTTCTTTCAAGTTCAACTTAAAAGCAACATAATTGCAATTTGGAGCCCAATACCCTCTATATGAATTCTAAGGAAATTGAAATCAGATTACTCCCAATTTACTAGACTCATAACTGCAATTCAAGTCAACGGTGCATCCACATACACCCTAACTAATCATATCATACAAAACCACCAGTTCACCGTCTTCTACCCAATGCAGTAGAGAAACTAGTTCTTTTACTCTAAAACCAAGAATCTTTTTTTCCCCTGAAAAGTGAAAGCTAATACCCATTACTCGTCATTGTAAAAGACAATAAACAAACCAATCATTACCCGAATGAAGAAGAAACCTTGGAGACACATAGCACAGGATTGCATTTCCTCCTTCCAACAACCACTTGGGTCAATCGAGGCGGAGAAACATGGAATCGAGGGACGAAACTCCCCACAAGTTCTATATTTCCGTTAAGCATATCTCAGGCACTGATCTCATAACCTACTCAGATAATCCCCCCAAACACTACCCAATTCAAGACGCTGGAAAAATCAAAATTCCCAGACGAGTTCGAATATGAACTTCTCCGAAATCAAAACAACGAGAAAATCAGCTGAATGGGTGAATTTCTGGGGCTCCTATTTCGATTTCGATGGACCGAGACTCAAATCCTGCAGCGGAGACCAAATTCAGCAAATAAAACAGAAATTCCCATTTATTTGTAGAACAATATCCGAAAATGGAATCCTGAGATGAAACGAAACGGAGAAAAAGACCGGAACCCTAATTTGGAGAAATTTCTGCCATTTTTTACAGCAGAAATTCGGGAATTTTTGGAATCGAGTAGGGAGACAAGAGCAGAAACGAAACCCTAATTTCGGAGGGAGAATTTAGGCGAAAAAGGAGGAGAATTTGAGATTTTTTTAATTTTTTTTTTTTTTCCCTCTCTCCACAGAGAGAGAGGATCGAAAGAAACCCTAGAAAAATGACAAAACGTCAAGCGACCGCGGAAGGAAGTATTTATACGTTTTTCTGGCGGAGGAATTATTCAATACACGGCGCGCATCTTTGTAAACCATACACGACCTTCTTCAATCTGACAAGTGGACCCATGATTTTCTAATCCAGATCATTGATATATTACATATCATCATAGGTGGACCATTAAATACACTAATACTTTTATTTGTGACATCTTAATAAACGGTTGATAAGAGATATGCAAGATGGTCCATGTTCAACTTGAAAGTTGTTTTTTTATGGTCCCTAAAAGAATCCAATTCATAAATATTTTTATATAAATATAATTCTAGTGTATTAATAAAACATACCAATAGTTTAGATTACTGATCCATGGGTCCCGTTTGGCAGAAATGAAAGTTCGTGTATACTGTGCAGGCCGTGTATCGTACAGTTTCCTCTTTTTGGTGAAATGGATTGAGTCGATGACGCGGCGGCAGTTCCATTTTGACTTTGCTTTGCTGATTGCAATAATATAATACTTCCAAATGTATTATTATACGATACGTCGGAGTATATAGTTTGTATTGATGCTATTTTCAGTAGATCCAAACCGTTGATATGACAACATGTGGATCTTTTGATTTAATTAATATTAAATTAAAATATTTTAAAATTTTCACACAAAAAAAGAATTTAATAGATGCTCCATAATCAAAGGAAACGTATTGAAAAATCATAGGCCCAAAATTTTTAATATCAGAATTTTTATTTTTCAAAATTCCACATCGACGGTGAGGATCATATATAAACAGTTTTTATTATTTTAAAAAAGGCCCTGATGAAAGAGCTACAGTCTTGACGTATCCTTTAACATTACATCTGGACGTATGGTAGCAACTAGCAAGCCTCATTATCCAAGAGAGAGGAAGACGTTTTTCACTAATCCCACACGCACTTCTCTACACACGCGCCTAAAAGCGGGCACACGTGACAAATGTGGCACGTGTGAAATTCCAATCCGATTTCTAGAGACCTTACCCTTTAGATTATTTGTTTGAACATTTTAGGCTGGTAAATCATCAGTTGGTCCATTTGATTACGAGAAAAATGGACGGTTAGAAATGCCAATGGTCTATGTTTAATTTGCTCGTGGGACCCATATGAGAAACCAGATGAAATAGATTTCTTTCTTGATGATTGAAACAACAGATTCAACTTACTGAACGACTTGGATTTTTCGATAGAAATATAAACTGGCACGTGCTCCTGAGTGCATGCATACGTATAGAAAGGTAAATATGGGACTACGGAAACGTCTGCGAGGGGCAGTATCGGGATTTTAGCATGGCCAATTGGGAAATGCACATGATATTCGCGCAGTTGAAATAGAATCCTGCTCGTGCGTACAAACACTGGTCCGGCACAGTTCTGATTATCCGAGTCGTTCATCAGGATGGACCCTAATGTCAATTTCCTTGCTCCAAATTTCAGGCAAGTATATTCATCAGTGACCTATGTTTTCATGTTAGATATGGCTGTCTTTTGTACCATCCATTTTTCCATATGGATGTGGCCTTTGGTTGGACACGTGTCACACCCAACGGACCCACAGATGAACGGATCAGATCTATCACACATGTGCCAAACTGGTTCATGTGGCTGCGATTAGGATTGTAATCTACTCACGCGGGCAGCTTTTGGATATTTTGGAGTGGATAGGATGAATGAGGTCGGGGACCACCCTCTGGATTAAGGGGGGATAGGGAAGATTAAAAGATACAAAGGATTTAGTACAAACGTTTGTAGGATAAGCTTAACCTACAAATTGACGTGTGGGGCCAACGGTGGTGTTTGAATGACATCTAATCCGTCCATTATTTACACCCACTACGGTTATCCTTGTCTGCAAATGAAATCAACCGATCTGAAACTCAGGTGGGCCACACCAAAGGGAATGGTTGGGATGGGACGATAGCCATTGAAAAACCTTTAAGATTGGATGTGGAGACCACCGTGATTTTATATGATATCTAATATATTCAGAAGATGAATCTAGCTAGGATGAATGGAAATCCAAAAAATCAGGCCACTCCAAGCAAATATAGATCACAATGGGTGATTTTTTAGGTTTTAACGATGATTTTACATGATGTTGCTCATCTAAGTTTGGGATCAATGTTAGTTTTAGGATACAATGATAATAAGAGGACACACGGGATGGACGTATTAAATTTTATTAAAATATTTAAGTAGGCCCCACACATCTATTTTTATGGCGGGGCTCGTTTGGATGGCAGCCCACGTTGTACAACATTATATATTATAATATATTTCACACCATGCAGCAACTCTAACCAAACTAATGTTGGTAGGCGGGTGAGTACATCACCGAATTAATTTTCAAAATCCACGCGGCTCGATTCCATTGTATGTTGTAGGCGGTTGTAAAGTGCTTTCATTGTACTGAACCGTCATCGTAGAGATATTTTTTAAAAAATTTGTTGATCAGTGTTATGTGGGCCCCACCATGATGTATGCGTTTCATTCATGCCGTACATATAAATTTAGAGAGCATTTTAATATATTATTTCAAAAATAAGGTATATATAAATATCAAGTGGTCCACATTACATGAAACAGTATTGAATGAGGGTTGACCATTTAAAACATTTTGAGGGTAGTAAAAGTTTTAAATCAACATGATCTTTGTTTTTTCTCTTCATCAGGGGGATTGCATGACGTAATGAACAGATTGGATGCTAAATAAACAATATAGCGGGCCTTAGGAGGATTTTAATGATGGATATCCAATCTCTATTGGTTTCATTTGTTGTAGTCACTTTGAGATTTATATTCCTCTCAATTTCAGGATCAAGATATCACAGATCTTAAAAAATGGATAAACAAAATGGATGAAACACATAAATCATGGTGGGGCCCACAGGGCATCGACCACCAGCATGAAGAAGACTTTTTTTTCAAACATTGATTTTCCTAATCCAATTGTTTACGTATACATTTCATATCTACCCCAAATGATGCAACGGTTTTTCAAAATGCAGATCCCATGGTGTTATAGTGCCACGACTTACTTGATGGGACAGTTTTACTTCCTTATACTTTACCATACACGAATCCAAACACCCCCTTAAGTTTATCATCCAAATGTTTGTAATGGATCTGGCCTTTTTAGTTGTTGTATCTTGCGTAGTGGGACTTTTGAGAAGTTTCAATGCCCTACTGAAGTTCGCAACACACCCAAAGTAAACCTGGCATGGTCAAAGAATTCAGACCGTAAGAATTTAGACCGTTTAAAAAGTAGGGTCCATTGTGGGTGAAGTATAGCCCGAAGATCAAATCATTGGCCATCCAATTAGTAAACGCCAGATGGACATTAGAAATAAATGTTAAACTGTCCAAAGGGACTTGGATTGCATGGTGTAGGATAAAAGTAGCCATAATCGGTGTTATGTGTACATTTGTAAAAATACATGGGCCCACACCATGATGTATGTCTTTTATTCACAAGATTCATTTATTTTGCCATATCATTTTAGGGCATGAGCTCATAATTGAAGCAGATCTGAAGCTCAAGTGGACCACACCACTGGATGCGGTGGGGATGATGATGTTTTGAAACCTTTTTAAACCTACCGCGATGTTTATTTGCCGTCCGACCTGAAAAATGACGAATTTTAGCTGGATCTTTAAAAAAATATATAGGCCCTTGTTAAGTTTTTATTAGTGTATTTATTTGTCAATTAGATAGGTTTATGTGTTAGTGAGTCAGTTTAGCCCTTCAAAATTGAAAACCGATGACACAAGAGAATATGAAGCATCTAAAAGTGAAAAATATGTAAATAATGAAGTACTTTAGTGATCTTAACCTTAGACCCAAGATAACCTAGCCTCTTAAATTATCCATTATCAAATAGGTAAACATTTATTTGATCATCCATTAGCTTTAAAAACTCAATTATAACATGTTAAAATATGTTAAAAAGATGCAAAGTTGTTGTAATTTAAACTGCCCAAAAAATAATGGTTGTCGAGTGGATCTCGATCGTATTGACAGTTCGTCGATGGAACTCTATAGAATCAAATATCAGCTCGATTTCATCAAAGAAACAATGCAGCAAGCAAACAAATTATTATGAATTTCCTCTATATGATCGAATGATAGTTCAATCCTATCGAAGGTCATTTCGATCATATCGATAGAGTCGTTTTATAACCATTACAACGCGATTTTTATAAAATGGACATTCAGTTCATTGGCAAAGTAGTGGCTTCTTTTTTTTTCAAGTATAGCCTGGGTGATTCTCCGCTCATGTAATTTGTTATAGACTTCAAACCAAGGAGATTCATGACATTCTTATTGTTATTATACAATTATCTCACCAGCTTAGACACCTTATAGGTATATTGTATGCAAGGTGTTTGATTGTGGAGTTGAACCATCGGCATTGACGAACGTATAAGCAATTGAGGAGTTAATTCAGCACGAGAGAATATCGAAAAAACATCTCAATGTTATCGATCGTATCGAAGGGCCATTTGATCCATCAAAGGATCATTCAATCGATCGATAGACATTGCTCAATCAATTGAATGTGTCGTTTTCTACATGTTTTGTACCATTGCAAACCAATTTATTTATAAAGGCCACACCGACCTAAGGCATTTTGATGAGTTTTTTAGTGCAAGCAGAGCATATGTGATTCCCTACTCAATATCCCTCTTCTGGACTTCAAACCAAAGAATTCATTATCATCTTCTATGTGATTAACCAATCTGATGAGCATTTCAAACTACGTTATGAAGATGTACATGAACTCCTCAATTTTATAAAGATTGGCATTAAGGGCTTGTTTGGTAAATCTAAAGTTCAAAGTCTAAATCTGAAGACAAAAACCTAGTATTGAATATAAAACAACATGCTTGTTAACTAACGTCTGAAATGTTTGGAATATGTTTGTAATATTCTGTTTCTTTTAACAATAGGTTCCACTATTGTCGTTGGTGTGGCTCACCTGAACTGTGGATGGCCCTAATTTTTGGGCTCATGCCCTAACTTTGAAGGGCAAAATTAATGAACAGTGTGGATTTTATCACCTGATTCCTGTGGGGCCCATTCTAAAAAAAAAAAAAAAAACTAAAGCAAAGTGACCCATGTGCATCCATCTCCTCCACGACTCCCTCTCTCTTTCCCACTTCTCCGCAGTACAGTTGCGGATGAGAACCCATCCAACATCGAGTTTAGAGTTGATCAATCTAAGTTAGTATACATAAAAATCAGCATCATTTCAGATTATTTTCCTCCCATCACATTATTTTTCCATAGCAGGTAGGTGATCAATCCTTGTTGAAAGATTCATAAGAAATTGCCTTATATAATCTAGACATTGAAAGATTTATAAGTAATTCCCTATTGAAGGATATTCTTTATTTGACTACTGAACCAATGTGATTATTATTATTATTTTCATTTAATATTATCTAGTGGTGATGATGAATATTTATTATGTGAACAAATTTTTTTATGCAATGATCCTTACGAGTGCTCTACCTTAAAAGGCTCACCATATTATTTGTTATGGGTACTCTGATATTATTTGTTGTAATATTTCCTTATAAGTTAGATGCATCTTATGTGAACAATTATCTTTTTATGCAATGATTCTTACGGGTGCTCTGCCCAGGGTCATTCCCAAAAGGATCGGCACGGGTGCTCTGCCCTGGGTGATCCCCTAAAAGGATCAGTACACATGGGTGCACTGCCCTGGCCTTTTGTCCCTAAAAGGTTATATTGGTGCTTTGTCGAGGGTCATTCCCTGAAATGATCAACACCGGTGCTCTGCCGTAATTCATTCCCTAAAAGGATCAGCACACATGAGTGTTTTTCCCACTCCAAATCTTAGTATTTTTAGAAAAGTTATGTTAAATAATTTATTCATTTCATATTCATGAATGTCAAATTATTAACTATGATCTTACATCCAATGTTCACCTTATGTTGATTAAAATGTTGAGGTTAAATTTGGTAATATTTATGAGACTTTTAACTAAGGATTGATGTGATCTTATTGAGTTGTCAACTCATTATGTTTTAACCATTTCAGGTTATGAATATTTTAAAGATGCAAGGTACTACTATTAGTAGTAAAGCATTGAACGTGGTTAGATGCACATGGCATGTCATTTTATATAGGATCAATTTTATTTTATTTTAGAACTCTGAATGTAGTAATGTTGGATTTAATTTTCTTACTTCAAGTTAAATAATTATGCATCGATGTAATAACAGATGATGTAATTAGTTATTTTAATTCATGTATGGATTTTAAAGTTTTGGACTATGGCATGAAAAAAATAAAATAAAATGAAATGCATATGAAATTGTCATGCCTTATCTTTTTAATATATATATATATATATAGGTCATGGGTCTAGAATTCGGGTCTTAGACACCCTATTCAGGTACCTAAATTTTGGAGCGTGACAATATTAGCCCTTATGAAACAATCATGATTGAATGCCTACCATTAAAATCTTCATGGATTCAATCAAAATATTTATTTACCAACCTGTTGATAAGGTAAAAAATACCTAGATGAAGAAACCACACAAATATCATCTTAATCCAAAGCTTATGTAGCTCGCAAGAAATTTTTAGTAGTCATTTACCACTTTTTCTTATACTATGGCCCATATGAGATGTGGAGCTTCTTCATTTTTCGATCATGCCCAAAAATAAGCTTTCAATATGGATGGATAGCACGAATGTAGTCACGTATATCATAGTGGGCCTCACAGTCAGGGTCCCACCGACCTCGTGGATCCAGAGTGCATACTAATGACATGAGTAGCTCCTAGCTATTGGAAGGTATTATGTAGCCCCCATCATAATGTATGTGTTTTATCCACGTCGTCCATCCATTTTGTCAAATCATTTTAGGGATTGATCCCAAAAATGGGGATGATTAAAATCTCATGTGGCCTAGAACTTTCTTGGCCCATTAATGGTCACTCACCACTATTTCCTACGGTATGGCCCACTTGATAATTGAATTTGTTTCATTTTTTTTATAATGCCAGATGGACAGAGTGGATATAAGATACATACATCAAGGTGAGCCCCACGGTTAGGGCCAAGGTCGGTGGCATGTGGCACACCACGCAATCTGCTAAACCCCCAAGATGTAGGAGTGGATTAGGTGAGATCCCAGATCCACCACCATGGGTGGGACCCCTGACTATGGGGCTCACAATGATGTGTGTACCTTAAATCCACACCATCCAACCATTTTAAAAGTTTTATTTTAGGGCATTATTCCAAAAATGAAGCTGACACAAATTTTATGCGGACCACACCATAGGAATCAATCGTGATTTAATCCTCACCATTAAAAACTTCATGGATTCCATCAAAATGTTTATTTGTCATCCAACATGTTGATAAGGACACAAACACCTATATGAAGAGACCACACAAATATCATCTTGATCCAAGAATTTTGTGGCCCACAAGAAGTTTGTAATGGTCAATTACCATTGTTACATGTACCATGGTTCATATGGGATTTGGAGATGCTTCATTTTTTGGATCATGCCCTAAAACGAGCTTTCAATATCGATGGACGGTGTGGATGTAGTCACATATATCATAGTGGGCACATACCCCCCCCCCCCCCCCCCCCCCCCCCCCCCCTTTCTAGGGGATTGCATACTCCCCTCACTTGGTCTAGCTAAAGATGGACGGTCCTGTCAAAAGGCTTTATGGGGTGTACCGTGATGTATATGTTTTATTCACACCGTCCATTCATTTTTCCATATCATTTTAGGGAAAAGGACGAAAAACAAGCCATATCTAAGGCTTAAGTGGGCCACACTACAAGAAACATTAGGAGTTGGGTGTTTACCATTAAAAAAATCTTAGGTCAAATAAGCCTCTGATCAAGCTGATTTTTGTGTTTTCCCTTTTATCCAGGTTTGTGTAACCTTATGAAGAGGTTAGATGGAAAATAAACTTCACAGTGGACTCTAAGAAGGCTTTAACGATTGTCATTCCATTCCCACTGCTTTCTATGGTGTGGCTGACTTGAGGTTTGGATGCGCCTCATTTTTTGAGATCATGATTTAGGACGATATAAGAAAGTTAACGGGTGGTGTCGATCTAACACATAAATCATAGTGGGCCCAGAGAAATGTCAAACGTTAAAAGTTGGGTTATATATTACGCAAAGGAAAAAATGCAAGGCAATTTTGAAAATTTTTAAAAAAATACATATAACGTCCTGGATTTTTTGATATTTTGAATTTCCTAAAACCCTTGAAAACTTTCAATATGACTAGCATACGTTGTCGCTTATTGGCCCTTAATGCTCGGAAGTGAGCCTATACACATGTGGTACCGGTAAAGAACCGCACAAATCCGATTAATCAACTATAGGAAGCCAACGAATCTGCCCGATCACTTAAACATCGAGCTTAGCCTTGGAATTTGTTCACGTAGGGTCCAGATCTAGCCGACCTATCACTGACTAATCGAGACGACTGTAACTAAATAAAGACCTGTCAAAAGCTGAGACAACTAGGGGTCAAATCTTAATTAACAAATAAAATTAATCTAATTACTCCTTTAGCTTAAGAACCAATGGTTTAGGGTTATTAGGATCGAATCATTGTTTCTACAATTACAAATAGGTTACACTATGAACTTAGTGAATCCAAACCCTAATTATTGCGCACAAGAAATCTCGGTACCCAATTCATTTAAAAAATGCTCTGATTAACCAAACAAACTCTAGATTTATCGGTAGTGGGGCACTAAACCTGAGGCTATAGAAATATGTTCGTCTTAGTGGGCTTGACGTCCATCACGATACATCGAGTCGAGATCGTGATTCGAATCACTCAACTTGGACTTGCAAGGTCGGTGCATGAGTTGTGTGAATATTTTTTAAATTAACTAAGAACTTAAATCACTTATTTGCATTCAGTCTTTGCCCAAATTGTGACTTTCTGACCGTTAGATCATGACCAATTTTAGGATAACAATCATAGGTAATATCTTTCACATATCCGTATAGCTACGGCCTCGATCGACCATCGGTGACCGTCAAATAAAATTTTGATCATACTCATCAATCGACGTGTCCAAATAGCAGGTCGATTGTGTCTATGTGTAGACCATCACTAAGGCCCACTATCCAACGGTGGGTGGCAACTCCTATGCCCCGTAGTAGCCCCTAAAGGATAGAAACATACTTCCCTAGGGATAATATAGTAAAAACCCAGCCCTTATGGCCATTTTCACTAATTCCGACACTATATAAGGCCCTTGGGCACCCTTTCCTCCCATATGAATTTCATGCCTTAGAGTAAGAGAAAAAGGGATAAAGGGAGAAGAGAAAGAGGAGAAAGGAGAAGAGAGAAAGAGAGAAAGAGCTTAGGGTGTGAGTGTTGGTGTACATCCACCCTCTCATCCTCTCTCTAGTCGCTTCGCGGTAACTGGAGTCATCGTCGGAGCTTTCCCGACAACGATTGATGGTAAGTGTTGAATCCCACTTATAATCTAAGGTTCAATAGTTGTTTATCCCTAATCTCACAAGCTTGTATATTTATTTAGGCCTTTCAACAATATTTCTCTAACACCCTAACCCTACAAGCATCATGAGCCAAGTGAATCGTCACAAGGTGGGGACCATTATTTCTAGATTATTTTTTATCAACCTTTGAGGGTCTCAGTTAATGATCAGATGCTTATAGATGAATTTGTGCACGCTAATATGTTAACATTTTGATTTGCCTATAATATATGCTATTGATTAGATATATATGCTCACATGCTTGATGAAATGTTTGAGTGGTGAAATGTGTTGCTTTATCGATGCTCACATGCTTTATTAAATACTTACGTGGTTGTGTTACCTTATACATGCTCATATACTTGATTTAATGGTTCAGTGGATGCATTTTCATATTGATGCTTATATATTCGACGAAATGCCTATGTCGTTGCACGGTAGTATGTATGCTATAATTGCATGATGTAGTGTTTAGTTCATATCGATGCTTAGGATTTCTATTATGTTAGGTCAGTCAATAAGATGCCTAAATCAAGGGGTGACCCAAGTTAGGGTGGCTACCTTAGGCTTGTTCGATCGACCCAGGTGAACACAGATGACTGACAGTAGCTGGACTATACGAGATGCTTGCACCTAATGCCGATCGCGTCAAAGTTCTCCCAGGTCGATCAAATTAGTCTACTAATTGACTGATTATGTATGTTCACAATGTACGACACGACCGAATAAAATCTAAGATATCTCATTCTCATTGGATAAGTCCATTCATAACCATTAGTGTGATACAATCCCACTAAGACTCATGAGTTGGGCCTGATTGTATGAGACACCGTGTTCGAGCTGTCGACCTATGTCGGGGTGACGAGTCTCCACGTAGTAACTAGTGATCACTAATGGAGGTGAGAGATTGTTGTTGGAATGACCCCTGTCAAATTACCCGACCGATGATTATGTGCAAGAGTACCGTTCGAACGATCCGAGTATAAATGAAATTGGGTGACGAGCCCTTTCCTTTATGTGTGTTGGTTTTATGTGACAAGCCCACACCTCGAAATTGAGTAATCATACTCGGTATTTGGATGATGACTCATACCGAGTTGATCCTCATACATTTGGGTATCAAGTCATACCTTTGGAATCGTTGATTTGTGAGATAAGACGGTGATACCTAAATTTGGATCAATGGACACTGGTGATGAGCCGTTACGTGCAACAACGAGCCACGTAATTTGGATAAGGACTCATGATATAACATCGGTATCCTAGCTTCCTTAATATGCTGGATGAATAGAACTTAATAATTACTTGAGTAACATACGCATTCATTACATTGGATTAGATAGGATGTGACGATTTGACATTGGAGTCGTGTGACGAAGAAATGTTGGCGTTTGAAAAATAGACGTTGAAGTCGCGTGTAAGGGAGTGTTAGATTGAAAGGTGCATGCATCATTACATAATCTCATTCGTGCATTTAACAAGAGTATTTAAAAAATGTTTATTTTCTTGTTTTATCATTACCTGTGCTATTTGGGTTGATAACATATGTAACTTAGAACTAATAGAACCACTAAATTAGCTACTCGCTCCCATCTGAGACGGTGTTTTAAAACATCAACCAGTCATTTTTATTGATACAGGTTTTATCGAGGCCTCCGGTAGGTAGGATTGGATTGGCTTGCGCTTTTCATCGTGATTTCTTAGGAGCATCGGGCGAAACTAGAAGACCTTGCTTCTATTTTACTTTTGTACATATATATGTTAAAGCCCCCAATTAGGCATGCTTTATATATAAACTTTGTTGTATGTTCATTATGACTTTTATAATCACCATTTTAGGCAATTACCACTATTAAAATTATATTTTTAACCATTAGCCTTATATTTCTAAATCTTTCGTTATCTCTACTTCGTTTTGGATTCACTAAGTGAGTTGCGTTACCCTGATTATCTGTGTGGAATGAATGTGAATCTGAATGAGGCCATATGTGCATTCTCATTGGGTTGACACTAGAGAACTGGGGATCGGGGTCTCTGTACTTAGGTGTCAATTTTTGGGGCGTTGCAATACACGGAGCGTATTCTCCATTCACCATTAAGCTAGACCTTCAATGCTGAAATTTTTTAGCTAAAATTACGAAGCGCTTTCCTTGTTTCATGTTAACAAGCAAAACTAAACACCAAGTGCTTTCCGAATTCCGCATTAAGTCAAAATTTTCAACGTTACCAAATATGCCCTAGGCCTATAAGTATATCCTTATCTATATTCTCTGTAATATCCATCTAGATGAATCACTAATAGGAATCAACTATATTCTCTAGAATATCCATCTAGGTAAATTACTAATAGGAATAAACTAAAATCATTAGTTGTAGGAGATTCCACAACATTATCATATTGCTTTGGTCACCTCAGTGGAGCATCAAATGCAAGGCGACTGATTATAGGAACTGAAGCATTTGTATTAACGATCGTGGGAGCAATTGATAATCTGATTGAAGCATGAGAGAGCATCGATCAAACATTTCAACCAATGTGCATCAACGGGGCTCAATTCAACAAGTACGGTTGTTAATTTAAAGTCCATATACTCTTTTCTTATTTAGGATTGAGTATGGAGTTTGTGACCCAAGTTTGTTACGTCCTTGTGTAGGACCATCTCTAGCAGAAGTGTGTATAGGTTTTTGTGTAGGACCGCCACCGAATATGAGTGTATATGTGTTAGTTTCCATGGGAGCCTCTGACAGTAGTAAACATAGGCCATTAGATTATTACCGTTGTGGTTGTTGGTTAGCCGATACAAGAACAACTAAGTCTTTGCGTGAGCTACTGACACGGTGAAAACATGTTCTACCAATACGGGTGAGTACACATAAGATCATCATTGATACGGGTGTATACGTGATCCACCAGCACGGGTGCGTATAGGTTATTGGTGAGCTTATAAGAAACCATTGTAAATATTAGAAGTGAACTTAATTTAAAATATCTAAGATAGTGAAATCTAGTACACTTGAGGAAAGTGCGTCCGCCGAGGGTGAGTAGGTAAGTAGCCGAACTACTATATATACATGTGTTTGTAATTGTCATTTCTGCACACTTCTTTTCATGTTTATGAGTTTAATTGTTTGAATTATAAGAATACTGGAATAGATTGTATGTTAGGCCTTTAATTGATTGCACACACACGCGTGAGATACTTATCTCGTACAAAAACTAGTAGCTCAATTAGTTTGAATCCTTTATAATCTATGAAATTGGACCCATATGAATTAGAAGCATAATTATTACTTGTCTTAATTGTTTTAATTGATAAATTATTTAATTAGGCAATGAATTTTTAGTGGTCCTATTCACCCCTCCCCCCTTTAGGACATAACTATAATTATAAGCTTTATTAATCCATCGTATGTCGTTGTAGATAATCCATGCAATTTAATGTTCGAACGACCCTTTTGGTGTGTTGTCTGTTGTGACCATGTATTTAGTCTACTTTCGCTGGCAGCTAGCCATTTTTATTTTTTAGTTATATACCGCGGTAGCACGTAATCAGTTTAATTTTGTTGGTCCCTAGCCCCTATTATTTTGGGTGGGTAGTCATTGTTGATGCATGTACTTAGAAGTATTGTCGCTAGTGGCTACCCCCAAAAGTCAGTTGGATGTACATTCTCAGGCTGATGTGCATTCATACATCACCCGATTAAAAAAGATTATATTATGATTGTTATTGCATTGCGTACTTCTCTTTTTGAAACTAGACTTAATTAATGTCCTTGTGTAATCTTAGAGGGATTTCTCACCGAGTTATTCATTCACGGTTAGAGTTTGAAAAACAACACTTGATGCAGGTAGATCAAGACATAAAGCCTGAGGGTATCCAAGTAGAGCTCGGTGGAGAGTTAGGTGATCGAGTGGAGCACTGCTAACTTGGCTGAGCTTCGGAAGCTCGAGCCAATATATTTCTTGTAATTTCTTTTGACTTTTATATATCTCATACATTGAGATGTTTTATGATTCTGTTGAATTCATACACTTTATTTGGATATTTGCCCTGCTACCTTATAGTTTAGTTATCTTTACTTCTTGATATCCACTACATCGATATGTGCTATTCTGATTTATTTTTATTTACTGGATGAATGTTAATCTAATTATATATACACGTAACAAGTACCCCCATGAGCAACATCCCTAGGAGATACTCATGTTTTCGCTGTGAGAGCACTGTACTCAAGAAGTGAAAACTGGGACATTACCTGACTTGGTGTCAATGCATTGACCGTCATTTAGCTAACACTCTCGAATTCAAAATTTGAGTCTCTGTACTCATGGGACATGTTTTAGGGCATTATAACAGGTGAAGTCAGATGGTCGAGATCATCCAACCACTTCTTCTTGGGAAATGTCCTCTAGGCCATCAACCCGGTCTCCATTTGGAGTCTTAGATTAACGTGTGCATAGAGCTCTTTAAGGATAGTTTGACAATTGGAAAGGAAGAATTATATAGTTATGTGACCCACATTTTTACAGAGGACTCAGATTCTTAGCAATGACCCTTCGGTACCCACGTTAGCACTGGAAAAGTTTTGGAAGCCCATTATGATGTGTGTGTTTTATTCGGATTTTTAAGCATAATGGCCTCAGAGTATGATGAAAGCAAGGATTTGGCCTACCCTATCTAAACTTTAGTTTTTTTTTTTTTTTTTTTGGTTTTTTTTTTAATAGCTACGAGGACACTTCTACAAGACAAAAATACTAATTTGCAGCTACTCCCTCGTACAACAATTAACTTGCCTCAAAAGATGAAATGACTTTTTGAAGAGGGATTGTGAGTCCCACTCCTTGGCCGATCTAACCTGTTCATTCTAATCAGACATTCGTGAAACACAAAAGGGTCTTTTTCAATTTTCGAATGAAAGCTCTTTGTGGCCCACAGTGGCATTAATGGTCTTCATTAATTTTGAATTGTTTCATCCAGTGTGGTCCATTTATGATGATTTTGACTCTTAAACTTTAGCTGATGATATAAAATTGAAACCCCTTTTCATGTGAACGGGTTGGATTTACTTTACAACAAGCCAGTGGGCCCCCACATATAATATCTCATATGGGTTCTTATGGAGGCTAGCTCTGTCGTAGAAGGGTCATTTGGCATTACACTTATTATCTTTTTTCATTTTTTTTTCCTCATAGGAAGAGACCACAGTAAGAGCCGAAGCTTCTTCAATTGTTAGTAATTATATGAATCACCATCATTCTCCTTGAGACCACGACAATCTTTAGCAAAGCTTCTTCGAAGCTTAGGTGAAGTTCAGTACAGTCTTTTGACCAAAAGGTAAGCTCTTTCGTGTGTTGTGTTTGTTTTTTATGGTAGGTATCGATGGTCAGAGTTTGTGAAAAGGGAATATGGTGTAGTGGTTCTCTTTGTAATTTTTTTTTTTAAAAAAAAATTGGTTGGGCATGAATTGTGAAAGTTTGTGAAAGTGAGAAGAGTGTGGAAGAATGATGTAACGAATGATTTTTTAATAGAATAATATTGTAATGGATGAATTTCGTAATGAAATAATGTTATCATGGATGAATGATATGACTATTGTAATGGATACATTTTTATAATGAAGAAATGTTATTATAAAATAATAATGTAATGGGTGATTTTTATAATGGATGAATGTTGTACTATTGATCATTGAAAACCACTAGGGGTCGTTGATCGTATAAAAACTGTCATAACTCCCTCGTTACATGTTCGATATAAGTGATATTATGCTCGTTGAATTATTCGATGAACTTTCAAATAACTTGGGAATTATATCACTTAAATGACAATAGATAGTCTAAAGTTTATCATAGTTGAGGGTTACCGATCCCGTAAAAATGACTATAACTCCCTCATTACATGTTCGATTGGAGTGATCTTATGTTTATTCGAAAGATAATTTGATAAAATTTTAAATGGATTTGGAATAATCTCATTTGAACACCATATGATTGTTGAAAAGTGGTCTTAAAGTTCATCATGGTTGTGGGCCAACGATCGCACGAAAATGAATATAACTCCCTTGTTACATGTCCAATCTAGGTGATCTTGTGTTCCTTAGAAAAATAATTTGATAAAATTTTAAATATCTTTAGAATGATCTCATTTAAACACCATTTGATAGCCTTAAAATGAATCGCTGACACTAATTTTGCATGATCACCAAAGGTGGATCGTTGATGATAATTTTGTAAGACTTGGGTCCACTTTTGAACTATCAAATGATGTCCAAATGAAATAAATTTGTATAATAGAACGATGTTATGATGGATGAATTTTTGTAATGGAAAAATGTTGTGATGAAACAATCATGTAATGGATGAGTGTTGTATGGTGGATCATCGATATTAATTACGGATCACGCAATACTCACTATAAATGGAGTGGTAGACATTTAGGCTTGGATATACAATGATAAACACTTTTTTTTTTTTAATTGCTAATAATAACAAAACATTTATGTGAAGAAGTTGATATCTAAGAGTAGTAGAATAACTTTAGATGGCTTATAGCACTAAGTATAAAAAAAAAAAAAAAAAGTTTTTTAACTCTCTCCTCTCTCATTTCTCTTTTCCCTCTTCTTCCCTATGTTGCTGGCAGATTACCACCCGTTGTATCCCGCACCAACCCACTAACAACTCCCATCATGACCTAGCTAGAGATGGATAATAGCTCTATAAAAAGGCTCATCCTAATACACGTATTTTACCCTACCAATCCATTAATTTTAAAAGACATTCCAAAGCATAAGCTGAAAAAGTAAGCAAATAAATGCTTAGGTGAGCCACATGACGGGAAGCAACGGTGCCAATGACTCAATGTTAAAACCTTACTAAGGCTTATCATGATGTTTATTTGCCATCCAACTTGTTCATAGACTTAAATGAAGGATAATCATAAATATCCGCTCATCCAAAACTTCGGCAACCTTACGGTATACTCAAGCCTTCATCTACATCTTTTTGGTTCATTCCATTAGATAATCTTTCAAAATGAATGGATAGTTTCATAAAACACATATATGAGGATAGGCTTAAATAGCAATTATAGGACCGTCCATCTCTAGCTAGGCCATGGTTGGGAGAGTACCAATCCCCTCCTCTTATGGCCCGAAAAAAAAAAAAAAAAAACCATGGGAGTAAAAGCACATTAACGTGTGACCAAAACGGCCCCTTGATAGCGGGGCTTACCTGATGTATGTGCTGTATACCCACTCTATCTTTCTATTATTGTATATTCACTCTATTTTTCTATTATTCAATTTCATTTTAGGGCATGGGATCAAAAAACATTCAAATATCAGGTGGACCACATCATAGAAAACAATGGTGATTAAACGGCCACCATTAAAAACTTCTCACAGCCCACCTTAATGCTTATTTGCCATCCAAACCGTTGACAAGGTGACAGATGAAGGGCAAACACAGATATTGGCTTAATCCTGAACTTTTGTGGCTCATAAAATTTTTTAATCATCAACTACTATTATTTCCTGTGGCGTGGTCCACCTGATATCTGGATCTGCTTCATTTTAGGACTCATGACCTAAAATGTACTTTAATAACGGATGCACGGCATGGATATACAAACACACATCAAGGTGGGCCCTGACCCAGCAAGCTGTTACTCTACCTCACCTAATCTGCACCCCATAATCAAATCTATCCAGAGTGGGTCTTGCAATTTGAGCCGTTAAAATTCCCACGTGTACAACTCGAGATTGCGATTGCATGTCAACCATCACACGATGCCAGAGTGCCAGAACCGTCCTTTTTTTTTTTTTTCATAACCCTGTGGCCCCTTTTCCATAGTAGATGTCATTGTCATTGCTGCTTCCCGTGGTGTGGCCCCCTTGAGCCTTGGGTTTGCCTCATTTTTAGGGCTCACAACCTAAAATGACGTGGCAAAATGGATGGACGGTGTGGACAAAACCCATTCATCACGGTGGGCCCTCAGAGCCACTGTACATTCCTAGTTAGAGATGGGCAGGGAAGTACCCAATCCACCGTCCATCTCCAATCTGTCCCCAGCGCGCGAAGGGTGAGGATTGCGCACTACCCCCACAAGCCACAAGCCCCGTGGCTGTTGGTCGGTACTCTGTGGGCCCCACCATGATAAATGTGTTTCATCCATTCCGTTCATCCATTTTAACATATCATTTTAGGGCATGACCCAAGAATTAGATAGATATACATCTCAGGTGGACCACACCACAAGAAAACGATTGGGCATCCACCATTAAAATCCTTCAAAGGCCCAATGTACTGTTTATTTGACATCCAATCTGTTGATTAGGTCATACAGACCCAGATGAAGGGAAGAAACAAAGATCATCTTGATCCAAAACTTTGATGGCCCCTAAAATGTTTTTAATGGTCTATGTTCATTCAAACTTTTTTCCTGTAATGTGGTCCACTTGAGATTTGGATATATCCAATTTTTGGTCTCCAATTGTAAAATGATCTAGAAAAATATATGGACGGCATGGATGAAACACAAACATCATCATGTGGCCCACAGAGCACCAACCACCAGCCATTGGCCGGTGGAAGGGGAGTAGCCAATCCGTTTCCCCTGATAAGGACCATCCTGGCAGAGGATCTCTGGGACCTTCTGTGATGTATGTATTTTATCCATGCCGTTGGTCCATACATCAACCTAAAAGGAGCCAGATCGAAGGCTTGAGTGGGCCAAACCACATGAAATAGTCGGGCATCTCACGATCGAAAACCTCATAAGGGCTATAGAAGTTTTGGATTTATCTGATATTTATAATGACATCACGGTGGGCCATAGGAAGGTTTCAACGGTGGGCGTCATTGTCACCGCAGTTTCTTGTGGTGTGGTCCACTCACAACTTCTATCTGCCTTCTTTTATAGCTAATGCCCTAAAATGATTTGTAAAAATGGATGGATGGCGGGGATAAAATACATACATCACGGTGGGCCCCATAGGGCCCCTGCTAGGACCGTTCGTCTCTGGATAGCTCCGGGGTAGTCCCCACTTTGTTGAATGGACCATATCTAACACACGTGTGCGCGAACAGCATATCCAATCTGTCCTGCGCGAAAAACGTTTGGTGGGTCAATCTCGTTCTTGTTGCCTAATGGACGGTACTCTGTGGGCTCCACCATGATATATGTGTTTTATCCAGGACGTCTATCCATTTTTATAGATTATTTTAATAGATGAGCCTTAAAAATGAGGCAGATTCATATCTCACGTGGACCACACCGCAGGAAACACCGTCGATTGAACGCCCACCATTAAAAACTTCTTGTGGGCCACAAAAGTTTTGGATGCAGCTGATATTTGTTTTTTCCTTTCATCCAGGTCTCTTTGACCAATTCAACAGGTTGGATGGAGCCCTGGAAAGTTTTTAACGGTAGGATTTTAATCACTAGTGTTTTCTTGTGGTGTGGTCCACTTGAGATGTGGGTCTGTCTAATTTTTGGTTTCATACCTGAAATTTTCTGAAAAAAATAGATGGACGGCGTGGATAAAACACATATATCATGGTGGGGCCACAGAGCACTGTCCAGTAGCCGCCTCGCTACTGGCAGCGTCAGTGGACAATCAGGGTTTAACAGGAGAGAAGGAAGTAGCTCTTCACAAACCCTCTCTCTGAGAAGGCGGGGTTCGATGTCTAAAAAAGAGGTTCGTTCTTATCTCTAATTTACGGAACTGCCATCCCCTTCTCCAGAATTCAAATCCATTGAATCTCCAACCTTCACTTGAATGTTGACATTTCTTCTTCTTTTTTTTTTTTTTTGGTCTGAGAAATCTAATGCAGAGAGAGAGAGAGAGAGAGAGAGAGAGAGAGAGAGAGAGAGAGAGAGAGAGAGAGAGAGAGAGCTTTGATGGCTGTTTTACATAGGTTGATTTTCTAGAATTTGAATTTTCCAAGAAGAAAATCTGATAGTTCGTTGAAGATTCATGGAAATGGAGGATGTATGAATATTGTAGTCGAAGCTTCTTCTTTTTCCTGAAAGATTGGAAATATATATTTTTTTCGTTCTTCTTCTTAACGAAATGTATTTTTTTAAATTGCTTCATAAGTCCGGATCATGGCGAGCTTTAACTGCATAGGTCATTTTGTTTTTGAGTTTTGGAGGTGGGTTTTGCTTGAATTTGTATTTTGAATTGGTTTTGGTGATATTTCTTTGAAGATTTAAGTAATTAAATATTGGAATCAGTCCGATTTTTATTTCTGTGTAGAAGCTTGGAAGGGAGAGATTTGATACTCTGGCAGAGTCCACTCAGAAATTGTACATGTTTGACATACATTTAACTCAAACTAAACTGACTAAATTGTAGAACCAATTGTGCTGAGTTACAGTCCCAAAATCAGATTGATCGAACAATCCTAACCTCCGCTTCGAGGGCATTTGCCTGTTGAAACGGGACCATTGGATGTTTTTTTTAAAAAAACTTTTAACTGTCCAATAAATGGTCATCAATCCATCTGTCAGATAATCAAATAAGCATAAATTTTTAGTTCATGATACATTTAAAGTGGGACCCATATTTTGGACAGTTTAATTTGAATTACTTGTGTGCCCGGTATGCAATTTATGAGTGCCGGCGAATCATCCATCATACTCTGCCACAGTAACAAAGTTTTCTTCATGTTGGATGAATGTGGAGTAATGGTCTCTCTCTCTCTCTCTCTAAATATGTGGTGTAGATTTTTGCTGAAATTTCCTCAAGCAAATGGGTTGCTGAGATTTTTTGTCAAAATTTCCTAATGAATTGTATGGGTTGTTTTGCTTTCAGCTTTTGGAGGTGGGTTTGATGCAATCTGTTTTCAGGGATTTGGTGGTTTTAGTTGAAGATTTCATGTAGATGGAGGATGTGTATGTAAATGTTGGGAATGAAATGATGTTCTGAATCATTGGGAGTAAGTGGAAAAATTGGGTTGTTATGGTTTCCCTTTTGGAGGTTAGTTTTGCTGAGATTTGTTTTCTGGATTGGTTTGGTGATTTTCCGGACATATAGTATTTGTGGGTAAATGTTGGTCTGGATTGTTGGGAATATGTGGAGCAATTGGGTTGTTTTTGAAGAAGTGATGTATATTTCATAAAATTATCATCCCATGTGAATAGGCTATGAAATTATCATCCCATGTGAATAGGCCATGGGGAAGATTAAAATCACGTGCCTTGTTTTTTTCCTTTTTTTCGGGCGGTCGGTTTTGGTGATGCAGTTTAGTGTGGTTGCATTGGAAGTCCTGCTTTATTCGCTGCCCATTTGATGAACTGATACGGGCTGTAGAGATCATATTTGGATTTTAGGCAGTTCATCTGAAATTTGAAAGTTCTGGGAAATCAAATTGTTTGTAGTCCTTGAAAGCAAATTGGAAGTTCAGCTGTTGGCTGGAGATTACAAGAACTGTGGCATTGACAAAATGAGCTATTTGGGTTATTGAAATTTCATATGAGGTGTCTAATTCAGGGAGACCGGAAATCAGATTCCCGTGGGATTTGGAGCAGTTTCTTGAGTTGCAATGAAGTGTAAGATTGAATCTTTTTAGCTTATATGTTTGAATTCAAGAAGTATCAGTCACTTTAAGAAATTCATATTCATTTTAGAAATACAAATTCTCTGTTCTGAGCCATATAGCTATTAAACAAAATGCTTGGATTTTCGTGTGCTTTCCGAAAGAGGGCATTGGAAAGCATTGGAGTGACATTTTTAGAAAGGGTCTCTTCTCCCATTTCAGAAGAGATCATCAGTTTTGGGCCTTTCAATTCAAACACCCAAAAGAGATGGAAGAAACCAGTTGTCACGGCACAAACACGTCTAGAGGATAGAACAAGAGATCTCAAGCTCGATAAACTGATGGGTCATTTTAAGAGATTGAAGATTGTCCTGACATTGGTGGAGCTGATGTGGAACCGTAGGGGCCCCTACTTATCTGTCCAACTAATCTCGAAATGGAGGAATATAGTTGGAGTGAATATAGGAATGGGTGTTTTCCTCCGAAAGTATCCTCACATCTTTGAGATATACACCCACCCCACTAGAAGAAATCTTTGTTGCAGACTAACCCAAAAGACGGTAGACTTGATCAAAGAGGAAGCTTTGGTGATTAAGGAATCCGAAGCGATGGCTGTCCAGCGTTTGAAAAAGCTTCTTATGATTTCGACTGGTGGGATGCTGCACATCCATGCACTATGGCTGATAAGGAGAGAACTTGGGTTGCCTGAGGATTTCAGACATTCGATCCTTCCTAAGTATACGGATATCTTTACCCTAGTAAATCCTGAGATTGTTGCATTGGTTTCAACAGATGAAAGTCTAGCCATTGCCGATGTAGAAAAATGGAGAGAGAAAGAATATAGAGAAAAGTGGTTGAGCGAGTTTGAAACGAAGTATGCTTTCCCAATTCAATTCCCAACTGGATATAAGATTGAGAAAGGATTTCGAGAAAAGCTGAAGAACTGGCAAAGGCTACCTTACTTGAAGCCTTATGAGAAAACGGAGGTCGTGCGGGTCCGTTCTTGCGGTGGGGTTGAACGCTTTGAGAAGCGTGCGGTTGGTATTCTCCATGAATTTCTAAGCTTAACTGTGGAGAAGATGGTTGAGGTAGAGCGATTATCTCACTTCCGGAGGGACTTCAGCATGGAAGTAAATGTTCGGGAGCTTCTTCTAAAACACCCAGGAATTTTCTATATATCGACCAAAGGCAACACCCAAACAGTGTTTCTTAGAGAAGCATATAGCAAAGGTTGCTTGATGGAGCCAAATCCGCTTTATGTGGTTCGTAGGAAAGCGCTTGACCTTCTCTTGCTTGGCAGTCGAAACAGCCGAGAATTGCGGCCTCTGGAGGACTTACCAGAAAGGGACGACGATCTAGTCTGTGATGAGGAAAGGTGTGGCCAACCTGATGGGGATTGGGTGATTCCCATTTTAGAAGGTGCTTCTGGAAGTTGGAGTGATGCTTATCAAACGTCCGAGGAGGAGAATAATTTGAAATTTGATGATGGTGGAATTCACGATGATTACATCAAATGGTAAGAACATTAGCCATATGATATGTAATTAGTTGCTCCTCTTTGCAATTTGCTATATCTTCAGTGAAGTAGGAATTATTGCGTCTTGATGCTTGAAATTTGAATGTTGTCCAGAATCCCTTCTGTATAATAGGGCCGATGGTTTGGTGATCGAGATTGTTGATCTAAGAGGCTTCGCTTTGGATGGGGCAAACCCATAAAATTTTCCAGCTTCAAATTTCCTACCCATCAGAACTTCGGCCTTTCTTCTTCTTCTTCTTCTTTTTTTTTCTGTACTTTTGGCTCCTTTTTTTTTTTTGCTCAACCATCTATTTGTAGGCATTCAATAGAGGATTAAGATATTCGAATCTGGAAGACTTTTAGGACACCCCTCATCCACTGAGGGGCCGATCAGATCAATGGTCTGGAGCACAAAACCTTGGACAGAACAGGTGAATTGGGACAGTTATAACATCAGGACCAGATAATGCCTCTACGCTGAGACCGTTGCCTCAATTTTCAAAAACTCACTGATGCGTCTGCTGAAATCAGATTGTAGGATGTCGGGATTTTGCATGAATCTGGTGAATACAGTTGAATCGTTCCTCTTCTTGATCAAGGCCTCGCATGTCGTAACGGCTCTCCACTGCACAGTCATGTACAAGAGATTTCTGTTTTCTAGAATATGGTTCTGATGCTTAGGATCGAGAGAGCTCATCCCTATCATTTGGGTGCAATCCTTCATGAACCTGTTTCCACCAGCTCGACTTCTCTGAGCAGATGATTCAATGCTGGTATGTACTTTAACATATAATGGCAAATGACATATTAGACTGCATTTTCAACTTGAGGAATTATGGGATATGCCACCCGAGCCTGCGATGTATATGGGGTTTTTCAGTTCTCGCCCATGGTTTGTTGCATTCCACTGTGGTTGGAGAAGATTCTAGCCACCAATCTTTGTATACATACACACACACACACATTCAGTTGAATGTGAACCATTACTGTATTTCTCAACTGTCGATTGGAGGCTATATGATTATTCTCCCATCGAGGGGAGTTTTGGGCATGGTCCATCCATGGTGGGATGCAATAGATTGGCGATCAGGCTTTCTGAAGCATGGGCCCCACTCTCAGAATTGAAAATCCATGATACTATCCAAGGCCTTGGGTTTTGTGTAATCCTATAATTCCTCTTTCAGGTCATAGTGTGGTTGGTTTTAATCTTATTGTTTTCTAACCGTCATCATCTTTCTGGTGTTTCTTTTCACTACTATTCATGAATAGTCATTGCTTGCATTGGGCATTCTACTGGCATAGGAAAGACCGAAAAGAAATGCTAATGCTACTCACATTCTTATCTAGGGTGGAGGCTTCTGCAGAAAGAAGTAGAAGAGGAGAGGAGAAGAGCAGAGCAGAGAGGAGGCTCTAAGAATGGATCAAAGAAGAAATCAATGAAGAGGATGGCCTTCACTTCTTGCCTCCTATCTTGATCGCAACGGCTGTATTCTGGTCAAAACAGTCTTCCCACCAAAGTGATGAGGATCATCTTGAGTTTAAAATTGCAAGGGCCTGTTTGGATGTATCCTCCAGAAGGGTGTTTGAGGCCCAAAAGCCATTTTTGACCCAGATGGGAGTTGATCTTGGGCGTTTTGATGCACTTTATGAAATCCTGTCTCATCTCTGACAAGGTAAGCAATAAGATGATGACTGGGTAAAAACCAATGGATCATTTTGTTTTTGAGTTTTGGAGGTGGGTTTTGCTAGAATTTCTATTTTGAACCGGTTTTGGTGATGTTTTTGCGATGATTTCATAGAGACTGAGATTGTACGAGTATTGGAATCAGACTACATTTTTATTTTTATTTGTAGAATGCTAGAAATATATAGAGTAAATTGGCTCTCTTTGAATGTATGGTGTAGATTTTGCTGAATTTCCTCATCTAAATGGGTTGGTGTGGTGGGTTGGTGTAGATTTTGCTGAAATTTCCTCATCCAAATGGGTTGCCTTAAGGTTCGAATCATAGGGTCTTTTGCCTTCGACTTTTGGAGGTGAGTTTGCGACAACTGATTTTTTCGTTGATGACTTCATATAGATGGAGTATGTGTAGAAATATTGGTTTGAAACAGTGGGAATACATGGAGCAATTGGGTTGTTTTGCCTCCCCTCTTGTAAGCTAGTTCTGCTGCAGTTTGTTCTGAGGAGCCATTTGGCAATTTGCATTGAGGATTTCATGGAGATAGAAAATGTATGAGGTTAAGTTGGTCTGGAATGCTGGGACTCTGGAACAATTGGGTTGTTTTGAAGAAATGATGTATAATTCATTTCTGAATGGGTCATGCAAAGATTAAACTCACATGCCCTGTTTCTTTCCTTCTCTTTTTTTTTTCTTTCCTTCTTATTTTTGACAGTTTGTTTTGGTGATGCAGTTTATTGTGGTTGCATTGGAAGTCCTGGTTCATTCACCACTCACTTGATGAACTGTATTGATTTGGGCAGTTGAGATCATCTTTGGATATTAGGCAGCTTTTTTTGAAAATTTAAAATTATGAAATCAAATTGTTCTTGGCCTCTGAAAGCAAATTGGAAGTCCAGCTGTTGGTTGGAGATTATTTGGGTTATTGAAATTTTATGTGAGATAACTAATTCAGAGACTGTAAATCGGATTTCCATTTGATTTGGAGCAGTTTCTCAAATTGCATTGAAGTGAAAGGTTGAATCATTTTAGTATATATGTTTGAAGTAGAAGCTTTGGTTGCTTCCCCTCTCAAAAGTGATTCAGATTCTTTTCAGAAATACGAATTCTATGTTGTGCTCTGCATAGCTACCAAAAAAGATGCTGGGATTAACCTGTGTTTTCTGTAAGAAGGCATTGGAAAGAGTTAAAAGTGACAGTTTTACAAAGGATCTCTTCCCATTTCAGAAGAGATCTGACTTTCAGGCCTTTCAATTCCAACACTCACAGAGACGGAAGAAAGCAGTGTTCATGGCACAAACATGCATAAGAGATACCATGCTTGAGGAACTGAAGATTGTTCTAAGGGTGGTGGAGCTGATCTCAGACCCTAGCATACTGACTCTTGAAATGTAGGGCTATTGCAGGATGGAATTGTCAACGGTCACGATGGAAATGTGGCATAGATGCAGTTGAATCCTAATCATCCAAATCATGGGCCACACTAGAGATGGGGCACCTCCCAAAAATCCATTTGTTTGGGTGATCATAATCTGCACAAAATGGGAATTTATCTGTTGGGTTTTGATCAACTATTTCGTTGGCCACCAACTGGCCATGCCCACCCATATTCCATGACAGAATGCACTTGATTTTGTAGATGATGGCATGATGCTGTTGTCAAATCTACAAACTACCATGGTTGGTCTATCTTAGCCATTGATCTAACAGCCCTATCATGGATGGACCATTCCCAAAAATTCCCCTCAATCAGTCAACACTAACCTTCCCATTAAGAGCAAGCAAATACTTTATTAATAAGAAATGCATGAACAAGCCAACATTCATGGAGGACAGTTCAATGGTTAGGATATTCCCATTTGGAGATTTTTTGGAAATGGGTGACATGGACATCATATCAATGGTTTACACAGACCATAGCCCCAAACCTACTTAGTTTCACAGATGCATGAGGAGAAAACTCTGTTTTTAATTAACTACCCAAATCGCCTTTTTCTCATACCTAAAGAAAATGAAATCTTTTCTTTTTCCACGATTTTCCTCCGATGTGATGCTTTCCTTTCTTCCCTTTCTTCCCTTTCTTCAACTACTTCTTCATTGTAAAACCATATATATATATATATATATATATATATATATATATATATATATATATATATATATATATATATATATATATATTTTTACAGGTCAAAGATGCAGGATGGTCAGAGTGCATGAGCTTATATCTAACAACAAAGACTCACCATGGGATGGTCAAGGGAGAACCCATGTGATGATCATGTATATTACAACCACTAGATTAATCACAATGTGCGAGTTGAGTAGCATCTGGTGTGAGCTCACCAGTAAGTGTTGTGGCCCATATTATTTTTGGGTTGGTCTGAAGTATAGTTTTGGATTGGTCCTATGAATTTTCTGAGGTCACTCGTCTGATAGGTGCGTTGAAGTTAACACATCGCATGGGCCCCCACACTTACGCTTATGCTGGTACCTGTAGCTCCTGATTGTGTCCCTTTTATTAATTGGACTTTGAAATCAGGCCCATACCTGACCATGGGTGGCTCGAGCCAAAAAGTAAACTCATATAGGACAAGGATTGGAAGACCGATGGACCAGCCGGGGCCAATTGCAAGATCACCCGCCAAACTTCCTATTCCTCAAAATCTTCTCAACTTGGGCAGGAGATACATGGAACAGTCCATGCATTTGCAAGCATTCTATTCTCCTTTCACCTTTTGATAAGACTCCCATCAACTGCTTCACATCTCCCCACCCCATTTCTAACAGCTTCATTGAATTGCTTATGCATGGAAAAAAGGCTTCCGGCCGGGCACAAAAGGGCTGGAAAACAAGGAACAGTGCCAGCACATCAGCTCTAAACCGTCTGATCCCACGGCCTGAAAATTTCGCGCCGCTCAGCAGGACACTGCTGAACATAAAATGGTCGAGCCCACCCGCCACACTTCTCCATAAGTCCAAGAAATCCTTAGAATTCAAACCCATTTTCAATACACGAAGCCTATCTCGCAAAGCGTCCAATGCCTCGACAAGCTCAACAGATACAGCTGCATCAAAACCAGATTCTTCTTGTTCTTCTTCTTGCTCCCATTGGTTTCCGTTCTGGATGTAATCCCAGCATTGAATGTTAAATTGCCGCAGGATATAAGCCAATATCTCCTCAACCCATTCAGTCTCCAACTTCATCAACGTGTTTATTTCGCCTACAAAAAAGAAGGTTTGCCAATCTGGATCATCTTCTATCACGCGCAAAGCACGGCCTTCGGCGATTCTCATCTCCAGGAAATCGATACCCTCGCTCCATTCCCGCAGGACGGCTTCACAGTAGCGGGCCGCATTGATTGAACTGGCAATTCTCAGTAAGGGATCGTCCTCTACATAGGCAGCCGAGGATTCTAGTTCCTGACAGCTGTGAAGCAACAGTCTGAAATACCGCTGTAGAAATCTAGACACGGATGACCTGATAAAGCACACTCGCAGTAAGATGCTCGGCAGCATTCGGCATCTTTCTATCATGGTCCATGCAATTCGAACAACGGACTCTACGATCAATGGAGCTTTATAGTCTTCTCTAGTGGAGAGAAGAAATGACTCGGTTTCTGTATCATGGACAAACTCGGCCTCTTTTTTTATAATGACCGTCCATGCTTTGTCGTCTGCCAGCTCAGTTTTTAGCTTTTCCTCGGCGTCCTTTAGCTCTATTGCGGCCCATATGTCTAGCCATTCAGGCCGATCACAGAATATTGACAGCACTGATAACCCTCTTGAGAAACCACCAAATCCAGTAGACTCCCCAACAAAAAGACGCGTTCCGGAACTTGCAAGCACTTGCATCTGCTTATCGAAAGAAATGATGAGGTCAACTAGATGAAGCCATGAAGAAACAGTTTCTGAATTCCTGTTCCGATTATGATATCTTTCAGCAAGAACGGAAAAGATCCTCTTCGATAGGTACCCGGAAAGTATTTTCATCATAGCCGATACCCAAGCTTCCCTAGCGCTGTAGCCCACAAGCCTTGCTTTATCAATTAGAGGTTGCAAAACATCATCCACTCGTATGAAATCCCGAGTAATCTTATAGACGAGAGCGAACATGAACTTAGGTTGATCAGACCATCTTGAAAAATGGTGTTCTGTTCTCGATGCGATAGGAGAAACTAGCTCATCAATGGTCCAAAGACTGCAATCAAGGCCCAGATTGTTGTATGGTTCTGCGGAATCTGAATGCCCATTCTTGTGTCTAAAAAGATCCTGCTGTCTCAATTCCCTCTGAGCCTGAAAATGCTGCAAAGCACAGAGTGTTAGGAAGCTCTGGGTATACCTTTCCTTCTTATCTCCATGCATCAGCAGCAGTGGGTTTGGAACTTCCAAGCTTTCTTCCTTGTCCAGGCTTGATGTCGAAAGGGGTGGTGGCCATCTGAGAGATGCAAGTAGCGATCGATGGTCTGCAAGAGCTTGTGGCCGAAGAATAGACAAACTTTTGTCCACTCTGGAATCGACAGCCTTGAGAAGATGACTCCACTTTGGCCTGGACTTCACAACATTTACTAAAACTTCCTCTATCTCCTTCATAACTTTTATGGCAAGCAGCAGCTTTTCTTGCTTCAATTGGAAATCCTGCATTCCAGTAGAAGTATTATGAGAAATCAGCAGATAATATCTCATTGGAGGTTTGCTACAATACTATGTTGGATCTGGGGTCCTGTTTGGTGATCTGAACCGTTGATCTGACAATATACACAGATAACGTTGGACGATCTTAAAATTTTGACCAATGGCCCACAAGACAACAGTTAAGGAGATCTTCCATCCTCAAAGGAAAAGAAGGGTTGAAATATTCCCTTACAAGTCAAGGTCCATCATATTAATAAGTTTGGATCATTGAAACATGTTGGATCAATCCAATGGGTAGTCCCAACCTAGCCTATAGCAATATGTCGGATCGTATCCTATAACCTCTCCTCATGTTTTAAGTACCACTCGGATGTAGCCTTGACTCATGGATGAGTTGGTTATCCACGTGAAATGGATCGGTATCTGTTTTCCATGTGCTTGGGATGGGCCAACGGCATTAGCAGGCATGCTTTCACTATGCAATGCTGCTGTTATACATTCCACGTCAGTAATCAGATAAAAGCCCATTTTGGATGCACCATCAAAAGGGTGTTCAAGCCATAAACCTCCTTATGAGCCAAACCAATTGGATTGGATGCACTTTGCACGCCCCCCCATTTCACTATCCCACTCGACAAAAACATATCTGGTTGGTTTTCATTGAGTTGACTGAAAAAGCAGACTTGAAACCCTCTTCTCTGGAAACCCCTTTTGCACACATGCATCCAAATGGGCCCTATGGGTGCCTCCTACCTTCTTATCTCACTTCGATTTTGGGAAAAAATTCACGCCTGCATGAAGTGATGCAGGTAATTCCAAACATATCCTTAGTGGTATGGAGTAATGTTCTAGTTGTCCCTGCATTTTCAGTTCCGACCAATCTGACAGAAGAAAGAAAATGGAATAAAGGAAAGAAAGCATTGTCACTAGCCTCACAGTTGGATTCAATGCATTTGAAAGATTCATTGTGAAAATATTCCTCGATCTTTGACTAGCAACAGCAAAAACTGCATCTTCAAGATCTCCAACTAGAGCTTCCAGCTGCAGAGTTGTCTCTATGAAGGGGCAGCAGCAATGCGTTAAAACCATAGTTTAAAAACCTGAAAACTCAATATTCAATGGGGTCGAGCCAACTCGAAGATTTGACCCGATTCGACTTGATAGTTAATAAGTGTAAATTAGAACTTTTAAGGAACATTTAGAATAATTGCATATCCATAACTATTAAAAAAAATAATAAATTAAACAACCAAGTCGTGTATAACTTGCTGGTCAGGACAGTGTGTGAGGGAAGCAAGGTTCACGAGTTTGATTCCTACGCCTATCTTTTTGGATTTTATTAAAAGCCTTCTTGACAGGGTGAGTGACTTGACCCAGGTCACTGCACATCACATCAGTTGACCAAGCTATCGAGTCAACTCAACGAGTCTTCCCAAGTCATGGCCAAGTCACAGCCAGAACTTAGTTTCCTAAAGACTGCTTGAAATCTCACCAACAGGATTTGACTCGGCCGAGTTTTGAGCTGAGTGAGTTTTATAATTATAATTACAACGGAGTCCAAACCATGTTGTGAAGTTCCATGAATTCTAAATGAGAAAACATATATCATGAGTAGTTTGCACGGTGAGTTGGTAACAACAATATAAATGATAACCACGAAAGAAGAAAACAAAGGAACATTTTGCAGATAAGAGCAAGAGAAGTTGCCGTATAGTTGGAGATGGGGGATCACTCATCACCATCATCTCCACAGTACATTTCAGACACATCTAGAGCAATCAGAACCTTTGATCTGGTGGGCCACCGCATGGACAAGATATCTTCCATGGTGATTGGAAAGTCCCAGCCATTCAGCTGGTGTAAATGTCAGCCAAGTGAATGTGAATCATTGATCACTTTCTGTTTAACCTTTTCCTACCTGTCCATTTTCAGGCCAACATGCTGTGGCTAAGTCAGATCTTTGTGATTTTTTTAGTCCCTTCTAGTGATGAGTCACCAGATATAATAGCTTGTGGAACAAAAGTATTAAAAGTAAATATGGCAGATCTGAAGGGGGCCAGTGGTGCAAAGATACATCCCGGTACAGGGCTTCGGTTATTTGGAAAGGCATCGCTGTCATGCAAGAGGAAGTTCTAAAAGGGGTAGAGTTTCAGCTTGGAAAGGGAGCCAAAATCAGTTTCTTGTCAGACAGATGGGTGGATAACACTCCATTAAAAGAAAATTTTCTGATAATCCTCTCCCTTGCTCCTAATCCGGCAGTGTTGGTGGCAGATTCTTATTCAGTTGTAGCAGGGAAAATCGTGTGGTCAGTGGATTGTAGAAGAAATCTCCAAGTTGGGAGATCCAGGAATTCGTGAATCTCCTTGATTGCATCCAAAAGGCATCTCTTGATCCCTCTATGGAAGACACTCTGATCTGGATGAATTCCAAATCCAACAAAATTTCGGTGAGATCTCTCTATAGTCAACTGGACCGCTCTCTTCCTTTCAACATTCCTCACTGTAGGCAAATTTAGAAGTATCTGGTCCCCCCCCCCCCCCCCCAAGATCATCGCCTTTGGATGGTTGGTCACGAAGAAAAGGATACTAAATTGTCGATAATCTTAGGAAGAAAGGAATGTGTCTGGTGAACATCTGCTTGTTGTGTATGCGGTCCGAAGAATCTGTGGACCATCTGCTGATCTATTGTCTGATGGGGACATCAAGCGCACACGCGCACGCACGTTGCCCACGCAAGGAAAAGGAGGGCCCCACCGTCGATTTGGCTCGATGACGACGTCCAAAGAGGGCCTCTTAGTTAGAAGATGAAGTTTTGGTTCAAGAGAGTGGACCCGATAGCCAAGAAAAGCCCATCATGGAATCTCATGATCGTGACTCACTCGTCGGATTGATTTTATATTTTAGGTTTTGCTTATTGTGATTATTTAGAACATCGTGAATGCTTTATATTTCTTTGTTTGGTTTTTATTTTAATTTACTTCATCGCCAAGTAATAGACTGCGCACATGGTTACAATTTTTGGGGTTTAGGGTTTTCCCTATAAATAGGCACCCCTTGTAGTTCTTTTCATTCATTGAAACTTAATAAAAATTTCTACTTTATTTTTCTGCTCTCTTAGTGAATTGTGGAAGAATTCAAAAGTGAGTACGAAGCCCTCCCTTTTCGAAGAGCTAACTATGTGGTGTGAAACCACATCTATCCACATCCGTCCTTACCCTTTCCCATCTATATATCTCATATTCTATCATCATTATTGCTTTGAATTTTTTAACTTTTGCAGCTATTCATCCCCCTACAACCAGTTTCCAAAATCTGGACCTGTAGGAGGGCTGAAACTTCGGCGAAACACTACGCCTCGACCTTACGTCGGATCATTGTCAAACTTGGAGGGATTAGAGGTCTCCCTTGGCCGACCAAGGCCTATGTGTTACTTTGGGGAGACGGGCTTCCATCACAAGTGCGGCCAACCCACCCGCGCATGTGCGTCAGCCCTGGGTCACCATCTGCACGCATGAGTTTTCTCCGGGTCAGGTTTTCCTCTAATTTTCCTCTTTTCATTCCTATTTCCTAAACTCTAGCCTTAGTTTGCATTAGCCCTAATTTATTTATCCCTTTTTTCACCCTAGGGTTCCTTTAATTGAGATTGGTGAATCCCTTGGATTAGGGACTGTTTGCTATGCATGTGTGGTTAATTTCTATTTCCCTTTGAGCATCGTTTGGTTTATAATTTTTATTGGTCGAGTCTTAGCCTGTGTAGGCCTGGACCCGCATAGATTCCCCTTTACTTGAATGTTTGAGCTTTTGTGTAGGATGTGGAATTAATATGAATTGTTTTGAATTAGTATGATCTAAAGCCTGAGATCTTGCATATCATATTTAATTTTCCATGTCCTGCATCATTGTCCCTCTATCTCCTCTATCTGGGACGATTTCCTTGCCCATTTTGGTGTCAATTAGTGCTTCCCTGATTCAGTGGCTTCGCTCTTCCATGGGTGGCACGGGGCTAAGCTTGGTAAGAAGCGATCCAGGCTGTGGAAAATGGCCCTTTTGGCAATTTGGTGGGGTGTTTGGGAGGAAAGGAATGACCAGTGTTTTAGGGACATCGCAAACTCTATAGGCCACGTCTCCTCTAGAGCTAAAAGTCTTATCGTCAAATCGGCTGCACAAGTCGAGTCTCTTAAGAACTATAATCTTCTTTTTTTGGGCGTGTAATGAGATTTGCCCTCTTGGCAGATCTGTAGTTTTCTTTCCTTTCCTTCCTCTTTTGTTTCTCTTTTTGCGTTTTTATTATTAATCAAAGTTATTTGTCAAAAAAAAAAAAAAAAACTGTCCTGATAACCCTAGACGTGTACGGCATCTACTGTGGAGCTATTGGAAAAAGCAAGCCTGAATCTTCAACATGGCAAGCCTGCCTAGCAAATCTTTATCGATCTTAAAGATTAGTTCACTATTCAACTTTGGCTCAGATGTTTTCCAATGAGGAGAAACCCTAGTTTGGATGAGGCATGCTCCGCTACCATATTGAATTCTATGAAAATGGCAATTAACTCCCATTAGCAATGCCATCTGGCTAACCAGATATTATGTACCAGACAACCCTACATGTTATACATGCGAGAGCAGACACAATGTATCACGTATGAATACAATCAAACAAGGATGATTGAAATGTTCTTCCAAAGATAACAATACACCGATCTTTTGCATTGTGTATTTGGTAAGGTTGAAGCTTCTAACTTACAACTATGCTGAAAATGGGAACACAGATCAGTGAGGATCTGCAAGCTCCCTGTGATGATAATAAAATTTGATTGTCGTTTGGCAATGCTGGTAATCATTGATTGCTACAAGCCTAACAATGGATTTGTGTTTGTGAGACTTTAGGAAAATATGGCATTGAACTAGGTTTCAATCCAACAGCAGGGATGGGTGAGTTGGCTTCAAAGTTACAGCGACTGGTGAGAAAGATTTTTGAAAGGAGAAAGGCTGTACATTTACTAAAATTCTTGTAACTGGTTGAGATGAGTTGCCCTCCTAATCATACACACCTGTGTAAGAAATATCCATCTACATTCACATTGATAGGTTTGTATTGGCACTTGGCAGTCAAGCCAAGTGCATGAAGGCTCCTGTGGGTCCTACCACCAATATAAACCAATCAAAGTGCATGAAGGCACATTTTCCTAATATACACACATGTAAGCCTAGCATTTTCATGAGGAATTATATGATACTTGATTCAACTGTTTCGCAGTATATGCAGGTTTTCATTGCTGACAGATGATGCCCATGGTTTGAAATTCCAGACCACTGGTCTTTCGAGCTCATGGATGGACCATGCCCAAAATTCTCCCAAGATGGAATATGGTTGCCATCTATCTTGGGCCCAGTTTCAGTTGAATGTGGACCTTTGCTACGTTTCTCTTCTTAGATGTGAAAGGTTATGATTGTCCAATTGAGGAGATTTTTAGGGCATGGTCCACCCATGGGAAGCACAACAGAGTTAATGGTCAAGATTACTGAAACATTGGTGGTCAAGATTACTGAAACATTGGCCACACTTGGCCGAATTGAAAACCACATATGTTGTTGAAAGCCTCAGGTTGAGAATCATATTAGTCCTCTTTCCCTGAGAATGCAAATGCGCCTGAAAAAGAGAATATAGATAAGAACACCATGAGATACCTCGAAGAGCATGGAAAGTAAGTTCAAAAATATACCGGCATAAACACGGATTGTCTCAATCTGAACCATTTCCTTTGCAAGGAAAGGCAATTCCTCATGTAAAATCTTTCGTATTTTCCTCAAACTCATCTCCCCCTTCTTGCCTATAATCCAAAAAGACGTATCAAAACCCAGGAACAATCATGAAAACAAAATTTGAATAAAAATTTCAATTCGAAAAAGAGAAGAAAAAAGGAAAACAAAAGAAATCTGAAACTGATTTCCTCGCCTAAGAATCTTTCAAATTCCATTCAAACCTAGAGTGGATTCCAAACCCAAAGAACCCTTAGGGTCATGAACCTCAACATTCTCTATAGTCTGCTGAGGTAGAGGAATCCGTTCACATGGAATATGTGGTTTGGCGATCCCAACAATGATCTGATGGGCCACACTGTGTAGGGGATGCCTCAAAGACCTCTCACAATTTAACATACAACCTGTTCATAAGGTCATATAGACCTGGATGAAGGGAAAACACAAATATCAGATTGATCCAAAACTTCTGCCACTTATAAGAAGTTTTTAATGGTGAGAGTTCAATCCCCATTGCATGGTGCATTTGAGCCTTGGATCTGCCTCATTTTTGGGTTCATATCCTAAAGTGATCTAGAAAAATGGATGAACAACCTAGATAAAACCATACATCATGGTGGGCCTCACAAAACCTGCTTGGATGGATTATCATTCAAGCAAGGGCATGAGGCAATCCGCTTCCTAGTTTTGGGCCTTGTTTCCTTTTCTATTTTTCAATTGCTTTTAGCTTGTTCTGTTCAAGTTGTATTGTCCTTTCCCTCTTTTTTTTTTTTTTTGGCTTTTAGCTTGTTCTGTTCCAGTTGTATTGTCCTTTCCCTCTTCTTTTTTTTTTTTTTTGGCTTTTGCCTCTCTCTCTCTCTCTCTCTCTCTCTCTCTCGCTCGCTCATTGCCTTTGGCCCCCTTTATTCATTTCAATTGAAAAAAAATGGAATGTTGGAGAGACACTGCTCCTTGTAGCTTCCGACGATCTGAACTCACACAATAAGGCAGTCTCGATTCCGACCACCTTTCCAACGAGATACGTACCTTCCAGCCCCCTTTTGGGTGAGATTCTAGGCTTCTGGGGATCTCTCTCCACTAGCTGTAGGTAGTTTTTTTTTTTTTTTTTTTTCATTTTTTTTTCTCTTCATTGGGAGCAAATGAAAGACGCCGATCATGTCTTGTCCTTGCATGGATGGACTTGGTCCAGGCAGGGGTTTTGTGGGGCCCACCATGATGTATGCTTTTATTCATGTTGCCCATCCATTTTGACAGCTCATTTTAGGGCATATCCCGAAAAATGAGGTAGATTCAAGGCTGAAGTGGACCACGTCACAAGAAGCAGTGGTGATACTTGTTAGTCATCTACTAACATCTCCTAATAGGAGACTTCTTCCTCTTTTTTAATACATATGTACGTACATATGTCCATACATCTTAAAGCCTAGCTTCTCTAGAGTTTAGGATCGGTGCTTTCTCCCCTCTTGCATGGTCTATATATAGAGAGCTACAGTTAGAGAGAGGGGTATTTTATTCCATTAATTCATCTTCCGAGGTATTCCTTGGTGTGTGATTCCTTGTAGGGGTGTGAGAAAGGTAAGCCTTGTATTTGTATTTCTTTTCTTTTTTTTTTCTAGTAAAGTAGAAAGCTCTGTGTTGTTGCCCTGTGGAGTAGGCATAATGCCAAATCATGTAAATCCCTATACATCGTCTCTTTTTTTTTTTTGGGGGGGGGGGGGGGGGGGGCTTTTTTCTTGTGTTTTGGCCTCGCCTACATTGATCACGTCAAGTGCAAGTGTTTTTCCGCAACAATACTAACACTGTAACGCCCACCGTTGAAACCTTTCTAGGCCCACCATGATGTTAAATTTGCCATCCAACTTGTTCAAAAGGTCACATAGACCTGGATGGAGGGATAACACCCCATGTGTAGTCCACTTGAGCCTTGGTGGTGACTTTTGAGCCCACTTTGTGGTACTAATGCCTAACGTGTGATCATTGGATAATTCGTTATTTTGGGATAAAACCCATAGCACAATGGGCCCACATCCTAATTGGACCAGATTTTATTTTTTTGGCCCACATCTTTATTAGACCCTTTTTGTAGGCCCACATCGTGATTGGACCAGATTATATTTTTTGGGCCCATTTCCTGATTGGACCAGATCATTTGGGGGCCCACATCCTGATTGGACCAGATTTTTGTGGGGCTCACATCCTGATTGGACGTGATTATTTTGGGGGCCCATGTCCTGATTGGACCAGTTTTTTTTTTTTTTTTTTTGTGTGTCCCACATCCTGATTAGACCAGCTTTTTGGGCGGAGGCCGACATCCTAATTGGAACAAGATTTGTTTACTGCCCACATCCTGATTGGACTAGATTGTTTATGGTTAACTGTTTATATTCAGTTGTTGTCCTCATAAAAGGCCATTTGAATTCGTGGGTCCACTTCTATGGTTCACCTAATGCTTGGTTTAACATGAGGATCAGCCCTAAGCTTTATTGAAATGGGCTCAACCTAATGATCCATCTTAAATGAAGCTCTTATATGTCATTTGAATTTTTTTTAGAGATTTACTTCTTCAAGCTATGTTGGGTGGAAATACCCAATTACAGGATATAAACAATTCACATGCTATCCAAACACAGACAATCATTTACTAGTAAGGGCCTGTTTGGATGCCTGTAAGTTGGGTAAGTGGGAAGTGACTTACAGGGAAGTCACTTACAGGTGGTGTTTGACGGAGAAAAATCACTTGTAAGTAACTTACAACCTGTAATTCACTTACGGGCAAATCTACCAAAAAACTAAAGGGGTATGGGGGTGGGAAGTCACTTCCCTATAAGTCACTTGCAGGCTCAACGGTCAGATTTTTAAAAAGAGGGGAAGAGGGAGAAACGCACCAACCCACCAATCTCTCTCTGTCTCTGCAATATCTCGTTGCGGTTATCGCCTTCCGTCTCTTCTCCTCCTAAAACGATAGGGTTTCATCTACCCTTTTTTTCTCCTTTGAAAACAGGAGTGGTTTGACGTTACTCTATAAGGCACGCTGGCATCCAAATAGTCTCTTATACGCACCTGCGCACGTGCATATAAGTGATGGGCCTCTAATCCAAACGGACCATGCGATGCAGCATCCCATGAAATCGTCAGGGACCAATTTGTGCCCTGATTTAAAACTCTAATGGGCTATAGAAAAGAGAGATGCAAATGAAGGTAGGAAAATATTTTCTTTTGTCATGGCCCATCAATATTTTAGATCAAAGTAAAAGTTGGGTAATGGGGGTTTCATGGGGTTCTGCATCACGTGGACCGTTCAGATTTTGGACTCAAATCACGTATGATGAGTTCTCAAAAAGTTCTCAAAAGAACTCTTGCCAACTGGTGCACGGCTGAGTATTATGCGGGAAGGGATCGCGTGCTGAGTAATGCGTAAACTTTGTGGGATCCACCATGATATATGTATTTGATCCACACTGTCCATCCATTTTAATACTTAATTTTAAATATTGATCCTAAAAATTAGCTATATCCAAAGATCAAGTGGACCACAACATAGGAAATAGTGTGAATTGAGTGTATACCGTTGAAAATTTTTGGGGGGCTACGGAAGTTATGGCTCAAGATGATTTTTTTTTTTTCCCTTCATCCAAGTGTTTGTGATCTTATGAACATGTTGGATGACAAATTGAGTTATTACTCCATATGATAAATATTTTGATTTCGTGGGCCCACTTTTATAGCCCACTTGATGATTGGTTTAGCTTAATAATTATCTCAAATATTCATCTTGATGGGCTTAACAAAATAACATATTTGATTCCATGTGTTTTTTTTTTAAATATGATTATAACATTTGAGAACGATTCCTCAATCTAAGCTCTGCTCGATGTGAATATATAGCTTTCTACCTGTAAGTAACTTACAGGTTATCAAACATAAAAACTAACTTACCTGTAAGTGACTTACAACTTACATCCAAACAGGTTACCTGTAAGTAACTTTCACCTGTAAGTGACTTTACAACTTAAAAGAACTTACAGGCATCCAAACAGGCCCTAAACCATTTATAGCTTAAAGCCAAACAGGACAGTGTAAATCATTTAAAGGCATCCAAACGAGCTCATGGGCCCCACATGTACGGAATCCAAAATATCAGAGAACCCCACATTTGCTAAAATTACGAACCGAAATCAAGACGAGAATATGCAAACCTCGAGAGAGGCAAAGATCGAAGCTTTCCAGCCCGCGATTGATCTGACGAAGACTAGATTCGATGCCACTCGATCGGGAAATCCAAGCGTCGACGGTCGACGACAGCTTCTTCTGCAGGCTTATGAGGCTTCGATCCAAATCCACACAATCTCCCTTCAATTTTGACACGAGAGCTGGAACCCTAGACAGATCTTCGCGGGTCTTGAAATGCTCATTGAGCAGGGATAAGAGATTTGGAGAGAGGTTGAAGGGATTCGGGAATTCCATGGATGACAGGATCTTGATCAGAAGCAGCAGAAAAACCCTAAAAAAAGCCCCAGATATTTCAAAATCGGTGGGAATCGCGTTTGGGTTTGCAGAAAAACGCTTTTGGGAGAATTTCAATTTGGGAGGGAGAAAAACTTTGATACTCTGGTAAAATGTGATGGATGATACACAGGACTTAGAAATTGCATATATTTTATATAAATAACTAAAATTTAAACCGTCCAACATCTGACTATCTGTTTACAAGTATAAATGAAATTTTTTATTTTATTATATGACTGTCAGATTGGTCAATATTTATTGGAGAGTTATCCAACGGTCTTAATTCAACAAACAAGTATATAAGAATCACATGTCAAGATTGTTCGACCAGTATGAATTTTGTAATTTATTTTAGAGACGTTGGTTTCCACAATTTAGTCGGTTTAATTTGAGTTAATACGTTCAAGATGTGTAATTTCTAAGTGCCTGCGTATCAAGTACCACAAGCAGCCGGAGTATCGAATACTCCTTGGTGGGAGATGGAGATGAAATGGTAGATCCATCACTTCGAATCACATGTGTGGAAGGGCCAATTAATAATCTTCACCATCCATCTAGCTTATACTATTCTGGATGGATATTATTTTAAAATAAGCATAGTTATAACGGTACTGTCCATGGATCTGAGAACTTCAAAAGATACGGTAGAACACAAAAACTGTTAACGGTCAATCACTCGGTACGGGAAAATTCTAGAATGCAGAGAAGTTTGATACTCTGAACAGTGTTAAGGATGATACGCATGGACTTAAAATCTACTTACATATCTCATATGAGAAATACAATTAATTAAAAATAAATGGTCCAAATTATATTTAACAACTTCGATGTATCATGACCCAAATTTTATACTTATTTGATAATCTGACCTTCGGATAAGTGGACATTTATTGGACGGTTAAAAATGAAAAAAATCTACTGGTCTTCTTTCAACAAACAAGTTTTGGGTGCTTGTGTAACAAGCCTAATAAGCTGCCTGAGTATCATATCAGCCGCCACTGATCAGTCCGAGGTTTGCTATAATACATCTTGAAGTATTGCTACTTTAAAATCTGCCGTGTAGATATTGGATCTGTGGCCATATTTCAATAATCCAAACCGTTGAAATGATGGGCCATACAATTAGTGTTGTAGAGTCAAACCTAGTCGAACTTGGCACAGCGTAGCTCGGCCAGTAGCCTACCTCTGCTCAAACTCGAATCTGGCTTTGGTCCTAAGGGTGTCTTGCTAGCTCAACTCGGTTCCATCAACAGCTCATGACATTTTGAGCCGAGTTTCACATATGTTTCACCAAACCATAGAACATCGCCAGAATCAAGCATTGAGCAAATAACATTAAAATCAAACACCCGATGTATCCATTCCTTCTACATTCAACAAGTAACATTTATGTCAAAATAATTGGGTCATTGATCTAATTCGATTCGAGTTGGTTTGAATTAAGGTTCAGTCCAATATGAATTGGTCTTGGGTAAGTTGAAAGTCAGTTCAAAATTCTTTTTAAGCCCTGAAAACTAACTCAATTCGGCTAGAATTTAATTTTGAGCTGAGATGAATTGAGCTTTTCCAAGTGGAATTGAGCACAGACCGATCTAACTCATGTACAACAGTTTTGTGGTCCGCTGATATATCTTCCACTCCTAAAGATATTTATTTGCCATGTACAGTGAGATCTATCTCATGAATGGTTTGGACCATTGAAATATGAGCATAGGTCCAACCAAGGGTACTTTTTTAGTATAAGCCTAATATACTTTGTACCTTTTTTTAATTTGATTTGAAAAGATTTAAATTATTAAATTAGACTATTATTCATATGGATAAACCCAAAAATATGAAAATATATTTTTTCTTTCAACTGTTTTATTTTAATAAATATAACTATTTTTATCAAAAAATCAACATTCACACCGTATAAATTTTTTAAGCGATGGAAAAACAAAAACATAATACAAACTTATTTACTATACTAACTTTAAGTGTTGCATCCAATCCATCGGTATTGTTGCACCAACTAAGATGGATGAGAATTCCTTACTGCCCTAGCTATTGCAACCAAAATCCATGTGGCCCACCGATATGTTCGTGTGGCATCCACTCCATCTATCAGTTTAAAGAGCCAACTTTAGGACTTCAGCCCAAAAATGAGGTAGATCCAAGCTTCAATTTGGTGACACCAGGAAAGGGGGGGGGGCCCAAAAATGAGGTAGATCCAAGCTTCAATTTGGTGACACCAGGAAAGGGGGGCGGGGGGGGGGGGGGGGGGGCCTTCATGGGGCCATATTGGCATTTATATGCCATCCAACCCATTAATAAGATGACTCCCACAAGGGTTAAGGGAAATAAAAAATATTAGCTTGATCCAAAACTTCTGTAGGCCTCCAAGAAGATTTCAATGGTGATCATTCATTTTCCACTGTTTCTTGTTGTATGGACCACCTGAGTATTGAATTCACCTGATTTTTCAGATTATGTTATAACATGAGCTGACACAACTGATGGACGGAGTGGATATAACCAAAAATAAAAAATAAAAAATAAAAAATCACAGTGGGCCCCACAGAGATTCTGGTTACACGAGCCTCATGTGCTTATAGGTCTGCCAGGAAGGGCAGCGAGTCCTGGGAGGCTCGCCGAAGCTGCTCGCCCTTATGGTCCACCAAGCGATGATCAAGACCGTTCATCAAGCAGACCTACAGTACACGGTTAACGTGAAAAGAATCGCATTGATCAGAGATCATCACCGTTCATGCAAAGGTGCGTTAGAAAATGCTTAGCTGGACCGTCGATTTTAATTCACTATATATGGATGATGACGATCACTGTAAGATTTTTCTCTATGAACAATCTACGATGGGACTCTCTAGATGAACGATCCTGATCAATCGCTGCAATAACAGGTCTCTCTCTCTAGGGTTAGGGTTTCCCTTCTTTTCCGTTTTCAGTTTCTGTTTGGGGTTTTGATATCTCTGGATTTGGAATTGCATCCGGTGTTTTCTTATTTGAGAAGATATTTATAGGCCGCGTTTGGATGCACAAACGAACTGAATTTCAATAGATGATTCAATGAAATCGGAATTGAAACAAATCCAATTGCAATTTGAGGGGTAAGGTAGTGGCAATTTGGTCATTTGCACTCCCATTGAACTAGTTACTATGAATTGTTCTGATCTATGGTTTTAAGACTCGGACGAGTCGACTCAGACTCGGACCCGATCCAGTTCGATGCCACTGAGTTGACAGATTCACTCCTGACTCGAATGAGTCATGACTCGAATTTAGACCAGATGAGTCCGTCCGAGTCACCAAGTATTTTTTTAACCATGTTCTGATCAGTAGGAGTGGACCAATGATTGTGAGGACCGAATTCAAATGTTTTGAAGCCGATGGCATTAATGGTTTGAGACTATGAAAACATAGTTGTAGAAAGAGAAGAGCTTCGATACTCTGTCATAGTGTAATAGTTAATACTCAGGCAATAAGAAATTTCACAAGTGGCATGCAGGCAACTGAATTAAACCAACGAAATTGTGGGTCTCAATTTAGATGTACCGTAAGCCAAAAATGACACGGACTTGCTTTTTTTAACTGGCTGATCAGTGTCAGAAGGATCATTCGATCAGTCTAATCTTTCAGTTTTTGCCTATCTGCAGTGGGTTCTGCTATTTGAGTAGTTTAATTTTTGTTAATAAATGCTATGTGTACAATTTACGAGTGCTATCGTATCAATCATACTACTCTGCTTGAGTATAAATAAAAAACTCACTGTTGTGGAAAGTGTTGGAAATATTTTAATTAAATGCTCATAGAAACTATAATGGCATTTGTTGATTTTCATTTTTTATCAACTTTGAAGAGACTATGTTATGTGTTGTGTCATGACATTATTCGTTATCTAAGTTTTCACAGCTCGATAGATAATTTGATAAGCCAACGACTTCTTTCCGTGTTCCAGAATACGGTTAACCAACGTGTTAACTAATCGATCATGATAAATTGGATCGGATTTTGCAGTTTTTTCTTCTGTAGTACCTCAACGTGACATGAGCATGAAAGTCATTTGATGAATCAGTTTTCTTTTTATAAGGTCTAAAAACGAATAACTTATTTTGGCCTTTTGACCCCGTATTTTCGGGTGGGTCTTGAAAGATATGAAAGATCTCCCTCTAAGCCATGCATATGACTTTCATTGAATGCGACCTTCCACATAATTTTATATGTAACTGATTGAGTATGAAATTCTGTTTAATCACTTTAAATTGAGTATTCGTTTCCCTCCTTTTCCTGCTAGGATTGGAAATCATGTATTTTACATATCCATATGATCTAGTCCTTGAGTTTCCAAAATAGTAGCCTTATACTAGGGGGTAGTGAATTCTGTTCCGCCATGCCACTTTGTCAAGGAACATATCCCTGGGTCCTCAAATTTTTTTCTACCTCCATCTATGTCCTTTTAGGCCTTCTCCTTGCCTTTTTAAAGCCTTTGGCTTCAACCAACCAACCCCTACCAAAGTTCTAAAACTCATGATTCGATGAGATTTCGAGTTGAGTCATTAGGACACTCGGTTCTGAGATTGACTCAACCTTTCAAGGAGTCTTGTCTAGCTGACTTAATAACTTAGTCGACTCATAGTGACTCGAAAAGCCAACTTTTCATCTTCATCATCATTATCTAAGCCTTATCCCAACTAATTGGGGTCGGCTACATGAATCTTTTTCCGTCATTTCACTTGATCAAGGGTCGTAACCCAAGTCCAGGTTTTAGTAAAATAAAAATGGGGGGAGTCGAGTTGAACGCACGACCTCTACAAAGAGGAGAGACACTCTCAAACCAGCAAGCTACACAACACTTTGCCATTTGGTTTCATAGTTTATAATACTTATTGCTAATATAATTACTTCAAAAAAAAAATAATTTTGGACTCTTCCTAATAATTTAAATATATAATTATTAGATATTGAGTCAAGCTGGGTCAGGTCTCAACTCGACCTGGATGAAGTTTGAGTTGGGTTGAGTTTTCAACTTTTTAAACTATCCTTCTAATTGGACAGTCGGTGGTCTCCATTGCACATGACAAACCATCCAAGTCTACTTACCATCATCTTATTATCTATTGGTGCTACTTCTAAGTTCCATTGAATGCATTAATTTCTAATTCTATCCTTACTCGCCTTGCTACTCGTCCATCTCAACGTCCTCATTTCAGCTACATTCATCCTATGAACACGTTGTTCCTCGGGTGCCCAACATTCTGTCCCATAAAGAATATTGAAATTTTTTTAGTTGTCACAACATACACGCTATTCCCGAGTGCTGAAATCATGATTACCAATCTGACAGTTAGATCTCTGGCTTAGGAATAAAATATCGCGTTTTATGATTTTAAAAAATTTCATCAGTTGCAGCTTTTCTTTTCCTTTCTCTACTTAAGTATTTGAGCGTTTAGTTATGTTGATGTGAATGTGGAGCTAGTTTCATAATTTCAAAACCATTTGAGTTAGTTTCCTAAGGTGGCTACCCTTCAGAAGAATTGAGTTAGTCTCCTAAGGCTGCATCTAGGTGTCTTGAATAGCAGTTGGGCAGGATTCATCTCCACAAAGAACCTCACAAAATGATAGCCCACTTGTTTTATATCCTGCATGAAACAACTGGCTTCATATTTTAGGTTGATCTGATGGGAAATAGATAGCTTGCCTCCACATACAAAATCTTTTACCACGTTTTCCAAGCACAGCACCTTTCAGTGTCAGTTAGCATCAAAATGTCTGTTACAAATTTGGTTCAAAGGTACTTCCAATGTCTAAATGCAGCTTAGATCATGTTAAGAGTAGTTCCCCAGTTATGTCATCTTAGATTTAGGGCCCGTTTAGACCCAGCTTTCACAAAGGGGTTTTCCCGCAAACGCTTGTACTGACCTTGTCCCCATTTATTTCCAGTGAGTGGGCTTTCTAGTGCCTATTTGGATAAGTGGGGTTTGAAACGTGGTTTGTGAAAATGCATCCAAACACACAACATGAGAAGGGTTTGGTTTAGGCGCCAAACAACCCTTGAGATGTCTGTAATATCTTTTTTGGGCTTTGGAATTGCAGACTACTGATCAATGGTAAATTTGTTTTCTTCTTCTTCTTCTTTAGGAATTTCCATGTGAAACCATTGGACTGGAGATTTTCTTCCTGTGTGGTTTGGCGAACGAAAAAAAATAGATCAATGCTTGAAATGATTGGATTATGCTCTAGGCAAGAAAAAAAAGCCTAATGTGAGTCCAAAAGGATCCCATATATGGACCGTGCACTCTCTCTCTCCCGCTCTCTCCCTCTCTCTCTCATGGAAAACGCTTTGTTGTTCTGACTGATATGATTTCAAGAAGGATGTTCATTAAGCTTTAGAGAGTTAAGGTCTTTGTGAGAATATCAAAGGGGCTGTTTTACCATGTTGGGTTGTGTATCCAATGCCACATATGTTAGATCAGGTTTTTGGAGTTCCATGTTGGGTTGCATCTCTGAAACCGCGTATGTTATCTGAAACCATGTTGGGTTGTATTCTGGAACCACAGTTTTCTGGCTATTTTAGTATTTATTTCTATATACTGTGAGAAAACATCAATGATTGAATGAATGATTTATGTATCACATTTTGATTATGGAATGTCACTATTATGATAACGGATGGGCACTACTTATTCGTGTTATCAGCTTGATGGTCTTGTGCGGCGAGCTCTAGACATCAACAATTCACAATTTCCCCACTGAGGGGAGCTCGAATAGCTGTGCTAAGTGCAGTGTGAGCTTTGACTATGTTGGCATGCCAATCGCGTTAGTAATCATGTATTGGTGGGTTCCATGCTATGTTTTTGCAGCCAACAACTTGAGCGTGACCCTCCATGTGCATGGATGAGCTGTGATTAATGGTTTGCATGGAAAAGATCCCTCCATGACCCTACTTTGCTTGCCCTTTGGGTGCGGACATGTAATACTTGGGCCAGGGGTGAATACAGGGTGGGACCATGTTGGCTTGTGAGTAATGTCAATGTGAGTCCTTACGATGATCGGTTCCAAGAGCCTAGGTAAGATGTCTAGTTGGCAGGTAATATTGTAAGCCTTTTGGCTATCTACCATTTTAAAGCGAATCCAAGTTGTTTGGAGAAAGGCTAAGATGATGATGAATGGTTGGTTGGTCAGTCAATTGATCGACGATTGAAATTTTTTGAGAACCTTGATAAATTCAATCTTGGGTATTCATTTCACATGATTTCACTGCACACCACCCATGTTCAATGTATTAGTACTGGACCTATGGGTCCATTTGCCATGTCCACTAAGGGTGGCAATGGGTCATCCCATCTCGCCCCGCCCAGGGTTTGGATTGGGTTGGGCTGGCATTTCGGGCCCAGGAAGCCTGAAAAGGCCCTGCCCGTTTAAAATCAGGGTTGACCTTCGGATTAGTCATTTGTAGCCTGATCTAGCCGGGTTAAAGCACCCATATAAAAAGAAAACCCTAATCCCCATCTCAAAGAAGGAGAAAAAGGAGAAGGAGAGGAAGGAAACGAAGGTAATTATGTGGTTTGCGAATTCCACATGTGCATGGGAGTGTGGCACATCCACACATATGTGCCATATGGAACAAAAACTGTTTCACGCCTCTCTCAAAGGAAGTCCAATGAGACCCATTGTCCAGCCTGAACCAATGTCCGGGTTGGGTTGGGCTGGTATTTCAGGCCCAGAAAACTGGGCCAGGTCGGGCTTGGGATGCCTGGATATATGGTCATCCCAATAGGCACAGCTCAAAGCCTGTCCCAGGCATTTATTATTATTATTATTCGGTTGAACATTGGAAAGAGAAGCCCGTTCAGGCCAGGCCCATTGCCAACCCTAAAGTCCACGTTATTTACCATTTAAAAGTTAAGTAATTTAAATTTTAACAGCTATGGCCCTTGTTAGTATTAAAAGATATGTAGTTTCAGGGGTGTTAACGACACAGGTGCCGGTCAGCATGTCTTACCCAATTACTAATCGGCCAAGAAGTGAGGCCTAGGCCCAGTAGTAATCGGGCCTTTGATTTCACTCCCTAGCCCACCAATTAACGCCATTGACAGGCTTCTTCTCAGGCTCAGGGTGAATCTAAATAGAAATTTTGCAAAACCTAGGCATGGGCCCAACCTGCTGATTAAGTGGGATCCAGGCCCATACAACCTTGACCTGTATCAGGCTGAGACTCGAAACTCAGCAGGCCTGCCCTGCCCATTGCCATCCCTAATTAGTGTATTACAATAACACATAAATTTTAAGATTTTGACTAATGGATTTGGTTTATAGTGAAACGAATCTATAACCTTCAGCACCCTACAAAAGTCATTCAAAAATTAAAATACTAATCCTATTTAATGAGTTATCTAAGGGAAATAAAATAAATAAGGGTGTGTTTGGATTGAATGAAAAGTTAAAATTTTAAAGAAAGCAAACATTTTCCCTTGATTAGATGTTTTCCCCTGTTTGCAAATGCATGAAAGGGAAGGAAATATATTTTCCCTCTCCTTACTGCACCTTGGATCTGATGTTTAACCCATGAAAACTATTTACCCCTGTTTGTGTGCTTTTAAGACTGCTGTTTATCCCTTTTTGTATGCTTTTAACATATTCTCCTCATTCACCTGTGGAATCCAAACAACTGAATTGTTAGAAAACACCTGGTTCCAGCACAGTTGATGTTGTAAAACAAACTAGTGAAAGGTATTTCCATTCCACTGAACTAATGTCAGCTTTACCTTGGCTTATATTATGATCTTTGTTTTCCTTGACCTTCTCTTGTTTTCACTCAATCCAAACATGCCCTAAAATTAGGTCAGCCAAGCTCCCTGATTTTACATTGGCTTATTGTGGATTTATACCCTTGTCATAAAAGAATAGTGGGATGAACTGCCTTCATTAGTTTTGCTCTGCCTTTGAATTACGTTTTGGCTCCCGCTTCTTAACCATTTGTACTTGCTAGCAGTTTGAAATGGGCGCTTCCTTGCTCTTGCTCCCAAATCCTCTGTTGCTTCTCCTCACACTTCATGCAAATATATGAAGGAAACCTAACACATGTCATATCAGTTCTATTCCATATAATTCGTATGATGGTTGGATACTTCAAAAAAAGAAGGATTACTTGTATTATGTTATACAATACTTGGATCCTTAAAAAAATTGGAGTGCTTTGACTCAGATGAGGAACCCTCATTTGTTGGAACCTGAATTCCACATCCTCTTTGAGTTTCAAACTCCAGAACTGCTGATTCATAGTTTAGTGTGAACTGTACGATCTGGGCTAGAATCCTACAAAGTTGAGTTGCCAATCTCACCTCTACTTGTATCTTGAGAATTTGCAGTTTGGAGGATTCTGTTCTAGATCTTGTTACACTTGATAATCATGCAGTCCATACCCATCTCAGGCATCGTAATAATAATGTTGTGAGATAGTTATATATTTGTTTTTTGAAATTGCCGTGTAGTGGTGTTCAAAACTAATGTCCTTGTTTGGAGAGTTTCGGAGATTGAAATTAAGCAGATTAGAGTTGTTAATATGCTTTGACAAATGAACAAACTTTTTCTTTTTTTTTGCAAGAGCATGTGGTGATGCATATCATCTTCTGATTGCCATTGCCGCTCCTCTTCCATTGAGCATTTGCTCAGCCCAACAAACAGCACATGTGGGACCCAGCCTTTGGTGATTGTGATTGTTAATACGGTGGTAATGGATGTGAGATACCCCAAAGTCTCCCCCATTGAATGATCCTAACTACTGGATCAGCTCCCTGTTCAATTTGGACCATGAATTGTCCATTTTCATCTGATGTCTAGGATCAGATGTAATGGGTAATATTATTTGATCACGACCCATCACCAAAAGGTGTGGCCTACTTGCACCATTGCTTTTGATGGAGGTCCATGTTTTAAATAGCTTTCAAAATGTAGCATGTACCTTATGCTATGTACTGCAGATTAGCTTTCACTCTGTAGCTCATGAAAATAGCTTAAGTCGGATGTGGCCTATGCTAAACCCTAATTAGCATACACTACAAACTACGTAGCCTATGCAACACCCTATGTAGCTTACACTACAAGATACATTTCACTAAAAATTTAAAATTAATTAGTGTTTTCAATGATCTGATTCATTTTTCTATTTTTAATGTAAATTAGTTAGTCTTTTCAATGATTTTAATAAATATAGTAACAATGTTAAATCAATTGTGTTGCTATTTCTTTATCTTTATACTTAATCTTTGGCCTATTTTTCTTATTAAGGTTGTGTTTGGTTGCCCCGAATATCATGAAATTTCATTTTACCAAATTAGACTGATACAATGAAATTTCATGATATGTGGTCTAACCAAACACAACCTTAATTAAAAATCAAGTTACACATTATGTAGCTTACGCCTCATTCTTCAAAGGGGTGAACTCTACGCTATACGCTACGTGCTATTTAAAACATTCATGGGGCATCATATAATACCCTCCTAGTTTGATGTCGCAGAGGAAACAAGCTCTTCAAATGGACTGTGATATGGAGCCAAGCGGAAACAGTGGGAATCCCATATCTGAAAACCGTCTCCTACAATGGACCCAATGGCAACTGCTAGATTCCATTCTTCCAACAGGTGGGTTCGCTCATTCATACGGCCTAGAGGCCGCCGTCCAAGCTCGCTTTGTATCAGAGCCAGATGATCTAAAGGCCCACGTGATCTACGTCTTGGAAAACACTGGGAGCCTACTTCTTCCTTTTGTGTACACTGCAAACAGGTTCCCTGACATTGAAACCTGGTCCAAGCTCAATAAAACAATGGAAGCGACGCTGACAAATGAGGTTAGTAGAAAGGCTTCCATTTCACAGGGATCAGCTCTTTTGAGGGTGGCCGCGTCCGTGTTTACAGAGGCCCCTTTGATCAAGGAAATGAGAGAGAGCTTATTGAGTTCGGGGGCTGTTTCTTTCCACCATGCGCCTGTCTTCGGCCTAATATCCGGGCTTCTTGGTTTTGATAGTGGGACGTGCCAGCGGGCCTACATGTTCATGACAATGAGAGATGTTATTTCCGCGGCCACGAGGCTGAATTTGGTTGGGCCTTTGGGTGCATCGGTGCTGCAGCATCAGATTGCTCATGCTGCAGAAGGAATGGTGGAGAAGTGGATGGACCGTCCGATCGAGGACGCATGCCAGACAGCCCCGTTGCTCGACGTGGTGCAGGGCTGTCATGGGTATTTGTTCTCTAGGCTTTTCTGCTCTTGAAAGCTCAGAAATATGGCACTGCAGTTAGCTGATTTTGTTGGATCGAGCAACTTCGCTTGGCCTAAAAAACTGTACTTGGAGACCCAATCTCTATGGTGATGTAAGCCGTTCATTTGGTGGGCCCCATTCTGTGATTGCCCAATAATCTTCCTCCATTTGATTCTAAATGTGGACCACTGTGTCTCATTGGCCATGACCTACCAATAACAATCAGGCTGGTTAGAATCATCTGAAATATAGGAGATACGAGCAAGGCCTATCCCATGATAAGCCCACCGGCACCATTGTTTGGGTTGATCGAAGAATGTGGTTTTCTATCATTCAGCCATCATGTAGTGCAATGTGAACTACCACTGATTGTGAATGGTAAGTTTTCTGTTTGGCCCAACCGTCCTGATCGAACTTCGTTTCAAGTATCAGTTTGTTGCTTTTGTGTTATATCTTACCATTGCCGATTCTTTTAAAGTGCCATCTCGCAGGTGCATGGTATAAACAGTCTTGGAATTGACAGAACAGATCCAAAATTGGCCACTTTATGTGTAGATGAAGGGTCGAATCTCTGCAGCTGTTGATCCATCTTTTGATAGATAAGAATCGTCTGCTTCGATGTTTTAAAACCTAGATGGGTCCTCAATTCATTTTTGTTGGCGGTTAGGCCTAACCGCCGGCTGAAATATGGATCGGCTTGTTTTGACCTAGAAATCTATTTGATTTAAAATCACTGAAAAGAAGAAGAAGAATTAATGGTCCCGGACAGGGACAGGCAACACCCAGGTGAGCCTAACCTAGAGAGGCTATCGAAGAGTAAGGGGACATTTGGATAGTAAGTTACTTTAGATTAAGCTACTTATATTGGTCTTTACTTATTCAGCAATCAGCATATTAGTATTGGTAAACAACATACTTATCATCCAAAAAGTGGAAAAGCATATTTAGTTTCCAACATTGCAAGTAACTATGCTGAAAGTTTATTTGGTATCCCTCACATCCACCATCCATCATGTGGGGCCAACTTTTAATGTGGATTGTTCATTGTGTAGGCCCCACCTTTGATGTGGGTCGTCCATCATGCAAGGCTCATCTTGGTTGTGGCCCATTCATCATTAGGGGCCGGCCTTTAATGTGCATAGTTCATTAGGTAGGGCTCACCTTTGATGTTAGTCATCTATCATGTAGGGCCTATCTTCAATATCCATTGCCCATCATGTGGAGCCCACCTTTGATGTGGACAGCCCATCATGTGGGCCCACCTTCGATGTTAGCTGTCTATCATGCATGACCAGCCTTGAATGCGGGCCACTTATCATTAGGCCGACCTTTGGTGTGGATTGTCCATCATGTGTGGCCCACCTTGATGTGGATCATCCATCATGTGGGACCATCTTCAATATCCACTACCCATCATGTGGAGCCCACCTTTAACATGGATAGCCTATCATGTGGACCGTCCATCACGGACCTTCCTTTAAGATGGGCCACTCATCATTAGGCTGACATTTGATGTGGATTGTCCATCATGTGGGGCCCACCTTGATGTGGATCATCCATCTTTTGAGGCCCACCATTATTAATTGCCCATCATGTGGAGCCTACCTTTGATGTAGGTTGCCCATCATGTGGGCCTCGCCTTCAATGTGGGTTGACCATCATGCGGGGCTCGCCTTGGATGTGGGTCATTCATCATTACGAGTAGACATTTGATGGGGATCGTCCATCATGTGGGGCCACCTTGATATAGGTTATCATCATGTGGTGCCCACTAGATCATCTACTCATTCATTGGATGATTTTACCCTCTTATGAACTCAAAGGGGTTCATAGCTACATAGAGCATACTCCCTTAGATAATTTCAGTAGTCATCGTGTCACCAAAACATCTTAAGTTACTTTTGCAAGTTAAAAGCAATAAAAAAAAAAACTAACTAACTTATTAGTTTAATTTTACTAAAAAGCTACCCATACAAGTTTAACAAAAAAAACTTATTTAAGAAAAGTAACTTGTTAACTTAAGTTAAAAAAGCTACTTATTTGGTAGTTTCCGAACAGGGCTTAAGGGGGCATTTAGATCTTAAGTTACTTAGAATGAGCTACTTATGTCATAAGTAGCTTTTCTTGGTTTCTATATCATAAGTAACTTTTCATGGTTTCTACTTATTAAGTAAATAAGTATGTTTAGTAAACAACATATATATCAGATAAAAAATAAAAAAAGTATATTTGGCTTGGAACATCATAAGTAATTATTCCTCAAGTTTATTTTGTCCCTCTCATATTTACCATTCATCATCTGGGGTCAACTTTTGATGTGGACTGTTCATTGTGTGGGCCCCATCTTTGATGTGGGTCGTCCATCATGCAGGCCCACCTTGGATATGGGCCATTCATCATTAGGGACCAACCTTTTATGTGCACTATTCATTATGTAGAGCCCATTTTTTGTGTTGGTCATCCATCATGTAGAGCCCACCATCAATGTTATCCATCATGTGGGGCCCACCTTCAATATCCAATGCCCATCATGTGGGAGCCCACCTTTGATGTGGATCATCCATTATTTGGGCCCCACCTCTGATGTGGGCCGTCCATTATGTGGAGCTTGCCTTGGATATGGGCCACCTATCATTAGTGCCGACCTTTGATGTGGACTGTCTACAATGTGGGGTCCACATTGATGTGGATTATTCGTCATGTGAAGCCCACCATTATTAATTGCCATCATGTGGAGCCAACTTTGATGTGGACCATCCATCATGTGTGCCTCACCTTCAATGTGGGTTGCCCATCATGCGGGGCTCGCCTTGGATGTGGTTCATTTCATCATTAGGGTCCTACCTTTGATGTGGACTGTCCATCATGTGGGGCCACCTCAATATGGGCCATCCATCATGTGCGGCCCAGCTTCAATGTCCATTACCAATCATGTGGAGCCCACCTTTAATGTGGATTGTCCATTATGTAGGTCCTACCTTTGAAGTGGGTCGTCCATCATATCAGCCCGTCTTTTATCATTATGGGCTAACTTTTGATGTGGACCATCCATATGTGGGCCCACATTAAGATAGGGTCCATGGTGTGGAGCCCACCTTTTATGTGGACCGTCTACAGTGTGAGCCCCACCTTTTATGTAGACAGTCCACTGTGTGGGGCCTTGTTTGATATGCACCTTGAGAGAGCCTCCTTATATATGACAAAGTCCTAAGTTGAAAAGCTAAAAGTAACAATTTATTAAGATAAGTAGTTTTTAGCTAATAAGTTACTTTTATAATGACTTTTATCAAACTAACTTAAGTGAAAAAAGTTACTTAATTGCTTAAGTTAAAAAGTAACTTATTTAATAGTATCCAAACGGACTCTAAACTTTTACAGCTTCTAACTTTTTGGCCCATGGGCCCGATTTGGGCCTTATTATGCCTGCCAATGGGCTGATCCTGGGCCTTGATTTTGAACTGGTGGACTGCCTTGTTGAAGATTTTGATGGGCCCAGGCCCATACCATTGCAAGCCTGACTCCTTTCATCACCCTAATAATTAAAGGCCTCAGCCAATGCTAATTTTATTCAGGTATGGCCCAATCAGACCCTAGGCCCACCTGTTCTATGCTGGGCTTTGGCCTTACTTTCAAGCCCATGAATGAGATGGGCTTAAATTTGGGACGTGGATTGAGTACTACTGTACTAGGAACGGACATGGGCTCTAAGGGGCCACAGTGACGTATGGATTTTATCCACACCGTTCATCCATTTTGACATATCATTTTAAGGAGGCTTTACACAGTGGCGATTAAACACTCACCGTTAAAATCTTTGAGGGAGCAACAGAAGTTTTGGATCAAGCTGATATTTGTGTTTTCTCTTCATCCAGGTCTACAAGACATTATGAACGGATTGGATGGAAATTAACCATCACGGTGGGCCCTAGGATTGTTTCAATGGTGGGTATCACTATCACCGCCTCTTCTTGTGGTGTGGTCCACTTGTTCACTGGATGTGCCTCGTTTTAGGTGGTGCACTCTAAAATGACATGGAAAAATGGATGGACGGTGTAGATAAAACTCATACATTACAGTGGGCCATCAGAGTATAGGGACAGGTAGGGTTAATATCCAATCCACGGCCCTAAATTTGAAGGGCCAAAAATATAAATTGGCCCATCCAATAAGGGAGATATTTGAAGCCATAAATTAGACAGCTAAGATTAGTAGGGAGAATATCTTTGGGGTATGGCCTACCCTAATTGGGGTGGGCCAATTTATATAGTATAGCCTACCCAAAAATCTCTCCCCTGCTAGATGATCATGGCTGTCCAATTTGTGGCCTGCAGATAGAAAAATAAGGTAAAATTGCCAAGGCCCAATAGAAATTTCAAGTTATCATAAAATATTAGATGAGAAATGCTCAATTGCTCAATTTGACTGGTTGATCTGAACCGTCTATTAAGTTAAGAACACAATTCATGGATTACCATATAAAATTGGATTGCGATAACAGTTTGATTGGTCGATCTGAACCGTCTATTAAGTTAAGAACACAATTCATGGACTACGACACAAAATTGGATTGCATGAGATGATCAAATCCATCCTTGATCTGGCCTTATTTTCTATAGCCGTCCTCTTTCCAAGCTATGTATGGGATGGCTACAATTGCCTAACAATATAGATTCTTTAGAATCATAGGCAACCCATGATGGCCCTGACAAAATAGATGGATCAAATTGTTGATTGGACCTATTTTTACACAATCTTGACCGTCCATATAAAAGGCCATTGATCAGATGATTAATATTTATCCAATGGTTGGATTCGGTTAGGACCATATTGAAAATGGTGAGGATGGGATGAGTATCATATGGGACCATAGCAATTTAGCATACGAAAAAAATACAGCGCAACATGAGTACGAGTGTCTTTCCGCGTAGGGGAGCGGATTCGGTGCGGCCTGGCCTCACCCAAGATGGTGCTGCCCTTACCGTGGGGCCCACCTTGATGTATTTATTCTATATCCACACTGTCCATTCATTTTCCTAGATCATTTTAAGTATGAACCCCAAAAAGAAGCAGATCCAAATCTCAGGTGGACCACACTATCGTAAACAGTGGTGATTGATCATTAATGGACTATACAAGTTTTGGATCTAGCTGATATTTGTCTTTTCCTGTCATCCAGAGTTATTTGACCTTATCAACGGGTCGGATGGAAAATAAACGTTACGGAAACATAACATTGGGCCTTAGGAAGTTTTTAATGTTACAACATTCAATCACCACTGTTTCCAACAGTGTGGTCCACCTGAGATTTATATCTTCTTCATTTTTAGGCTCACCCTAAATAATGATCTGGAAAAACAGGTGGACAGTGTGGATAGAGAATACATAAATCAAGGTGGGCCCCACGGGAAGGGCCACACCACCTTGGGTATGGTTTGATTTTACTTTAAAAAATTAGGACAGGAGTTAGGTTGATTTTGGGTCATTTTTAGGGGTTTTTTACTTTTAGTAGAAATATTAGGAAATCATGACCGGTTTTACATGTAAGTTCTAAAAGGCAATTTAAAATGGGATTTTTATAAGAAAATTCTTCAAAAATTCCAAATTTATCAAAGAATTCTGCCATGAATCAAAATACCTGGGTGGACCAAAGTTATAAAGGCACCCTCGTATATTGGTTTTTTAAAAGAAGTAATAAAGTTAAAATTTTTTTTGGGCCCACATGATATGTGTATGACATTCATCCTTCAAATATATGCACCCAACTATGATAATCACATAAACAAAAAATATTTCTGATTGAATTTTCAAACGGGACGTTCATGCATCTTAATGCTTTTAAGTGGTGCATATTATTTTTTTATAGTCTGATCCACCTTACGCTTAGATCAACCAATTTTTTGAGTTCCCCTAAACATCAAGGTGGATTACATCTATTGGGCCGGTTGGATATCATACAAATATCATGTGGGTCCACAATTCTCCACTTTACTGTTTTCTAAAGAAACATGTTCTGTTTGATGTCTCAAAAAGCACTTTCCTGGTATTTCCTTTCAAAGAGGGATTGTTAAAATCTTAATTATGAGGAAATTTGCAATAAAAATCCCATTTATAAAATTAATTTAAAAAATTACAGCTTTAAAATGGTGGGTTTAATTATTTGATGTGGGTTGAAAGACATTTTAGAATTTAAAAAAGAAAGAAAAAAAAAAAAAAAACAAAAACCCCACTTATAACACGTCCACGTTGAAAGAAAATGTGTGGACCACCTAATAAATGGACGGTCTGTTTTACTTTGGGCGGACCACCTAATAAATGGACGGTCTGTTTTACTTTGGGCTAGGTAACTAGCACTGAGAAACCATTTTATGAATTTAGCTATGTACCATGCACATGTGCCACATTAGCAGAACATGAATAGTTCTTTGATGTGCAAGTCCATGCAAGTGGGACCAAGGTTCAATTATCTGGACCCTTTATATGAAGACTCCGTGTGGAGCGTGGATTTAGAACCCCCATAATTAGAAAACCCCCTGGATTTGCAATCCTCCCAGTGGTTTGACACCCTGGAGTGTGAATCAACTTTAATCTAACAGTACCCGTGCATGGTGTACTTATAGGGGTTTGAATTTAATTACTAAATCAACTTTAATATCTCTAATTAGTGAGATATGTAATTTTTTACACAATTGTAATAAGCCTGTTGAAATATATGCTTTGCCTGAAAATGATGAAATTCCAAGTCCCAGATGGGCCACAAGCACAAGATCATGTTTGAGCAACTAATCCAAAATTAAAATCATTGATTTACATGGACAATGTTTGGATAGTGCTGATTTACCTAGATTATGTTTGGATAGTATTGATCATAATTAGTGGGCCATGTGCCCAATAGACTGATAGTGAATAGTGACAAACATGTTACCCATGCATTACAAACCCTCTCGAAGAGGGGATTGGAAACCCTTGGATTTAAAATCCCTGGTTACTTTACGCTGCCAAACAGCTAGGGGATTTGAAACCCCCTCAAATCCCCTCCAATCCACGTTGCCAAACGATCTCCAAAGCTCTCCCAAGCGGAAAGATCCTAAACCCTTTGATCAGTGGACCACAAATAGACAGCAAGAAATAAGCTACCATGATGGGTTGGAGAGAAAGATACTCTAGGCTTCCATCATCCATGATGGGTCCCATTAGCATTCTGGATAAATGAATCATGGCTTCTAATTGTATGTAATGGATGTGTCAAGAGACTTAAGATTTAGTTCTAAAACTCAGTGAGTCGACTTGAAACTCAACCGAGTCAACTCGGCTCAACAGCATTTTGAATTAGAGTCTCTTTGAAAGTCTATGGAGGGCTCGACTCGTCTCAACTGCATTTTAAGTCTGTCTCTTTGAAAGTTCGTGGAGGGCTTCGCTCGATCGGGACTTGACAAGACTTATTGAGTTGAGTTGAAATCTGGTAACCATTAAAGTTAATACAACAACTGGGCTGTTCAAAATCAAACTTCATAATGAAAAAAATAAAAATAAATTAGATAATAGAAATTAAGTTTTGCTTTGAAAATTCTCAAAGCTTTTTACATTTTGTCTAAATCAATTCAACTTGATCCAACAAAAGAAACTCACTTTAGAGATGCCAAAAATTGTTAAAAAAATTACATTCTTAATACCCACTCCAATGAATTATACAATGTTTATATATATATATATATATATATATATATATATATATATTATGTTAATAATATTGGGCCATATGAAAAAAAGAAATGTGTTATAAGATGAGTGGTTAAGAAAGATGATATCCCTAATTTTCTTCATTATGTAATAGCAGATAATAAATCTGTCACTGACAGATTCGTGATCATTAAAATCTGATACATTAATTCTCAATTGAAGGAATGAAATTGAATACGGTGTTTCTAGCTAGGGCTTAGGAAAATTACCACCCCTTTAAAAGAATGTAAGAATTAATTAAAACATAATATTAATGTTTGTATGTATGAATGTATACACATACACACAAAGTATAATTGTATATATTAGAATTGAGAAGGCTAATAAAAATATAGGAAAAAAAAATACAAATGAGATCACCTCAAAAGTAAAAAGTAAATAGTGCAATCAAGTCAAGCAAACAAAAAGAAAAAAAGGGAATTACTCTCATCGTGGAAAGTTTGCGCTTCACAAGCTTAAGAAGGAAAAGAAAAAACAATGAAAACTGTTATTATTGTGAAAAATCAGGGCATTATATTGGGAAATGTAGGCTTAAGAAAAAGAATATTAAGCTCCAATTAATATCGACGAAATTAAAAACAAGTTAGAAATGATAGTAGCTATTGTGTTCGAAGCTTATTTCATGAACAACATGAAATGAATGTTAGACATTGAAGTAACTTGATATGTTTGGAAGAATTGAAATATATTTGCCTCCTATCAAGCAAAAAAGGAGAAAGAACAAGTGTTCATAAAAATTCTCAAGCCTCACCGATTATTGGAAAGGAAAAGTTCTTCTCAAGCTCACATATGGAAAAATTCTTATATTGAATGTTGTCCTACATGTGCTTGATATTAGAAGACATATAGTCTCTGGTTCAGTCATTAACAAAGTCAAGTTAAACTTGTATTTGATTCATATAAGTTTGTATTAAAAAAAAATGAAACTTTTGCAGGAAAGAGTTTTTGTAGCGATGGATTATTTATCATACATGTATCCAATGTTAATAATAATAATAAGTCATTCAATTTTGTTTATATGGTTGAGTCTCTTAATCTATTGCATAATAGATTAAGACATGAATATAATGTCTCTAAAAAGAATGACAAGACTAAGTTTACTATCCAACTTTTAAAGTGAAGTATTTAATGAATGTCAAATATGTATAAAATCTAACTTTGCCAGAATTTTTTTAAAACTAATAATAAAAAATTATAAATTATTAGAATAAATATATGATAACTTAAGTGATTTTAAAAATCACATTTCCAATATAGTAAAACATAGTATATTATGTTTTTATATGATTACTCAAGCTACACTAAAGTGTATCTATTAAGAAATAAAGATGAATCCTTAAAATCCTTTATTAAATATAAAGTTTAAGTAGAAAATAAATTAAGTATGAAAATTAAAAGACTTAGACAAATAAGATGAGAGTGAGTTTCTCTAAAAACTTTGTGAATAAAATGGAATAATTTATGAAACTATTGCTCCATGTACATCGAAAAAAATAAATAACAAAATACAAGGCATCTGTAGATGCAGTTTGAAATCATCAAACTAGTTTGAGGAGGAGCAAGATAACGGAAGTTTATAGCTATTTTACAGAACCTCCATTCAACATCAACATAGTGGGGGGTTAGTGACATATATCCCTTTTGTTGATTAGATGCTGTCCATAAATCTGATGTTAGGTTGATACGAAAAATCGATGCCAACTATCCTTTCAATTTGACATTCTCACCTGTATACATCTTCATGCATACTATTTTTATTATTTTATGGGATATTTTCTCGTATATGGAGTTAAGGTCTCTGACTAATTCGATAAAAGATTGAATCTCTACCATTTAAAATGATTTTTTATTTGTAATAATAAATCTAGCCGCCAACTCATTCACATGGTCCATCTTATACTTATAGGCGGACAAGTTACCGTGCGACGGATCCACCAAAGATTGGGTAAATAAAAGTATCTATTGGCTTGAGGCTTAACTTCTCACTTTTTTATTACACTTCAATAGGTGTTTTTTCAGAGTTGTGGTCGACTCATCTACTTATTTAGCATATTGAGCCTTGCAGTACTTGCACTGTATCTTCACCTTATCATTCTTTAGTGTTACATCTTTAAAATCTTCCCACACTACGGATTTGTTTTCCTTTTACTGGACTCTAAATCTTAATGGACACCTCTTTATCTTGTAAACCTAATCATTCATCCAAGATCATAGACAAAGTGACTGGCAAATCACCGGGGTATTGAGAATTTACTCACTACTCATCTGCTAATTGAAAGATACTAAATCAAACCAATACTATAATGCATTAAAAGCATATACTAAACCCTAAATTAGTCACCCATATAAGGTTGGATAGATTATAATACTTTCATATTCCATTTAAACAGCCACACCGAAATTTCAGCAGTATCTCCCTATGTCTCTCAAGATAAGTTAATCTTCCATTTCATTCACATTCCAAATATCTAAGCAACGTGAAGATATTTGATATGAGAAAAAAAAGGAAGAAACATATCTAAAGAGAAATGGAGAGATGAAGCACAGAACATGTATAATAATTTAAATGGGTTATATGAAAGCATACTATCTATCTAACCTTGAACTGTCCAAATTGAGACAATTTTAGTGATTTCTATGCCACCAAAAATACACTATATCTGTCTTGCCACGTAGAAATCTTCAAATGGGCAACTAATTATCTAATTTATTAAAATAAATAACATTAGGCTAACTGTCTAATGCATGATAATAAACTAAGCAATAAGCAATATAATCCATTATTAAAAAAATAAACCACTAATTGTTTAATTTTAAAAAAAATAAAACACACTAGCCATTTAGATTTTAGGTTTTAGGGTTTAGGATTTAGGTTTTAGGATTTAGGTTTTAGGTTTTAGGGTTTAAGAATTAGGGTTTGGGTTTGGGTTTAGGTTTTAGGGTTTAGGGATTAGATTTAGGGTTTGGATTTTAGGATTTAGGTATAGGGTTTAGGGATTAGGTTTAGGTTTTGGGTTTTAGGATTTAGGTTTAGGGTTTAGGTTTAGTGTAGGGTAGGGTTTAGTGTTTGGGTTTAGGGTTTAGGGTTTAGGTTTACGTTTGGGGGTTTAAAAATGGCTGCATAGCTAACTCGGTCGCACTCGAGTCATCTTGGACGCACCACAGCTAGCCCAACCACACTTGAGCTAGCTCGGACCCACACTACAACCAGCCCGACCACACCCGACTCGACCCCAATTTCACAACCCCCCAAAATAGAAATTAATAAATGAAAAATTATAAAATTTAGTAAATTACCTTTGTTAGCGGCAGAGTTGGGTGGCTAGGTGGGTGAGGTCTGTCCAGACGAGCTGTTGCCTGAATCGAGATGAGCGACTACCGAACTTGGGAGATGAGGGAGGGAGTGGAGAGAGGAGGGTGGCCTGGTGGCTGTTAGTGGTAGCCCTAGTGGGTGGTTGTCGGGCTCGAGAGAGGAGGATAAGGGAGAGAAATCGGGTCAGGTACGGGCGTGCGATGAGTAAGGTAGATTAGAAAATTAAGTTTAAACACACATGACCTAAACCTAAGTCGAGGCAAGTTTCGGATCGAGTTGAGCCTGAATGAGTCAAATTTTAGGTTAGGTCAAGTCGAGTCAAGTTACTAGGTGACTCAGACTCGACTCAGTTTGACTTCAGATTGGGCGAAGTTTACTCAGTTCAGATCGATTCACCCACTCTGTTCGGGTTGAGTAGGTTCTGAATGAGCTGGACGAGTCGAGTCTGCCATATTGACTCATCCCGTGCGCAACTCTACTATGAGCTTACTGTTCTTCTTGATGACTGACACTATGTTCGAAATCTATTTGACATATTTGATAGGTTTAATGAAGCTTTCTTTCAAAAGATGCTCATTTCCTCCTTGATCTTCTAAATTACATTGGCTATTATCCTCCTAGGCAGGTGCTTATGTGGCCGATATCCCTCATTCATGAGTAACCCATGTTCGAACAGATGTCGATCTAGTCTACGCAACTTACGATAATCCCAAACAAAATAATCGACAAACTCTTTAAGTAAATCAAGGAGTTCGGCTTATGTTTAGAAATCTATTAATCCACTAATAAAAATATGTGAGACCTGCCCCAAGTTCGCATGTGTGCATATGTGTGTGTGAGTATGCATTTCATTCATTTTGGTCTCGCAGTCCTTCCGGTCAAATTTCGGTGACCCGCGACCTTCGGATAATGTTTGCGGTCACCCTTGAGTTTGGTCATATAGACCCAGCTCGGATTGACTCGAGACCTATGCCGTTGTGACCGCATCGTCGTCGCGGTTCCAACGACACGTCTCGTGCGAAAATTTGATGTGTGGATCATAAGTTATGGGCCGCGCATCATTTGGATCATTGATCGCATTTTTGGTGGGACCCACATGATTTGCACATTTTTTCATGTGCACACTTGCCAATGGTGATGACATCACCATTTTCATGATGTCATAATGGCATAGTCTAGCAATGATGGACTCCCTTCTCCAAACCCATCATGGCTCTTTCTTTTTCTCTTTTCTAGAAGTCATCATGTGATTTATTTTTCTTCCCCATGCAATTTCTCTTCCCAAATCTGAAATTTCTAAAATTTCTCTTCTCTAGGGAGAGAGAGAGACCACCATACCCTCTTTTCTAGTAAATACAATGATTACTTTGAATAAAAATCCCCTTCTCTCTTTTTTCCTCTCATTTCTCTCTACTCTCTTCTCTCCTTTCTTTCTTGCAAAAAAATCCAGCCCATTTTTCCTCTTTTTCTAGCCCCCTTCTCCTCCATTTTCCCTCAATTCATCCATCCCAATCTCATCTGAACCATCAATCTTGCTTGTTCGGAGCCTTAGAAGCCTAGAGTTGGAGTTTTGGTAGAGATCTTTGAGGTGAGTGCTCCTCTAGATATAAAAATTTAATTTCTATAGCCTAAATGTTTTCTTTCTTTCATGAGGAAAGTGTAGGACCCACCAATCAATGGTGGAGATCCCACACAATCCCATGGTTGTGGCTTAATGGCCTACCTTATGCATGCATGATCCATGCATGGGGCCTTTTTCTATGGGCCCCATTATGACAGTTTTCTTTCATATCATATTATGTTTGGGTCATCTAGACCTTATAACCATGGTGGGAATGACATCCTCACCATGCATTTTAATTATAGGCCATGCATGTGCAAGATTCATGTTGTAAATGTAAATCTATGTATTATGTGCAGGTGTGATTGATCTTGGGAGGGCTCAATAGTAGCGGAACCCTTTTCCTATGGCTGGATTATCCTTCTATCTTTCTTTTCCCTCATTTTATTTTCTGATGTGTGTGGCCCATTTAGTGGGCCTAGAAAATCCAGAAATTTCAGCAAGGTGGGATGCCTAAACTGCCTATTGTTTGATTTTGGGTGTCCTACTTGCTACCTTAATGATGCATGCAAGGTGTGTTGGCTTTAGATTATGACATGAACATTTGTGGGGCCCACTAAGGAAGGCCACAGCATCCTTCATTAATGTATTTCCCTTTTTACTCAACTTATATAATAAATTTTATCTAAGTACATGTTACTGTTCAGAATTTTCTAGACAGTTTTTGGTTGTTTTTGGACCAGATTTTGAAACTGTTTGGGGGACTATTCATACCCATTAAATATACTTTTTTAAAAGGTGGGGATCTCATCTTGATGTCCCCCAAATTTCAGCCCTATCTGACCTTGATTGAGTCCCATAGGTGTGGTCCAAGTGAGGTGGATAGTCTGGATTTTCTGCACTGTTCCAGCAACATTTCACCATGGACAGTTAGATTTTTAGAATTTATTAAAATATCTGTGGGTGTTTAAAAATTATAAAAAGTTATAGGGGGGTGGTCTACTCATGTTAGGACCCACCTACCAAATTTGGGAGCCAATGGACACCTATACGTACCATAGTGGTGGGTGGCCCACTATAATATAGTGTCCAGATCAGTCTGATTTTTAGGACAGATTAATTTATCTAAATTAATTAAAATATTTATAGATGTTTAAAAATTTTAAAATTTTGTAAGGATGTGGTCTAATCATGGTAGGACCCACATACCAAATTTTAGGGCCAATGGACCCCTGTACACACCGTGCCAAGGGCCGAACTGGCCCACCACGTTGGGACATCAAGGTCTGTCCGATTTTATGGATAGTCTGTCTTGTTTAAACTAATTAAAATACTGAGAAATACCTACAAATTCTAAAATTTTGTGGGGGTGTGGCTCACATATGGAAGTGTCACTCTGTAAAATTTCAGCCTCAAATGACCCCGTTTGGGCATCCAAAAGAATGGGCCAAGATGGCTGGACTCTCAGATTTTTCTGCTGTGCAGTCTAGCAATATGCCTTGATAAAAATCATAATTCAAAAATATTTCTTTTGATGGTGGGCCACTTTTTTGGGTTTTCTCTCATTGTATGCATGATGAGGGATCTTGGCCCTCAATTTTCAGAGTTTTAGAGGCCTTGGACCCACTCCAATGGAGTACCCAAATTTAGGACAGCAACATGTTATAATTATGCTTGGCCTTGGGCTGAAATTTTGAGGAGTGGGGCCCACCACATTATGAAGATCTTAGAGGAAATAATTTATACATTTAGTTCCTTGAATGTTGGGCTTAATAAATGTACTTTTGAGGCCCACCACAGTTGAATTTAATTGGATCCATGAATGTAGCTAGTTGGTGAACTCTTTAGGTCCAATTGGGCTGGAGCTTTCCAGATAGGCCCATTGAACTCTTGGGCCATTTTTACCATATTATTGTGTTGGGTTAGTGGGCCAGATTACACAAGTAGATGGGCCCTTAGTTGCCCACCAAATCAACTTTATACTTGGGCCGAGTTGTAGGCCCAACTTACTTGACTAAGAGCATGACATTTGCCCATGTGGTTTGAGCAATGGGTTGCCCACAAGGCCACCATAATATATGGGATTAGTGGCCTTTATGTTAGGCCTTAACTTTTCTCCCTATGGGCCCATAGTGGTATATATGGGTAGGGTTATGTGTGTTCCCCTTGGACCCATATTTTGGGTAGGCCTTGGGCCGCCCTTTATGAAGCCCAACATGAGTGTTTATGGTATAATTATGGCTGCTCATTTCTTATTTTTGATGTTGCATGGGCCTTGAGACTTGATTCATGATCAATTAGAGATGGGCTACCTCTTAGGGACTAATTGTGGTTGGATGTCCACATTAGTGGCCCTAAGGTAGGCCCATGAGCTTCTATGGGTGGTTAAAGGCCCACCATATACCCTTCTTAAGCCGTTTCACTATTTAGGCCCATACCATTATTCTCCTTAGTCTCGTGGGCTACCCCAGGTATATGGGCCCTCACTAGAGGTTGTATTCCTTATGAGGAATTTGTTAAGTACCTAGACCCTTCATGGTTAGGTAGAGAGTTTATCTTCACCGTATTGGCACCCCTATTCATCTTCATGGCCCACTCCCATACACATCATATGCATGCTTGGTTGAGGTATGATTGGCCATGGTTGTGCCATTGTGTAGGACATGTTGGAATTTCTCTAAGAGATGGATGCTTGGGATTGATGCATGGGTGATTGTGTGATTCATGCATCTGGCATTGCATAGCTTGTGGATATTCGCCCTTACTTCATCAGGGCCTTGCCTCCATAGGGGTATTCGTGGATGGCCGTATGTGTGGGTACCGAAAATACCAGTTGAGCATACCGGGTGCATAGGATGCCCATGGGTGAAATTTTTAAAACTTTCATGGTACCAAGGATCTGCTCTAATGCTATGATCGGGTGGAATATATGAGCACACGAGAGCCTTATACAGTTAGGCTGCGACTCCCACTGTCATGTAGTCGGTTGGATAGGGGTGTGGCCTTACCTGCCTGGTGTATAGTGGGCATTGCTGGGCTGAGTCTGACCAGCTAGTATATGGGTCCGCTACCGTCAGGCCTTGCTGGTGATTGGCTGTCCACAGGCGGGTAGTGAGGTCTCTTACGCTCGTTTGACTGTGCGGGGTCTGTAGAGCGACAATCATTCAACAGTGTAATGAACCCCGATGATTTTCTTATAATTAAAAATGTACTTGACTTATGGTTTGGATATGAGCACTGGTATTACTTGCATCGCATTAGCATTGGCTGTACTAGCTCCCTTCATGCATTGCCTTGGTATGACATCTAGTATTCATCGCATCATATTCATGATAAGCCTTGGTAAGGCTAGTGATTTTTCCATTGAGCATATTTTTCTTCTTGCATCTCCTACTATTCTTCTGTGCACCATTGTCACACACTTTCACCACCCTTTAAGCTTTTATTAGCTTATGCACGATTGATGCATGTAGGAGATTCTAGGCAGGCATCGTAGCAGCAGCGCGTGGAGTAGAGCTAAGAATTTAAGGACTCCAGTGTTGCTGACTTTTTTCTCTTTTCCTTTTATCTCATGTATGTCCTTTTGGACCTTATGAATGATTGTAAAAGTTCAAATTTATAGTGGATTTTACGATGTGTATCTTTGTTATTCTCAGATGTACTTACTGTGATCTTGGGTATGCTCATATTGGTAATGATTATACTATTATGAAAATCCTCCTTGTATGATTTCAGGATCGGAACCTGCCTCAGGAGCCGAGAATGGGGTACTATGGAGGCTGTTACGGCCAGAACCGGCCATCAGGTCCCTTGTGATTCCAGTTACCGAGTCTGGGGAGTGACAAAATAGGTTTGGAATGTTGTTTCATTCTCAAATTTATTTCTATAAGAGGATCTTGAACCCGAGCAAGAGAATCCTTCAATTTCTCTAGAGCTGGCTTCAAATATTTTATTTCAATACCATCTTCAGTTTCCTAATCGGCCAGTATAATTAGGTCAGTCATATCAACAAAATACTCATTATCATGATTTCACAAACTCTCCTCAAGCAGCCCTACTTTGGCTGTAAACTTAGCCTCGACCGATGGTTGTTTAATCATGATTTTTTTTCAATTATGCACTTTGTAGTCGCATAGAAAGGAATTATAACCTTAGGCAACTCCTCGTTCAATCGAATCATGGTAGCAATATCATGTACGATAATATTAAGGTGGAGACTAACATTAATACTGGTTGGTTTACCATGATTACTCACTCCATAAATCATATAGACATGATCTCATCTTAATAGAAATAAGCCTCAACTACATTTGACACAGCTAAAAATGGTTTATTATAGACCAAAACCAATTATACTCTATCTTGATTTCAGAAAATCACAAATTGGTGTAATGATGATGGGATGCATAAGAATGAATAAATCCAATCTTGTCCAAGCAAAGTATTGTAGTTGATGAAGTATCAACCACAAAGAAAGCAGCTAAGATGCTTCCACCATTAATTCGATCGGTAAAATACTCTATGTTTATGTTATTCCTCAAACGAAATTACTCATTATAACCTCAGTCGGGATGAGGTCGTCTTGAGTCTTTCCGAGTTTAACCATAATTATGGTTGGTAGAATGTTAATAGCAGCTCCATTGTTGACCAGAATATGAGTGGTTGGACATCCTTCCAAGTAAATGAAAATATCCAACGACTTCAAATGTTGAATCATTATAAGAGTTGGCCTTTTAAAAATGATTTTTTCAGGAGGGGACCCTAGTTCGACCGTTATGGTCGACAACATTTTGACTTCCTCATCTGAATCAAAAGATCCATGTATAATTATCGGCGGCCCAATTCTTCCACATCTCCTTCCGTCATGCTTGGTTAAGATGGTTTAGCCTGAAAACTTAATGTCAGAGTCAACACCATATTGTAATCCAACGTAACCAGTGACAATAAGTTAAACTGTATGATTAAATTCAAACACTACCCCCAAGTGTTTTCGAATTCGATTGAGTATCCACCTCATATGCATGTTTGTTCATACTCCTTCTACTCTGTTTAGAAGAAGATTTTAACTTTCCTGCTTTAGCAAGCAATTCTTCAATTAGAAGATCATCCGAGCATTCTTTATCGCTAAGGTATTTAGTCAATCCTTCTATATTCATCCTTATCTTATCATAACTAGGATCTTCGACCGAGTCATTATCTGCATAAAATTTGGTTGATTCTTTCATATTGGCTAATATTTGTTATTCTCCTTCTAACTTTGGCATTGCCAACCTTCGTTGAGTTGATTAATACTTATGGGGTTGATCTAAAGCAACGACAAATTAGCTTCTTTTTGCTGCCTATTGTCTTTGTCAATGTCACTTCTAAGTACGAGTCATCTCCTCAAGCATCACTGAAAATTTTGGATGACTCAACTTTTTCTAAACACCTCTTGGCCAGGCCAAGGTTTAACCATTCGTTGCCTTTGAAAAGTCTGAGAGTAATTGCTGACGCGTTTATCCTTCTTAGAGTAGAAGGCATTTTTCCTCATAATTTCAATTGGTCGATTAGCTCACTAGATACTTCAATTGATAAGATCTCTTATCCAACCGAATTAGCTCGACACAATTCTCACAAAAGGTGCAGATAATTTGACATTGTTGCACCTGAATATGCTTCGGTCTGGTCGATCGTTGTTCCAGGTCTCACGCCCCTCATACCGTTTTGCTCATTGGGCTGATTCATCTGAACTCTAAGATCAATCTTTTGTCGTGATCGAACCAACCTTTGATGATTGATGATGGCTATATTAATCTCTATGTTAGATGAGAACAGATCGATATTGATCAACATTGCTTCCTTTTATTTTTCAGGGAATTTCACCAATCCTTTATCGATATTATCATGAATAACATTCCTAAAAATAACATATTTATTAGTGGAATATGACCGAGTTCCATGTCATTTACAATAATTAATTTTCTTCAGTTCTTAGACTGTCAGAATCTTGTGATTAACCAGAATTTAGATAAATTTTCTAACTAACATAATATTAAAGATTTTATCAACATGAGAAATATTAAAAGTGTAGATTCTTTGAACTTTCTGATTAGAAGTTGTCAATATTTGTTCTTTAACCAAAGCTAAACATGCGAATAGTTGTTTAACCAGTACTTTAACCACTATAATATCATTCCTAGTCAAATTGTAAAGATGTTAGAATTTTGCTATGATAAATTTCTTTTGAAGCTTGAATTCCAGTTTATCTTGAGCCAATCAGGCAAATTCTGCCTCGGTCGTAACTACCTTGCATTGGCTTTTTGCTCTTTTAAATTGAGCAATATAATTCTTAACCGATTCCCTTGGTAATTGCCGAAAATGAGCAAGATTGGCCATGAAAATTTCTTTATCCTTATAAAAAAATTGATTATGAAAAATTTCTTCATTTTCTTACCTATTTTATATTGAATTTGGTAGTAACTTTGAATACCAAATAAAGGTTACCATAATAAGTGAATGGTCAAAAAACTGTAATTTGTAATACTCATTATTGGCTAATCCTCCACTTTTTATGATAAATCAACGTATGTGTTTGTAATGCCTTGAAAAAATCCATACTTGGACTCGAGTACCAACTCGACCAAAAATCGCGTAGGATTAATTCCTTTAGAAAATAAGTGTAAGTTAGCTAGTGCAACGCTAGAGTAGCTGGGAAATAGTCCCTGATCACTTTAAATACGTTCTACAAGACCCAAAGCGAGTAGAACCAATGACGCTATAATACTCTAAAACCTCGGATCAAACTCTAAACCGGTTTGTTCTTTGGACCTCTTTGAAACTTTGTATTGGATCTAGACCGCGCGTCGAAAGTCCGATACCTACAATCTTACACCGTTAAAACCGCCTAGCTGGACTTGACAATCATTTCAAAAATTAAGTCCAACCGACATTCATAGGCTATTTCGTTGAGCCTGGACTGAAGAGAGTGAGAATAGGGTTAGATTTGGAATTTGAAATTCAAATCTGACACACGACTTGACGCGTCAGTATTAAGCGTTTTGACCATCAGAATTCAACCAAATTACATCCTCGGATCAGGAAAAATTTCTATTTCATATCATGAGACTTGTAGACCTGATCTACGTGCGGTGACTGCTGAACTGAAACTGGACCGCCACGTGCGATCTACGGACACTGATGGTCTGAAAATGGGATGAGAGTGACATCCGACATGTATGAACTTAAGTCCGATCGCGTTCGGCTAGGGGACTACCAGAAATGCCTTTTTGGAACCAAACAGCCCCGATTTGGTTAGGCATCAAGTAAACTTTGTTCCCAAGCCTGTTTTGGGCATGTTTGGGCTTATAAAAGGGCTTGAAACCCTCTCATATCTCTCCCATCCGAATTTGGAAAAAAAATTCCTAGGTTGAGAGAGAGAAAAGGTGAGAGATTGTGAGAGAGAGTGGGAGAGTTTTTCCTGCTGCTTGTGCTACTTGTTGCACGTGCCTAAGCAACACGCTCCAATCACTTAGCCAGTGATTTCGCCGCATTTCTAGGTAAGAAAATATTCTAAATAGTTACTGATTTGAGGTTCCTTAGTTTCCATAGCGAAATAGCTGATGCATCTTGTGTATTAGGTTGCCTATTCGCCGTAGATGAAGCGTATACGCTCCATTCGAATTGGTACGCTTCTAGGAGAAAAGGTACGGATTTTAGACGCTTTGATTGACTGTTTTCAACGCTTTCAATGTCGTTTAATAGTAAATTATCGACGACAATGCCGTTTGACATGTACAACATGTTGTCCATTTCCTGTTTCGTAAGCAGGCGAAGAATATGAGATTTAGGGCATTTTAGTCATTTGTAGGAAATACTGTTTTCATCTATAATTTACTGATGTGATTGACATGGCTTCTTGTTGCATTAGGATATTAGGAATGCGTGCATAATTAGTTTGGCGAAGAGATTCGCCTAAATGCGCACTTTGAGTCGACATACTATATGTAGACTTAAGTGTGTAGTTTAAGTGTTTGTATAAATGCTTGTATTAGTATGTATTGAATTAAATGGTGTTATGAATTAGTTTGAGATTGATTTCTCAATTAATATGCTAATGTAAATGATTTTCTACATGTTAACTATATGCATGATTTCATTATATGTATGAAATGCATATGCTTGATGATTCACTTAAGTTGTATGTTATAACATGTGTTAACTTGCTCACATTATTGTATTTCATTTCCAATACTCTCACATGATTGCTAATGTGGATTCATAATTGTTTGGGACTATATCTAGTCCAGGCAGTCGGCAACCGAGCAAGTTCGTGGTTAGCTTATTCTTGCCACGAACGACGCGTCGATGAACGCGAGCCGTGTTTTGGAGTTGGCGGCAGTGGTTAGGCCACACGAAGTGTTTTACGCACTTCATGTCGTTTGACTTGAGATGCGCTCGTGCTAATCGAGCCCGTCAAGTAACCCGACTGGCCGTTGTATGTTTACCCTGTATGAGTCATAACTGCTTGAACCTAGGGTACTGAACTTACCATTGTAAACCTTGTCAACCATGGTACCTTGATCCACGAAGACTCATGAGTCGGACATGGTGGTATGGGACACCGTGGTCGAGCTGTCGGCCTATGCTGGGGCCACAAACCTCCCCGTAGTGACCAGTGAACACCTATGTCTCGTGAGCAGATTATGGTGGTATGAGACACTATATTCTTGCTGTCGGCCTACACTGATCAGGCGACGAGTCCTTTGTAGTGACCGCGAGCGTATTCTGAGTCTACGGGAGGTGACGACCCTTCTGTAGCAGTGAGAGTACAGTAGGCCTGTATTGATAAGGTGATGGGGGAGCGGTACAACGAGTGCGAGCAACAGCCCTTGCAGCCCTAGACAGGATCTGTGTTGGGATTGATATAAGGGAAGTACCTTAGTTTCCCAATCCTGCTGTTTGAATGGACTAATAATAGCTCGGCAATCATATCACCATCACATTGCATGTGCGTGAAAGATGTCGAGCACTGAGCGGTACGCAAGCATGCCGCGGGCTTAAGATGGTGCCGTATGAAGGAGAACGTCGGTGAGGGCATCCATCATGTTATGTCATATTGCATTAACAACAGTATTAGAATTGTTTGATTTACTGCTTTACTATTATCGCATGATTGATTTGAGAACATTAGCTACTCACTCCCACGTTACGGGATGGTGTTTGCAACACCCACCAGACCCTGTCTTAGATGCAGGTGAGGCGGTGATTCAGGAGGCAGAGCTGGACTATGATGAGGACCAGGACGAGTTCTCATACATGCAGTACCACGACGGCTTTGCTTAGGTGGCCTGGATTGACGGGACTTCTCAGTGGGACTCTTTTTGGACATTTGATTTTGTTTATTTACATGTATATGAGACTCAGAGATGTATTCATACTTTAGAGACAGTCGAGATCTACTTTTTTTTCCATACAGTGATATATATATTCTTTTAGTCTTCCGCTGGCTTTTATCACTGAATCTGGAGTATGAATTGCAGTTTTGGTATACTTTTACTCATGTGAATGCTTTAACTCAGACAACATTGAATCATAATCATTTTTGTTGCATAAGTGACGGTCTGGAACTCGGGAGTTGAGTTTATACATGACCCCCGATTTTGAGGGTGTTACAGTGTTCTATGGTCGATTGACTCATATGGCTTGTAAACAATGTAAAGTCAAGTCAATAGTTTATTGATAATGGGTATTGCCGGTCGAACTAATCAAGATATGGCTTATGATAAACTAGAGTAATAATACAACCAAAAACTTAGCCTGCTACTTCCTGAATCAGTTACACAATTTGTTTACGCTTCCAGTATTGTCCTGTAACAACTGGAGGTACTTTAGGGCCATCCTGATACTTTTCTTCATTATATGGTTGATTTCTAAGTAAGGTGTGTCCCCCAGGCATCACTCGATTCCTAGTTTTATGAACTACATTTACATTTTCATGTTAAGGACATCTGAACTCTACCGGTGACGGTAAGTCTTAAATATTCAGGACATCTGAACTCTACCGGTGATGGTAAGTCTCATATGTTCTGGACAGGAACACGTACAGGATGTTTAAAATCTACTGATATTGTTGAATTCCGTACATCTTGGATTAGTCCAAGGATAAGAACATGTAGTGTATTTTGTTGTAATAAAAGTATCTATGACATCGGCTAGAGTGGTGGTATAGGTACACAATTTCTAATAGAACTTACATCGGCTTGTTGTTGAGGTGCAGCAAATGCTCTATCAGCAAACAAAGGCACCAACCAATTTATGTTCTCGGTATGACTGACCATCCACCTATTAAAAGTCTCGGCTAGAACTCATGAGTGTGCTGTCTAAACTTGCGATAGTTCTGCAATGTGTTGAATCCCTCTTTGCATATCAACCATTCTGGCTGACATAATCTCAGGAGGTTCAACTCAAGATGTCGATGGTCTGTCTAGATTTGGAGAAACATACATCGGACTAGGTGGTGGATCCCTTCACTCAGGCACTTGTTGGACTTGCACCTCATTCTTGTGAATAGGAGGCTCGTTAACTATAATAACGGCTATTAGTGTATTATGACCACCCATTTGGCTCATTATTCCGAATGATTATTGCATTAACAAATATATTTGAGTCAACCAAACGTTATGGAAACCAAGTAGCTTGTAGTCCCACAAGGCGTGCAAAAAAGTGTTGGATGCTCGGTTTGTTTTTAATTATGAGAGTGTGCCAGAATTAATACAACAGCTTGATCCAACCAATCAACTTTGACCCGAAGCATCAAAATAAGCATATATATCTAATATGAATGTATATGACCGTATTTTGAGAAGATCGATCACTTAATTAGTTGCTTGTAGAATTTGACAACGATCAGACGAGTGGGGTTCTTCCTCCGAAGATGGGTTATTTTGTGCCTTTCATAAGAAAAGACTTTTAGAATACTAGTGCAAATCAAACAAGAAGGAGCTTTCACGGTGATGTTTAAGTGAAAGTCAACTCGATCACCAAATGAGTTGCTCCATTTTAATCATATGATTCCAAAATTTAGCCTCACTCGCGATTTAGCTTGGCCATTAAAAGGAAATTAGGTCAAAATAACTGGCTAAAAATTCTCCGTCATCAATGCCTTTGTTTAGTAGTCCAGTTCAATTCAGCCGTAAATATTGACCCACCTTGATATGTGTTAAATATCCACGCCAACCGCCCATTTTTTCGGTTCATTTCACACATTGCCCAAAAAATGAACCATATCCAAATTTTACGAGTACCACACCATAGGAAATAGTGGTTATTGGACTCCGGCCATTAAAAACTTCTTGGGGCCCATCGTAATGTTTATTTAACATCCATTTAAACCAATAGATGCCACACTAAAATTTACGGCACAAGCCCAAAACTTAATCACATCCATTATATAGGTGGGCCATACTAAAGGAAAATAGTTTGAAGGGTAATTACCATTTTATACACTATTTTTAATATTGTGGACAGCTGGGATCATATTTCAGGTCTGTTTTTCTACTTTAAACCTAAATTTAAGTCATTCACCGGATAGTCAGGGAGATTTTGAAAATGCATGACAATGGCCCCACACCACCTGACAAAATAATTAACTAACATTCAGTAACCAGATAAAAAGCCTACTGCATTGAGTCTCGACGAACCTTTCACCATGTGATGTGAAGATTCCATGGGACCATCTTGATATGTGTGATTTATCAACCCCGTCCATCCATTTTTCAGCACATTTCAGGACATGAACTGTAATGCCCCGGTTTTTAGAACCCGAGTACATGACTCAAATTCCAAGAACCCATGAGTTAGCTAATGATAAAGACGACAAATCAATAAATCAAAGTACGATATAGCGGGAATGAAAACCTCGACATCCCCAGTACCTGTGTCCTCTGTACGGTTGAACATGGATGAATGAGTGGCCAGCTCAGTGTGATCTCCCCTCAAGATTACACACCGCTCCCCTAAACAAGGAATAGTGCAAACATACAGATAATCCAAAACATAGTAGATGCAGTCTTATTAGATGCATAGATGTATGAATGCAATCATCGCCCCGGGGATGCTCATCTGTGCGGACAGTAGATCGTCACCCATGCAATCATCGAACCTGGGAAATATCATCCAGTCGGAATCATCGAACCTGGGGAAAAATCACCCAGTCGAAACAATACGTGCCATGTATGCATGATTAGTCAAGCCATTATTAGTCCATTTACAACCGGCCAATTTAGATAAGCTCAAGGGTCACTACGGGGAGCACATGGCCCAGCGTAGGCCGACCTACGGGCATAGTGTCTCATTACCACCATCCCCGACCCATGAGACTACCGTCTTAGGGTGTGTGTAGGACTCACTAACATGTGGCCAATCAATTCAACACAAAAGGGGCCACCACCAATGCTGACTGGGAATGAACGTTTAAAATTTTCAAATGTGGTGACTAAACATGACGGCATGAGTGGTGTAAAAGACGAGTAAACAACGTTGTTAAAAAGAGTTATGAAGCTCATCCCAAGTCAAATTGGTGAAACATCACATGGATGGTAAACTCCAGGGTCAATACCACAACCAAAACCTCCATGTTAGGAGCCTACTTAGATCACAACCAGTCTAGTTACACCCCAGGTACGGACTCTCCTTTAATAGAATTTTTCATGGAGAGATTTTAGCAGTATATGCGGCATAGCAACATGTATCATAAATAAAGAACGACAACTGAAATCGCATGAGATATATAACATAAATGACTGGATTATTCACTGAAGCAGTTCAAAGAAACAAATATTCTAAATAATAGTAAGCATGAGGGTTATCATATTAGACAGATAAAGCAAGTAAATACAGTTTATTTCCATGCATAATTCATTATTAGTCTAGTTAGCTATTTACACTACTAAAATTACTATTTCTAGTCTAGTTAGGGATGAAAAGCTTAAGGGGAGGAAAATCATCACCAGACGTGAGGTAGAATGCTCCTAAAGGCAAGGAAGATGGTGAATTTGCACTACTCTCGAAATTTCCTAATCAATTCATTCATAATAGTCAGTGAGTCGTATGGTTAAATACGTGAGGGTAGGTGAAGAGTTGGAAGGCCCAAACAGAGGTCAAGGGCGATTGATTCTGCCAACACGTGTCACTACAAACCGAGTATATAGTACACACTGAATAGATACTACATATTATATATAACCAAGGCCCAGACATACATCTATACTGTACACACAGCATGCATATTTCATATGTATATGTACACCATATATTTTACATTTGCACCATATGGCATGTGTGTGCTCGTTATATATGCTGTATATACTTAATGCATATGCACCCATCATACGTTGCATTAATGCCACATGACAGGGGTGTGCATTATGTATATATATAGTATGAGCATCATATAACACCTAGGTACACTCTATGTACGTTGCATACATACCACACTTTATACGTAGTATATACCTCTCATAGCACTCCTGTGAATACGCCTTAGGTATTATGTTTGCATCATACAAAAGTCATATGTTATGGATGCAGTGTATCTGGGCATACACAGGTATATAACATTTGCATTATCCCGCATGCACTGGTCATATGCATAGCACATGCGTCACGTGAGCATCTGGTGCTTAATGTGTTCCAACGGTGGATGTTTACTCTCAGACTGGTTATAGCTATGTGGTTCATTTGGTGACCAGATCTGATCCACTCCTTCCTGACCCTAAGGACGAGCTCACCAATTGAATGGATGGCTTGGATGACTCATACACATCCAGGTGAGGCCCCATGGTCCATCCATTTGGACGGCTGGAGGGTTCAGATCGTTCATCAAGGTAAGGCCCACGTAGCTCCGTCTAGTGGTGTAGTCACGTGGCACGTTGGCCCACCGATCGGTGATTTGGTCGGTGCGGATGTGGAGATGGGATTCCGATGCTGAGCAGTCCAGTGTTTTGGCGAGACCCAAGACACTGCAGGACCGTTTGGAATTTGTGAGGCCCACCTACATATTTGGTGAAGCCCAGGTTCTGCGTAGCCCATTGCCTACAGATGTAAAAATGACCAAACTGAGGCACGTCTCCAGCTGCATCAAGGTCGGATTGCGGCCTGGTTCTGGGTCGTCTTCCCAGCCATGGGTTAGCATGGTTTAGACCCATGCCCCTGTCATCGTTCTCGAGTCAGGTCACCCTCATGTAGGGCCGTCGTTCGGCCATTGTTTTAGCTCAGAACAGAGCCTGACGGAAACCAGTCTCGGACAACAACTTAGCAGTCCAGACCACAGCCTTAGGGTAGCTTGGTTCCAATCTGAATATCGTTGCCGCCATTGGTCTGATACTAGCAGAAAACAGAGCCATCGTTTGGTCTGTTTCAAGCTGCTGTGCACCCAACGTCTTGCCTGATTTTCAGCCTGAAATGGGGACCAACTTACTGTCTTCTCAGACCAACGCACAGCCATTGATTGGCTGATCTCCAACTCGGACCCGAGCTGGTTTTGAAGCTCTACAGAGAGCTCAAAACAAAGCTCCGCATGGCTACTGCTAGGTCTGATTCATGGACTGAAACGACGCTGCAGCTTTAGCATTGTTTCGACCCAGGACGTAGCCATTACTCGGCATTGCCTTGGTCCGGATCATGCTCTCAGTCTGACTTCAGCCATTACTTGGCTGATTTTCGGCCCTTACTACGGCCACTATTCAGGCTTGATATTGTTATGGAATCATGGCCATTGCTTGGCCCGACTCCACCTTATGCCTGTGCCTTGCTTGAGAGCTACTCCCAGCTCCAACAGACCTCAATGAAGACTCGAAATGGAGCTTCGTTTGGCCAAATGCACGACCCTTACTTGGTCGTGGCTTCAGCCCACACAGAGTCTGGGTAACCAGCCCATACCACAGCCACTAAGGAGACCGGTTGGGAGGTCGGAGTGCTGGAGTTGATGGTCCGATATCAGTCTGAGACCATGGCCTCCAAACGTTGCCGTTGTCGGACCAGTTCTCAGCCATTGTTTGGCATGGTCTCGGTCCAGACAACGCACCACTTACAACTAGCTAAGATTATAAGAGAAATGGCAGGAACAAAAGAAAGAAAGAAAGAAAGACAAAAAGAAAGGAAGGAAGGACAGGGAGGCAAGGGGTGTTACCTGGTTCAGCTCCAAACTCGAGCTGAAATGGCCAACCTGCACTCCACACTGCCCTCTTTCGCAGAGTGCAAACTCTCTCTCTCTCTCTCTCTCTCTCTCTCTCTCTCTCTCTCGTTGGTGTGAATCCCAATGCTACAAGACAGTTTATATAGAGGGAAGGGGAGGAAACCAACGGCTATAAATGTACCGACTGTGCACAGCTGAGATCTGAGATCCGTTGTGCATGGGTTCTATCCACTCGGTGGGATGGATAACTAACATCCGGGCACACCAGAAAAGCAAATTTTCTGGTCTGGTGGGGCCTATCTTGTTATATCGTTTGATGCTTAACCGGGGAAGATGACCTGACCTCCAATGGCAGGTCATCATTTGATGTGCATGGTGATGATCCGGTCCTTCTGATCGGTCCAGATGGGACCTAGGATCAGCGTGGGGCCCACTTCTCGTGTCCCAAATGCCTTTCTCCATTCATCTCGCGAGAATCTCCAACTCTCATGAGAAAACTTGAGTTTTCGGTTTTAACTCACCACGTCCAGAACCAAGGGCAGGGATGAGGCCACGTGGCATTGCGGACGGCTGGAATCGCTCCAGCAGTAGTTTCTTGAAGTGGAAATGTTCCCCTTGCTTTTTCTTAAACAGACCTTGCCCGCCCTTTTTTGGAAAGGAGGGCGCGTGGCTTTCTCAGGCGACGGGTGGCTAGGATTGCTTGCTCAGGCCGATCACGGGCCACCCACGTGGCCCCAGGTTGGCCTCACCTCACAGATGTCCTCCACGTGCAATGATTTGGATGGTTGCACACTATCTTACTTGTCTGTTTACAACGGACAAAAAACCTATACGGTTTTGTTAAGCCGAGCTCTGTGAAGAAAATGAACGGCTCAGATGGTTCGGAAAGTGGCTAGGGTGGGCCACCTAGAGGCCCAAAGATCCATCGTTCAAATAAGAGAATGGTGGGAAAATGCCATTTTGTGATTTTTTTTTAGAGAGAGTCGGTGAAAGGACGTTTGACCAACCTTGACGGTCCAGTGCACATCGCGTACGAATACTCCTATGCACATGCGTCGTGTTGGGGCCTGCTGAGGTGTCAACATCATAATCCACACTGTCCATTTATACTAGGGACCCCACTTCAGGGATCCTGGCCCACTTTAGGGTGGATATGATCCCTGGGAGGGCCGCTACACCCTTCTAAGGGTCATTATTTGCCCATATGATGTGACCCGCTGATCCAATGGGCCTGACACTTATTTTCAACGATAAATTTAATGTGATGGTTGTGATGAAAGTTTGATTTTCCACTAACAAACCCTCATACGTTGGTGATAAGTGTGTTGAAGCAGTTATCATCATCATAATGCTTCTAATTTAAAGTGTTTACGTAATCTTACCTTGTGCGTGTTGTAGAGTGCGTTCTGGCTCTTTGAGGACCTGGGTGGATGGCTTTACTTACGACTGAAATCTCCATCCTACATGCATTGTGTTCGAGTCAGTTGATTTAATCCACCCTGATTTAAGTTAACGTAGGTTTTAAGGGTAACACCCGTGTACCATTGGTGTGAGGTGTTACATGAACCCAAAATTGAAGGATATCCAAAGCTAAGTGGATCATACTCGCCGTTGAAACTTTTCTAGGGCCCACATTGTTGTTATTTGTCATCCAACTTGTTAATAAGGTTACATGGAACTGTATAAATGGAAAACACAAATATCAGCTTGAATCAATACTATTACTGTAGACCTCAAGAAGTTTTCAACTGTAGTCATTCAATTCCCATTGTCTCCTGTGGGGTGCTCTACTTGAACTTTGGATATTCTTCAATTTTGGTCTCAAATCTAAAATGATTTGGAAAAATAGATGGATGGCATGGATAAAACACATACATTATGGTGGACACCATAAAGTTTTCACACCATGTAAAGAGTGGTGAGTGCCTCACTACATAATTAGTGAACTAGCTTAACGCTATGTGTTTGTTTGGAAAATAGAACAAGGTGGAAACCACCTGAATCATGAATTGTGCAGATTTTTAGACCCTATGCCTAACGTGGGATGCTGCATCTGATGTCCGGAGTAGATTTTACATCCACATTGCGGTGGGGCCCACCTGAATGGGTTAACAAACCTGACCGTAAATAGCTTATTTACGGTCTGGTGCGCAGAGAGGTGCTCTCTCTCTCTCTCTCTCTCAGGTTCTATGCAGCCGAGCTCATGGGAACTTCCCATGAGGTTGGGCTGTGGGAACTTCCCATGAGGTCAAGCTGTGTGAGCCTTATTATGATGTATGTGTTACGGATGTCTTAAATTTGAACGTGTACGACCAGTCGTGGGGACCTTCAACTGGTCGTGGGAGCGGCTCGACTCAAAGTCCAGCGAGCATAAAGGTTTGTGGTTCGAGGTGCTCGACCGGTTGTGGGCCATGCTCGACAGGTCGTGCAGTCCACTCGACCGGTCGTAGGTTACGCAGATTCGTTCCGTGATTTTATGCGGATTGCGGATTTTGAGTCCTTTCACAACTGGGATGCGGAAGGAAGTTGCCTAAACTATAAATAAGTGTTCGTATCGCTTTTCTAGGGTATGAGAAAGCTTGCTAAAGGGGTTCCAGAAAAATTAAAGGGAGTAGCAAGGGTGAGATTTGAGGTTGTTCGAATCGGATAAGTCCTCTCTCTTTGTAATTTTTATTTTTCATAGTGGAGATCTGTCGCTTTGTGCCATAGTTTTTTCCCGAAAGAGTTTTCCACGTTAAATCTGGGTGTTCTCTGTGTTCTCTTGTGTGCTTGGTGCCATTGAATTGCTATCCTAGATCTATATTTGTCTGATTCCGCAGGTCAAAATCCCTAACAAGTGGTATCAGAGCTATCGTCGGGGCATGGATCTGAATCTGAGGGATTAGTAATAATGGTGAGCGTTAAGTATGAGTTTGAGAAGTACTCAGGGAAAAATAATTTTGAGTTATGGATGGTTAAGATGATTAGCCTATTAACCAAGCAAGGTGAAGATGGTTCTCTTGAGGAGCGGAAGTCTATTATGACTAATGCTGATCGGAATACTCTTGATAAGAAAGCTTTATCATCGATCCGTTTATGTCTCACGGATGAGGTTCTCTACAACGTCATGAGGGAGAAAATTGCGGCTGGTTTGTGGGCGAAGTTAGAGGATGTCTATGCGAAGAAATTCTCGAAAAATTGCCTACACTTGAAGCGACAGTGGTATAACTTCAAGATGGCAGAGGGTGGAGATCTGGAGGCTCACATCAGTAACTTTAATAAATTAGTTTGTAAATTGCTGGATATGGATGAAGTGATGAAAGATGAAGAACAAGCATGTATGTTACTGAAATCTCTCCCAACGTCCTATGAGGCATTCAAGGACACTATGTGCAGCATGAATAAAACCCTGAGTGTCGACACAGTTATCTCAGCCCTTCAAGGGAAGGCTATGAGACAGCTAAACAATGACATGAGAACGTCTTCTGATGCACTGTTTACAGTGGGTAGGAATCCTGGACAAGGTGCAGGTTCTTCTGGTTTTAGATCCAAATCGAGGGGCAAGGGCAAAGAAAAGGTAAAGTGCTGGAAATGTGAGAAGGAAGGACATGTGAAGAGAGATTATGAAAATCCTAAATCGAAGAGGGAAGATTCTGAGGCTTCATGCATGGAGGCCAATGTTGCCACGTCAGATGGATCGAGTGAATGTAATGGTGATGTTTTATCTGTGTTTTCGCTCAGACGGTCATACGATGATCGTAAGGACGAGTGAATGCTATACATAGGGGCATCTTTTAATATGACTCCTCATTTGAGTTGGTTCACCAGCTACAGGGAGTGCGATGGTGGACAGGTATTTATGGGCAATGACATTGCCTGTAATGTTGTGACTGTTAGTTCTGTGTGCATCAGGATGTTTGATGGGGTGGAGCGTACCTTGACAGATGTGAGGCACGTTCCTGATTTGAAGCAGAATCTGATTTCTCTTGGTGTGCTTGAGGTAAAAGGATGTAAGTACACAGGTATTGATGGTGCTCTTAATGTATACAAGGGGGCATGGGTAATCATGAAAGCGCAACGACTCGGTAACTTGTATAAGTTGATCGGGAACACTTCAAAAGGTGGAGCTACGGTGGATGTAGCGGATTCCACCTCTGCACGTGTGTGGCATGTTGGGCATGGCCACATGAGCAGGCATGGTACGAAGGCTGAGACGCGCGGACAGAAATACAGAGCAGGTGGAGCAGCCACCTGTGAGAAGAATCACACGACATGATTGCGGGATATCGGCGAGGTACATGGATGACTCCAATATCGTAGGAGTATTCATCTTCTATTCATATGACTCTATGTGAGCCTGGTGCTGAGAAGTGAAAGATGACTATGGGTGATGTGATGGATTTGTTGTATCAGACCGACATATGGGAGCGGGTGGAGCTTCCAGTGGGCCGAAAAGCGGTTGGATGCAGGTGGATCTTCAGGAGGATACAACATAAATACAGAGCGAGGTTGGTGGCGATGGGTTATGCTCAGGGAGAAGGGATCGGCTTCTCAGAGATATTCGTGCCGACAATATAACAGGTGTCTATTAGATCAGTGATTGGCGCTCGTTGGCCAATGTGATCTTGAGCTAGAAGGAAGGATATGGAGTCTGCACTTCTGCAAGGGAAAGTGAAGAGCAGATCTACATGAAGCAACAAGGGCGGTTCGAAGTGAAAGGGGCTGAGAAAAGACTTTACGGGAGGTCGTTGTTTGGCCTATCGCCTAGGCAGTGGTTTGATTCCTTCATGGTGGGTCAGGTATTGTATGTTGATGACGTGTGGATTGCCAATTGTGACATGTTTGAAATCAATGTACCGAAGACTCGGTCAATTGGAATATTGAGAATGAAGGATCGGGGGGTTGCAAAGATGGTTCTCGGCGTTGAGACTGAAGGAAGAGTAGGCTTTGGTAATCACAGGAGGAATATCTTGTGTGTAGGTATTGATCCAGGATGTGATGGGCCAGGTAAAGCTGGAGAGCGTTCCCTACGTTTCTCTCCTTAAGTTTTCCTCAGGATTTGTCCCAAAACAGATGAGGAAAAGCATGATATCTCATGAACCTTATTCGAATGCGCTGGGCAGTGTATGCCATGGTCTGGTTTAGACCGGTTATTTCACAGGCTATCAATGTTGTGAGCAAGTACCCTAGCAAGCAATATTGGGTAGCGGTGAGATGGTAAGAAGACTACCTCTTTTCTTTTGGGAAGACATGAGCAAAGGTGGTTCGGCATGTGGATTTTGATCCGGCAGACATACTCACCTAGGTCGTTTCTGCAGAGAAGTTCAAGTTATGTGTAACTTCTTTGGGCTTGGTAATGGCGTAAAAGGAAGACGGAGTGTGCACAAGATGCTATGATGTGATACAGAATTAAGAGAAGAGATCAAGAAGCTACACAGTTCAAGATTGAAGACATGGTGGAGATTGTTACGGACATCTTAAATTTGAACGTGTACGAACGGTCGTGGGGACCTTCGACTGGTCGTGGGAGCGGCTCGACTGGTCGTGGGAGCGGCTCGACTCAAAGTCCAACGAGCATAAAGGTTTGTGGTTTGAGGTGCTCGACCGGTCATGGGATATGCTCGACCAGTCGTGGGTGACACTCGACCGGTCATGCAGTCCACTCGACCGGTCGTAGGTTACGCAGATTCGTTCCGCGATTTTGTGTGGATTTCAAATTTTAAGTCTTTTCGCAATTAGGATGGGGAAGAAAGTTGCCTAAACTATAAATAAGTGTTCCTAGGGCTTTTTTAGGGTATGAGAAAGCTTTCTAAAGGGGTTCCAGGGAAATTAAAGGGTGTAGCAAGGGTGAGATTCGAGATTGTTTGAATCGGGTAAGTCTTCTCTCTTTGTAGTTTCTGTTTTTTATAGTTGAGATCTGTCGCTTTGTGCCGTGGTTTTTTCCCGAAAGGGTTTTCCACGTTAAATCTGGGTGTTCTCTGTGTTCTTTTATGTGCTTGGTGCCATTGAATTGTTATCCTAAATCTAGATATGTGTGATTCCGCAGGTCAAAATCCCCAACAGTATGTCGAACATCAACATTGTGTATTTGATGGGACCCTATTAAAGTATAGGATATTCCAAAAATCATCCGTATACAGAACTCAGGTGGGCCATACCATCTAAAATCATGTGAAGACATGCCTAAAACATATAAAGACACTTGGTGGGGCCCACCTGAATTTTTGATTTTTTGAAACTTGGTCTGACCCCTCATCCAAATGGGACACACATAATGGATGGGCTGGATTTAGAAACCACATCTCCGTGGGCCCAACATATTATTATGAATATTTTAATGGAGGAAAATCCTCTCAACATTTGTATGTTGTGTGGCCCACACAAGTGACAGATTGACTTGATTTTTAAGCAATAGGCCCATCATGGAATGTTGCATCTGACTGATGGGGTAGATGTTTTATACGCATCACAGTGGGGCCCACACAGCTCGACCTTCCCATGAGATCCATCGCATAGAACCTTTTCCATATCATATTTTATATATATATATATATATATATATATATATATATATATATATACACACACACACACACAAACTTATGCTAGCTGTATGGCTGTAAAAATCACTCCAATATCTTTTTATTCACCTCATATTCTTCGGTATTATACTACTACGTATCACCTTCCTATCAGCTATACCAGAATAGTTAGAAACAGGTATAACAGTGTGTTTGACCAGCTTGGTCAAGGGAAGATCAGCATTTTTAGTCAAATTCATGTTCACATAGTACCCCACCCGATAAATCGTGGAACTCTTGGGCTATGTCAAAGTCCAAGATAAGATTGCCGAACAATCCCAGCATCTGATTAGTGGATTTTTTATTTTTTTAATTATTATTGAAATAGTACGATTGTATACTTTTCATATTAATCGTCCAATAAATGTCCACCAACCCGAGCTACTGATGATCAGACAAGCGTAAATTTTGGCTTGTAATACATCTAAACTGCGGTCCATAATTTTGACGGTTTAGTTTGGCTTACTTGTATTGGAAGTATCCAATTTTATAGTTTTTATGTGCCTGCGTATCATCCATCACACTCCGCCGGAGTATCAAAAATTTCTCTTTGCCGTACTCCCATTTAACAGCTGAGAAATGACACGTAGCATAAGCTCCCCGTACAGCGCCATTTTCTCCTCAAATTTGCCACATGTGCAGGACATCTGAGCCGTGTAAAATTCCCTATTAATTATGAATATCTTCAATCGTAAAATTCTGTTTGATCTAATCATCAGGTGGGCCAAATATATATGTTTGTTCAGATCGTTGGTCATCCATTGATTTCTACTGTGTTACATAATCAGCGAATTAACCCATATTTGACAGCAGATGATCTCCATAACAGGATTGCACGGCTCAGATGTTCTATGAATATGACATGTTGAAGGTAATAATGTGGGGTACGGCAAGCTTATAGCATCGATTGATGTGGGCCCAGATGACTACTCGCACTCACCCACCAAGGAACGCGAATTTCGTGAGGCCAGAGAGACACTGACTTAGGTAAGGCTGTGACTGTAGGGCCATGTTGATGTATTTTTTGCATATCCAGGCCGTCCATCCGTTTGTTTTGGACATTTTAAGGCTTGATTCAAAAAACGAAGCGGATCCATTAATTAGGTGAACCACACCACTGGTGGAGATTGAACGCTCACCATTAAAAACTTCACAGGGCCCACCGTGACGTTTGTTTGCCATCTAACTTGTTGATAAGGTCACACAGACATGGATGAAGGAAAACACAAATATTAATTTGATACGAAACTTTTGTGGCCCTTCAAAAAGTTTTTAACGGTGGCATTCAATCACTACCGTTTCTTGTGTTATGGCCCTGAGATTTAGATTCCTTCACTTTCTGGCTTATGCCTTAAAATGAACTGGCAAAACAGATGGACGGCGTGGATATACCACACGTACACCAAGATGGAAACGGATTGGCAACTCCCCCTGACACCAGCTCCGTAGCTGGTGGTTGGTGCTTTGTGGGCCCCAAAATGATGTATGTGTTTCATCCATTCCGTTCATCCATTTTTAAAGATTATTTTATGTTTTGAACCCAAAAATTAGAGGGATATAAATCTCAGTGGACCACACCACATGAAAACAATAGTGATTGGATATCAACCACTAAAATCCTTCTAAGGCCCAATATACTTTTTATTTGACATCCAATCTGTCGATTAGGTTATACAGGCCTAGACGAAGATAAAAAACAAATATCAGCTTGATCTAAAACTTTTATGGTCCCCAAAATATTTTTAATGGTCAACCCTCATTCAACACTGTTTCCTGTAATGTGGTCTACTTGAGATTTGGATATACTTCATTTTTGGATTCATAATGTAAAATGATCTGTAAAAACAGATGAATAGAATGGATGAAATACATACATCATGATGGGCCCCATATAGCACCGACCACCAGCCATTGGCTGATGTAGGGGGAGTAGCCAATCCATTCCCCATCAAGATGGGCCTGCTATCACAGCCTCACCTAAGTCGGTGATTTCCCGGACGTCGTTTCCTACTGACACTGTCAGTAGCGACTACCTCAAGGACGGTGATCTGTCAGCACTGCTGTCCTCCCTTGAGTATTGGTCCGTGGAATCCCATCCTGCATGATGGAGGGGATGGCAAGGGTTGGAATTAAGTGGGATTGAAGTGTATTTAATCAACAATTTTGGCTCCATGTAGCCTCACATTAATACATATGTTTATCCATACCGGCCATCTATATACACTCTTTACCCATAACATTTTGGTTATATGTGTACAAGTTAAGGATAATTTGGTCTATCGATGACAATTTCATGGTCCACTAAACATGATTTTGTTTAACATTGTATATTTTTCTAAGTAAAAATTTTATCTCAAACATGGGATTGAATGACTACAATACAAATGGATTTCCAGACATGCAATCATAGTGCAAAAATGATGTTAAGATGTTAATCTCATCTAATACCATTCAATTTCACATGACCAAATAGGCCGTTACCATTAATTCATTTTGTCATGTAATTTTATGGCCTGAGCTCAAAAGTGAGGTTGATCAAAATCTCAAGTGGACCAGACCATAGTAAGCAGTAGTAATCAATATCGTTTAATCAATTTCTCCGGAGAATGTCACGGCATTTTCAAAACATAGGCAATATTTGTCACATTGGTTTAGCCTGCCAAGAGTATCACGAAAATATTGCCAATAATAAAATATTAAAAATATTTATTATAGATTCATAAAAAATTTTAAAATTAGAAAATATAGGTATATATGATTTATTTTAATTCTATATAAATTCTGTGTTAAATCATAATAATTCAACGATAAAAATCCTAAAATTAAAAGTTGGTGAGATTTTGAAAATCTGATGTTATCATCAAGATGATATCATTTGATCAAAATCTCACAAAGAACCATGAGATTTTCGAAGTCTCCGCTGGATTTGTCAAAGTGGTATAACTAAGTGACTAGGGTTGAAAGTTGGGTGGGTCGAACTCAACCAACCCGTGACTAACCTGACATTGGGTTGGGCTTGTGCAAGATATATCAAGTTTGATCTTAAGCTTACACTATATAAACATAACCTGATAAAACTTGAGTTGGGCTTGGATTGAGGTCTCAGGTTGCTTGACCTAACTTTAACTTGATCAATATATATAGATTATTTATAAATTATAATTAAGTACGGATTGTTTGTGTTGAAGGCACAAAAAATTTCAATGCCATCGATCTCATTAGTCTATGCCAATTGGGATGACTCAAGTTACTAAGATATGCCAGATTTCACTCTTCCAAATAGGTTATGTGATGCACAACATGAATTTTAAAGAAGTAATTGTCCGATATTTTAGCTTGTTTGTTTAGAAAAAAAATGATTCTCTTAATTTACAATAAATAATTACATATATAATTAATAAAATCATAGGTACAAAAAAATATAACGTGTATTGAAATATAATAAACTAATATAATAACGAAAATATTAGCATGTATCCATCCGACCAATTCTGCTTGAGTTGGACTTGGGTTGAGAATTCCCAACATGAGGTTGGGTTAGGGCTGAGGTATAAGAACCTTGAATTGGACTAGGGTTGAACATCAACCCGACCTAACTCACTGGACTTTCGGCCCTAATAGTGACAAATCTAATTCTCATCAATTTCTCGTTGGGGACAAATCACGATAATTTCACAATAAAATTGTAAATATTTACAAATTAATGATAATATTATTTGATCAAAATTTCTCCATAAAATCACGATATTTTCAGGTTTTTCACAGTAGTCTGGCCATGCTGGCAAACCTCATTCTCAGCAATTTCTCACTTGGGAATTTCTTATGAGATTTTCGAATTTAAATGTTTTTCATGATAGTATAATATTATTTGATCAAAATTAATTTCTCCATAAAATCATGGTATTTTCAAGTTTTTCACGATAGTTTGGCCATGCTGGTAAGCTTCATTATCAGCAATTTCTCACTGGAAATTTCTTAGGAGATTTACGACTTTAAATGTTTTTCATGATAGTATTAGCAAAATCTCACCACAAATAAAATATTAAAATTAATTTAAAAAATATGAGTATAAATGATTTAATTTAACTCTCGTACAAATTCTATGTTAAATCTCAATAATTTTCCTATAAAATTGTCAAAAATTTTTTTTAAAAAATGTTGAGATTTTGAAAGTCTCATGATAATATCATTTGATCAAAATTTCACAACAATTGATCACATTTTCAGAATCTCGATAATATTTGTTAAAGTGGGCTAGCCCATGACAAATCTCATTCTCAACTATTTCTCACATGAGAATTTCTTAGAATACTTTGTTTTTCCTGGATAGCACCGGGAAAATCTCACTAAAAATAAAATATTTAAAAACTTTTACTGCAAATTCATTAGGGTTTTAAAATTTACAAGACATGTATAAATAATTTATTTCACCTCTCATCAAAATTCTGTCTTAAACCAGGATAATTCCCGATAAAATGTCGAAATTTAAAAATTGATGATATTTTGAAAATCTTGTGACATTTTCATGATAATATCATCTAATCAAAATTTCACCAAAAACTTTTCAAAATCTCGACATTACTTGTCAGAGATCCAAAGTGGCACATTCCTACGTGAAATGGGTACTCTTACGGTACCCAAATTCTATAATATCATGAGATTTTGAAAATCTTGTGGTATTATTACAATAATATCATTTCATCAAAATTTCACCCAAAAATCATAATATTTTCAAAATCTCTACAATATTTGTCATGGTGGTCTGACCCAAGTAGGGGTGTACATCAGGCCGAATCGAATTAAACTGGGCTCAACCCGGCTCGGCCCAGTCATCAACCGAACCAGCTTGAATCTGGCCCGGCCTAGTCACCGGGCCAACATGTCCAGCCCGAACCCGGCCTGGTCAGCAATCGAGCGAGTTCGGGCCAGTTTCGGACCCACGATTTGGACAACCTTGATTTTTTGACTCTGCTCCATCTACTCCATGGAAAGGGCTTTAGCAGGTAACTTAAACGGCCTTGATTTTTGGAAAAAGTTTTTGTCATAGATTTTTGGGACTTTGCTCCATTTATAAAAAGGACCCACGATTTGGAGAACGGGGATTGCTGTAAATGGTTAGGGTAAGAATTTAGGATATATATATAAATATAGGGAAAAGGTACTATGCGCTCGACCTCACGATAAGCTCCCGTGAGGTCGAGCTGTGTGGGCCCCACCGTGATGCATGTCGACCATCAACACCATGCATTTGATGGGTACCCTTTAAATTATGGGATATTCCAAAAATCACCCGTATATGGAACTCAGGTGGACCACACCATCTAAAATCATGTGAAACACCGTTAAAACATATAAAAGCACTTGGTGGGGCCCACCTGAGTTTTGAATACTGCTAAAACTTGGTCTGAACCCTCATACAAGTGGGACACACATAATGGATGGGCTGAATTTTCAAACAACATCTTTTGTGGGCCCCAAAAATGATTATGAATGTTTTAATGGTGCACGGCCCCTCTCCACTTCTGTAAGTGGTGTGGCCCACACAAGTAACGGATTGACTTGATTTTTGACACCTAGGCCCATGATGGAATCGCGCATCTGACTGATGGGGTAGATGTTCGAAAGGCGTCATGGTGGGGCCCACACAGCATGACCGCATGGGACGAAGCCGTGAGCTCGAGCGCATTGTACCTTTTCCCATATACATATATATAAACGGCAGATGACCCAAATTCCATATCATCATAAAATTTTGTTGTGACAATAATACCATTTAATCAAAATCTAACAAAACCCCAGGATTTTCAAAATCTTGGCATTATTTGTCAGAGTGGTCTAATCCAAGTAACACATTCTTACCTGAAATGAATACTCTTACTCTACCCAAATTCCATATAATATTATGAAAATTTGAAAATCTCGTTATATTGTTACAATAACATCATTTCATCCAAATTTCACAAAAAAATCATAATATTGTCAAAATATCTACAATATTTGTCATAGTGATCTGACCCAAGTGGCTCATTCCTAGGTGAAATGAGTAAATCTTAGAAGACCCAAATTCCATATCATCGCGAGATTTTGTCGTGGCAATAATATCATTTAATCAAAATCTCACAAAACCACATGAGATTTTCAAAATCTTGGCATTATTTGTCAGAATCGTCTAATCCAAGTGCCACATTCTTACCTGAAACGGATACTCTTACAATACCCAAATTCCATAATATTACGAGATTTTGAAATCTCATGATATTATCATAATAATATTATTTAATTAAAATTCATTAAAAATTCATGATATTTTCAAAATCTTGGTGATATTTGTTAATGTGTTCTGACCTAAGTGGCACATTCCCAAGTGAAACGGGTAAATCTTAGAAGACCCAAGTTCCATATCATCATGAGATATTGTTGTGACAATAATATCATTTGATCAAAATCTCAAAAAAACACTGTATTTTCAAATCTCCACAATAATTGTCAGAGTTGTCTAGCCCAAGTGGCACATTCCTATGTGAAAGGGGTACTCTTACCATACCCAAATTTCATTATATCATGAGACTTTAAAAATCTTGTCATATTATCATAATAATATCATTTGATCCAAAATTCACCAAAAATTCATGAGATTTTCAAAATCTCAACAATATTTATCAAAGTGCACTGACCCAAGTGGCACATTCCTAGGTGAAATAGGTAAATCTTAGAAGACTCAAGTTCCATATCATCATGAGATTTTGTTATGGCAATAATATCATTTGATCAAAATCTCAAAAAAACACGATATTTTCAAATCTTGTAATATTTGTCAGAGTCGTCTAGCCCAAGTGGCACATTCCTACCTGAAAGGGGTACTCTTACAATACCCAAATTTCATAATATCATGAGATTTTGAAAATCTCATAATATTACCTCAATAATATTATTTGATCAAAATTTTAAAAAAAAATCATAAAATTTTCAAACTCTCAATAATATTTGTTAAAGTGGTCTGGCCCAAATGACACATTCTTAGGTGAATGGGTAAATCTTAAAAGACCCAACAAATTCAATATCATCATGAGATTTTGTTATGATAATAATATCATTTGATCAAAATCTCACAAAATACACGATATTTTCAAAATCTCATCAAAATTTGTCCGAATGGTCTAACCCAAGTGGCCCATTCCTGTGTGAAACGGCTAACTCAAATTCCTAAAAAAGAAGGGTGTGTTTGGGTGTGACACTGCTTTTGTCAGAGCCATGCAAGTTGTAGGGTGGTGACAAAAGGCCACACTCCATTTGGAAATAGGAAGAAAATAACGTATGGGAGATGCACTGTCACGAGAAGCTTGCTTTGAAAGATGATGGCATTCCAGGGTCTTTTCACATGCAAGCAACCCTCTCATTCCTACACATGCATACATGCATGTCATTCTTTCACTGAGATGGAGAATAATAGGCCAAGAGGCCCTCGTGGAGAAGCATTCCAACGTGATTCTTGTTCCCATATACATGGTGTGTGTGTATGCATGTGTTTGGGGTCTAAGCTTTGTGTTGTGGACTTGAGACCTCTTTTTTTGTTTTTAGTAATCTGGACCGTTGATTTCGTGAGTGGTTGTGTAGATTGGCTGTGTTTGGGAAGGGTTGGGGATTGGACTGTGGAAAGTGCCTGATCTGGCCTTGATGATGGATAGATTGGTTGAAGTAGAGCTGTTTATGGTCATCTGATGGATGGAGTGGATGTGGTAATTTTTGGGTGGAGCCCATCAGATCAAACGGTTCTAACGCTCCTATATGTCTGTCGCGTGTACAGTTAACACATCTCTTTCTCTGTGATTGATGAGCCACGGTTTGGAGGAGTCTGGAACCCCAAAACTGGGGTACCTAGCTAGAGATGGACCGTCCACTCAGTGGAACTGTGGGGCCATCATGATATATGTGTTTTATCCAAGCCGTCCATCTATTTTGAAAGATCATTTTATGGCATGATATAAGAAAGGGGGCAGATTGAAGGTTAGAGTGAGCCACACACTGGAGCCTTCAATCTGCCGTCCATCCATTTATAGGGCCCACCATTATATATGTGTTTTATCCAAGCCGTCTATACATTTTTAAAGATAATTTTATTGAATTACACCAAAAACGAAGCATATATAAGAATCTATTGAGCCACACCACAGGAAGAAGCGGTGACAATGCCGCTCACCATTGAAATCTTCCCAGGGCCTACCGTGATGTTTATTTTCCATCCAACCTGTTCATACGGTCACATAGACATGGATGAAAAGAAAATGTAAATATTAGCATAAACCGCAGCTTCCGTGATATACGGTCCACTCAGCTCTTGGGACCATTAGGTTTTGGAATTATGCTATAAAATAATATTTCAAAATGGTTGGAAGAATTTGATAGAATACATATATCAAGATGGGCCCACCAGAAGACCTGACAGGACTGTTCGGCTATAGCGGAAGTGGATTGGCTGTACCATACATCAGCTATGCTGCTGTAGGTACGTGTCGTGCGAGGACGAGCACTGCCGCTCCTCGAGCTCCGAGTTGTATCAACGGTCCAAAGGAGATCAAAATTAAGTAACCCACGGTGATGTATTTATTATATTTATATTGTTTATCTATTTTTTAAAATTATTTTAAAGCATTATTAAAAAAATAAATCACATCCGGACATTATTTAAACCACACCACAAATAGCAGCGGATATTATGATTTTCACTGTTAAGCAATTCGTAGGGCCCACTATAAAACTTGTTTTCTATCTATTTATAAGATCATAAACACATTAATGCAGAGGAAAAACAAATTTCATATGATTCCAAAACTTCTTTGACCCCAAAAAGAGTTTCAACTGTAGACATTCAATCTCCTGTAAGTTTTTGCACTTTGGTCCACTTGGTGGTAAGATTTGTTTTTTTCTTTTGGTCTAAAACTTTAAGATGAGCTCATCAAATGATTGAACCATTTAAATATAACACACATCTCATGACCAGACCCACATAACTTCTAATATTGATACAACAGATATACAGAAGCTATAACAGCCAATCCATTTACGGCCATAGGTTGTCTTGAGGGAAGTGGACTGGCCGGTGTACCACACACAAGCTATATTGACATTAATTGGTTCTATGAGTGGCATCATGAGGTATGTGTTATATTTAAATCGTCTATACATTTGATGAGGTTGTATTAAGGCTTGAACCAAAAAATAACATAAATCTAAAGATCAAATGGGCCACATTGTATAGGGCAGTCAGAGATTAAACGTCTACCATTGAAACCCTTTTGGAGTTATAGAAGTTTTGGATCAATATGATATTTGTTTTTTCTCTTCATCCATCCAGGTGTCTATGGCCTTATGAAAATGTTTGATGAAAAATAAATATCTGTTGGACTTAGAAATGTTTTAACAGTGAAAATCATTATCCTTTGTTGCGTGGCCAATTGAACTTTAGATATGATTCATTTTTTGTCTATGCTTTAAAATAATCTCAAAAAATCAACATACAATATAAATATAATAAATACATTATTTCAGTGGCCATGTAACTTTGATCTCTTTTAAAACTAGGAGCTTGAGGAGCGTCAAAGCTTGTCTTCTCATGACACATACCCATACTAGCTGTACTGCTGGTGGCTGCTACACTAGTCAATCTACATTCCTTTGGGCATAGATTTCCTGCTAAATCCTTTAGAAGGAGGTCCCTGCAGTGGTAACTTAGGTGGGGCTCACCGTGATGCTTGTAAGAACTCATTTCTGCCCAACCGTTTTGTTAATCCATTTTACTACATATTGCTAAAAATGGATCGTATCTAAGGCTTAAGTGATGGAAAATGTAGTTTGGAAAATTCTTACCTTTGAAATCTTCTTAGCTTTAAGAGCGATGTTTAGATTCCATCCATAAAGTTAAGAACATTCTTATTAGGATGAATGGAAAATAAAAATATTAACATGAATCAAAACTTTTATAACCCACAAATACTTTAACTATAAATATTTAATTATTAAGTATTTAACTCATTTGAGCTTTGGATACAGTTCATTTTTTATATAATGTACTGCAATGAGCTCACATAACGGATACAGTTCATTATTAGTATTTAAGTACCTGTACATCTAAGCTGTTCATTTCTTTTTTCAGATTACTTAAGGCATTAAAACAAAAATGAGACAGATCCATTGATAAAATGAACCACACCACATGTGACTTTTGCATTTAATGTAATTGACATTTAATATTTTATGAATTTTAATACAACCAAGCTTATTATTTGGTGTGGTCTACTTAATCGTTATATCTACGTCCTTTTGTTTGGATGCTTTAAAATAAAATGAGATAAGGGGTTTATAGCCTGGACGTACATATATATATCAAAGTAGGCCTGCCCACAAACTTGCCCGCTCGGAGCTAGGCACGGGCAGGGTGGTACGCATTCCGCGTCCCCGTCTTCTATCCACTTCATCCGCACGTTTTTCAAGTGGACGCCAGCTATATAGCTGCTGTATTGGTGTCGGCAAGTTCAATGGCTCCATCACGATATATGTGTTATATCCAAAGTGATAATGTATTTGGGGAGTTCGTATTAAAGCTGGGTGCAAAAGTAAAACAGACCTAAAGATAGAATGAAACACATTGCAAAAAGCAGCAGGGAATTGAACGTATACCATTGAAATCCTTTCAAGGGCTATGAAAGTTTTGGATCAGTATGAAATTTTTTTTCCTCTTTAAACAAGTATTTGTGACCTCATGAACAGATTTGATGGAAAATAAACGTCATGGTGTGCCCTACAATTTTTTAATAGTAAAAATCATTATCCTGCTGGTATTTTTGGTGTGGTCCATTTGAGATTTGGATATGATTTCTTTTTGGGTTACTGCTCTAAAATGATCTCTAAAAATTGATAAACGGTACAGATATAATAAATACATCATTTTTGGGGCTCATATAACTTTGATCTCATTTGAACCGTTCGTACAACTCAGAGCTCGAGGAGCGTCAGCGCTCGTTTTCGCACGACACGTATAAACCTGCCAATCCGCTATGTTTTAGATAAAGCGGTTGAGATTGAACGCCATCATGATGTGTGTGACCATTGGATGGAAAATAAACATAAATGTCTGTATCATTGTCCCCACTGCTTTCATTAGTGTGGTCCACTTGAGCTTTTCATCTACCTCATTTTTGTCATAGTCCCTTAAAATGACCCGGAAAAATGGATGGATGGTGTGGATATCACTCCTACATCATGGTGAGGCCAATAAAACTTTGCCACGTTAACACAGTATCGACCATGCCCCATAGGTGCCGTGTTCTACACTACGCCATCCGAGTCCAAAAAGGTGGATGGACCGGACTCGGATGGCCTTTTAATATCCAAATAGTCACTTGCCATTTATTGGATCGTTGACAACCTCACCGTTCCAATGTCCGGACGTGACCCATTTAATGGGCGGTCCAGATCAACATGAAATTGTACTGAGTCTAAAATGACGGCATAGTACATTTCCCACTGAAATGCAAAGTAACTTTTACCTAATGTGATTGATCAAACACAAAAGGTGGGCCACAGCTGAATGCCAATCAAATCATCGGTTGTCCATTGATTGTGATGGTGTGACCCACCCAGTTAGTGATCCAACCTTATTTTTGAATCAACTGATCTACATGACGTGGCCCACCTTTTGCATGGTTCGGATGTCCTTGGAGGGGAAAGAGGGGGTTGTATGCGGACTTTCACATACATGGGATGTATGTGATCATTTATCTCTACACACATAGACATGTGGATGCATGCATACACACATGCAAGCATAAATAATTCGTGGGAAATGTTGTTAAAGGCCCACCTTGTCAGGGACGCGGTGTCGCTAGTGACGTTGCCACTAGCCAGGTGGCTAATGGTCGGTGCTATGTGGGCCCCACCATGATCTATGTGTTTTATCCGTACGGTCCATCCATTTTTAAACATTATTTTAATAATTTAAGCCATAAATAAGGCAGATCAAAATCTCAAGTCGACCACACCATGGGAAAACACTAGTGATGGAACGTCTACCATTAAAAATCTCCTAGGGCCCACTGTAGTGTTTATTTTACATCGAACCTGTAGATTAGGTCGTACAGACATGGATGAAGGCAAAAAATAAAATAAAATAAAATAAAATAAAAATCAGCTTGATCCAAAACTTTTTAACCCCAAGAAGTTTTTAATGATGAGAGTTCAATCAACAATGTGTGGCCCACTTGAGATTTTAATCTACCTCATTTCTGAATTCATATCATAAAATTATATGGAAAAATAGATGGACGGCATGGATGAGACACATACATCATGTTGGGTCCACATAGCACCGACCACTAGCCATTGGCTAGTGGCTGGGGAGTAGCCAATCCGTTTCCCATTGTCAGGTAAGGATAACCTCTACGGGCCCACCATGATGTGGGTCGGGTATCCACCCTGTTCATCAGGTGTACCCCTCCCTATTACACCCTGAATTAAAAATAAAAATAAATCAATCTGAACTGTTCATTGTGTCCAGAACATATATTTTAAGCTACAATGCAAAAATAGCACTGATTGGATGATCCAATCCATCCTTGATTTGGCCTCATTTTCTTTAGCCGTCCTTTTTCCAAGCCATTTATGGGATGGCTATGATTGCCTAACAAAAGTGATTCTTTAGAATAATAAGCAATCCATGATGTTCTCTGATAAATAGATGGATCAAATTGTTGATTGGACCGAGTTTCGTGTAAGTGAGGATGACCGTCCATATTTAGTCATTGATCTAATGGCTAATATTTATCGGATTGATATAGTTCTTGCGTGGTTGCCCATAAAATGGGCATTCGACCTTATGAACAGTCTAGATTAATGGATTTGACGGTCCAAGTGCTCTGGTGCAACTAAATACAACAAGTAGCATGACACCTCATAATGACTTTGAGAGCAATAGAGGCATTTCTCTTTATTCACTAGCATGTATCTAAAAAAACGAAGATATCCATGCATACAAGATGGGCTAGGATGTATACATGCGTAAGGAAAATGACTCGTAAAATGCTTATGGTGAGTCCGTGTACTGCCTGCATGGAGTGGTGGGAACTGAAAGCATGGGCATGTGTGCACGCTATTCGTTCACGTACTAGCTCGCTAAGTAGTCACGTATGCCAAGAGACATGACACGTACGATGCATGTGGAAAGAATGCGAGAGGTATAGAGATGGAAAAGGGGGATAATTGTCTGAAGGTGTGTGCTACACGGAGACAAATTAGAAGAATGCTTAATATATTTTTAACCACGAGGGATCAATTTTCATTTGTTTTTTTAATTTTTATTTTTTGTGATTTTTTGAAATGATGTCATTAAATGACATGGTGTAGTAGATATAGAAAATGAATTTTATATAGTTATTATTGTAGGCCTCATAAAACATGCTTTGAATGGCTCGTAATACAAGTGGTTCATGCTACATGCAAAGAGAAGGCTATACACAACGTAGAGGAACATTTTAAGAAAATGTTATAAAATGAGCTAATGGAATAGATGTATGAAGTAGATTTTATAAAGTCATTATGGTAGGATTTAGAGAGCATGCCTTGTATAACTCTTATTACAGTTGGCCATGTGGGCTACATGTAAAGAAAATGAGTTTCTTCTGCTTCTTCTTCTTCTTCTTCTTTTTTGTTTTGTTTTTTGTTTTTTTTTTTTTGGTTTTTTGTTTTTTTGTTTTTTCTTATGGCACATATGAGTAAGGGGAGAAGAAGGGAGAGAGAAATGGGAATGAAAGTGTGCAGCATGGTGCAGGGGGGTGGAGGTGAGGGTGAGAGTAAGACACAGGTAATACATGAGAGATTGGAGGGTGGAGGTGAAGGTGGGAGTATGGCTTCAGCAATGCAGGTAGAGAAAAGAAGAGAGAGATGGGAGGAAAAGTGTGTTGTATGGTGTGTGAAGAGAAAAAAGAGAGAAAGAACAAATTAAGTAATTTCCAATGATAAGCATCCCTTTTCTCCATTTTCAACATATTGGCAAACTTTAAGGCTTGTTTGGCATCTCTACTCTAATCTAACGAGAGCTTTTCAAATAAGAGCTATTTTAATGAGTTCTTTTTTGTTCTAGCTCTTGTTTTTTAAATATGCTCATTTGGTAAATTACATTTTCAAAATAATAATAAGCTTTTATTTAAAATAAGTATATTGTTTGTTAAAATGTTTAAATAAATGCTTTTTTAGAAGTAGTTGATGTCATTTTCAAAGATTACAACAACTCAATTATAAGAACAATCTAGATGGTTGTTTTGGTGTATATCTCATCGCAGATTGACCGTGCCCCAAATGGCAAGTGAATAGATTACAACAACCTTCATGTTTTAAAACATTTAAGTCATCAGTTATTTTGGACATTGGATGTAGATCCTCCATGATATGGAGCTCATCCTTAATATGGATCGTCCATTGTGTGAGTCATACCTTCAAAGTGGCGCGTCCATTATGTGAGATGTGTCGTTGATGTGGACCATTCATCATTAGGGGTTGACCTTTGACATGGACCATCCTTTATGTAGGACCCACCTTAATATATGTCATCCATCATGTGGGACCCACCTCAATGTCCACTCCTCTTAACATGGAATTCACATTTGATGTGTCCATCGTGCGGGCCCCACCGTCCAAGTGGATTGTCCATCATGTAGGGCCCACTTTTGATGTCCACCATCCGTCGTGTAGGGCGCACCTTCTATGCATGTGGATCATTTATCATGTTAGGCCACTTTGGTCATGGGGCGTACATTATACAAGACTTTGGATGTGGACCATCCATTAGGTGGGGCCCACTTGATGTGGATTGTCCATCGTGAGGGGCCATGCTTTTTTGTGGGTCATCCATTATGTGAGGCCCAGTCCATCCATTATGTGGGCCACCTTGATGTGGACCATTCATTATGCGGGGCCCCACCTTTAATATGTGGACCGTCCATTAGGTGGGGTCCACTTGATATGGATTGTCCATCATGAGTGGCCATGCTTTGTTGTGGGCCATCCATCATGTGAGACCCACTTCGTCCATTATGTGGGCCTCCTTGATGTGGATCATTCATTATGCGGGGCCCCACCTTCAATATGGGTCGTTCATCATGTGGGCCCACCTTTAATGTCAATTGTCCATCATGTGGGCCCACCTTTAATGTCCATCATCCATCATGTGGGTCCCACTTTTGATGTAAATCATCCATTAAGTGGGGCCCACTTAACCTGGATGGTCCATTATGCTAGGCCACACTTTCATGTGGGCCATTCATCATGTAGGGCATCATGCATGCCCACTGATGATGTCCACAATCCATCATGTGGGTCCCACCTTTACCATGGATCATCTATAATGTGGGGCCCACTTGATGTGGATAATGCATCAAGCGGGGCCACATTTTGATGTGGCTCATCCATCATGTGGGACCCTCCTTTGATGTTCACCATCCATCATGTGGGTCCCATCTTTGATGTCAACTTTTCATCATGTGGTCTCGCCTTTAGTGTTCACCATCCATCATGTGGGTCCTACCTTTGATGTGGGTCGTCCATCATGTGGAGCCCACCTTTGATGTGATCATGCATTATGTGGGCCAACCTTGATGTGGACCATTCATCATGTGGAGCCCCACTTTCAATATGGGTCGTTCATCATGTGAGCCCCACTTAGAGAGATTGTAAAGAAAAGAAAAGAGGGAAAGATAGAAATTACTAAAAATTTTTAATGAGAAACATGCCAAAAAAAACATAACAAAAATGTCTACCCATTTAAGCCAAAGTGACTTCCCAATCACTTATCTTTTAAGAGTTCTTTTGCCAGCATTTTTGTTTTAATAAACTCTAAAATTAAAGCTTTACTAAATAGTCAATTTTTAAAATAAGAGTAGCTTATTTTTTTTAAAAATAAGTTCTTATTAGCAGAAATGTTAAATAGCCCCTTAATTTTAAAAATGCCTCATTTTTTACTCATATCTCAACATGAACCACCATATCTTCTGTATGAAATGGAGATCACAATTGTTATGAAAAAACATTTATATGTAATCAATGCAGGCAAAGCAAAACCACAAAAGAGAAGAGCCAAGGCAAAAGCTAAAGAAAAAAAAAAAAAACAAGAGACAAAAATTTATGTGGTTCATTAATTTGCCTATATCCATTGGGCAATAACATAAAACTTTCTTTTTTATTAAAACAAGATAAATTAGAAAGTACAAGCTTACCTCTCTCTTTCAATCATCCACCATACAAGAAATCTCTTACCAATGAATACTAAGAAAATCATTAATCTTTCTACATGTATTCTTCTCTTATAAACAATATATCTTAAGAGAGCATGTGAAAAAACCTAGAATAACCGAGCTTCACATTTTGCATGTAAGTTTAAAAAGATGAAATATTTTCATATAAGCAAACATGTCTCATGCATTATGTGCATACCGCCTCAACATTTTCACACACTAGGGACTAGTTTCTTTAGTAGCATGAAAATATTGTAAATAATAACTAGATAAATGTTACATTAACAATAAACTTAAGAGAAGTCTTGCACCAAATAAACTTATCTGTTACAATAAGCTTTCTTAATGAGCTTTGTCTAAATATGAAATACATATTTTTAGCTAATGGCATCTCGCTCTTACCAACACAATGAATCATCATCATTTTTTGTTTGAATTTCAATTATTATAACAACTTCTTCAATAAAATACCTTCTTTGCATGCAAATATAATTGACACGTACTTTGTTTTTATAATAGATAAGGCTTCCACAGGCTACAATCTAATATGCAACTAATCACACTACCAATCTAAAAGAAGACATAAGCAATAATAGATTTTCTTTTATCACTATCTCCTGCATAATATACATCTAAGAACTCAACTAACTCTAAGTTTTAGCCACCATAACAAATAACCACCTTAAAAATACATTCAAGTAACAAATGATCCACTTCATTGCAGTCTAATGATCTTTATATGTGTTTACCATGTATTTATTAACTGCCTTCACTACTTGTTACCGAGACTCAAATATTGCATATTTATCTTCTCATAAACATTAGTTTTCCATATCTTTAAGTGTTAAATTGATTCATTAAAATATATTTTCTACATGCGTGGTGATTTTGTATCTAAAGTTGAATACATGCTTAAGTGGATGATTTAAACACCAAAAGAGGTCAAGCTAAAGGCATGAAGCTTTAGTGCTTAAAGACAAGGATTTGATGTACTAAAGATCCAAGAAAACCAAGTACCGAATATGGAGAAAATCCTTGAAAATCAAGTAGTCAAATAATAGAAATAATAGATTGTTTAATCCCACCTACAGTATTTTTGGTTCAACCGAAAGTACAAAAACAAGATCAACAACAAATAGTGGATTTAAAGACGAATTCAATTGTAATCGAAAAAGTGTTCTATTGGATTCGGTGTGACCGAAGGTGCTTATACGTGCTACCGAAGAGTAACAAAAGTGTGCAATTTTGAAGTTGATTCAAAGTCGGTGCGGAATTTTTCTATTTAAGGAGGTATTTTAGGTCAATATATATACAAATTAGGGCTTGGGATATAGAACAAGGGGTGGCGAAGCTTACACGCAACCATTCTTATTCTTTAATATTTCAGTTCTAATTTGTTTTTCATATTTTTCTTTTATTCTAGGATATTAGCCATGCTAAGTTAATCTCTTAACTAAAGCTAATGGATGAAGCTTGTAGTTAATTATAATATTTAGTTTATTTGATTCAACAATAATGATTTGAATGATGATCTTACATTGAATTGATTTTAATTTACTTTAAAACTTTTGAGTTATTTAATTTTGGATTCGTTGTGAATTGTGATCACAATGAATACTTTGATTTAACAATTGCTTAGCTTGATTAGAGAATAAATCATGATGTATAATTGATTGATGTAGGCCCGCCTTCAATGATATTATCTATCATGTGGGGCCACCTTTAATATTCACCGCCCTCATGCGGAGCCCACCTTTGATATGGACTGTCCATCATGTGGGGCCCACCTTTAATGTGGGTCATCCATTGTCACGCCCCAAACTCGAAAATCGGATTCATAGGAATCCCGATCGCCTAATCCGGTGCCGACAGCCTCCGTAGTACTCCATTCTCGGCTCCTACCATTCATATGTCAGATTCTGATCCTGGGATCCTATAAAGAGAATTTTTTTTATTTTTATTTTTTAAAATGTACATTTAACTAGTAATAAGCATAACCACAAGACTACCCAATTCACAACGGCAACATCATCATCACATATCTACTAATATAATCATTTGAATACAATATTGAAAGGGAAATACATAAATAGAGAATCAAGCTCCAGAAGACCACCGCACGCTCCAAGCTCAACACTGCTGCAACCTAACATCACCTGCACGCACCTATCGTGCATAAGCTTATAAAAATCTTAGAGGGTGGTGTAAGTGTGTGCACAAGGTAAGTGCCAAGTATTCAATACAATGTCATAATCATACAATACCGAAAATACTGGTAATTCATAATTCGTACATCATCGGAATAAACAGAAATACTGACAAGTCCATAAGTCAAGAAATATCAGGATACGCAATATAGAACAGTTATGCAATAAAGAATCATAAAGAGCTAAACATCAGATGCCGAGGATGCAATGTAATATACAAATCCTGCTAAGTCTATCTAGGCCATATAAGTGTAGAAATATAGCAACCTAAAATGTCATATGCCTGCAGATATAACGTAATATGCGATGCGAATGAAATGACCATGCTTGGAGTGTGAAGTCGGGATGATAATACATAGTATCGCAGGCTACGGGGTCCACCATAATGGACTTCTATCCAAACCAGTCCCATACCTAAATTTTGATAGTCAGACTCAACGTGGTAAACTCCTGATCTCAGGTTAGTCGCGCGCCCAACCAAAATCCTTTCCATAATGAAGGTACACAATAGATAGTTGCGCACCATCAGCCCGAGTGGATAGTGAATAAATGAATGAACGAGCATGTAACTCCTAATCAATAAGTCCACATATCAGTACGGTTCATCTCTGGAAAATCACCGGGGTCTATTACACTCCAAACCAGATTGCCGCCCCATCGCACGCAACAAGGTGAGTAGAAGAAACCTCACTCTCTGCCTGCCAATATCGGGCTCGGCTCGTCAATAGCAGACTCATTCCTCAAGCTGGTCAGACTTAGACTAGCATTGTCCCCTCCTCTCAGGCAAGTAAGGCCGCACCCCCTTCCAACCGACCACGACACAGTGAAGAGCGCAATCATCTGGTAATCGGCACTCGGCGCTCATCTACCCACTCGGTCTAGACGTTGGAGCAACCTCTAGAACCAAGAGGGTTCTGGAACTTCACCATGGATATCTATAGCACCCCATGTAGAACAGATTTCTGGTGTTCCATCTGGCCATCCACGATATGCCTGTGGAGGGTACGGCCCTGATGTCTCTAGGGCATATAGTAATCACAACACACAATACAAGATGCATGAGTCATACAATCCAATCTTGCATCAATCCTGCGCATATCGTGCGCTCATGTGAGAAAATTTTCGCCTATCAGGGAGTCTCATAACAACATGCCCAATGACGTATGCAATGGTCAACCACATCTCATAACAAACATACAGATGATGCGTATGGGCATGTATCATGATGCTGTGCTTTCACATACTCATAATCGGTATCAATAACTGACATCGACAATCGACCTCGACAATGTGGACATTTAACCAACATTGCTCCCGAGGAATGGCCACATAAAGCCAAACATAATGTACCCATAACCTCACACAAGGGCCAATTATACAACCCAATGGGCCTTACTCAAAGGCCACATATACACAACCCGTGGACCCTGTTCATGGGCTAATACATATCACAATAGGCCTTGCCCATGGGCCATGAATATACCACAGTGGGCCTTGCCCATGGGTCATGAATAATGATATGTGGGCCCTACGCATGGGTCTTGAATACATTAAATGGGCCATGCATCATGGGCCTAATACGTGTCACAATGGGCCTCAACTACGGGTCACATGTACATCATATAAGTCCCGACAATCGGTCTTGGCAATCGAGATCGGCCACGACAATCGAGATCGGCCTCAACAATCGAAATCGACATTCTGAGTCGGCCTATACAATCGGCCTCGAGAAATTGGAATCGGCCTCGACAATCAGAATCAGCCTATACAATCGGCCTCAACAAATTAGAATCGGCCTCGATAATTGGAATTGACAATCGGCCACGTTAATAAGGATCGACAATCTGTCACAATAATCGGCCTTGATCACTAATCGGCAATCGGCCAAGATAAATCAGAATCGATAATCGGCTAAGACAAATCAGAATCAGTAATTGGCCTCAATCGATAATCGGTAATCAGCAAAGACAAATCAGAATCGGTAATCGGCAAAGACAAATCAGAATCGGTAATCAGCCACGACAATCGGGACCGGTCAATAATAGGAATCGACAAATCGGTCATGTCAATCAGAATCGGTAATCGGCTAAGACAAATCAGAATCAATAATCGGCCTCGATCGATAATCAGTAATCAGCAAAGACAAATCAGAATCGGTAATCGGCCTTGATCACTAATCGGCAATCGGCCAAGACAAATCAGAATCGGTAATCGGCTAAGACAAATCAGAAACAGTATAGCAGTCACACTGGTGGGGCCACCGTCCAGATGGACGGCTGGGATACAACATACACATCACAAGAAACCCACATGGTTGGCTGACGTCATCAGCTATATAGCTAGTGTGTAACCCGGCCACCGTCCAGATGGACAGTCTGGATGATATACGAGGCATGGTGGGGCCGTCAAAGTCCGGTGACGTCAATACACCAGCTATATAGCTGGTGTGGTAGACCAGCCAATTTGCTCCCAGCAGCAGCTGGGTCCCATGGTTTCAACGGTGGACGTCACTCTCTACACTGTTTTCTGCGGTGTGGCCCACCTAATCATTAGATCTACTTCATTTTCTGTCCCAAGCCTCAAGATGAGCTTGCTAAATGGATGGATGGATGAAATACGTACCTCATGGTGGCCTGCACACACAACAACGTCCAATCATTCCAGCACCGTCCAGATCATCTGGACGATGTGGATGGGGCAAATACAACATGGTGTGGCCTACATAACTCGGTGGCGTCAACACTTCAAGGTGGGCCATGAATGTATGGTTTGGATGAGACCCATGCAATCTGCTGGCATCAATGCAGTAGGTACATCGGCCAATCTGCTTCTATAGCAGTGGGTCTCATGTGCTGGGTACAACATACCTTTAAGGTGGGCCCTATGTATTGATCAAGTTGATATTTGCATTTTCACATCGTCCAGGCCCGCTGGACGACCTGGATAAAACTGATGGATGGCGCCGATAAATACAATATGGTGGGTCCACGTCAACAAGGAGAGAGAGAGAGAGAGAGAGAGAGAGAGAGAGAGAGAGAGAGAGAGAGAGAGAGAGAGAGAGAGAGATCGGCTATGGGAGGGGCCCGCCACTATGGGCCACTCTTTTCATACAAAACATACATCAAGATAGGTCCCACCTCAAGTGGGCCCTCACATACAAATCAAGGTTAAAAATCTTAATATCACCCACCTTTTGCTTCTTCTTGGGCTCCTCCTCATCATGGCTCCAATGTGATATGATTCAAAGGTCGAGATCGGTTTTGAAGGGTGAGGATGGGAGATAGGAAGGTGGGCCATACTATCTCTCTCATGGGGAGCTTGGGCGTGATTTGCTTGGAAGAAAAATGAGAAAGAGAATGAAAGAGAGAGAGATGATGGGAGAGGAGTGATGAGAGAGAGGGAGGAGTGGTGTGTAAGAGATAAGGCATGGGAAGTATGAGTCTCTTTGACTTTTGGGATAAGAGGAATATGCTAAGCATGGGTTGCTTTAATTAGTTGGTGGGAGAGGTATGGGTGAGTAATTTGATTGATGTGATTGATGTGATGTTGGGTAGAGATTCTTTTCTTGGGATTTGTAATGCGCGGTGTCTTCTTCAAACTGAACGCGGGTCCACATCTCCTGGCTTGCGTACCGCCTCGGCGCGCGAGACGCGGCATCGGAACCGCAGCGACGCCGCAATCGCACTAGTATAAGTCTCGGGTCGAGCCGACTCTAATATACGAGACACGACTCGTGATCACGCGCAAACACCCATAACTGATCGCGGGTCATCGGAATTCGATCGGAAGGATCGCGGGAGTTGATGGAACAGTACGGACTAGGATACGGGTCTTACATCCATCATTTGAGGTATACTATGGATGTGAGTCATTCATTATTACAGGCATACCTTGTATTTGGATAATCCATTATGTGAGCCCTACTTTGATGTGAACCATCCATCACCTGGAGAGAAAAAGAGAGAGAAATAAGTAGAAAAGCTATAGAGTTAAAAAAAATAAATAAAAAAACTTATGACGATAAGTAGCTTGTGAGTAACTTCCATCACATAAGTTACTTTCACAATGGTCATACTAAATAAGTTTAAAATGTTACTTATCAACTAATATTAATGTAACATCCCGAATTTTTACTGTTTTGGATTTTTAAAAAATCCTTAATTTTTTTTTATTATTAGTATTATTATTATTTTTTTAATAAACTTATATTGTCACTTACTGACCATTAGCACTCAATGCTAGCTTATACATGAGTGATTGTAACTTCCCGTCCAACCAGCACAGTGTCCTGGGTTGTCCACGTAGGATTTATCGTAGGACCATTAGTTTAAACCGCTTGTGGTGGGGTACCACACCTAAATTAATCTAGGATTAGTCCAACAGAGTAGACTAGACGGGTCATGTTAGGACCAAATGCGGGCCGCCAAGGCAGATGACCTTTTATACTTAGCAACAGCCCGTGCAGGCCATACAGCGACGCAGGAAGGTCAGAAAATTATAAAACTTTAGGGAACACTAGATCTCACTAGGCTTGAGGTCCATCGTGGACCTCAGACCCAGTGGACACCTAGAACTGGGATTTGGCACTGGCTAAATGCACCCCACCAATGCCAAAATTTGAATCTGGCACTTACAAATGAAATCGAGACTCCAGGCTTTTCAGCCTTCAGATTTCTTCTAAATTTACGATAAATGTCTAATGTACGGGCCTACGCATCTTAACAAAACTTGGGCCCCGATCGTGGCACGGTAACCGTTGATGGCACATCGGACCTGTACGATCATACCAAATATTCGATCGACCTCAAAATTTGTATGATCCTTCATCTGACTATGGACCACCTACCCTATAAATTTCATGACTATGGGACCACCAGAATTACTCCAACGACCGGAATGGACCCCATAGGGCCATTTAAAGATCGGGATCGCTTACTCAGATCTCATATCCGTTCATCTGATTATTTCTAAATTTTATATGGCCCCTTATTGGGCCATGAGGTATCCACACACCAAATTTGGTGGCAGGGGGGTGATAGAATTACCCATAACACAACAAGTTGTCATAGGTGGCTATTTTAGGGATTTTGGGAAACTTAGGGCCAAAGAGGCCAAACCTAGAGATAGAACCCTAGCTATCTCATACACTCCTCATTTCTCAATCTATCTCTCTCTCTCTCCCTTATAACTTCCCTCTTTACTACAACAAACCCTCCCTCATTACTCCACCATCCTCTAACAATCAAAGCTCATTCTTCATTACTTCCATCTCCAACAACCTATCTCTTCCTCTTAGCTCTTACCATTCTCCAACGATTGAAAAGAGTAAGAGGGAGGAAAGGAGCAAGAAGAGAGTCAAGGTGGACTCCAAATTCGTATGGGGCCCAAGAGCATCAACCCCATCAACACCCTATCCTCTTCTAAGGGAAATCCATCATCAAAACTCTAGGAAACGTCCGCCGGTCTCCTAGGTAAGATCCTCCATCTCTTTCTTCTTGAATCTTATGATCTAAGGAGGGATTTACATAAGATTTTAACATGCAATTGCATGCTCTAGAGATTCCGGCCGTCCGGCCCCCAAATCCGAGCTTTCCTAGGTCGGTTCGAGACTCCAACGACCCCATAGGTGCGGACTATTACTCTTAAGTGGCCTAGCACCAATTTGCTATGAGATTAATGATTTTGTTTGTTGGATGCTTGTTTGGAATGAAACTTAGAGAAACCCTAGGAATCGTATAATTGTTGAAATGTTATGAAATGTTGTGTATTGGCTCTCATATGCTATTTGTACTTGATTTTCATATGATTTGGTGTATGAATGATCCCATACTTATGTCTTCTTGATTTCCTCATGTATCGACGTTTCATAGTGTAGGTGGTTGCTTCCTATCATGCATGTGATTGCTTCAAGAGGAGGAAGTATTCGACTTCCTCACTCATGCACACAAACACCCACTCACATACATTTGTATCTTAATATGTTTAATTTTACTTGCTATGAATATATGAATGATATGTTGATGACTATTGAGAACATGTGATTGCTTATACTTGTGATGTGTTGATAGTCGGCATGCTAGAAACCTTTATTGACCCTTGGGTCAGCTAGAACCATGAGTAGAACGAAGGTAGTTTCGTTGGTAGGACCGCCTCGGGATTAAACTTATAGATCCGGGCGGACGTGTTCTGGTAGTTGTAGTTCGACTACATGGGTCTCTTGCGCCCGATGTCATTCGTCTCACGCTCGCCCTGTTCTTGCAGATTAGTCCACTGTTTGACCAACCCTGATTGTTAATCATGATTGCACGCTTATGTATGGAACCTGGGACACCCCGCCACCGTTGAAGTCCATTGATAAATGAACCGCAACTGGTCTACAGCCTCGTGAGCCGGGCATGGTGGAATGGGACACTATGTTCGAGCTGTCGGCCTGCGCTGGGGTACCGTGCCTCCCTGTAGTGACCGCGAGCGATCCCTCTCTATTGGCACTCCTCATGTGCTAGAGGTCGGGGATGAAGAACCTAACGGGAGCACGAACTGTGAGGTCTCGGCCTCACGCGTTGGGGGGCCCTGGCCTCGCACCCGGCTTAGGGCAATAATCAGTGGGGTGTATCAGATTCCCAAATCGGCTGGATGAACGAACTTAATTAAAAACTCGGCTAACACGATCGCATTGCATCGCATTAATTAGGGTGGTGACTCGGAAGTCGAGGTCGCAATGAGAGAGTGCTGACATATGCGATCGTTAGATGGAGTTGCTCGAGGGAGCATTGTGGCGAGGGCATGCATCATATCATTCCGCATGCATGCATTTTAATAAGAGTTGCTAGGTGTTGATGATTGGTTGCGTTTCATTAAATTCATATTATAATTGATGTCTATTGTAACTTAAGATTAATAACACTCACTGAGTTGATCACTCACTCCCACTCTGGGACGGTGTTTTAAAACACCACCCAGACTCTTCAGTAGTTGTAGGTTTTGTTGAGTTCGACGAGCCTGGTGGCGAGAGCTTGAGCGAGGAAGATGAGTTTTTCTACTTTCAGCTGATGAGCGGCTCTTCATCAGCTTAGGAGACTGAATTTTAGATCGTTGAGTCGTGGGCTCAGCACATCGTTCCTTTGGATATATGATTGTTTTTGTTATTTTTGTTGGGAAACACCTTGGGCGACCCCTTTATATTCTTTTGGACTTGTACATATTTATATCTCTTTCACTTCAGTAGACTAGTTGTGGTTGCATTTCATGCTCCAAGTAATTCCAGGCTGCGCGTTTAAACTTGATTAATCATAAAACCATAAAATTGATGATAAGTGACGCTCGGAATCTCGGGAGTCGAGCGTATGCACGACCCCCAATTTTTCGGAGCGTTACAATTAATTAATTAAAAGAGTTACTTTTTAAGTGGTATCCAAATAGGCCCTTAAATAATTTATGAAAGAAAAGTAGAGACTCCAAATTGAATTGGCTAATCATGGATTATTTATTTTTTTTTTTATGATTTTAAGAATTAATTTGGACAATCTTAATTAATCCATTCATGGCCTCCACTGGAACTAGTCCCACCATTTTATGGGCCAATTTGGATACCACTAAATAAGTTACTTATTCTACTCACAACAATAGGTAAGTGACTTATTTCAAGTAAGTTTGATTTATGATTAATTATTAAGTAATTTATTTACTTAAAATTACTTAATTATTTCAGTTAATTATTTTAGCTTTAAAAAAAAAACTTTTCATACATAGTTGAAGAGAGGCACCGCGAGAGATGAAAGAGAGGAAGCTGATAAATATGTTGTTTACCAAATATACTTATATTCATAATAATTAGTAGAAACTAAGATAAGCTACTTGTGGCATAAGTAGCTTATCTTAAGCAACTTACGAATCTAATGCCCCCTAAATGTGCGGCACACGACAAGGATTGCCCCATTATATGAAAATGAGGTATATGAAAGTTAGGCTCATGCAAGAAATCACTATATTTTTTTCAAGAATTGTCATTAATTCTATAAAGAAGAAATTTTTTAAAATAAGAAATGAAAGTGATATTCTTACTATAAGGTGTTACTTGGAAAGTATTTGATAACCTTAAGAAAAGAAAATTGGCCCTAGACTCCTAGGGGCATTTGGAATGTAACTTTAGATAAACTACTTATGTCATAGGTAGCTTGTCTTAGTATTTACTTAATCTGCAGATAAGTATATTTGGTAAAAAAAATGTTTATCATTCAAGAAGTAGAAAAGCATATTTGGTTTCCAACATCATAAGTAATTATCAAGAAAGTTTATTTGGTCCCCTCACATCCACCATCCATCATGTGGGGCCAGCCTTTGATATGGATCGTTCATTTGTGTGAGCCCTACCTTTGATGTGGGCCGTCCATCATACAGGGCCCACTTTGGTTGTGGGCCATTCATCATTGGGGCTTGACCTTTAACGTGCACAGTTCATTAGGTAGGGCCCACCTTTGATGTTAGTCATCCATCATGTGGGACCAATAATCAATGTTATTGTCCATCATATGGGACCCATCTTCAATATCCAATGCTCATCATATGGAGCCCACCTTTGATGTGGACTGTCCATCATGTGGGCCCACCTCTAATGTGGGTCATCCATCATGCTGGGACATGCCTTGGATATGAGCCACTCATCATTAAGTTGACCTTTTATGTGGACTATCTATCATGTGGGGCCCACTTTGATGTGGATCATCCATCATGTGGGGTCCACAATGATTAATTACCTATCATATGGAGCTCACCTTTGATGTGGGTTACCCATCATGTGGGTCCCACCTTAAATGTGGGTTGCTCATCATACGGGGATCTCCTTGGATGTGGGACATTTATCATTAGGGGCAGACCTTGGATGTGGATTGTCCATCATGTGGGGCCACCTCGATATGGGCTATTTTCATGTGGGGCCCACTAGATCATCTACCCATTCATTGGACGATTTTTAATCTCATGAACTTATAAGGGGTTTATAGCTAAGAGAGCATATCCCTTAACTAATTTTTGAAGTTGTTGTGTCACCAATGAAATTGGAGGAAATAAGTTGCTTTTAGAAGTTGGAAAGCAATTAAAAAAATAATAACTGATAAAAATAAATTACTTTTTAAAAAAGCTACTTAATTAATTTTAATAACCAAACAGACTTATTAAGAAAGGTTACTTATTAACTTCCGTTTAATTAAAAAAAGCTACTTATTTGGTAGTATTCAACAAGCCCTTAGGGTCGCTTGTATATTACCCAATAATAACTTTTTAACTTAATAAGTTACTTTTTAAACTTAAGTTAGCTTGGTAAGCATCCTTGTAAGAATAACTTGTGTGATGAAAGTTGCTCATCTTTGTAATTTTTTATTTATTTTTATTTAATTTTCAACTTATCTCTACCTTTGCCAGTGTGATGGATGATTTATATCAAAGGAGGCCTCACATGATAGGTGGTCCATGTCAAAGGTGTGCCCCACATGATGGATGATCCCCATCAAAGGTGGGCCCCACATTATGGATGACTCACCTCAAGGTGAGCCCACATAATAAATTGTTTGCATCAAAGGTAGGAGTGGGCCCCACATGATGGATGACCCACATTGAAGTGGGGCCCACACAATGGACAATCCATATCAAAGGTGGGCCACACATGAGGGTAGTGGATATGGAAGGTGGCCCTATGTGATCGACAATAGCATTGAAGGTGGGCCCAATATGATGGATTACCTACATCACAGTGGGCCCCACATAATGGACAATCCACATCAAAGGTCAACCTCGTGGGCCCCACATGATGGATGACCCACATGGAAGTGGGGCCCACACAATGGACAATCTATATCAAAGGCGGGCCACACATAAGGGGTAGTGGATATGGAAGGTGGCCCTACGTGACCAACAATAACATTGAAGGTGAGCCCCAAATGATGGATTACCCACATCATGGTGGGCCCCACATAATGGACAATTCACATCAACGGTCGACCTCTAATGATGACTGACTCACATCCAAGGCAAGCCTTGCATGATTGACATCATACACTGAAACTGAGGCCCACACAATGGACAGTCCACATCAAAGGTGGGCTCCACATGATGGTTAGGGGGACGTTGAAGGTGGGCCCCTCATGATAGATAGTTTATTTTGAAGGTGGGCCCCTCATGATAGATTATCCACATCAAGGTGGGCCCCACATAATGTGCATCCCACATCAAGGTAGGTCCCACATAATGCGCAGCCCACATAAAAAGTGATGATGTTGAATGACCCACATCCAAGTGAAATTGCGTGAGATGGTCTCCAACGGCGCGTGCGAAAGTTTGACAGAGCTTGGAATTATTGTTGTCTTAGAGATGGGTGAATATGACCACTTAAAAATTCATCGATTAAAATCTAATTAGCTATTTAAAATAATTTACTAATTTAAACAAGTAAGACAATTAACACTAAGACTTTTAAGCCAAAGTGGTTCTAATTACATAGACTATAACTAGTCTATAAATCAAAATAGTGATCTTGTGTGTGGAAATTCCTAGCTATTTAATATTTATCATTCATTTAATTATGCAATCATATAATTCCACAAATAAAGCCACAAGTATAAATAAAAGTGTCACGCCCCAAACCCGAAAATCGGATTCACATAAGTCCCGATTGTCGAATCCGGTGCCGACAGCCTCCGTAGTGCTCCATTCTCATCTCCTGACAATCAAATGCCAGATTCCGATCCTGCGATCCTACAAGGAGGATTTTTAAATTTTTTTTTTTTTTTTGTAATGGAGCATAACCACAAGCATAACCAAGTCACAAAACAACATCACCACATATCCACTATATCAAAATCTTTTAAGTACAGTATGGAAAAAGAAATACAAGATGATCAAAAGCTCCAAAATGGTCTAATACGTGATCCTGCCTCAGCGCTGCTGCTGTCCAACGCTACCTGCACGCGATGTCGTGCATAAGCTTACAAAAGCTTAGAGGGTGGTGTAAGTGTGTGCGCAAGGCAAACGCCAAGTGTATAGTATCAGAGTAGTGCGAAAGTATGCGGTAAGTCTGTGAATACAATCAACCATACCAAGGCTATGTAATGCAAGGCATGATGCGAGATATGATGCCATCGGCCACACCGATGCAATGCAAGGCCTACATAGTCGAATATCATATGCAAAATGTAATCCAAGCAAGTCGGTACTCATCAAGTACATATATCAGTACAGTTCCTCTCTGGATATCAACGGGGTCTAATACACTTCACAGTGACTGCCACCTCCCTAGCTGCACAGTCAAGAAAGCGGAATAGAACTCACTATCCGCCTGACCAGTAGTCTGCCAATATCTACCTGACTCGTCGATAGCGGACTCATTTGTCAGCTGGTCAAACTCAGCCTAGCTTATAGCCCCCTCTCTCAGGCGGATAAGGCCACACCCCCTTCCAACCGACCACCATACAGTGGGAGACGCGGCCTACTGGTATTCGATACTCCAGCACTTGTGTATCCACTCGGTCTAGACATTGGAGCATCTCGTGGTACCAAAAAAGTTCTGAGACTCTCACCCAAGGACATCCTAAGTACCTACAGTGCTAGAATCAAGTATTTTTAGTATCTAATACGGCCATCCACAATGTACCTGTGGAGCCACGATCCTGATGTCGCTAGGACGTGCAGTGATCAAGTCACACATATCGAGATGCATGAATCACGCCATCAAATCATGCAGAAATCCAGCGCGTACTGCGCGATTATGTGGGGCACTCCGTCTCATAATGGGTCCCATAAGTGGTCTGTCCGATAGTATATGCTATGATCAGTCACTACTCAATTCAAGCATACATATGATGCGTATGGGCATGAGTCATGGGATTATACTAAGCATGTTATAAAGCAATGAATAGTAACGAGTATGGGCCTGTCAATGGGCCCTAAGGAGAGTTACAATGCGGACATTTAACCAACATTGTACTTACAATGTGGACGTCAAACCAACATTATTCCTTAGGCACGGCCCGCCATATATATCATTACACGAACCATGAGAAACGTACATTGTAATGGACCCTAAGGACATCCGTTGGGCCTCGATCCATGAGCCATAGATACATCAAATGGGCCGAATCACATGAGCCTTACATTCATCAAATGACTGAATTAATGGGTCCCACCAAGGAGCCTTATGTACATTACAATGGTTCATGACCCATGGGCCTTGAAATACATCAAAGTGGGCCTCACAACTTGGGCCTTAAGTATATCAGATGGGCCTACACACATGAGCTTTAAATATACTAAATGGGTCACTCCATTTGCGTCCCATGTACATCAAATGGGCTTAATCCCATAGGCTCTTTATATATCAAATGGGCTTAGTCCCATGGGCTTTTAGATATATCAAATGGGCTTAGTCCCATAGGCTTTAGATATATACCAAAGTAAGCCTCAATGAATGGCCATAATTAAGTAAATTGTGGGCCCTAAACACATACCAAGGTGGGCCCATTTGAAACATAGATCTACCTCATTTTTAGCTCATGTCATGAAATGAGCTCTTAAAATAGGTGGACAGTATGGATGTAGCACATGCATTATAGTGGGGGCCCACATGAAGGCCGGAGGGTTGGGATGCAACACATGCATCAAGGCTGGGGCGCACTGACCATCCAGCAGCCCCCGTTAAATGGCTGGACGGTGTGGATAATACATACATTTCAGTGGGCTCCACCGTCCGCACATACATCACTGTGGGTCTCATGTGGGGCCCACCATAATGTTTACATGACATCCGACCCATCCATTAGGTCACGCAGACCTGAATGAAGGGTAAAAATAAATTTCAGCTTGATCCAGAACTCCAGTGGGCCTAAAATAAGATTTCAATGGTAGAGTTCAATTCACATTGTTTCTTATGGTGTGGGCCACCTGAGTCTTAGATGAACCTGATTTTTGGAGGGGGGCTACGTCAGGATGTGGGCCACCTGATGAACGGTGTGGATACAAAATATACATCATGGTGGGGCCAGCATATGGAGCTGTGGGCTGCCTGGCGTCCGCCTGCCAGCAGGCCGCTGCAGTAGCAGACGCTGCTCCTTCTTTCCTTTCTTTTTTTTTTTTGAAAAAAACTATTTTTCGATGGTTTTTTATACCTGGGGCCCACACATGACGAATCCACTCCAGCCGTTAGATTCTACGGCTCGAAATAGTCTGAATGAGCTCCATATCTGATTTTTTTTGTTGGCGTATAAAATGACCAAAGCGTATTTCAATGGTGGTAGTACTGTTTCCAACGTTACGGCCCATCGAATACTCTGATCAACCTCATTTTTCTGCTCAACGCCTAAAATGAGTCGGGGAAGAGGATGGACGGCTTTGATTGAATACATACATCACTGTGAGGCCTTTACAAGTAACCCACCCCAAATTTAAAAAACAAAGCTGAAATTGTTGTTTTTATCTAGCTGACGTCCAGCGTCCAGGACGCTGGACGGTTTACTATATTATTTTTATTTTTTTATTTTTTTTCTTCTACATGTACACAATACATCTGATGGCGGGCCCCACCTTTAGACAATCCAGGTGGGCCACCATACATATGAATTATGTGGATAAAACATGCATAAATGTGGGGTCCATCCGAGTGGCCACATGGCCACGACACCTCATAAAATAGGAAAAAGAGAGAGAGAGAGAGAGAGAGAGAGAGAGAGAGAGAGATTGAGTGACACACGTGCATGGAGGGACCCCGACACTATGGGTCCTCCGTTTCAACCATCCAAACATACATCAATGGGTCCCATTACATATGAGCCTTCCAATTAAAAGATCAACGGTGGAGATCCCTCCCCATCCAAACTGAACGGTCTATATGACCTCTTTAATGCAAGAAAGTAAACATCATGATGGGGTCCATGGAGAATGGCCCCATCATGGAATAATATTGATGATCAAGATGGGTCATTGGCCACATCTTAGGGTCCCAAGTGAGATCAAACCATTGATCGGTTGGCCTCACTTAGCCCTTCTTAAAAACATGAAAAAAACTAGGCTATGAAAGCACCCACCACTTGATCTTCTTGGTCCGTCAAGATGTTGGTCACCTAGAGCTTTACTTTAATGGTGGAGATAGGAAATGGATGGCTAGGATGATTGGTTTTTGGAGTGGGAAGGTGGGCCTCACAAATGCATTTTTCTCTCCATGAAAAGAGCTTAGACGTGGGATGCTCTCCTTTGCTTGGGTTTGGTGTGAGAAAAGAGAGAGGGAGATGGGATGTAAGGAGGAGCGATGGGGTGATGGTTGATGGATGTGAGTGATGGGTGAGGTGATGTGTTAGTTGACTTTGGTGGTTGCTTGACTTGTGGAGAAAGAAAGCATGGTTGCTTTGTACTTGACATGAGAGGTGATTAATGGGATTGATTGATGTGATTGATGGAACATGTTGTAGAGATTCTCTTGGGATTGTAAACGCCAGACGTTTTCTCGAAATAAACGCTAGCTCACATCTCTTAGTCAGGGTATCGGATCGGTACATGAGTCGAGGCATTAGAACCGCGGCGACGGTGCGGTCGCAATGATACAAGTCTCGAATTAAGCCGACTCAAATATATAGGATACGTCCTACGGTCATGCGCAACGTTGATTACAGGTCACGGATTGTCGAAATTTGACGAGAAGGATCGCAGGAAGCAACGGAACAGTACGGATTAGGATACGGGTTTTACAAAAAATGTTCCCAAATAAAACTCTCAAACGTAAACATATATAGTGGTTTGCTTTCCCTACTCCACTCTTGACGAATACACTCTTCTCAAGTGTACCAATATTCACTATTAGAAGTTTTAAATCAGAATTATTCCTTTATAATGGTTTTTCCTAGGCTAACTAAAAACCCACACGTACATTCCTGTGTTAGAGGAATACGTTTCCATCAGTGTCAGTGGTTCCTATGAAGACAAAGTTAGTTTTCTATCAGTTGACCAATAACCACTAGTAGTCCTAATCCAAGGACTTACATTTTGCTCCTGCCAGAGGCTCTTACGGAGATTAACATGTACCGACTTATGTCTGGTGATTGCGGTTCTAATCCAAAGCCCTACGTATACTTCCACCGGAGGTTCCCTATGGAGACTAACATGTACAGACCCGTGTCTGGTGAATTCAACCCTACACAAGATTGTAAGTCCTACACAAGAATCTATTCATGTTTGGGTCACAAAATTTTACACTCAATCCTACACAAAGAAAGAGTATATAGACTCTATAATAATACTTGTCAGATTTTGCCCTTTATAGTGTCTTGCTTGGGTTACTTATTTGATGCTCTCCCATGCTTCAATCAACTCCCAATGTGTTCCCGATCATTGATGTTGATGCTTCAGCTCCTACGGTCGTTCGCCTTGTAATTGATGCTCCGTTGAGGTGACCAATGCAATTGAGGATGGTGGAATCTGTTACAACTAATAAATAATTGATTTCCTAGAAGATTCACCTACATGGGTATTTTAGAGGATTTACACAAAGCTTTAACTATAAGTTTTGGTCTAATCTCTAAAACAAGGTAGAGATTGAGTCTATCTTCAACATAGAAGTTAGAATCCTCATTAAAGTAGTACACCTCAAAAAGATGAATCAAATCTCATGGGTTTAAAAGCTTAAGTGAGGGATCAGAATGAGAAATCACCTAGGCTTCTATTACACAAAAAATCCATCTAAATGCGCAAATGTTGTGTGCACTATATAAAGGAAACAAATTCCAATGGAAAAAAAAAAACAGACAAAAAATGGCTCCTTCGATCAAGCAAGTGATGCCTTCGATCAATCGAGCAATCTTTTGATGGGATCGAAGGTCACTCGGGGGGATAGAGAAAATTCAAAATTTCAGATAGATGTTGATGGACATTTTTTACCACCTTCGATCAATCGAAGGTTCGATCAAGAGGCATCGACAGTCTGTTGATGTGATCGAGCTTCACTCAAAAACTGTTATTTTGAGCTGGTATTTTTACAGTAACTTTACACTCCTTTTAGCCTATCTTATCATCTTCTATTAAGGCTCCTAAGGCTAGGGGATGATCAAATAAGATTTACTTTTTAAGGTTAGGATCATCTAGAGGCTAAGGTTGTTTTAGGTATAAGGTTAAGGTTACCAAGGCACCTTATTTACCTGTTCTTCGCTTCTTTAATGCTTGAAGTCTTCATGTGCCTTTAGTCTTCATTTACAAAGGCTCAACCGACTCACTGACATATAAACGCACGTGATTGATAAATAGGTGCACAAATCAGTGCACTAACAATCTCTCCCTTTGTCAATTACATGACAAAAACATAACTTAGACTTTGTTATGGACCGTTCCAATGACAAACCAAAATAAGTAAAATTATTATATGTTAAATATAAAGATTTAAAACTTGAATACACAAAGACATATAACATTTGCATTGTAATTGCTTTCCATATCTTCATTAATCTCCTACAACAACAAACAAAACCTCCGAGACAGAATTCAACTTGTTTTAGTGGGACTTGATCTTTCTCCTCCTTTTGTCAGTATTTGACAAAGAGACAATTTCATAGATATAACAATTAAGCACATAAAGTGAAAAGCTTTATAAGTCTTAGATTTACTAATAAGCACATACTAACAAGAGAATTTAGTGCATATATAATTAAAATATGAAGCATGAAAATTATGGTCATTAAAAAAGATAAACCATTTGAAATAACAATGACCAATGATAACTAAACATTAAACATGTGATTTTTTTTAAAAAAAAAAACTTTAAAGTTTAAATTATCAAAAGAAAGAGGTTTAATCATCAGGTTTAACTATTAAGCATATAATAAGGCTAACATCCTCGAATTTACATAGAGTGCTCAACAATAAGGTTTAATTCTTCTTATCTAATAATTAAGCCGTCATAGACCTCACAACCAACTTGGCTATGAATTTCCTAAGACTCGAACTATGTTCAGGATGGGGAATGATTTTTCTAGATGTCTCCCTTAGGTGAATTCCTAATTGGAGATCTATGTTTAGTAGGTGATTTAAGTATGTGAGTCATACCTTAATTATCATTACCCTTGATTAACATTTTCTTTATCTTTTCATTTAGTCAGGCAATTAGTTTTAGCAACACCTTCATACAATCAGTCATTTTAGAAAGTGTTGGAAACTCTCTTCTTTTATGGCAATGCTCTAAGTATGCTTCTCCATTGGTGTGTTGATTTCTTAGACATGATATATTTACCATTTTGGTTTGTGACTGAGGTAGAATATGACTTTTTTGAGATCAGACATTCAAATCTTAAGTGCCTAACATTTCCACATGCATGGCACATAGGAGAGACTCTCAATCTACTTTTTGAAGCAAACAAACCCTTTTGGATTATCGGCAGGGTAGATGATGTAGCAAATGTATTCCTATTAAGTTCAATTCTTGTATTATCCCCAAAAGACTCACCTATACCAAAAGATTTACTAATATATTCATTTCATTGAGTAACCTTAGTTATCCTCTCATAGGTAAACATAATTCTAAAGCTCTTTTGGATCAACTCTGAGTAGTTATGCCCTTCAAGAGAAACCACTCTGATATGAATTGAAATTGTGTATGATAGTCTACCATGACGCATACAAAAGCTCAGTTGAGCTTAGAATTATGACTATGGTGAATAAGACCACTTAAAAATTTACCAACTAAAATCTAATTACCTACTTAAATAATTTACCAATACAAGTAAACCAATTAACACTAAGGGGCTGTTTGATTTTTAATTTTCCTGGTAAATATATGAAAATAAGTAATTATTACTTACTCTACCTATTTGAAATTTGTCAGGAATTATGTTTCGAAAAGCAGTCCATACAATACCGGTTATTACTAATTTAAATATGTGGGCCCCAACATGATATATGTGAGTTATCCACACCATCCATCCTTTAAAAAAAATACATTCTAAGGCATGAGACCAAAAATGAGGAAAATCAAAAGCTCAAGTGGACCACACCTTAGGAAATAATGATCATTAAGACGTTAATGGTTGAAAGCTGTTTTCTCCCTGGGGCCCACATTGATGTTTATATGTCATCTAACCTGTTCATACGGTCACATAGTCATAGATAAAGGGGAAACAAAAATATCAGTTTGATCCAAAACTTCTGGGGTCCTCAAGAAGCTTTCAATGGTAGGAGTTCAATTCCCATTATTTCTTGTGTTGTGGTCCACTTGATCTTTGGATCTGCCTCATTTTTCGGCTCATGCCCTAAAATGAGTTGGCTAAAGGGATGGATGGTGTGGATAAGACACACATCATGGTGGGCCCCTCGATTTAACATTTTTCTCCTCAAGTAACGTGAGGAGTGCTATAAATGAAAGGTGGCAGTCAACATTACCTTGGAAATCCAACCAGAAATATATAGGTAAATAATTATTACCCATTTACCTTGAATTACCTCTATAATTAGAAAATCAAATATGCCCTAAGGCTTCCAAACCAAAGTAGGTTCAATCATATAGACTATAAATGATGCAACAATAAGCAACTAGTCTATAAATCAAGATAGTGATATTATGTGTAGAAAGTGCTAACCATTCAACACCTAATATTCATCTAATTATGCATTCATATAATTTAACAAATTAAGCCACAAGCATAAATAAAAATATACTTAAATGACATCTCAAACATAAGCATATATAATGGTTCAGTTTTCTTACTCCACTTCTGGTAGACACTCTCTTCGAGTATACTAGTATTCATTATTGAAGATTTTAAATCAAGTTCACCTCTAGACTTTACAATGGTTTTTCCTACGCTGACAAAAAACCTACACATATACCTTGTATTGGAAAAACATGTTTCCACCTGTGTCGGTGGTTTCCATGGACATTAAGTTGGTTTTCTATTGGCTGACCAACAACCACTAGTTGTCTAAATCCAAGGACCTACGTTTTTCTCCTACTAAAAGCTCCCACGAAGACTAACATGTACGCACCCATGTCCGGCGATTGCAGTCCTAATCCAAGGCCCTACATACACTCCTTTCAAAGGCTATTCATGGATACTAACACGTACACACCTGTGTCTAGTAAATTCAATGTTACACAAGAGCCTAGGTCTTAAAAAGAATTTGTTTGAATTTGGGTCACAAACTCCTATACTCAATTCTACACAAAAAAAAAAAAAGTGTATAGACTCTACAATGACACTTACTTGTTGGATTAAGCTCGTTTGTAGAACCTTACTTGGGTTGCTTGATCGTTGCTCTCACGTGCTTCAATCAACTCCCCCTGTGCTCCCCGATCGTTAATGTTGATGCTTCAGATCCTATTATCGTTTACCTTACAAATGATACTCCGATGATGTGACCAAGACAAAGGAGGATGGTGGACTCTCGTACAACTAACGGATAATTGATTTCCTATGAGATTCACGTAGATGGGTGTTCTAGAGGATTTAGACAAGGATTTCATTATAAGTTTTGGTTTAATCTTTAGAACAAGGTGAAGATTGAGTTTATATTCAATATAGATGTTAGAATCATTATTAGAGTGGTACAACTCAAGAAGATGAATTAAATCACATAGGTTTAGGGGCTTAGAATGAGGGATAAGAGTGGGGAATCACCCAAGCTTCCATTGCATAAAAAATTCATCTAAATGCCTAAACGTCATATATACTGTATAAAGGAAACGAGTTTTAACTATAAAAATGGTAGAAAATGGCTCATTCAATTGATAAAGTAACGCATTCGATCAATCGAGCTACCCTTCAATGGGATTAAAGGTCACTCGATGGAATCGAGAAAATCTAGAATTTTACAAAGATGTCACTAGATGTTTTTTAGTACCTTCGATCAATCGAGTCCTGATCTTCGATCGAATGAAGGTTCGATCAAGAGACATCGATAGTCTATCAATGGATTCGAGCTTCACTTGAAAATTTCTATTTTGGCCTGATATTTTTATAGTGGCTTTACACATTTTTTAGCCTAACTTATCATGTTCCATTAAGTCTCCTAAGACTGGGGGATGATCAAACAAGTTTTACCTATTAAGGTTAGGATCATCTAGACGCCAAATTTGTTTTGGGTTTAAGGTTATGATTACCAAGGCATCGAATTTACTTATTCTTCATTTTCTTAATGCTCAAAGTCTTCTTGTGTCTTCGGTCTTCAGCTTCTAAGGGCTCAATTAACTCACCGACATATAAATTCACGTGATTAACAAATAGGTACACAAATCAATACACTAATAACAAGGTGGGGGCCATATGATGGATGATCCACATTAAAGGCGGGCTCCACATGATGGGTGGTAAGGCGGGCCCCACATTATGACTATTCACATCAAAGGTCAAACCCTAATAATGAACGACCCACATCTAAGGTGGGCCCCACTTAATACCCACTTCTAAGTTGAGCCTGACGAATAGTCCACACTAAAGGCGGGCCCGTGTGATGAATGGCCCACATCAAAGGTGGACCTTTTAAGGTGGATGCTTCACAATATTGAAGGTAGGCCCCACACATTGGACAATTCACGTTAAAGATAGGATCAAAGTATTCCTAATATAATAAATGGTTCACATTAAGGGTTGGGCCATGTGATAGACAATGAATATTAAGGATGGTGAAGAGAAATTTAAGAGATAAGTACTTATTTAATGTTAAAAATTAAATATACTTTTTTTTTTAATTATTATTATTGATAAGTACTTGCCTATTGAATAAGTAAAAACTAAGATAAGTTATTTAAAGCATAAGTAGCTTATGTGAAGTATCTTACCATCCAAACGCCTAGTTAAACTTAATAGAATAATAAACTTTTTGAAATAAAAAAAACAATTAAAAATAATTAAAATATACATAAATCGATATAAGACCGTCGGAACTCTTCTATGACTAAAATAAGGATTATGATTTCAATCGAACTCTTAAAACCCTAAAAATAGAGAAAATGGCACTTACTAAATAAATTAACTTAAAATTCTAATTTAATTCTTAAAATTATTGAATTTTGTGAAACCATTTTAGAGCCAATGAACCTTAGATGATTGGCCCGTGCATCAACTAGTTGAAAATTATAGTGTGCATATGGACCATTTTTGTCCAATCACTACCACCTGAATTCTTTATGTATATCCATGTGTGGGTATGTATACATATATCTATATATACACATAGATATGCGTATATGTGCATATGTATATACATGTGTATACACATACGCATGCATGTGCGCACACGTATATAGACCAGCAAACAACTTCTTCTCGATTAAGTGCATGCGACATCAAACCCATCGACTAGGTTAGCACTACCATGAGGATCAACTTGTGCAAACATACTCATATTCACTCATCAGGTGGACCACAAATGTATTTTGTTATTTATCGATCATATTATTTTCTATGGTATGGCCCACATAACTAGTAGATAAGGCTGATTTCTACACTAGGTGCTCATCATGGTAATCCAAACTTATTGGAAGGTCTAGATGTCATAAGCACTTAAGTGGTAGGAAGTTATCTGCTAGGTGGACCCAACCTGCAGCCCAACCAGTTGTACTTAGAGAGCTTCTCATACAGAGAGAGAGAGAGAGAGAGAGAGAGAGAGAGAGAGAGATAATGATAGAAGGGAGGGATAATGATAGAGAAGGGATGACCGAAGCAAATCACCCAAGTTGACAAAATGGATCCCATTTGTGAAAGGGTCCAATAAAAGTAGACATAGAAGGAACAAAAACATGGTTTTGGTGGTATTATGATTGAGAGAAAAAAGAGCTGATGCTGCGTTGTCTCTGTGAGCTTAGGTGAGGCCTACATGCCCATGAAACTTGCAACGCTTGTCGCGGAGCCCACATGTGAAGCTCTTTTTTGAAAAATTATTATTATTATATATTATTATATGCATGGGATTTGAGGTCATGGTGAGCCCATCTCCTTTTATGGTAGGTGCCAATACTACAAGTTTAAGGATGGTGTAGGCCATGAAAACCTATTTTTATTACAAGTAGGTGGACTCCACATGATAAAGGTGTCCTGCTGCATTAATTCCTCCTTAGTCACTTTGCAAAATATAACCTCTCCCTCTCATGTGTTTGTATTTTCATGGGAAATACATCCCCCTCTATATATCTTTTAGGCTTCCAATATTATATAAGTGGGGCCCATGGTTAAGTGATCAAGACCATTGATCTGATGCATTGATGCCCCAATGTCCTCCTGTATTGGAAAATCATGACCCATTATCAGATTCTTCATGAAGGAAGGTTATGAAAAAAAGGTCCAAGGTGGAGTCCATCAGATCAATGGTCCAGATGACCAAACTGTTGGTAACATATGGATCCAAAACAGTGTACTGGTATGAACGGTTGTGATTTTCACCCAACGCGCAAACAAGGGCCTAATCCTAATCAACGATGGATGAAAGGCCCAAACATAAAGACAAATGGGTGTAAGTTTAAAATAGCTGAGAAACTGAAATTTTTTCTTGGATTTTCAATATATTTAAAGAGATTGGATTGATGATGACACAAGGGTTGGGCATGTGGACCCCACAGGCCAGCAGAAAGAAAACGTCTACTGATGATGTTGGATGTGGGCCATGTGGGCCCCTGTGTGGGGGCACCTTGTGTAGATAAGCATTTGACTCAGGGAAAAGGGAACCCTACTTTGGCAAGGGGAGTTATTTGATACTCTGGCTGTGTATTGTAGTTGGCACGCTGGGACTTTAAAATGATATATGAGGATAATAATAACTCAATCTAAGCCGATTAATTTGTGAAATAAAATTTTGATAAGTTAAGGACAAAAAGAAGATTGGTTGAATCCTAACTTCTGATTTTTGTATACTTTTTCATTTTTAACTGTCAAATAGATATCCAGATATCTAATATTTTGATAATAAAACATGGTTAATTTTTTTTTCATGATACATATTAAAAGGTACCCATAATTTGGACGGTTTATATGAATTTATTGTATATCACATGTGCGAGTTATATTCTAACTACCTGCGTACCGTGCATCATACTCTGCCGGAGTATCAAATTATTTCTCATTTAGAAAGGGTTTTGGGAACTCCTACACGCCACCCGCAGGAATCCATTGAGGTTTGCTAGCCCCACACGCATCATTCCATCCACAAGCACCACTAAAGGGACCATAGCTTCCAACCTAGCAAGCAAGTCTATCAGGTGGGGCCCACTATCTAGATCATTTGGCCAAAAACCCGAGTTGTTTAACTATCATGTAGGCCACACGTGTGCCAAAAGGATGACAGCCAAGAGTTCCAACTCAACGCAGGCCGTCCGATTATTTTTCCGCATGTGTGAAGATCACCAAAGTGGATGCAGCTTACTTTCGTGGTCCTCTACACGTGCCAAGTTGGCACGTGTAAGGTTAGTAAACTTTACTGTTTGAGAAAAGATAGAAAAGTGATCGGACATTTTCCCACCAGCACGGCACAGTATTAGAACATCCAGTCCGTCAAAAAGGTGGGCCACATGATAATGACCACATGACGTGGAAATCAGGCCAATCCATTCATTGGGAGAGCAACACCAGCACATGGAGTCATAGTGTTCCGTACCAAGTGATATCATGGTTTTGTCCACTTTTACACGGATTGGATATTCCACACGTGTGACACGCTGTTAGGAAAAACTGGTTGTATGAGAGCTTTTGGTACACTCGAAGAGTATTCACTACCTGGGTCGCATTGGAATTCTAAGACCTGACCGATTTGGTAATTGAGCCAGACTCGACCCGTTAACATCCGGGTCGGGTTTGAGTCGGAGTCGGGTTTGGTCAGATATAAATGTCTTAATCCAGACCAGACATTTTAACATATACATTGGTTTTGGGTTGGGTTTGCCTAACCTCTATTTTCTATTTAATATATGTTTTCTTTAGGCATGTTTTAGGTTTTAAATTAATTATCTTAATTACTTTAATTTTTTAAAAAATAAGGGTCAATCCGAGTTGATTTAGGAGCTAGGTCCATTTTTTCTGTAGTCCAAATTAACCTATTACTCACTAATATAAAAATAATAATCTTGACCCTTCAATTAGTGGCTAGGAAATAGTTGATAGAAGGGGAAAAAATCTCTAGAATCTATTACATATACATATACATATACATGCATTCATGCAAGTTCCAATCATATTTGGCATGCATGCACATCCATGGCATGGTATGCCATATTTTGATTTGAGAATTTTACTAAAAACTATCCATTTAAAATAAAATTTACATTCTAGTATCTTTTTTAAGAAGATTTGTCAATAAGCCACACATTAACCTAAGTATTGATCATTGGAGTATCTTTGGTTCAATTTTAATGGAAGTTTAGGTTGGTATGCAAGTAAAGGGGTTTGCCGCTCAAATGGGCCCTACCATGTCATTTATGTGAAATCTACCCTAGGCACTAGGCGCCTCACTCGGTGTTGAGCTAGGAGAAAAATCAGCCCCATTTCTAACTCACATGGATCACATAATTAGAAACAGTATATAGGGCAATGCTCACCCTTCGGATTATTTTCCTTAATGTGGCCCACTTAAATCATGAATGGTTTTAATTTGAGCCTCAAGCTTAAATTTTGTTGTGGCATCTAATGATTAGAGTGAATTTTATATAATTATTATGGTGAGTCTTATAAAAATTTGAGATGGACATCTCTCTTCCATTTGTTTACTTTAGTATGCCCACCTAAATCACACGTCAACCTTATTCTTCGTCGTTGGACTTAACATGGGATTACCCATCTAATGATCGGAATGAATCCACAAGTACATCACGATGAGCTCTGTAAAAAATTAAGGTGAGAGCATCTCTCTCCTAAATGTTCCTAATTTCTTCTAATATATTAAAAGAGGGAGATTTTATGGACACGTACATTAATTTTTTACAGAGTCTACTATAATTTGTACACTAGATCCACTCTGACCATTAGACATGTAATCCCACATCACGCTTGGGGCTAAAAAAATTGGGTTGACATATGATTTAAGTGAAAAATATCAAGAAATTAGTTAGGAGAGAGATGCCCAGTAATTTTTACAAAGCCCATCATGATGTTATATAAAATCTACTTGAACTAATAGATGTCACACCAGATTTAGGTTTACAGCCCAACAATCAGACCCATTCATGATTCAGGTAGGCCACGCTAAGAGAAAATGTTTGAATGGTGAGTGTGGCCTTGTACACTAGTTCATCCACCTAATCATGAATGGGGATGATTTTTTGTTCCCGTGTTGAACATCGAGTGTGTGTTGAACATCAAGTGACGCACTTGGTGATCGGAGTGGATTTCACATAACATTACACTGGGGCTCACCGTAGTTCCTTACCAATTTGCTCCACACAACCAAAACCCAACTTCCATTAACATAAACTAAAAGTAATACATTCATAATTACTCAAATTAGCAAGGTAGCTCATTTAAAACTTTTATGGAAAAAAAATACTATAATGTAAATTCTATATTAAGTAGGCAGCTTTTTGTAAAACTCCCTTTTGATTTTGATACCTTATGACATGACTACCAGGACATGCTTCTCTTTTGTGGCAGGGAACATGTGCCTAATTTCTTCTTATGCTTGGGCACCCAACATCCCTCCCTTTTTGGGTTTGGCTCATTTAGCCTTCTAAGGTGAATACAGATAAGTTTCATACCATGAAAATGATTGATTTTTGGCCCTACGATTCTGGGAACGACATTGCAGTCCAACAAAGAACAAGAATCCCACATTACTCAAATGGCCCATCCACAGCATATACTTATACGACACTACTCATTTAGTAAGGGTTAGAATGAATGGGGGTGTATCTTATTTGGTGGTCCTTAATTATCATTCCTTTCTTATTTCTTAAATATGATTTTTATATTTTTATTGTTTTAAAGGAAGGGGAAAGCCTCTAACCTTATTTATGCGACCCCACCATCTTTCATGGTCCTTAGGTTACCATTCTTTTATTATTTGTTAATATTATAAATAAAGGAGAAGACTGCCATTCTTTGATTATTTGTTAATATTATAAATAAAGGAGAAGGATTGTAACCCATCTTTCATGGTCTTTAGACTAGCATTCTTTTATTGTTTCTTAATATTATAAATAAAGGAGAAGGAAGGACAAAAACCTTTATCCTAGTTTTTTCCATAAATGGTAAAAGAATTAGGAGTAACGATGGGTACAACCCATACCAGCCAAGCCTGCAAAAGGTGATGGATGCAGATTGCTTGCAACATTGAGGTGGAGCACACCATAATCTTTGTAAGAAATCCATTCCGTCTGTATGTTTTTCCAACTCATGCTATGACATGTGCCAAAAATAAGGTAGATGTAAAACTCAAGTAGGTCATATGACAAGAAGAAGTGGGGGTGGTAAATGCACACGAATGAAACCTTCTTGAGATCTATTATGATGTTTATATGCCATTCAACCTGTTCACAAGGTTATTATTGCTAGGATGAACTGAATGTTGTTGTTCAATTTGGACACTTGGCCACACTTATAATGAACGATCTAATTTAGGCTAAACGTGCGTGATTAGATTAGATATTAGGCATGCCAGGATCTTGTTCAATTCAAAACGAGTTGAACGCTTGTAACCTTAGGCGCCGAATTAGAAAGATTATGACCAAATCTGCAAAGACTAACCTAAATGTTCAGTTACCAATTGTCATAATTATCATGCAATTTTATAATGAGAGGGTTAGTCCTTTTGAATGAGATCTTTTTGTATTGAAAATTATTTTTTCTTTCAATTGTGATAGCTTAAATCATGTTCCTCAATAAAGCAATGTGAAAAGAAAATTTTTTAAAATAAATGTTGAATCACCAGCTTTATTGATTAGAGCATTAAAGAAGTATAATCGGCAGAAGAAGGAAAATTAATAGAAGGGAAACTACCTACGACGGTCTGTGCCGGTAAAATGGTCATGAAAAATACCTGATGATCATAAGATAGTTGTGGCATGAGGTTTGCAAGACGTAGCCAAAGATATATCAAGTAAGAACTCAGTAATCTGGAATCCAACAATGGGGTTGTGGATATTTAAATTACTTCTATGAGCATACTACGAGATGCACTGGATAGTAGTGAAATTAAGTTAAGATTTAATGCCTTCAAATTTATTGTAACACAATCGAACAGAAGTGGATGAACTAAGTTAATTAATAAATTAAACTAATAATTGTTCATGGAGGACGAAATAGATAATTAAGTAGCATAAAGCTAAAAAGAAGTTGATTGATTTGTATAAGTGATGTCTTGCAGTTCTTTTTCGAATGTTGCTTTTATAGGCTTCAAAGAGGTGAAGGTTTCGTGATTTACACGTAACTTTTGCCCAAATCTTTCAATTATGTAGTAGCTATATCCTATTTAGACTTGGAGTCCTTGTTATGTTATGCCATCATAAACAATTTACTTCTATTTTTAGATGATTTCTATTGTTCTTTTTTATTCTGACTTCCAATAATATCTCAAACATTCTTGAGGAGAATTTTCCTTTTGAGTTTACTTGGGACAGCCATGTCATGCATATGCTAGCTACGAAGAATCTAACAATGGCAAGTTTTTTTAGAGAAGTATACATGTTAAGGATCGGATTATGATTATGCATGCCTTGCGTCCATTGGTTACGTGTCATACGAGAAATGACTGCCTTTTTAAGTCCTAACCATGTATATGATTATAAGCATCCAGCTATTTTTGGTAGAATACATGTTTTTCAGAGATGGGCACTAACGATCTCTCTTGATGCGAATATGTTTCTTTTATATTTCTTTCTCATCTTTCACACAAGTATGCCAACACGTAACGGCTTTTCATTCACTAATTAAAATTACATCTGCCTAGGTGAAAACACTAAAAACACAAGAATATTAACCCGATTCAAAACTTGTGGCCCCACAAATATTTGAATAGTAGGCATTCAATCTCCACCGTTATCTATCATGTGGCTCACTTGACCTTCGGATCTATCTCATTTTTTTGGCTCATGTCCTAACATGAGCTAGCAAAACAGAGCAACTGGTTATATGTCTCACAAACATCATAGTAGCCCCACCTAGCTCGGAGATCGCATGCGATATGCATGAAAGGTGCCACAGGTGCAAAGTGCCGAGCCATGGAAAAGGTAGGCACCATGATGTAGGTCAACTGGCATGAAAATCTCCACCTGGCTAGCTAATCTTGAACCATCCATTGATTTGATAGTGTGATGGCCTACTCAATGGACAGCATGATTTAGACTTGTTTCCTTACAAGTTCAAAAAATAGGTTAAACTCAATAGCAGTTGGGAAAAGAAGTAAAATGTTGTTGTCTAACGAGTTAGAGAAGCAACTTCTTGATAACACATGTCGCATGTGCCAACTAGAAACACGTGTGGAAGATCCAAACCGTCTAAGAAGCACATGATGAGCTGAAACACCCATGCCCTTAAAATCATGCATATGACTGATGTTTGGGTAGGCCATGACAGTGGAATAAATTCCACTCATCCTGTTGTCCACGTGGAGTGAGAATCACTTAAAATGATTTTCCAGCAATAAAGATTTTATCAACTAACAAAGATTTTATCAACTAACACGCTGAAATGACACGTTTTGTTGTACCAAATATCATGAAATTTAAGGATATATGACATTTCAATACATATAGTGCAACCAAAGGCACCCTAATTGTTTTTGGGCTGCATTATAAGCGATCTTAGGTTGTTCAATATACACACAATAATAGATGATCCACGTCAATGGTGGGACCTACATGATGGACAGTTGACATCAAAGGTGGTCCCACATAATGGACAACCCATATTGATGGTGAACCACACAAGATGAATGGTCCACATCAAAGATGAGACTCATATGATGGATGGTGGACATTGAATGTAGGCTCACATGATGGACGGTTGACATTGAAGGTTGTCTCACACGATCTACGATCCATATTGAAGGTAAGTCACCCGCAATAGATGATTCACATCAAAGGTAGGACCCACACGATGACCTATTGACATCAAAGGTGCCCATACGATAGATGATTGACATGGAAGATGGTCCCACATGAGGGATGGCCCATATTTAACGTGGGACACACACATAGATGGTCCACATCAAAGGTGGGACCCACTTTATGAATGGTGGACATTGAAAGTTGAATTAACATCCAAGGAGCGCCCACATGATAAGCAACCCTTATTAAAGATGGGGCCAACAAGATAGATGATCCACATCAAGGTGAGCCCACATAAGGGATGGTTCACATGAAATGTGGGCCCCACATGATGGATGTCCCACATGAAAGGTGGGCCCCCATGATGGATGGCTTTGCATGGTGGATGGCCCATAACAAGTGGGCATCACCTATTGAACAGTCTACATCTAGGGTCTTGTATGATGGACAACCTATATTCAAGGTGACCCAACATGATGGATAGTCTGCATAAAAGGTGCACTTTACATGATGGATGGTGCACATTAAAAGTGGACCCTCATATGATGCATGATCCACATTAAAGGTGGGCCCACATGATGGATGCTCCTTGTAAAGGTGGAGTGATAGATGTTGGACATCAAAGGTGGCCCCACATGTTAACTTGGACAACCCACATTGGAGGTGAGTCTCACATTTAATTGCCCCATCCTCTTAATTACATGATTCTAGCCATACAATGGACCCATGTCAAAGGTGTGCGCTATGTAATGGGTTGTGGACATTGAAGGTCAACCCCACATCAAGGTGGTCTCCTACAATGGACTATCCATGTCAAAGGTTGGCCCCTAATGATGAATGGGGTCACACATCAAAGATAGGTCCCACGTGATGGACAAACCACATTGAAGGCAGGGCCCACATAATGAACAGTCCACATCAAAGTTAGACCCCATATGTTGGGCAGTATATATTGAATGTGGGCACCACATGATGGATGACCCACATCAAAGTGGCCCCCGTATAATGGACAACTCACATCAAGGGTTGACCCCTAATGATGAATGACACACATGCAGGGTTGGAACCACATTATGGACTCCATATCGAAGTTGGGGCCCACACGATGGACTGTTCACATCAAAGGTAGGCTCCACATGATGGACAACTTATTTGATGGTGGGCCCCACATGATGCACAATTTATTTGACGGTGGACCCCATGATAGATGGCCCACATCAAGGTAGGCCCTATACAATGGACAGTCCACATCAAAGGTATCGAGGATGAATGATCCCATCCAAGTTGGGCCCCACATGATGGATGACCCACATTGAAGATAGAGCCCCAATGATAGACGGTCCACATCAAAGGTGAGCTCCACATGAATAGCAGTGGATATATTAAAGGTGGGCCACATGATGGATGAACAACAACAAAGGTGGGCCCTGCATAATGGACAGTGCACATTAAAGTTGAGCCCTTAATGGCCCACATCCAAGGTGGGCCTTGCATGATGGATAGCTCACATCAAAAGTAGGGCTCACACAATGAACGGTCCACATCAAATGTTGCTTCCACATGATGGACGGTGAATATGTGAGTGGACCAAGGAAACTCAGTGGATAAATATTTATGCAATGTTGGAAACAAAACATGTATTTTTACTTTTTAGTTGATGAATATGTTATTTACCAAAGTTGTCTTTCTATCTAATAAGTACACATCATTATAAGCTACTTAAAGCATAAATTACATATCTAAAAAAAGGTATAATCCAAATGACCCCTTTAATGCTACTGGATTTTCAAGTGGAGTTAAGTTCTTGATTTTTAGTACTATGCCTAGCATCTTAGTGTTGTCCAATCTTACATGGGAAAATAAAAGTGATAGACAATGTGCATTTTTATTGGGTGGCCCATGGTGTCTATGGGCCCCCTTGAAGTTCATTAATGTGACAATATTGGCAATATTTTGAAAGTAGCATGACAATGTAAGGGGATTTTTGGGTGAGGGATTTTAGACAATGATAGAATGTACATATGTACACATGGTTGTAAATTAGTTGAAATTAGATTTTAGATTTATTGTATAGATATTCTTAGCTTGTATTTTTACCATAAGAGGATATTTCCTCTTTAAATAAAAATCAACTAAGAGATTTTTCTAAATTAACATAGTATCAGAGTAATAATATTTAAAAAAATTATTTATTTTTTTTGTTAGAACCTTGCTATTTTTTCCTCCACCCACATACTTCTCTTATTGTTGTCATCTACTTACATGGGAAAGTCATTGATTTCAAATCTTCCCTATTTGTTTTTTGTTGGCGATTTATTAAGTTCATAGATATTCCAAAATTGAACCACGATAAATTTAAGAATTTAAGACAAAAATTTATATCCTTAAAAATATAAAAATAAAAATAAAATATATAAATAATTTAAAACTTTGCAAATCCATGAAATGAGAGGCTTGCTTAAAAGGAAGAGTATTTATTCCACAGTAACGAATACTCTCAGATGTAGCTTGATTTTTAAATCAAATCATTGTAGTGAAATCACAGTTCAACACTAGGTGGACCATGGGGATTAGTGTAAGACCCACTTCAGCAGGCAAGGCTGCCATGGACCGTCCCTTTTTTTCAAGGAAGATGATCCCAACCATTTGAAAGATGGACTGAAGCAGCTCATCTGTTAAAGATTTAATGTGTCCATAGATCGAATGAATGGGATCACTTTTGAAAACTCATACTTTTTCTCTTACCTATTCACGGTGGGGATGACTTCTTGAACGATTCTGATCATCCATACACATGGCCCATCTAGCAGATCGTTGGCTATTTGTTTAATTATTATTTTTTTATTTTTTGTGTATTAATTGCGTGTTTGCTGGCAAAGGTGGGGCAAACGATCATCCAATCTGTGGGACCCGAAGTACAACTGATTGAATGATCCTAACCATATATAAGGTGGCTCAAGATTTGGATGGTCTAGATTGGAGTGCGAACAGACCAATCATTTAATAAATGGTGGCGATTAACCGGTGGCGAAACGTACACGCAGCGATGTTCAGCGAGGCGCAGATATTTTCAAGAGGGGAAATGATCCGGTGGTTCCAGAGCACTATAAGTTACTGTGCACCACATTACATTAATACACCTGGAAAATCCTATTGATCAATCCAGACCGTCCATTACCTCCATCATGGCTACTTAGCAAGAATCAAATTAATTGGATGACGTGATCTAACCAGTTTTTACGTATGGTATGTTCACGTCAATCAGGACCGTCCAAATGTGGTCCCCATGTAGATAGGGCATAAATCACGCTGATGGAATCATCTAAAGCGTATGATTTTAGCAAACTTGAACACTCTACCTTTATTATGACTCATAAGATCGGCAAATCTGTCCATCAATCTAGACCGACCAACCATAAGATACGAAAATCTGTCCATTAATCTAGATCGTACAATCGACGGGGCACATGATGGATGAGCTTCCTCTGAATTTCCAGAAAACGTAATGGTTCGGATGATTGTGATCTCCCAATCAGCATGCACGTGAGGCAGTGTATTATCAAAGAGGTGGCCCACTAACTGAACATCAGGATTCATTATCATGTACGCCAAAACGATCAGTGCCATCCAATTTCTCTAAGTGGGCCATCGATGAGGTGGCCTATCAATTGTTCGGTCCTGGTTGGTAGACAAATTGACAGATTTTGTGAATACAATGTACCATTCGCCAAAAGAAAATAACTTGATATTGAAAAGAAAATATAGTGAAGCACATCAATATTATAATAATACAATAATATGATCTAACTCAATGATCATGTGAAACCCACCTAATAAAAGTCTTACAAATAGTGGACGGAGCATAGCTTTAAATCTATAGTGTTCTTATCTAATTTTGCCCATAAAATTTTGACTTCTTGCTTATTTATTTCCGATGGATCATTTGATAGCAGTCAATTGGATGGTTAGGATTGCTTGACTAATTAAGTATGATTAAGAGATAAGCTCTATGCATAAGCACTCTCATGTTAGGAAAGAAAGGGTTTTGTAAGTGATGAATTTAGGGACGAAGGATTGGCTTCCAAAAGTAGATTTATTTTCTGCTGAGAGGTTCCATTGTGCACAACTAGCCTCACCTTAAATTACATAGATGTTGTTTCTTTTAGGTTGCATTTGGTTGCACCAAATGTCAAATATCATGATATTTAATACAACCAAACACAACCTTAACTAAAACCCTTTCCCATCTCCTTCAATAATAAAAAATCTTAACCATTCTCAAAGCTAATTGTGAGGAGTTTAAAAAGACAAAATAAAAAAGAACTTTTTTTTTAATGATTATAGCCCAGTATTAGAAGCATTGTGCAACTCTAACCATCTAAATGGTGGATGCGGATTGGATACTATTCCAACCAAGACCAAAGGTAGAAATGGACGCTCCTAGCAGGAGCTCTTTGGGGTCGATGGTGATGTATATGTTTTATCCATGTCATTTTTATTAGATAATTTCAGGGCATGAGTTCAAAAAGGAGGCATAGGAAAGACTCAAGTAAACCGCATCATAGGAAGTAATGAGGATTAAACATTTCCTGTTGAAAACTTTTGGTGGATTACAAAAGTTTTGGATGAAGCTAATATTTATGTTTTCTCTTAATCTAAGACTATGTGATCCTATGAATAGGTTGGATGGCTAATAAACATCACCATAGGCATTAAGAAGGTTCACGTGATGTGGTCCACTTAAGCCTTAGATTTGCTTCCTTTTGGACTCATGTTCTAAAATGATATGTCAAAATGAATGAACAACGTGGATAAAATGCACACATCATAGTGGGCCCCACAAATCCTCTGCTAAGACCATCCATCTCTAGCTGGGGTTAGTACCCAATCTACTTCCCCAAATGGTGGCTATGAAATGGACCACTTCAACAAAATGGCCAACGGTCAATAATTCACAAGCAAAGATGAGATACTCAAGATGGTCTAACAAGGTAATATTTGGACGGTCCTCCTTGATTATGAGTACCATAATAGGCAAGCTCCAGATTGAAAGTGCATTATCACTACATTGGAATATTCCCTTCCAATTTTAAACAGGGAGAACAAGATATCATGTGCCTAGTACTTTTTTAGTACTCCAAAATCCCAATAATGACAAAAACAATATCATAATCATAGAAATTTGCTAAACTCCCCGGTCACGGTAGTCAATTAGATGCGGCCCCACCCAAGACAGTGCGCCCCTTACTGTGGGGCCCACCTTGATATCTGTATTCCATATCCACATTTTTCGTCCGTTTTTCTGGATCATGCCCTAAAATGAAGCAGATCCAAATCTCAGTTGGACCATACTACATTAAAAAAAAATGGTGATTGAACACCCACCGTTAAAAGCTTCCTTGGGCCCGCCGTAGTGTTTTGGTAATGTTTATTTTCCATCTAACCTGTTGATAAGTTCACAAAAACCTGGATGAAGGGAAATAACAAATATCAGCTTAATCCAAAACTTTTGTGACACACAAGAAGTTTTTAGTAGTCAATCACCAGTGTTTCCCTTGGTAGGATCCACCTTAGATTTGGATATGCTTTATTTTTTTTCTCTTTCCATAAAACGAGCTGGAAAAAAGGATGGACGGTGCAGATATAGGATACATACATCAAGGTGGGCCTCATGGTAATGAGGCACCTGATCCGTTCCCCACATCCACACCCGTAGACATGGCATATTATATTATCTACAAACCACCACACGTGCAATATCCAGGCCATCCATCAAGTGGGTCCAACCATGTATGTCCTCACCTAAAATCAGGCTCGTCTATTCATTAGGTGGGCCAGGATGTTTGAAATGGTGGGACTACTTAAAAATAGCTATTTATTCATGTAAACCATTGATCAGGTAGACCACACCATTGATAGGGAATGGCCTATAAATATCTCAATATCCTAATCCTTTCATGTCGGGCGCTTTTTTTTTTAAAACGTAAAAATACTTTTTTTACGAGTTCATAACCATAAAAAGATTTTTTGTGACTTTATAACTGTATCAAATGTTGGAATCTTTCAATTTTAGTGATTTTATGACCATTTTCTATTCATGGTATGGTCCATTTGATCAACAATTGTGTAATGTAGTAAGGCATCGCCAGGAGTTATGCTTATAAAACAACTTCACGTATGATATAATGAGCAATGAAAATGAAATTATAGAGATTACTTTTAAATTCTTCTTAATGTATGGTTTTTGGGTGGGCCAGAAAGTGAATTTCAAGATTTTTGTGTGGTTGTCCATTTTTATCATGTTGCTTGCATGATTATCAAATTGGCATGAATTTCAAGCCATCATATTTTCATGAGGCAATCCTTTTGGATGGACCTCATCAAACATGCATGTATCACTTTAGGCAATTGGTTGTATATTTTTTTCATCCACAATTAGTTGCATGTGGGACCTTCTCTATTCAAAATACCTAAATGTGTTAGGCCACTGATTTTAACATATGAGCATGATGACATCTAATTTTATAGAATAGGGTTGGTTGCACACACTAACATATTTAAGTTTTTATTTTATATATAAATTAAACTCTTTTCACATTTGCATTGGTCAATTTTCTTATAAAAATATTTTCTATTGAACCAATTTTTATATTCATATATCATTTTATTTTTATACTACACTTACAATGATGTAGAGCAGGTTGCAGACACTTTCATGTCCAAGATGGACTTGAGAAGGCCCGATCAAAGGCAGAAGTGATAAGGATCGTCTGAACCCTAAAATAAGCATATCTTGCAAACTGAAATGAGTTATTCGACGTATCATATATGATTTTGGGATAGGAGAAGCTACTTTAGCCACCCAACCCGCTATGTTGTTTTCATGCCAAATTTGCAAGGTTCCATCAAATCGATGGTTAAGAATCTTTTTTTATTTCATTTTTACTATTTATAGTAAGTTTTAGTTCGATCATAACTCTTGATCCTTAGAGCTTTAAGAGTCGTGCCTAACATGAAAAGGTCTTAGAAAAATTAGGAGAATAACATAGTTAGACCAAATTAAATGCTTACTATTTTTGGCCAAAACCAAGAAGTTTATTAGAAATCATGACTGCCTATAAATAGTAAGTTTATTATTTATAGTAAGTCACGTTATTTTAGAGAGTTCGAGTTTGAGTTTAATTCTAAAACTTCTTCATAAGTTTGATATCACTGTTTAAAGGATTGTAAATTTATTTTTTATTATCAATTAATTAATTTTTAAATTTCTTAGAATTTACTTTTATTTTCCTTCATGGATTTGAGGAATCTCCGTGAGGAGTCTAGAGAAGCTCCGTGGATTCGGAGTAATTATCCTCTTTTAGAAGGCAGTTATCGACCTCATCATATCCATCCCTGCATCATATAAGTAAACATTTTTCATATGCAAAATTAATCACGTCATTTTATCTTAGCACATTCTTTCATTTTGATGCATATAACTCTAGTTCAAGTAACTCATAATTCCATAAAAGTGATTTAAGAGGGATGGGTAATTAAGGGTATGTCTCACATTATAGACAGTCATTCTCTTCTAGTAAACTCAACATAGACAGTCTATTTATGCAAGCATGTAAAGATTTATTGGACCCATAGGCATGTACATAATACATGTCATTTACATGCTATAAATGTGCCGCCCTAACATATTGATAGTAGATCTAATCCATTAATTCAACGAATGCCATCAAGTTAATGCTCTTGCCCAATAATTAAGTTGGTCCATTTACAGATGAGCCACAATTTACAATACGAAAGTACGGTTAAAAATAAATTTTAAAAAATACTTGGCAAGAGTATTTTACTCTTTAAATTGTTTTTGACACCATGGTCCACCTAATGAATGGATTATATTTATTTTCTAAACAAGAGCTTCTCCAAGGTCAAATTTACTCGATAAAAGGCTTAGATACTATGCCTATTGGGCACCATGGCACTGGTGGTAGTGTGTACATGTCTCACCTTACATATGTGAAAGCTTAACAAACCTCATGCACACACATATATGCATTCATTAATATACACATACATCCATACATATACATATGACAAATGCTCCCACATAGCTAGTTGTACATCCAACTAGTTGGCATGTGAGGCCCACTATGGTGTTTGTATGACACCTCATCTGTCCATTAAAGTAGTCACACCATGAAAATTGGATACCCCAAAAATGGGGTCGATGCAATTATCTGGTGGATCACACCATAGAACATGATAACCACCCACAAAAAAAAAAAAAAAAACTCGTAGACTTGAATTTTTTAGGCATCCATTTTTCATAGTGGGACAACCCCACACGTTCATATGAAGTACACCTAATGATTAGAAAAGCCTGATTTTTCAGGCATCTCATTTTCATAGGAGGACAACCTTGGGCAAGATCTCATACAAACACCATGGTAGCCATGTAAGCCAACTAGTTGTGTGTGTGTGTATATTGTTGGAGAAGAGAGGAAGAAAATATTTTTTAGACCGAGTAATATTGCAAGTAGAATGCTTTTGTATATTTTGAATTACGAAGGTGGATATTACAATGCTATGAATTGTTGGAAGGAAGGATTTCTCTTCTCGTTTGTTGCATTCCATGTATATGAAGTCCCTTTTTATATACTTTTGAGGAAGTATGTATATACAAAGAGTAAATACACTACAACTTCCTATAAGAACATTAATTACCTAGGAAACTTAAAAGACACTTTCTAAACTAGACTAGGAATGCCTTCTAGATATTTCCTAGACACTTTCCAAATACTTTGTAGACTAGACTAGGTAGAACAATTATTTTCAATTTATATTTTCAATGCTCCTTAATTTGAAAATCTTGCACTCTCATCATTTTTTTGAATTTAATGAACTTTTCTATATTCACGGCTTTAATGAAAATATATGCGAGTTGATCTTTTGACCTACAAAACTTCAACTTAATTTGTCCTTCTTCAAATAACTCTTTGATGAAGTGATCGCATGGCTTGATGTGCTTTGATCGACTATGGAAGATTGGATTCTTTGTCATGGCAATTGCTGACATGTTGTCACAGAAGATAAAAGTAGTCAATTTTTGTTCATTTAGTAAAGCGCCCAAAATCCTTTTAATCCAAATTGCTTCACATGCTACTCCAGTAGCTGAAATATACTCTACTTCGACGGATAATAATGCAATTGTCTTATGCTTCTTTGATAACTATGAGATAACCTTTGATCTCATACAAAATACGTATCCTGAAGTACTTATCTATCATCAACTGATCCTGCACAATCACTATCTGTGAATCCATTAAGTTCATTATCTTCTTCCATTGAGTATTTGATGCTGTAAGTTTTGGTCCCTTGGATGTACCTTATAATTCTTTTTGCAGCTTCAAAATGATTCTTGTTAGGCTCACTCATGAACCTCGAGACAATGCTGACTACATATACAATATTTGGCGTAGTATTTGAAAGATAGATCATCGAACCAACCAAGCTTCTGTAAATTGAGACACCGACCTTCTGTGCTCCATCATTCTTTAACAACTTTTAATTTATAACCATTGGAGTTGCGACGAATTTGCATTTTGACATATTAAATCTCATCAAGAGATCACTTTTCTAGTGAAAAAAAATATTTTGTCGTGGTTTTGCCTTGTGACGTAGGGATGAACGTGATGAGGTCGATCATTGTCTTCCTTGAGGATAACTACTCCGAATCCATGGAACTTCTCTGGACTCCTCACAGAGACTTCTCGAATCCACGAGGAAAAGCAAGAAAAATACAAATAAGTTCTATAAAATTCGTAATTTGATTGATGAATGAAATGAACGAGTTCACAACCCTTTTAAATAAGGATACTAAGCAATGGGAGAAATTTCATAATCAAACTACAACTAAAACTCCTAGAATTCGCAACTTACTATTTATGGACGATTGTGATGTCTACTACTATGCAAGGTTTTCAGCCAAAAATAGCAAGTGTCCTATTTGGCTTCACCACGATGTTCTCCTAATTATTCTAAACACTTTTCACGTTGGGCGTAACTCCTAAAGCCCAATGGATGAAGAGTTATAATTAAACTAAAACATATTATTTATAGTAAAAACGGAAATAAAATAGGGAAACGACCATCGATTTGATGGTATTTCACAAATTCAGCTTGCGTATCTTGGCATAGTGTGGTTGGGTGACTACAGTAGCTCGTCCTATCCCAAAATCATATATTTTATGTCCGATAACTCATTCTGAATTACGAGATACGCTCGACTTAAGGTCTGACAATCCGGATTACTTTTGTCGTCGATCAGGCCTTTTCTGATCCATCTTGGCCATGAAACTGTCTGCGTCTCGCTCTACCTCAACTTGGATGCCAAGGAAGTATCTCATAAGGCCGAGATCAGTCATCTCATATTCCTTTATCATCACTCTTTTAAATTCTTCTATCGTCTTTGGACTAGTGTCAATATATATCAAGTCATCAACATAAAGGTAGACAATAAGAAAATCATGTATACATTCTTTTTTCATATATAAGGATGGCTCACTTGGACTTCTTTTGAAAACGTTTTGATGAAAGTATTTGTCAATCCTATTATTCCATGCTCTTGGTGCTTGCTTTAACCTATATATAGCTTTCTTGAGTCGATATACCTTTTTTTCTTTTCCTTTAATCACATATCCTTGTGGTTGCTTAACATATATTTTTTCTTCAATTTCTCCATTGAGAAAAGTTGATTTAATATCAAATTGAAAGACTTGTAATTTTAATTGAGCCACAAGTGCCAAAACAATCCTTATGATTTCCATAAGAGCGACAAGAGTAAAAGTTTCGTTAAAGTCTATACCTTGTTGTTGAGAATAACCTTTGGCCACCAATCCCGCTGTATGCTTCTGGATCGAACCATCTTCATTATACTTGGTCTTATAAATCCATTTCAAGCCTATAATATAGTTTCCTTTAGGTAGATCAACCAACTCTCATGTACGATTCTTCTCAATAACTGTAATTTCTTCATTCATTGCCTTAATCTAAGCTTCTTGTTTTACTGTTTCTCCAAATATTTATGGCTCACATACAAAGTAGACAACATCACATTTATCATAAATTTCTCTTAGAGAACGTATCTTCCTTGGAGGTGGATTTTAAGAGTTACTAGATGGGCTTGAAGAATTACTTGAGCTTGAATTTGGTACAGTGAGGTTTTGTGGAGAAGAACATGGAGTTGCAGTCACCTTTGGTATAATTTTAGATTCTTCAAATGTCTTTGGAACATTAATTTGTTTCTTATCTCATTTTCATCCTGTCATTTCATAAAATAGCACATCTCTAGAAATTACCAATTTGCTAGAAGTGGGGTTTTAAAGGCGGTAGGCTTTGAAGTCTTCACTGTATCCTATAAATATGTATTTTTCTTCCCTTTTCATTGAACTTTTCTTTTGCTTTTGTGATGGGATGTGAGCATATGCAATGCATCCAAAAACTTTGAAATATTTTACTGATGGCTTTTTCTAATAACATGCTTCATATGGAGTCATGTTCATTACTGCTTTTGTAGGAGATCTATTAAGGATATAGATGGTCATGTGCACAGCTTCCGTCCAGTAAGCATTTGGAAGCCCTTTGCCTTTTAGCATGCTCCAAGCCATTTCTACAATTGTTCGGTTCTTTCTTTCCACCACGCCATTTTGCTGAGAAGTGTATCTAGCTATCAACTCTCTTTTGATGTCATTTAACTGGCAGAAATTTCAAAATTCTTTTGATGTGAATTCTCCACCATGATATGTCCTTAAAACCTTTAAGAATGCTTTGAATTGAAGAAAAAAGGTGAAAGCCTCTAACTTTTGTTCAAGAAAATATATCCACTTCATCCTGGTATAATCATTAACGAAGAGTAGAAAACATCTCTTCTTATTAAGAGATGGCATCTACGTAGGGCCATAAATATCAGCATGTACAAGCTGAAGAGGAGCTTTTGCTTTCTATGATGAACTCGTAAATGGAAGCCTGTGAAATTTACCATAAATGCAACCTTCACAAACTTGATCTTCTTTATTAATAAAAGGTAGACCGATCACCATATTCTTCCATTTTAGCAATTTTAGGCCTCTGAAATTTAAATGCTCGTATCTCAAATGCCATAACCAAGTTTCATCAACATCTTCAGACTTTAATGCAAAATTTCTTTTCAGTGGCATATTGAGAAGGAAAACCTTGTTTGAAGTCATTTTCACTTTTACCACAATTTTCTTATTCTTCTTATCTAAGATCATGCATTCATCTTTATTAAAATTGACCAAACATCCTTTCTGAATTAATTGTCCAACACTTAGAAAATTTTGAGCCAAGTAAGGAACGTAAAGAACATCATGAATAAGTTTAGAATTACATCCCTTTGTTTGTACGGTAATAACTCACTTTCCTTCAATATTTTGAAGTTTTCCATTTACAATATTTACTTAAGAATGTACTCATTCATTCAAATCAACAAAACAACTCTGATTTCCTATCATATGGTTACTACAACCACTATCCAAATACCAAATATCATTTTATTCTTCTTGAGTATACAAACAGGAATAAAATAAAAAAATTGATTTTTCTGTCTTTTCAGAAAAAATTGCTTTATTCTGTCTTATACCAACAATCTTTATGTATGTATGTATGTGTGTGTGTGTGTGTGTGTACATATATATATATATATATATATATATATATATATATATATATATATATATATATATATATATATGTATGTATGTATGTATGTGTGTATATATATATATATTGTATTTGTTATACCAACAATCATTATCAATATGATTAGACTTTTTGCAAATAGAGTATTGAGAATCATTTTGCTTGTTACCTCTTGGATTTTTTTGGTTATTGAAAGCCAATTTTTTTGCATGTGTTGTATTTGTTGCACCAACAATCCTTGTCAATATGATTAGACTTTTTGCAAATAGAGCATTGAGAATCATTTTGCTTGTTACCTCTTAGATTTCTTTGGTTGTTGAAAGCTGATTTTATTTTGCATATGTTGTATTTGTTGTACCAACAATCCTTGTCAATATGGTTAGGCTTTTTGCAAATAGAACATTGAGAATCACTTTTCTTGTTATCTTAAATTTCTTTGGTTGTTGAAATCAAACATTTATCTACCTCTTCCACGGCTACGGTTAAAGTTTGTCCTCCGGCGACCTCTTTCGGATTGTCATCTTTGATTTGGATATGCATCTTGACTTCTCTTATCTCCTTTATATTCTTCTTTTCTTATATATATATTTTGGATTGAAAAGCTTGTTCTACGCTTTGCTTCATGAGCTTGCTCATCCTTTGTTCATGTGCTTGAAGAGAACCCATCAGCTCATGTAAACTTAGATAAATCTTTAGATTCTTCTATGACAGCTACTACATGATCAAATTTTAATAAAAGAGTTCTTAAAATCTTTTCCACAATTTTTTTTAATCTTAGATTGCATCTCTGTAACTTCTGATTTGATTAATGATGCCAGAAATATGAGAGAAGTAAGTTTAAATTGACTCACCTTCCTTCATTTATAAATTATCAAAATCTCTTCGAAGATATTGAAGTTTGATAATGATCATCTTTTCTGATCTTTGAACTTATTTCTTCAAAATCTCTCATACTTCTTTTGAAGTTGTTGCAAGCAGAAGTATGGGAAAGATGCTTTTGCTCACTCCTTGTTGGATGTAAAGTAGAGTTTTAACATCCTTCTTCTTATTCTCCTTAAATGTTTGTTGTCTTGCATCCGTACATGTTGTTAACATTGTTGCATTTTCTAGTACTTCATAACCATCTTCCGCCAACTCCCACAAATCTTATGAGATGAAGAGAGTCTTCATTTGAATGCTTCAATATTCATAGCTTTCTCCTTCGAACATGGACACCATATTTTGTGAATAGTTGAAGATATTGTTGCTAGAGCTTGCTGCCATATATGTATCTTGAACCAAACTTTTATACCAAATTTGTTTGAGAAGAGGAGAGGAAGAAGAGATTTTTTCGGACTAAGAAGTATTGCAAGTAGAATGCTTTTGTATATTTTGAATTATGAAATTGGATATTACAATGCTTTGAGTTGTTAGAAGGGATGATTTTTTTTTTTGTTTGTTGCTTTCCATGTACATGACGTCCCTTTTTATAAACTCTTGATGAACGATATAAATACAAGAGTAAATACACTACAACTTCCTATAAAGAACATTAATTACCTAGGAGACTCAAAAGACACTTTCTAAACTAGACTAGGGACATCTTCTAGATATTTCATAGACACTTTCTAGATACTTTCTAAACTAGACTAGGAAGAACGATTATTTTAAAATTATATTTTCAACATATATATCATATAACTTTTTATAGAAAAATAAAGATGAACTTTTGGAATGAAACTTCCACATGCATCTTTTCATATCAACAATGTATTTAATTACATACACAATAACAAATTTATTCTTAATAATTTCCATACACAAGAATTGTTTGGGAGATTTTAATATAATTAAATTGTTAGAAAATTTTCACTTAAAAATAAAAAACAAAAAATTATTAATTTCATGTTAAAAATTATAATTTCATGGTAAAATTACCACTATTAAAGAGATCCTAGATTTTAATTTTTCATTTTATTAATAAATAATATCATTTGGTTAATTTTTACGAAAGTATCATGCAATTTTGAAATTGTCAACATTCTTTGTAACTATGATTGCACATGGACATACAATATATAAAATTGATACTTTAAACACATGTATTACACTAATACATGGAAGGGTGATTTATCATTGAAGACCATTCATCTAATTATTCCCATGTGGATGGCATGGTTCATAAACATGAATAGGATGATCTGAGCCATATGATTAATGACCTTCAAAGTATCTACAAAATAAAAAATAAAAAACTAATGGTCAAATAAACAATTGAGAAACTAAAAAAAACTAATGGACAACATTATCTAATAAATCAATTTTTAAATGTAAGCCATCGATGATTGCATCCACTGGATTCATGAAATTGATTGATACTTGATCTTTCCATGTGTTATGTGGTGAGATGGCTCTACCATATCTTTCAATGGATATTCGTTTGTCTAATTATCTAAAATATTCGACTTGAGAAAATTAAGTTACATGAGATTGTTGTTACCCTTAACTGAAATATTAGATAATGACAATGATAGATTAGATGGATGAAATTAGTTGTCCTAGAACGTGTCAGGCCCATAACATGTTTATAATGAGGCCCATTATATCAATAGCAAAGACCACCATATCATTATCTTGCAATAGCAAATGAATATTTGTTTACCTTGTTACCTGCCTCAAGAAAAATAGATTTTAATATAGATCTTTTACCCAAGTAAAAATTGTTATACGATTACCTGATCACTTTAGTTTAAAACGGTTTGGATATATGTATTGTAAAGTCTAGCCTATTTTTTTGCCCTAAGTTCTACATATCTGTTGACGATTTTAGAAAGACATGATCAAGTAATTTTTTAAAAAAATTTAGACATAAGATCCTTATATATATAATTAAATTTCAAAAAAGCTACAAACTAAAACCATATAAATTAAATAAGCTACCCATGATCTCTTACATATAAGAACGAGTACCTAAAATGAGATTAATCCGTTTTCAGGAGTCTACCAAAGAAGCTTAGTCTTTTTACAAATATCTAAGATATTATAATAGAAACTGATAGCTACTTTTTATAATTATTGTAATTATTAAAAATTTTTAAACCACTTAACCTATAGAGATAACATTTTTATATGGATATTTTTATTTTTTTAAATAAAGTAATTATTTAACTCATCTTAATGAGAAATAATCATCTTTGAAAAGAGTTATTATAGATATGTTTGGATTGAAGAATACATATCACATTTTCATGGCCCATATATAAATGATTAGGACCATTCATCTTCCCAGTGCTTCCCTAGATCAATGAAGGTTAGAAGTTGCACTGAATAAAAATTTTCAGCCATCTATATTTGTAGATTAATATGGATGATTAAAAATTTTTGACCAATGTCTTACATTTAACACATGATTATCGAACTCGGCCAAGGTGATACATATTAATACCAAGTCATGACATGAATGGTGTAGTTCATGTTTCATGTTAGTCATGTCATAAAATTGAAACCATGCCATGTCACTGTCCTCATTGCCCACCAAATAGGATGTCTACTTATGAGATAGATAAATATATATAGTTAGAATATGAATAGTAATTATTTTTCTAACCATCTATTTTTAGTGTTACACACGTGTACTAAACAAATAAATTGATCGACTTGATTTTTTACTTTCAAAAAAAAAAAAAACACGTTCACTTTAGATCCCATACTATTAACATGGAACATATCAAGGCCTCATATCCATCTTACCATTCTACACCCACATGTTCTCTCTTTTCACATGTATCGCATGTCGTTTACTACTCGACCTGTCAGAAAAAGCTTCCGATTTTGTGACTTTTCAGAAATGACAAAAGAATATTATAAAAAAATAAAATCTTTAAGTTTTTAAATTGACCAATCAAAATGCTTTAAAAGTATTCTACTCATGATGTTCCTGCTTAATAGCCCAATCATTGTTGTTGTGAATCTTCATGTGTTTTAATGCTCCAGTAAAAATGCAAGTCAAACTTCCACCTTTTTTATTTTAATTAACACGTGTAATCCTTCAACATGGTTGCGTTTAAAATTGTGACGCACTCTCTCATGCAATAATAAAAAGTTATATGTGTGTATGTATAAACATGGGACTCACAATAAAAAGTTAAACATGTTTAATATTAAATTATCAACTTTTCCTTTTCACTATAAACAGGTACATGTAACACTTTTCATTAGCATTGAATAGAGTTTGTCAAGCCTATTAGACTTATTTCCATAAATTTTGGACTATATTAATTTTATTAGATATATGTGTGAATTATATACCATAAATGGATCAATGGCTATGAGGTTGTTTTGCTCTTAGTAGTCTATTCATGGTGGAGATCCCGAGTAATCTATACTTGTATGTTATTAATTAAGCTTTTAAAAAGTTCATTTTCATATTATTATACATTAAATAAAATTTTCAGGATATCTGTATTTATAGTTAAATATGGACCATTAAAAAATTCTTTCAATGTTTCACATTTAATATGTGATTATCTAACTTGCCCAAGGTAGTGCATATTAATACCAAGTTGTGACATGGAGGGTATTGTTTATGTTTCATGACATTCATATCATAAAATTAAAACAACGCCATTTGTCAACTGTCCTCATGGCCAACGAAATAGGATGTCAACTCATTAGATGGACAAGTGTGTATAATTTGAAAATGAATGGTTGTCATTTTTCTAACCATCCATTTTTAGTGTCACACAAGTTGTCACGCCCCAAACTCGGAAACCGGGCTCACGAAATTTTCGATCGCCAAATCCGGCACCGACAGCCTCCGTAGAACCCCATTCTCGACTCCTAGTGCCCATTCGCCAGGTTCCGATCCTGAGATGCTACGAAGAGGATTTTCAACGTCAGTTTGATTCGTAATAAGCATAACTAAAGGCATAATCCACAAACAATAACTAAGAATTTCATTACATTTCCACTATGATCAAAAACTTTACAAGTACAATGAGCATAAAGAGAAATACAATGGTGATAGACCAAAAACTCCAAGATAATCTGTCACGTGCTCAAGCCTCAGCGCTGCTGCGATCCAATGTCACCTGCACACAACGATCATGCATAAGCTTATAGAAAGCTTAGAGGGTGGTGAAAGTGTGTGCGCAGGGGTAGTAATATGAACATGCAATATCACAGTAATGCGGAATATGCAGATGGATCCATGAAAACCATTAACCGTATCAAAGCTATGCGATGCAAGACATGAATGATATCGGCCATCCCAAGGCCATGCGATGTGAAATGCAACTCAAGCACACAAATCCTCATCTATGTCCACACATCAATACAACTCAAATCTGGGATATCATCGGGATCTAGTACACTCTAAACTAGATCGCCGCCTCATCGAGCGTAATAAGATAAGTGGAAGAGACCGTACTATCCGTCTGCAATATCGGGCTTGACTCGTCGATAGCTGACCCATTCCTCGAGCTGGTCAGACTCAGCCTAGCATTGCCCCCTACTCTCGGGCGGATAAGGTCGCACCCCCTTCCAACCAACCATGACACAGTGGAGAGCGCAGTCATCTGGTAATCGGTACTCAACCCTTATGTACCCACTCGGTGTAGACGTTAGATCAACCTCTTAGTACCATAAGGGTTTAGGAACTTTCACCCAGGGATATCTATAGCACCCCATATAGAACGAGATTTTTGGTATCCAATCCTTCCAAGTACGATCTATCTGTGGAGGCTACGGCCCCGATGTTGCTAAGGCGTACAACAACCATGTCACACAATGCGAAATGCATGAATCACACTATCCAATCATGCAGTAAATCCTACGCGTATCGTGCACTCATGCAGGGCAACACCGCCTAATCGGGGTCCCATAAATAATCTGCCCGAAGGCATATGTTATGTTCAGTCACTTCTCATATCAAGCATACATATGATGCGTATGATCATGAGTCATGGAACTATACTAAACATGTTATAATGAAATGAACTATCCTTATAATGTAGATGGGCCCGGACGGCCTATATACAATAAGTATGGGCCTAATAATGGGCCTAAAGAGAGTCGTAATGTGGACATCCAACCAGCATTACACTCGCAATGTGAACGTCAAACCAACATTGCTCCCAAGGCACAATCATCGTAAACATCGTTACATAATTCATGTTGGTTTCACACATTGCAATGGACCTTAGGTACATCCTATTGGGCCTTCATTACATCAAATGGGCTACATAAGTGGGCCTTACGTTCATCAAATGGGCCACATTACTGGGCTTCACCAATGGCCTTAGGTACATTGCAATGGGTCAAATCACATGGGCCTTATGTGTCTTAAATGGGTCTAAACCCATAGGCCTGTTATATCAAATGGGCCTAAACCCATAGGCCTTATATGTCAAATGGGCCTAAACCCATAGGCCTTATATGTCAAATGGGCCTAAATCCATAGGCCCTATCAAATGGGCCTAACCCATGGGCCTTATATATTAAATAGGCCTAAACCCATAGGCCTTATATGAATTAAATGGGCCTAAACCCATAGGCCTTATATGAATCAAATGGGCCTAAACTCATAAGCCTTATATATCAAATGGGCCTAAATTCATAGGCATTATCAAATGCTAAGGTGGGGTCCACTCGGACTATGGATTTGGCCCATTTTTTAACTCATTTCATAAAATGATCTTTTAAAATGGATGGACAGATTGGATGTAGCACCTGCACCAAGGGTGGGGGCCCACATGAAGGCCAACCATCAAGAATATAATATACAAATTATATATATATATAATATATACAACATTATGTATAATATGATATTATACATAATATAATATATATATATATATATATACATACACACACTTCACACATGCATACAGCACACACACGCACACACACTGCCACACTCACACACGCGCGCAGGCATGCACACACACCCCCACCACATACTCACGCCACACGCACGCCGTGGGATTTCACACGCGCACACACCCCCAGTGGGCTCCACCGTCCACTGAACGGTGGAAATGAAACAAAGAATCACGGTGGGTACCACCGTCCGTCTGGACAGTGGATGCAGAACACATACATCACTGCGAGTCCCATGTGGGGCCCACCATAGCATGTATTTTCTATCCAACCGTTTCAGGAGGTCACGCGGACCTGAATGAAGGGAAAACACAAATTTCATCTTGATCCAGAACTTTTGGGGCCCAAAAAATGATTTTAATGGTAGAGGTTCAATTCCACTGTTTCCTATGGTGTGGGCCACCTGATCAGTGGATGGGGCCAAATTTTGGAGGGGGCCCACTACTGGGGGTGGCCCACCTCGTGGACGGTGTGGATACGAAATATGCATCATGGTGGGGCCCACATGTGGGGCCGTGGGCCCCTGGTGTCCTCCCGCCCTGCGTCAGCGCTGCAAGCAGCGCCTGCTGCCTTCTGACACAAGCAGCGTTGCTGCTTCCCTTCTTCTTCTCTTTTTCTTTTTTTTTTTAATCCGTCGAAAATCACATGCGAGGCCCGCTACCTGGGAATCCACTCCGGCCATAAAATTCTACGGCTCGTAACAGACGAAATGAGTCCGAAGTTCGAGATTTTTGGGTGTATTGAAACATTGGAAATTTTTTTAATGGTAACCACCAATGTTCCCTATGTTATGGCCCACCAGATATTCAGATCAACCTCATTCTTCTGCTCAATGGCTAAAATGATCCAAGGAATGGGATAAACGGCGTGGATTGATTACATACATCAAGGTCGGACCAATAGGAGTGGGTCACCCCACAATCTTGGAACAAGCTAATTTATTTTTTTTTGTGTTTTACCAGTTGACGTTCAGCGTCCCAGACGCTGGACGGTTGAGCAACATACATTGAAGTGTCCCGGCTCAGGTGGGCCACCAAGTGATGAATGGCATTGGTACAACACATTTAAAATGGGCTCTGCTTCCAGATTGCTTGGACAAGATACATACTTCGTGGTGGGGTCCATCCGAGTGGGCCACACAACCACATTATCATCACATGATAAAAACATTGAAAAAGGATGGAGAGAGAGAGAGAGAAAAAAGACTGGGACAGACGTGTGATGGAGGGCTCCACCACTATGAGCCCTCCCTTGTAAGAGATCATACAATAAAATGGGTCCCTTTACACATAGAACTAACAAAATCGAATTCAACGGTGGAGATCCTTTCTCCACCAATATGGACGATCTAGATGACCTTCTTATTGCAATGAAATAAACATCATGATGGGGACCATGGAGAATGGCCCCATCATGGATGATCATGATGATCAAAGTGGGCCATCGGCCACAACTTAGGGTCCCAAGTGAGATCCAAACCATTGATCGGTTGGCCTCACTTGGCCCATCTCAAAAACATGAAAAACTAACATTATCAAGCACCCACCGTTCAATCTTCTTGCTCTTAGGGGTTCCTTAGCACCTTAGCTTCGATTTCAATGGATGAGATGAGGAATGGATGGCTACAATGGGAGATGATGGGGTAGGAAAGTGGGCCACCTTTGTTGCTTGGGAATGCTTGGAGAGCTCATACGTATGGAGTCTTGCTTGGATTTTTTTAAAAATGAAAAAGAGAGAAAGAGTTGTAAAGGGAGAGAGAGTGATGGGTGATGGATGTGGTGGTGATGGGTGTGTAAGACACCTTTTGACTTTGGTGGCCTTTTGTGTAAGAAAGGCATGGCTTTGTAAGAATTTTGTTGACTTTTGTGATTGCTTGGGTATGGGTGAAAGGTGATGTGTACTTGACATGTACTTGACATGTGATGTGATGGGATTGATTGATTGATGAGATTGATGTGACACCTCGTAGAGATTCTCTTGGGATTCGCAACGCGCAGCATTTTCTTCGCACCGAACGTTGGCCCACATCTCTTGACCAGGGTATCGCCTCAGCACCCGAGTCACGGCATAGGAACCGCAGCGATGGTGAGGTCTCTATGGTAATGGTCTTGGGTTGAGTTGATACGGGTTGACGGTATATGAATCAGGGTCGCGCGTAATTATTGGTTAAGGGTCGAAGGTTGTCGGAATTCGACTGGTAAGACCGCGAAAGTCTAAGGAACGGTACGGACTAAGATACGGGTCTTACACAAGTGTACCAAACAGATGAATTAACCAACTTGATTTTTAAAAAAACAAGTTCGTTGTGGGTCACACACAATGAATGAAGGTTGGATCTCAACATTTATTATATGCATTGTTAGCATATTACCTTTGACACCCCATATTTATTTTACCACTCTATGGTCTGATGTTCTCTCTTTTCACATATATCAGAAGTCATTTACTATTTGACTTGTCGAAAAAAAATTCATTACTATGACATTTTTAGAAATGATTAAAAAGTCTTATTAACAATAATTTATTTTTATTTTTTCAAGTTAACCAATCAAAATGGTTAAAAAGTATTCCACTAATGATGAATGAAGGTTGGATCTCGACATTTATCATATGCATTGTTAGCATATTACCTTTGATGCCCCATATTTATTTTACCACTCTATGGTCTGATGTTCTCTCTTTTCACATATATCGGATGCCATTTACTATTTGACTTGTCGGAAAAAAATTCATTACTATGACATTTTTAGAAATGATTAAAAAGTCTTATTAAAAATAGTTTATTTTTATTTTTTCAAGTTAACCAATCAAAATGGTTAAAAAGTATTCCACTAATGATGTTTCATCTTAATTAATAGCCCTATCATTGTTATTGCGAATCTCCATGTGTTTTAAGGCCCAAGTAAAAATGCAAGTCAAAATTCCACCCTTTTTACTTTAACCAATAGGTGTAATCCTTTAATGTAAATTGTGTTTAATAGGATGGAACACTCTATCCTACACTGATTTAAAAAAACGATATGTGCACATGTATAAACGTGAGATCCATAATTTTTTTAAAAAAAAAAGTCAAAATTTCTGTGGACTTTTTCCTTATCATTGTGAACACATGCACGTGACACTTTTCATTGGTACCGATATAGTTTATCTAACTTGTTGGACCTATTTCCATAATGCTTGAACTATATTAATTTTATTAAACATACATATGAATTATATACCATGAAATGGTGCATGCAATGCATGGAGTGTTGGAACAATGGCCATAAGGCCATTTTGCTCCTAATCGTCCATTCATGGTGGAGATCCTGAATAACCCATACTTATACGTTATTAATCAACCTTTTAAAAAGTTCCGTTTTTATCATTTATTGTTAGTAATATTATTTATTTTTAAGATCATTTTTGAACTGGTTAAAATCAAAATTAAAAAAAGCTTTGATATTTTCCAAATAAGAAGGTCATCTTGCCTAAGAAGAGTTGATAATCTTAATATAAAACATAAGTATATAAGTAGGAATTAACAATCTCGTTGTAAATACATAAGAAAATCATAAGAAAAGTTCAAAAAGAGCAACTTCTTATTACAATGGCCAATTACGTGGCACTCCCTCATTTATGTGAAGTTTGATAGTTTGGGTCTCTCCGATTTATCATGGGGAGAGAATTATGCGAAGCTATAAATGAAATCATTGCACATAACATTGTTGTTTAATGTCTTAAATTTGTCTGTAACAAAGTCCATTGATGTCATCGACGGACGACTTGATTCCATTGAGCAGCTGTCAATGCCATCGACAGATGCTTGATCCCATTGAGAAAATTTAGAAAAATCTTAGTTGATTGCTGGACAGTTTCGGAATTGCTACTTGATAGCATCGAATGTGACTTTGATATCATCGACGGTCCTCGACGGCTATCAATGCTATCGAAGGTCTCATCAAAGGCACGCGTAGAACTGCACAAGTCTGTGATTTATTCCCTATACCCGATGCGGTAGTATATATATCAGGTGTAATTGGGATTACGGTAAGGTTAAGGGTTATTTATGACATGCTTAGGGTTTGAGATGGTTTTAAAGAGAAAAAGGCTATGACTTTTCCTCTGGGGGATTTGATCGATAGGATTTCATCTATTGTATGTAACTTCATTTTTCATAGTACATTCTCGCTTTGTGCCATGGTTTTTTTCCGCAATGATTTTTCCACGTAAATTCGAATTGTTCTCTAATTGGATTTTTTTTATGCGATTATTATTACTTTGTTTGATTCCTCTCTGTGTGCTTCCATGATTCCTAAAAAGTAGTATCAGAGATAATGTTGGGAAGCATATTGAATCTGAAGATAAGATATATATGACATCTAACATGAAGTTCGATGTAGAGAAGTATTCTGAAAAAAATAACTTTGAACTATAAAAGGTGAAGATGAAAGGCCCTCTAGTTCAGGAAGGATTGGAAGATGCACTCCTTGGAAAGCAACTAAAAACTATGAAAGAAGAATAGTGGAACAAGTTAGATCAAAAGGCCAATATGTCAATCCACTTATGTCTAGCGGATGAGGTCCTCTACAATATTATGAGAGAGAAGACTGTGGTTGATACATTGGCGAAGTTAGAGAACATATATGCAAAGAAGTCTCTTGAAAATCATTTGTATCTAAAGCTACAGTTGTTCAATATGAAGATGACTGAAGGGGTTGACGTTGAGACCCACATCAATAACTTCAATAAACTCGTTCACAAATTGTTGGATGTGGATGAGTCGATGAATGATGAAGATCAAGTATGCATTCTGTTGAATCCTCTTCCAAAATCAAATAAGTTGTTCAAAGACTCTTTGTGCAGCGATAGGATGACCATTAGCGTTAAGATCGTTGTCTCAACTCTTCAATCAAAGGCAATGAGAAAAAAAAGCAGTGACATGGGTGCTTCTACAGATGCACTGGTTACGAGGAGAAGAAATTCTAAGTGAGATAATGAATCTTTACAATCGAGATCTAAATCCAAGGGTAATGGCAAAGGCAAGCTAACGTGTTAAAATTGTGGCATGGCATGGCACATGAAAAGGGATTGTTAGAATCATAATTCTAGGAATGAGAAATCAAAGAGTTCTTACAGAGGCCAACATTACAAAATCCAGTGAGGAGGTGAGTGATAGTGACATGTTGATTACATCAAAATCTGAGTACTTCGATGGTGAATAGATTTTAGATATAGGGGCTTTATATCACATGACCTCGCGTAGGAGTTAGTTTACTAGTTATAGTGAGTGCGATGGTGGCCAAGTGTTTATGGACAATGATAATGTTTGTAACATAGTTGGTGTTAGATCAGTGCGCATTAAGATTTTAATGGCATGGAACGTATCTTAATCGATGTAAGACACGTTCTTAGGCTAAGAAAGAGTTTGATATCTATGGGTGCACTCGAGGCATTAAGATGTAAATTCACTGGATTTGATTGCGTCCTTAAGGTTTCACAGGGGGTACTCGTAGTCATGAAAGGACAACAGAATAATAACTTTTAATCAAGAGCACTTCATTGGGTGAAGCTGCAACATCTATAGTGAATTCCACATCTGCACATATATGGCATGCACGCCTAGGCCACATGAGCTATCAAGGCATGAAGGTACTTTCTGACCATTATTTGATTTCAGTTTTTAAAAAGCATTGATTTTAGTATATGTGAGCATTGTATATATGGTAAACAATCAATGTTAAAAGGGTTCTGGATTATGCTCATTTTAATGTATGGGGGTCATTGTCCATAGTTTTTGGTGAACATGGTTTCTTACGTTCACTGACAACTATTATAGAAAGGTATCGGTTTACTTTTTGAAAAGTAAATATGAGGCTTTCACCAACTACAAATGATAGAAGGCGGTGGAGAAAAAATAATAAGGATAAAAGGTGAAAGTATTGAGAACAAATAACGGTGGAGAATTCACTTCTAGGGAATTCAATTATTTTTATAAAGATGAAGGGATCTTAAGTCACAACACAATGTACCGCACACCAGAGCAAAATGGTGTGGATGAGTAAGTTAATTAGACTCTCTTAGAGAGGACCCAATGCATGATGAGTAATGCTAGGTTGGGCAAGGAAATGTAAAATTAGTCCATTAACATGTCTTGTTACTTGGTGAATCGATCTTCTATAAGTATAAATTGTAAAATTTGAGAGGAAGTATGCAGTGGTCAGCATGTAAACTACTCAAGGCTGTGAGTATTTGGTTGTAATACGTACTCCCACATACCATCAATTGAGAGAGGTATGTTGGACCAAATAGCTAAAAAGTATATCTTTTTCAGCTATGGTAGTGGTGTGAAATGGTGCAGGCTATATGATTGGGTCACACGAAAAATCATCCTTAGTCGTAATGTCAAATTCGATGAAGAATCCTTATTTTATAAGTATGAGCACAAGGAAGTGAAAAGTCGGTTATGAATATTCAGATAGATAGAGACGAGACACTGGCTGATACTGAGATGCAGACAGAGGTACAGGAGTACGTGGAGTAGCCGCCTATGATAAGAAATCTACTAAGGGGTCGTAGGTTACCAATGAGTTATAGGGATGACTCAAATATTGCATTTGCCCTCATTATGGATGAGGGAGATCTGTTTACTTTTCACAAGGCTCTTAACGATGTAGATGCCAAAAAGTAAAAAGCAACGATGCATGACAAGATGAAATCCTTGTACAAGAATGAAATGTTAGCGTTGGTCGAGTTTTCCATCAGCCGTAAAGCAACCTGGTGTAAGTGAATCTTCAAGAAGAAACATGATGGGTACAAGGCAAGGTTGGTAGTGAAGAGATATGCTGAGAGAGAATGTGTTAACTTCACTGAGATCTTTGTGCCTGTGGTGAAACAAGTATCTATCATATTTGTATTGGTGTTGGTTATCCAACATGATCTCGAATTAGAACAAATGGATGTAAAGACTGCTTTCCTACATGAAAAATTAAAAGAGAAAATTTACATGGATCAATTAGAAGGATTCAAAATATAAGGAGTACATAATGAGGTTTGCATATTGAAAAGATCGTTGTACAGCCTAAAACAATCGCATAGGCAATGGTACAGGAAATTTGATTATTTTATGATGAGTCAGAGATTTGCCAAGAGTGAGCATGATCATTATGTCTATTTTAAGACACTTAGTGATAGAAAATTCATTATCTTGGTATTGTATATTAATGACATGCTCATTGCCACTCATAGCATGTCTGAGATTGACATATTAAAGGCTTAACTAATAAGAACATTCGAGATAAAAATTTAGGGGGTTGCAAAGAGGGTTATCAGCATTGACATACACAAAAACAGGAAGAGGAGCAAGCTACGGTTATCTCAAGTTAAATACCTTGAGAAGATATTTGTGAAGTAGAGGATAGATAAGGCAAAGCCAGTCAACATTCCTTACATGGCTCATTTTTTACTTTCTTCTAAGCAGTGCCCTCAAACGAATGAAGAAAACCTGGTTATGTCTCGTGTGTCTTATTCAAGTGGGGTTGGCAGCTTGATGTATTTCATGGTCTATATAAGACCAGATATTTCACATGTGGTCGGTGTTGTTAGCAGATACATGTCCAACCCCGACAAGAAACACCGAGAGGTAGTAAAATGGCTACTTCGATACATTCGATATACGCAAGACTACATCTTAACATTCAAATAATCAGGAGACAAGTAAGTGGGCTATGTGGATTTAAATTACGCAGACAGTGTGGATAATACAAGTTCGATTTTCGATTACTCATTTACGTTAACAGGCGGAGAGATTAGTTGGATGTGGAAGCTAAAGTCAGTGGTAACTCTTTCCACAACCGAAGCTGAGTATATGGTAGTGATAGAAGCATTCAACGAAGTGGTTTGATTGAGGAAAGTGATAAATCAGTCGAGGCATCAACAAGATGCCGTGTTAGGTTAATTGTGACAGTGAAAACGTGATTAATTTGGCTGACATGCTTACAAAGGCGATTCCTTTAAAGAAAATCAAGTTCTATACGACTTCTCTGGATCTGGCAGAGATAAAATGTACATGAGAAGGGATGATTGTGGAGCTATGATTAGGGTTGTACATTGTGGAGCTATGATTAGGGTTGTACATCGAGCCAAGTCGAGTCAAAGTGGGCCAAGCTCGGCTCAACTCATCAGTGCTATACTCAAGTTCAAGCACACCCTTCAGCTCTACATTGAAGCTTGACTTGTTTGCCAAAACTTTCAAGTCGAGTCGAGTTTACCTCGAGTCGAGTCGAGCTTGTTCATATATCAATTTATTATATTTTTTGGTAGGGTAAGGGAAAGAGAGGGAATGGGGAGTCGGGTAGGGTTTATTAATTTGTTTTTATTTTTTAAAAAAAGTTATATATATATATATATAATATATAATATTAATGTTCACACCCCAAGTATAGGGTTGTGATATAGTAATAAACTTGGTGAGACCAAGGTAGAATCCACAGGGACTGAAACCTGTACATAATCTGAAAATAACTCGAACTAGAACTAAGATAAAATGAAATTTAAATCTGGAATAATTGATGAAATAATTGTGATTAAGGTGAGTAAAACTAATGCGATTAAAGGTGGGAAACTAGGGTGCCAAGGATCCACTTGTAGCAATTGGGACAGTACCTTACATAATTCAAGGACACAACTGGAATCAGAGTCCTATCTTATCCAGTTGGTAAGAGGAGATTTGTCAGATCTCTGAACATCTCATGGATCTAATCATCAACAGATACGATTTGTGCATATTTGGAAATGATTCAGTCACCTAACCATGCCTATGAGACTATGGCAAACAACAGTAATTTACCAATCTCACAGCCAATTATGAGAGAATTGTGAAAGTTATGAAGGATTCCATCACCTTACCATGCCCATGGGACGATGGTGAATAAGAGATCTTACTAATTTTACAATCTCAATTCAGGAAAAGAAGACATATCGAGCTATCGCAGATCTATTGTAATTTGAGTCACAACAAACCATTAAAAACTAGAAATATACCTTCATAAATAACTAAAATCCATAAGAGTTCAACAAAACATGAATCAAAACAAAACAACCATCCCCATCACGCTATAAGCTTCACGTCTTAGCCCTAGCTAAGAGGTTTAGCCAAACATGATTAGGTTATGATCTCTAAACAAATTCATTGGAAAAGAAAGAAAGAAAATAAAGAAGAGAAAGGACAATTGAAACCGTCTGCACCATCCTCTCTCTCTCTCTCTCACATCAAGATATGGATCTCACGCCCAAAGACTGCCCAGAGACACCTCCATGGCTGCACGTTTCCCATCCAAGCTTCCTCACGTCCTGGAATCACTTCTCCATACCCTCTCTCTCTCCTTTTATAACCTGATGTAGGTCGGCTGGGTGGAGCACCGACCCTTCTTTCACAGCAGAAAGCGGACGCACGCACTGTGTTTTTGCGCAGGAATTTATTGCGCTCGACCCATATTTGGCGCGGATGGCCGACCAGTTCTTGGAATCTGACTTCATGGTTCGGCTTAAGACCGGCTGGGCTTCCATCTGAATGGTCCGGATCATCCTTCCGATCACCATCAAGAGAACATAACAGGCCACAAAAACCGACAGCATGTAGACGCACGTTGGGTATTAAAGTCGATGGTGTCTGTGGGGCCCACTTACAGCGACTTCACGTCTCATCAGAGTCGTCCATTGGCTCTGTGAGGTTGATTTAAGATATCATGCCAAATTTGAAGAGGATCTGAACTTTTGGTGGGCCACCACATTGATCAACGTATGATGAAAGATTTACACTGTGCACTCCTGTTCTTATGCATGGATGGATGGAAAGGATCAGGGTGTGGTCGATTTCTCCCCCTGAGTACGTTGGATGGTTCGGATCATCCATCCGGATGATGAATGTGGGCCACACATCCTCCCAATGAACGGCAATCACGAGCTCTATTCTTGCGTAAACAGAGAAGCGACTTCCTTTACAAATTGTAGTCAGTCTTCACTAGTTCGGTGCACAGCGGTTGTGCACCGGCTGTGCACTCACAACTCTAAACGTGGGGTCCATCTTAACGTAATTACGAAATCCAAGCCCTCCACCAGGTCTTTCAGCTAATTTAAGGAGTTGAGACCAAGTTTGAAGCATATCCAGTTCTCAAGTGGGCCTGAAATCAATAGTTCAAGGGCTGATCTGACCATTAGGCCACTTCCACAAGTATTCAATGGCTGAAATTCGACGTGTATGGTTAATTTATACTCTTCAGGCTGGATATAAAGTTTCGAGTCGAACGAATGGTGGGAACCCTATATTCTTGCATTCTGGATGATTTTTAAGCCCATTTAACACGAGTGGTGTGATTTTCTCGAATATCTGGCGTGTAAATTCTTTGATCTCGGTCCCCTAAGGTCTGTCCCTTACCTTAGTGACTTCGAAGCGTTAAATCCATGCCTTTAGCACCCTTTTTCAGTTCAAACTCCTAAATACACCTTGCATCACAAACACGATTAAAATAGGACGTTAAACATTATCATGTACGTAAAATCGGATAATAATTGAGATCTAATGTGCAATATTCGACCCTCAACATAACCCACAACCAGCATTTTACTTGTACCGAGCAAAGTATGCAGAAAAATAAGTTGAGAATTATAGGACAATTTTTGTAACACTGGATTTTCAAGGGTCATGTAGGAACTCGGCTCCCGAATTCCTAGGTGTCATAGGTGCCCTAATGGGCTTCATATTTTAATTACTTTTGGATGATCTCATAAACAATGAAAAGTTTCACAAGACATGAAGCATAAGTAAGTCATAAAGCAGTATTAAGTGTCACTAAATATAAAAATATCCAAATTATAAATCCAAAATCATCTAAATAGGAACTTAGTACCACCCATACATGACCCAAAGTGACTAGAGCCCTGGCCCATACGCCGCGATAGCCCGAACTCAGACTAGAAGGATCCACCGAAATTCTAGAAGTAGGGAAGCTCCTCTACCTCATCCATGCTCACCCTTCTCAGCTCGTCGAGCTTCACCTTACCTGCATCTAATGATGTGTTTGGTTGGTATTTTAAAATACCGTCCCAGAGTGGGAGTGAGTAGCTAACCCAGTAGGTGCCATTAGCCATAAGTTACATCAAATTACAATTCCACGATGAATTTAATGAAAAACATAAATTCACACATCTCTAACTAATCTTGTTAAATGTGTATGCTTGAATTATGATATGATGCATGACCTCACCCACAACACTCCCTCAAGCTACTTCGTCTCACGGTCGTGCAGAACCAACACTCCCTCATTGCGATCTCAACTGCCAAGTCGTCAAATCTTACCTAATGCGATGCATGAATAATATTAGCTGAGTATTTAGTTAATTCTGTTCATTTAACAGGTTGAGGAAACTAGTACACCCCGACGATATTAATGCCCTCATCCATTTACGAGGGTCGGACCCCTCAACGCGCGAGGCCAGGACCCCGTGATCCTTGATCTCATCGGGGTCCCCACCCCCAATTGCAAGACGTGGGAAGTGCTGGAAAGCGAGATCACTTGTAGTAACTATGGGGAGGCTCGTCACCCCAGCGTAGGGTGACAGCTCGAACACAATGTCTCATTCCACCATGTCTGGCTAACAAGATTGTGGATCAGTTTTCAACTGTCGTCAGTGGCGTCAATGGGCGAGGGGTGTTTCAGGCTCCAAACAGGTGTGAGTAAACATGGTTAACAAACATAGTTGGTTAGTCGGTGGACTAGACCGCTTAAGTTCAAGCAAACACGCAATGCACGACATAGGATACAAGTAACCCATGTAGTTCTGCTACTGTCGCCCGTTCGCATCCGTCCAAATTAGTCGGACTAGTCACAAGACGGTCCAACCAACGAAATCATCTTCACAAATCTCAATTCCCTGACCAACCCAGAAAGTGGGTTGTATTTAATAAGCGTCTTCTAGTATAGGTGAAATCACGCGTACAATACATCGAGCATAAAATTTTAAGATATTAAAATAAATGCAACTACTCTTAATAGCATAAGTCAACCGTGTGTGCATGTGGTGCTGGATTATCTAAGAGACCATGGACAACACACCACTCATAGTACAAGAATATAACATGAAATAATACAATCATACATGTTATAGGGAAAATCATGCAAGAATCAAATATGAGATGATCATGCAACACTAATTTCATGCTCAAACATGTTGAAAATTAAACAAATAGCAATTTATCGTTATATGGATGTTGGTGGACCTAATTTGTAGGTTTCTAGTTAGGTTTTTCCCCAAGTCACTCATGCACATCACTCTAGCATTCCAAAATCATTAAATTTATCCTAAAATTGGTACTTGAGCACCTAGAGATAATGGTTCACACCTTGTGACATTTCGCCCCACTCATGGCGCTTCTTAGGTTAAAAAATTGAAAAAAATGGTTCCTATACCAATTTAGAAGCAATTAGGTAAAATTCATACAATTTATTTTAGAAAAATTTAGGTTGGGAAGTAGGATTTGTTTCTTACCTTCCAATCACGAATAAGGCGGATTCAGCGGAGGAAAACGATCGATGTTAGGGCTTTGATTGGAGGAAATCGATGAAGGGAAACACTAAAGCCTCCCCCACTCCTACTCTCTCTTCTTCTCTTCTTCTTTCTCTTCCTCTCTCTCTCTCCTTTGAAAATGTAATTTCGTATGGGGAGAGGGGGTACCCAAATGAAGCCCTTATGTAGTGTCAGATTTGGTGTAAATGGCCCCAATGGTTGAGTTTTTACTATACTAGCCCTATGGGAGGGTTTTTTAACCTTTAAGGCCCATTATAGGGTGTACAAGTTGATATACACCATAGGATATTTATCTCTAATGATGATTTACGTATGGATATGATCAGCCCGCCATTTAGATGTGTCAATCAATGGATATGATTAGAAGTCTGTTTAAAGTCACCGATGGTCGATCGGGGCCGTTGCTATACGGATATGAGTATGGAAATATCATTAATCAGTACTCCAATTTTAGTTGTGGATTGACAGTCTGAAAGCCACAACTTCACAAAAGAGCAGAATATCTATTTCACTTAAGTTTCAGATTTTGGCCTAGGGGATTCGCACGTTACAAGCACTTAGCTTTCAGCCCAAGTTGAGTCGTTCTTGACATTGCCCAGGTCTGACTCCCATGATGAACGTCGAGCCTAGTAAGACGGACATTATTTAATAGTTTTGGAACTAATAGCCCACTAATGAACGGTCCAGATCTTGTTCGAAAATCTGGACATATTTAGAATGAATTGGGTAACTATGTTCATTATAACGCCCTGTCACTGTTGCACATGTGGGCGGATGCTGATGTAGGTGGGGCCTAATGGCCTGGGCGAGCTACCAGTGGTTGGCAGGCTACTATGTATGCAGTGGGAGGTTGAACTTGTCCCACATCGAAAGCGTTATCCAAAGTAATGGTGGTTATATGTAGGGATTCACCATATACTGTATGAGGCCTTTTGGGGGCAACCCCGAGAACAAAACCGTGCGAGCTGTGCTTAGAGCGGACAATATCATACAGTGTGGGCGTGGGCTGTTACATTCATAGTGGGCTACTTATAACCAGTGAAAGTGGAGATTTAGTCATGATTACTCTAAACCGTCGATTTTAGGCTAAAAGAGTAACAAGGTTAATTTGGTCTATTAGTCAAGATCCGGGCCTTATCTGACTCGGCTTCGATTAGATCTTTAATTTAGTTATGATTGTCTTGGTTAGTTAATAACGGGTCGATTAGATTTGGGCCCTATGTGAGTAAATCATGGGGCTAAACTTGATGTTCAAGTGATCGGCCAGATTCGTTGGCTTCCTCTGATTGATTAATCGGACTTGTGCGGTTCTTTAATGGTACCACCCATATATAAACTAACATTGAGCGTTAATGGTCAGTAAGTGATAATATAAGTTAATTACATTAAAAAAAATTTAAGAATTTTTAGAAATCCAAAACAGTGAAAATCCAGGACATTACAATTTTTATAAACTCGAGTGATTTTTGAAAAATAATCCAGATACTAGAATTCTAAAATACATGAATGTTGGGCATTACTTTCTCCTAGACTTAAGTGCACTGTAAACTTCATTGTCATGTTTAAGGTATTAATCTACCAATTAGAAAACTTCTAAACATTAAGATCCATGGGTGTATAGTGTAACCTCGACTTATCACCCTCAAAGATTCAATTCTCTACTTCATGATATCATTGGTAACCAACAAGAGCATTCAGGACACCCAAAACCTAAACCAAAATTTGCCCTACAGATCATCTTTTTCACAGCGGCTTTCATGTTGTGTCAACCTTGGGGAATCGAACCTTCACTTATAGGGAGCAAACCTATGGTGAAGACCATTCGCCTAACTCTTTCCATAGGCAACTGTTTTTTAGCTGGGTATTTATTCATCTTTCTTTTTCTTCAATTCTTCTTTTTCTCTTTTTCTTTTTTAATTCTTATTGAGCATGATGGGAAAACTTCCCGAGCTGGTTCCTTTCATGCTTAGTGATTACCAAGTTAATCCTTCAATATCAAATTGAAACCTTAATGTGTAAGCGAGATGTGATATGTGAAATCATGACTCAATCAATGTTTACAACTTCTAATCATGGTTTAACAATTCGAACTTAACTGTGAAATCTAACAGAGAACTAAATCCAAGAGTCATAAATCACCAACATTACATATCTTATAATTCTAAATCAACGACGACCGTTAAAATCACTTCAAATTTACAAGAATATCTAGAAAAAATTTTACAATTTTGCTTAAAACCAAGAAAACACTAATTAGGTGACCTAATCTCTCGCCCTCAACCTAAAATCTACATTATCCTCATTGTAAAAAATATGAGCATGCAATGCACATGAGACAATGAAATTGAAAGAGAAATGATGGAAAGATAATACCTGGACGAAAGACTCAAGAGGCTTTTTCCAAAGAGATATCAGCGTGAGAGTGGGTCAGCACAAGAGTAAAACTAATTAAAGCAACCTATCCTAAAACAACTTAGAAAATAAACTAACCTAACAGCTTAAAGCCGGCTATCTTAGAATGGCATAAAGCAAACTACTCTAATCCTATAAAAGCAGGGGAAAAGCTACTCAGTCATGCCGCAAGGTTCCTCTTTCGACCGATATTTGGATAAATTTCTCAGTAGGTTTCTCAACAGGATCATCTAAAAGCCTCTTTTGCAATAGGCTTGGATGCCCTGGAGCATGACTTTCCAGAAAAACTTACGTATCTCATTAAAAATTTGTTGTTGATTTTCCTGAAGTATCCAAAGTATATATGATTCGCCTGTGTCAGAAAAATTTTTAAAGTTAGTATCCCATGGTGAATCAGAGACTATACATAGATGAAATTTAGAAAAATTCTCAGAAAGTGATGTAGTCTCGATACATTCCAAAGTTTCAAACTTCGTTTCAATTTTCAGCTCCTCCTTTAATGGTAAGCATTCAAGACCTATGAAGGGAAAGTTTTTAGAGTACGAGTTCCCTCGATCCGTGATAACCATCGAGGTATTGTCTTGTAAGGCAATCACTATGTATTTTATCAAAGGATCGTTTGAATTTGCAAAGTGTGTCAATCAATCATCCAAAGAGTTGAAAATTTTCACATTAAAAATCTGTAATGAGATGCCCGAGGACTCTATCGTCTTTAAAAGTAGATGAAGGAATGCTCTCTTGCTCTAGCCCTATACAGATAGATTAAGGGTCAGTATACAAAGTATTGATGTGAGGACTTTGTTCATTGATACTACTCAAAAGAGGTATTAAATTGTCGAAACTTGATGGCTCGGATGGTGCCCTTAACTGGGTGGGTTCAAATTCTAGAGTCATATCGATCAACTCGTCCATCTCCCTAATCATATCATCATTCAATTCAAGGGAGTGGTCCAAACATGTCTCACAAGAGTTAGAAGGGTCGATTAAAAGAGGCTCATTCTCCACATTTAAATTAGGCATGTCAGATGAGTGGAATAGATCCTTATGACCGATCACTTCGTGTACTTCTTGACCATTGACCTAGACCAAACTTGAGTTTATTCTAAAAAAAATTTGGCTACACATTCATGATCATCATCCCAATACTCATCGTCATCTAATTCAGTGTAGTACACACTTGGGATTGGATTGCTTTCCTCACATTCCATTCCTAAATTAAGTTGAGGTTCGAATAAACTAATATCTCCCTCATCATTGAAATCATGTGTGTCATATGAGTGAAGTGTGTCATTATCATTATATTTAAAAGACACCCATGTCTCTTGACCATTCCTCTGGACCGTTATCGAGATTGACTCATCAGGAAATTGAGTCATATGCTCATTAATGGATTCCAACTATTATTCCAAATTCTAGAGTTCTCCAAGAGCAAGTTAGGATCACTTTCCTTGTATTGTGTTTCTCGATGGAGTCGTGGTTAAGACGAACTAGCCTCTATTATCTCATCATAAGTAGGGAATCCAAAGGAGTAATCAACAGGATCAATGGGTTGCGGTTGGGATGAATTAATCTCCATTAGCCTATCAATGCGTGATTTAAGTGCTTCTAATAATTTTCTCATGCCAGTAACATAGTCTGTGTAACTCAGAGATAACTCCTCTTGGATCGTTTCTGGTAGATATTTAAAAGTGGCTGATCCATGAGGGTTTTTACCATGATGTTTTACTGACTCAACTTCAAAATATTTATGGTTCCACTGATCATAATCATATAGGTCAAAGGTCGGGAGTTGATACACGTCATCATTCCAATAATCACGTACTGTTTTCTTAACTCATGGAATATAATTATTCTCTCGCAGATAATCACCGAAGGACATCTTAATCGGTGGAGCATCATATTCCGATTCGTTCTCGAAGATATTTTCAGAAAAATTTTGAGGCATAGGCTGTTTTTCATAAGCTATCTCAGTATACTGACGTGCCCACTCATTCATATACATGGTGAAACCTTAACTCTGAATCTAATCCTAGAAAAAAAAGTCCTACAACAATATGAAAAGTAAGTAGGGGGAAGAAGTTACCAGACTAGAGAGTTCTATGTTAGGATCCTACAAAACAAAACAAAACAAGTTAGTTTTTAAAAACAGAAAATCTAAAATTAGAGAGTTTCTAAAAACACAAATTAGAAAGATGAGTTAGTTTTTTTATAAAAAAAATAAACGAAAAAATCTAAACCTAAAGTTAGAAAATCCTAATCTTAACCTAATTCTAAAACCAGTTATTCTCAAAAAAATGCAACCGTCAGTCCCCGGCAATAGCGCCAAAAACTTATTCATACCCTAAGTATAGGGTTGTGATGTGGTAATAAACTCGGTGAGACCGAGGTCGAATCCACAAGGATTGAAACCTATATGATAAAAACTTGAACTAGAACTAGGATAAGATGAAATCTAAATCTGAAATAATTGATGAAATAATTGTGATTAAAGTGAGTAAAACTAATACAATTAAAGGTGAGAAACTATGGTGCCAAGAATTCACTTGTAGCAATTGGGACGGTACCTTGCATAATTCAAGGACACAATTGGAATCGGAGTCCTATCTTATCTAGTTGGTAAGAGGAGATTTGTCAGATCTTTATACATCTCATGAATCTAATCATCAATAAATACGATTGGTGCAAATTTGGAGGTGATTTTGTCACCTAACCATGCCCAGGAGACTATGGCAAGCAACAGCAATTTACCAATCTCACAACCAATCATGAGAGAATTATGAAAGTTATGAAGGATTCCATCACCCTACCATGCCCATGGGACGATGGTGAACAAGAGATCTTACTAATTTCACAATCTCAATTCATGAAAAGAAGACATATCAAGCTATCGCAGATCTATTGTAATTTGAGTCACAACAAACCATTAAAAACTAGAAATATACCTTCATAAATAACTAAAATCCATAAGAGTTCAACAAAACATGAATCAAGACAAAATAACCATCCTCATCACGCTACAAGTTTCACCTCTTAGCCCTAGCTAAGAGGTTTCGCTAGACATGATTAGGCTAAGATCTTTAAACAAATTCATTGGAAAAGAAAGAAAGAAAATAAAGAAGAGAAAGGACAATTGAAACCGTCTGCACTGTCCTCTCTTTCTCACGTCAAGATATAGATCTCATGCCCAAAGATTGCCCAGAGATGCCTCCACAGCTGCACGTTTCCCATCCAAGCTTCCTCAGGTCCTGGAATCACTTCTCCATATCCTCTCTCTCTCTCCTTTCATAACCTGATGTAGGTCTGCTAGAGTGGAGCACTGACCCTTCTTTCATAGCAGAAAGTAGACACACGCACTCTGTTTTTGCGCAAGAATTTCTTGCGCTTGACCTGTATTTGGCACAGATGGCCAACCAGTTTTTGGAATCTGACTTCATGGTGGGGTTTAAGACCGGATGGGCTTCCATCTGAATGGTCCGGATCATCCTTTCGATCACCGTCAAGAGAACATAATGGGCCGCAAAAACTGGCAGCATGCGGACGCGCGTTGGGTATTAAAGTTGGTAGTGTCTGTGGGGCCCACTTACAGCGACTGCACGTCTCATCAGAGTCGTCCATTGGCTCTGTGAGGTTGATTTAGGATATCATGACAAATTTGAAGAGGATCTAAACTTTTGGTGGGCCGCTGCATTGATCATCATACAACGAAAGATCAGGACTGTGCACTCCTATTCTTACGCGTGGATGGGTGGAAAGGATCAGGGTGTGGTCCATTTCTCCCCCTGAGTACATTGGATGGTTTGGATCATCCATCCGAATGATGAATGTGGGCCACACATCCTTCCAACGAATGGCTATCGCGAGCTCTGTTCTTGTATAAACAGAGAAGCGACTTCCTTTTCAAATTGTAGTCGGTCTTCACTAGTTCGGTGCACAGCAGTTGTGCACCGACTGTGCACTCACAACTATGAACGTGGGGTCCATCTTAATGTAATTGTGAAATCCAAGCCTCCACCAGCTCTTTCAACTAATTTACGGAGTCGAGACCAAGTTTGAAGCATATCTAGATCTCAGATAGGCCCAAAATCAATGGTTCATGGGCTGATCTGACCGTTGAACGACTTCCACAAGGATCCAATGGCTGAAATTCGACATGTACGGTTAATTTATGTTCTTCAGGTCAGATATAAAGTTTCAAGCTGAATGGATGGTGGGAGCCTTATGTTCTTGCATTTTGAACAATTTTTAGGCTCGTTTAACGTGAGTGGTGTGATTTTCTCAGATATCTAGCGTGTAAATTATTCGATCTCGATCCCCTGAGGTCCGTTCCTTGCCTTGGTGACTTTGGAGCGTTAAATCCATGCTTTTAGCATCCTTTTTTAGTCCAAGCTCCTAAATACACCTTGCATCATAAACACGATTAAAATATAACGTTAAGCATTATCATATATGTAAAATTAGATAATAATTGGGGTCTAATATGTAATATTCAACCCTTAACAATTAATATATATTACTCAAGCCGAGTCAAGCTCGAGCTCGAACTTCGAGCCGAGTTTAGTCGAGTTGATATGCACCATGCTCGAACTCGGCTCGAACTCAACTTAAGCTTTTAAAGAGTAGCTTAACTCGTCCCAAATCGGCCCTTCAAGCTGAGTCAATCCGAGCTGACTCAAGCCAAGTCGAACGATCTTTTCAAGCTAGCTCAACTCGTGTACAACCCTAGCTATGATGAAGATGAAGTAGAGATGGAGGATCAAGTATGGCAGAGGAGAAATGGAATGGAAGATTGAAGACATGGTGGATATTGTTGTCCAATATCTTAAATTTATCTATAACAGAGTCTATCGATATCATTGATAGACCACTTAATTCCATTGAGCAGTTGTCGATGCCATCGACAGATGCTCGATCCCATCGAGAAAATTTGAAAAAACCCTAGTTGATTGTTGGACAGTTTTGGAGTTGCTACTAGATGGTATCGAAGGTGGCTTCGATGCCATTGACTGGTTGTCGATGGCTATCGATGCCATCAAAAGTCTCATTTAAGGCACGCGCAAAGCTGCATAAGTGTGCCATTTGTATCATATTCCAGTTGTGGTAGTATATATATCAAGTGTAATCGGTATTAGGGTAAGGTTAAGGGTTTTCTAAGACGTGCTTAAGAGTTTGAGAGGGTTTTGAAGAGAAAAAGGCTAGGGCTTTTCCTCTTGGGGCTTTGATCGATAAGGTTTCATCCCTTGTAACTTCATTTTTCATAGTGCATTCTCGTTTTGTGCCGAAGTTTTTTCCCACTAGGGTTTTTCCATATAAATTTGGATTGTTCTTTAGTGGATTTGTTTGTGCGATTGTGATTACTTTGTTTGATTCATCTATGTGTGCTTTCATGATTCCCAACAGATTTGTGCGTGGGCTCTTAATGAACATATCCTATCAAGAAACTTGACACAACCATTAATCAACTAGGGAGTACATTTATGATATGAAGAATTTAATCTACCTAACTGATTAATTAACATACATGTTTAAGAGTAATCAATTAACATACTTGTTTAAGGCATGAATGAATGGTCTGAAAAGTAATAAACATTTAACATATGTATGTTTTGTTCAATATAAGTAAGCTAGCTTGATTTTTTTAGCTAATGACAAGATCCCATATCCACCATCTAGTAAAAGCTTGACAAATAGAACACACCTAAAATGACACTAATTGAGATATTTTGACTATTCAATTGATGTTATTAAATAGATGGTTTTTTTTTTAAAAAAAAAGAGAGATGCTCAAACGTCTAATTGTACATCCAACTAAGAGTGTGAGGCCATCATAGTGTTTGAATGACATATTACCCATCCAAGAAGGTTGTCCCGTTAAGAAAGTGGGAGACTCCAAAAGTTAGGTGGCTTGACCTATCAGGGGAAGTATATTATTAGAAGACAATGAATAACTGCTCAAAAAACCATACATTCATGTACGACACATTTAATGATTGGATCAATATAATTTTTGAGGCATCTCATTTTCACATTAAGAAAACCTTATTAGAAGGGTGAAATGTCATACAAACACTATAGTGGGCCCAACACACCAAATAATTTGATGTATGAGTGGTGTGTGAGCATTTCTAAAAAAATAAAACAATTATCAGTCTCTCAACACATCTTTTAACATATTATTAGAAAACAATGAATAACTACTAAAAAACTCTACATTCATAATAAGACAACCTTGTTAGAAGGGTGAAATGTCATCTAAACACCATAGTAAGCCCTACACACCAACTAATTTGATGTATGACTAGTGTATCAGCATTACTCAAAAAATCAAATAATGAGTGGTCTTTCGACACATCTCTTCATCTCTAAATTACTTAAATATTATTTATTTTCATTTAAAATTGAATTTTTTATCAAAAAATTCCTCAGATTTCTGATTTTTTAAAATAATAATAATAATCTTTCCACTTTCATATTTACAAAAGCATTCTTCCAAACCTATTAATGGAGGTGAACTTACCTATCTTCCTATATTATGAGCCATGAGATGAAACAGGAAGATCCATGAGTTTTGTTAAGCAAGCATGGGTGTGCATAAAGGTCTAGCATATGATGCACATTTGTTGCATGACACATGTATAAGATATTTAATCCATCCATCAGGTTAGCCAAAGATGGTACATGTTTCTCCAAAAATAAAATTGGATCCCTTTGGCATGTGGGCCCCAATATTGGAACACGAGTGGATGGATTGGAAAGAAACTTCATCTAAGTATTTCAGCCATTCAATTATTTTGCAAACTGTAATGGTAGGTGGATCAACCTAATTCTTAAGCTAAGGCATTAATACAATGGTACCGTTCTGACTGATGGATTGGATCTCAGACCTATGATACTATGTTGGCACATGTGTGGCATGTACATGACCTTTATTACACACGCGTGCGCTTAGCAATTCTCCCATGCAAAATTTTTAAAGAAGAGATGATAATCAGGTTACGTACACTGGCAGCTGATTGCGCACAGAGATATTTACTTGTGTTTGGGGTTGTGTGGAGCCCACATGGATGGCTGTGACAAATCTACTCTGTCCATCTGTTTTTAAAGATTACAATAGGATAGGAATCTAAAAATCAGGCAGATCCAAAACTCAAGTAGGCCACACCAAAGAAATAGTGGAAACGAAAATGTCCACCATTGAAACCTTAATTATGAGAGTTTACCATAATGTCTGTATGACATCCAAATCGTACATAAATTTATTACCACTTAGATAAACTATAGCCACAAATATCAACCTAATACAAAAGTTCTATCACCCCAGGCGTTCAATCTATGGAATAGCCCACATGAGTTTTGGATCTGCCTACTTTTAGAATCATGTCTTGTTATGGTCTTGAAAAATAAATGGACAGAGTAGATTTGTCACGGACATCTCTGTGGACCCCACATAACCGTGGCCACAGGAATAGACAATCCACTTCTGCTTATGATGAAAACGCATAAATTGAGGTGGATTTCCTGAGAAAACCTTTTGCAAGAGCTTCCTGCGATGGGCAATGCATGACATTTCTGGCAGATGATGGTAGGGCATGAGACAAAAAATGATGCAAATTCAAAACCCAGGTAGGTCACATGACAGGAATCAATGATGATTGAACGTTCACTGTTGAAATATTCCTCAAGCCACGGAAGTTTTTTATCATACTAACATTTTTTATGCTTTCAATTCATCTAAGAATGACTTTATGTATGGATGTCATATAAACATCACGGTGGAGCCCAGGGAAGTTTCAATGGTGGGCATTTCCCTACTCACCGTTTCCTATCGTGCAGCCCACTTGGAACTCCCTCACCATGTAACTCATATCTTAACATGATCTAGAAAAAACAGATGAACATAATAGATTTCTAACAAACATCACAGTGGCCCCACCTAGCTTCTGTTCGTAGGAAGTTCTGCAAAAGGCCACATGGCATGTGTTAACTCAAATAAATTTGGCTAAGTCTAACCCACTATAGCCCAGCTACAATGCCAATGACATATTGGTTAAACAATCGTAGCCTCGCAGCCTCTTATCAATGAATGCTTGTTTGTGAAAATAGGACCTTTAAATATCTTGCATTTAATATTTCAATAAATATTCACCTTGGATGAAATTTTTTCTCCAACCCATTCATATATTTTCAATATTGGAGCTTTTATGCTAATTGAATCAGATTTTCTTTTTTGGAAAAACATGTACAGGGTCAAATTAGCTCAATCAATGGATTAGATCTCACACTTAGGGATTATGTTGTCACATGTGTAGCACATACATAATTTAATTTTATTGTACATGCATGTGCACCTATGAAGACTCTCTTCTTCTTTTTTTGTTATTGGTGTTCAGTTTCTTTCTTTTGAAAAAAAGGGTAAATGAAAACTTGAAAGTTGGAGAAATGTTTTTGAAAAACTAACATTTATGAGATTTAAAATTCTTTAAATGATGTTATATAATAACATAATTTTTTTTATGATTGGTCATTATAAAAAATTGCTTATGAATTCTATATTTGATTTTAGTACTTTGGATATAAGTTGATAATCAATTTTTACTATCCATTCAATGGCTAACTCAAGGATTAAGATCATTTTATTAATAAGGCCTTTACATTATGGTCCATTAACATAGTGCCCTTGATCTTTATGATATGAATGATGTGACTATGCTATATATGGTAAATGAGCTAGTACTTATCAACAAAACAAATGGGATATAATCAAGAAAATATGGACCATCTAAACTATTAATCTTATTATCGATGCAATATTGACCAAAGGGCAAACTAATCAAATGATAAACCATACATCTAATTATAATTTAACAATTAAAACATATATTTAAAAAGATAATCTACTTGAAAGGCTAAGTTACTCCGGTTAGTACATCCACAGTGGGGCCACTATTTGCATGGTCAAAATCTAAGTACAAGTATGATAGGATGGATAGGGTGGGGTTCCATGGTAATTAAATAGTAGTAACCAAACCTTCTAGTCTTTCTTTATCATTCATTTTTCGATAGACATGTCGGACAAAGAGTATGAGTTGACTTGCATAATTTAGACAAGAAATTGAGCGATGATGTCCAGCTGGCCCTACTTGATGAAAACCTCACATCTCACACACATGGGCCACGTTGGCATGTGTAGGTTGTTTGATTTGGAGAGCTCTCTCTCTCTTTATCTCTCTCTCTCTCATGGATGTCTCATCATCAACATGTATGTGAACACCATACCATGCTTCATCATGGATATATGATGTGGCATGATGCATTACTAGTTGTGGACATATATTATCAAGAACCATTAAGCTCATTTAGATGGATATATAGTGAGCATCGTAGCAAAAGTGTTAATATGGTAAAAATTCACAAGATTCATGCCATTCATCTATAGGAAGTAATATGTTCATAGTACATAAAAATATTAGGCCCAACCATTCAGTTTGTTACGGCATACATCTTCAATAAGGACCAATATCCATGTGCACTATTAAAGAAGTGATACGTGCCAATGTGTAGACGTGGGACCCACGATAAAAAGTAAAAATTTCTAACATGAAACTCTTATCTTTCCGTTTTTACTGTAGGTGAACACATGCATGTGATACTCTTTATTGGTGTTAGATGGAGTTTGTTCAGCCTATTGAATCCATTTCCATAATCACTAAAGTATATTAATTTTATTAAACATACATATGAATTATATACCATGGAATGGCACATATGATGCGAGTGTTGGATCAACGACTATAAGGTCCTATTTATCCTAATCATTCCCTCAAGATGGAAATCTCAAGAAATCCGTACAATGAACTGTTAATCGAGCTTCTAAAAAGTTAGTTTTCATATTACTCATTATTATAATATTATTTATTTTCTAAACCATCTTTGAAACATTTGAAATCAAAATTAAGAGATGTATTAATATTTTTCAAATAAGAAAGTCATTTCACATTGAAAGAGTCAATAATCTTATCATGGAATATAAGTTCATATATAGGGATTAACAATCTCATTATAAATACATAAGAAAAATACAAGAAGAGCACATATGATTAGAAAAGGCAACATTTTATTACAATGGTCAATCTCATGGCACTCCCTCATTATTTAGGAAAAGCGATGATTTAAATCTTTAATTCATCACAGGAGAGTTATACAGGTCATAAATGCAACCATGGCATATGACACATTTGTAATTTGTGAATATGACTCTTAATAAACACATCCTATTAAAAAAATTTACACAACCATTAATTAACTAGGGAGTACATTTATAACATGAAGATATTGACTCCGTCTGATGAATCAACCAATGTACAAGTTTAAGACATGAATAGATGGTTTGAAAAATAATAACCACTTATATACATTCAACATATGCATATTATGCTTAATGTGAGTGGACAAGCTTCCTTTTTCAAACTAATAGTATGATCACAAGGACACCATTTACTAAAAGCTTGACTAATTGAATTAATACACATTGCGTTGTCAAGAAAAAGAAACACTTATCGTTCAAGTTATAGTTCATTTTGGAGCACGTTTATCAAATAATTTTTTTTTAATTCATCAGTAATAGATATAACAGTTATAATGCATATTGAGAAAGATTATCAAAAGGCTTAGAATAGACAAAAAGTATCTCTTATACACCATAATTTTAAAATAATGGTAGCTCATTATTCTCGCATGCAACATTTATTGGTATCTATTTAGATGATACAAATTTTGAGAAATATTGTAAATGTGTCATATATTCAAATGACAATATAATATATATATATATATATATATATATATATATATATATATAAGAAAAAATTAAAAATAACACATATGATCAGAAAGAGCAACCTCTTATTGCAATGATCAATCTTATAACACCCACATATTATTTAGGCAAAGTTTAACAATTTAAATATCATTGATTTATTATAGGAAAAGAGTTATGTAAAGGCATAAATGCAACTATGGCACACAAAGTTAGAAATTTATGCGTGAGGCTCTTAATGAACATATCTTATATATATTAAAAACAAAAAAAAACTCAAAATGGTCATTAATCAACTAGGAAGTACATTTATGACATAAAGATAGTTAATCTTCTCAACTAATCAACTAACGTACGTGTTTAAGACAGAAATGAATGGTTCGAAAAGTAATAGTCACTAATATTCAACATATGCATGTTTTGTTCAATATAAGCGGATTAGCCTGATTTTTTAGTCAATGGCATGATTTCATGGCTACCATCTAGTAAAAACTTAACTGGTAAAACATACCTTATGATGTCAAGCAAAAGATACTTTTCTCATTTAAGTGAAAGTTTATTTTAGGATACATCAATCAAATAATTCTTTTCTTAAAAATAGCTTTTATTCATGAAGAACCTGTTTAATTTTTCAAGTCAATTATAATTACCTTATAAATTGATAATAATTATTTACCTAAGCAATTACTACATCTTTCCCAATGCAAACAGTGATAGCTTACATTCTTAACACTAAAATTGAAAATTTTACTAAATAAATCTAGGGCCCACCATGATGTATGTGACTTGTCCACACCACCAATCCATTATGCAAGCTGAATTTAGGACGTTAGCATAAAAATGAGGCAAATCTGAAACTCAAATGGACCACACCACAAGAAACAATGGGAATTGAACACTTACCATTATTAACTTATTAGGGCCCCTAGAAGTTTTGGATTAAGCTAATATTTGTGTTTTCCTCTTATCCATGTCTGTGACCCTATGAACCCATTAGATAATGAATAAACCTCAAGGCGGGCTCAATGAAGGAAACAACTTTCAATAGTGGACGAATTAAGGCCACTGTTTTCTTTTTTATATGTCATTTGAATGTTGTTGGATATATCTCATTTTTTTGTTAGAAGTAACATATCTCTAAAATCATTATTAATAAATACATGACTATAAATAAAATATCTCTAAAATGACATTAATCAAGATATATTCACCATTCAAGTGATGGCTACTAAATAAACAGTTAAGAGTAAACAACAATGATTAGACACTAACTGTACGTCCAACCAATTAAAGTGTGGTGCTACTATAGTCTTTGTATATTTGACTCGCCCAACAAGGTTGTCCCAATATGAAAATGGGATACTCCAAAAGTTAAGTGGATCAAACTATGATGTGGGGTATACTATAGAAAAAAAATAATGAACAACCACAAAAAAAAAACTCTATATTCGTTCATGGTGCATTTAAAGGCAAATTAACATGATTTTTAAGAATCTCATTTTCACAATAAAATAACATTTTTAGAAGAGAAAGATGTCATCCAAACGCCATTGTGGGCCTCACTTGCCCACTAATTTGACATATGACTAGTTGTGTGTGGGTACCTCTCAAAAATAAAATAGTGAGTAGTTTTCTGTAACGTCTCGAAAAAATCTGTACAAGGACCCGAGTACCACCTCAGGCAGAAATTGCAAAGGACCAAATCCTTTAGGAATTAGACGAAAATTTACTAAGTGCTAAACTAAATCACCTGTCAAATTAGCTTGGATAGCTTTAAATACGAACTGTGAGACCCAAAATTAGTAGGATCGCTGACGCTATACTGCCTAAAAACTTGGGATGAATCTCAAAACCCAGTTGCTCTCAGGAGCACATTAAAATTCCATATCAGACTTGGACCGCGCGTCGAAAGTCCGATTACCGCGAAACTATACGGTTATGACCGCCTTGCTGGACTTGACAATCACCTCGGAAATTAAGTCATAATAGTACCTAGAAATGCATAACTTGAGCCCGGAGCAAAGTGTGTGAGAAACGCAAATATCTTTAGGAAATGAACTGAGACTTAAATGAATTGAGTCATTCGCTTGCAAGCCGAATCTAAGGATTCAGATCGTCAGAATTTGACCCAATTACACCCTCAGATCAGGAGAAATTTTCAACGCATGTCAGAGTACTTATGATGATTTCTAACAAAATTTCATGTATTTGTTGAAATGTGTGAATGCATATTGAATGATGATTTACGCTTGCTAGGTCCATTGATTAAGAATACATAACCGTGGTATGTCTAACAAGTCCTTTGTGAAAGAATTTGCCCTAAAATATGTTATAACTATTTTATTAAATGTATGTTAATATGTGTATTTTAAGTGTTTGATAAAATGCCTGAATGAGAAAATGCTTGATGAAATGCATTTAATGAGGGTATTGAGATAGGATTCTCAATTACCTTATTTATAATTACAGTTTCTTTCATGTAATCTATCTTGCTGCTACGTGATATATGAATGAAATATCTATGTATGTCACATGTACTATATGTGTTTGTTAAAATGCTTAAATAAGATTTATATCTGAATTGGCCGTTACATGCTGTTTTGACTAGCGCATATGAATGCCTATTGCATTTGAGTATGATTGAGACTACTACATAGTCTAGGCAATTGATAACAATTCTTGTTTGAGTGGCTGAGCTAGTCCCACCTCTTTTGTTGCGTGTGGTGAATCCGAGTCGTACGATGCTTGTCGACAGTGGTTAGCGTTCCATGTCGATTAATTAAGCGTACTCTTATACCTGTCGAACTTATCCAATAAATCGATTGTCTTATTATGTGTTTACCATGTATAGATGCTACTGCTTGAACCTAAGGTACCCCTTACCAATGTAAAGACCTGTTTCAATCATGGTACCACGATCCGCTAAGACTCATGAGCCGGGCATGGTGGTTTGGGACACCGTGGTCGAGCTGTTGGCCTACGCTGGGGTGATGAACCTCCTCGTAGTGACCAGTGAGCAATCCAAACTCGTGAGCCGAATACGGTGGTATGTGACACTGTATTCGAGCTATCGGCGTACATTGGCACAGCCTGACTGTGGTCCCCAGGGTCGGTGATGAGCCTTCAAAAATAGACTGTTAGTTGGTATGACATTGGTGGTAGTGACCTCGAGTACAAAATAGGCCTACGCTGACTATGAGGAGCCTCTCGTAGTGACCTAGAGTGTACTCTCGAACTGCCTATCGTATGAGACTAACTAGGATTGACGACCCTAGATGGATCAATGTTGGGTAAATGACATAAAGGGTGGTAACTAAGAACTTGGATAACACGACCATGCATCGCATGAAAAGAGCTAACTAAGACTCTCAATCCTACTGTATGAAAAGAGCTAACTAAGAACTTGTACAACACGACTATGCATCGCATTGCACGGTGCTTTGGCGAGGAAGTGCACGTTTATTAGGAGTGGTGCATGCCGTGATCGTAAGATGTTGTCGCAAGAGGAAGTGCAGGCGAGGGCATGTATCATTACAACATACCATTCTTGCATTAATAAGAGGACTTAGGACATGAGTGTTGTATTTCTTTATCATTACTGCTTGACTGAATTGATAATATGTTAACCTCTGCTTCATAGTTTCATTGAGTTGATCACTCACTCCCACGTTCTAGGACGGTGTTTTAAAACACCAACCAGACTCTATTGTAGTTTCAAGTGATGACGAGGCTTACAAGATGAGGCCTATCTTATATGATGACGAGGAAGAGTTCTCCTACATGCAACTCTCTGACAGGTCTATGTAGACCTGGAGTTGCGTATCGGGGCTACAAGGATATGGATAAATGACATTACACTTTACTATTTTGTATATTTCTGAATTATAAATGTAACTGTTGAACATAGTGACGTTCATACTCTGGGGACTTACAATCACTTATATGCTTTGTGCTTATTACAGACTTCCACTTGCGTAATTTAACTGTCTCTGGAGTATGATATGTTATTTTGGTATAATCCCACTCATGTTTAAATACACTAATCTGGACAATATTCAATCATCATTATCTATGTTGCATAAGTGATGCGTTAGAACTCGAGAGTTGAGCTTCTGCTCGACCCCCGATTTTTAAGGCATTACAAGTTAGTATCAGAGCATGATTTGAATTAAACTGGACCTGGGTTATAGTCACACAATGCACAATAACGTGCTTTGACTTGGGAGGGTGCGATAAAATGTAGAAACAGTTATAAGATTCCTAGTTTCGTTGATTGTTAGATTCGACCGAAACTGACCCCCGTAGTTCACCCTGTAGGCACCTGTGATCGTGTGAAACGATCCAAACCTCCTTTTAGTCCGTCAATTGACGAGTATGGACATCAATTCAGTCAATCCCACGAGTAAAACACGCCAAAAGCACGAATACTCGTAAGTTGGGATTTGAACGCGTCTCGAACGAGTGCGAGGGGGACATACTACAACTTATGATGAGATCCAAGGTGGGTCGCAAGCATTTTCGACACCCTAGGGAAGGGTGGACACCGTCCCCATGTGGAGGCACCACCGGTGAGACAGACACCTGGCGGGGCCCCCGCCCAGCCTGGCAGAGCCCAGGAGGAGGCCCCCACCACCCGATCGTCCGTAGGGCCTCCACACACGTGTGAGACCCCTCTCTCCTCTCATAAAACTCATTCTAGGATATTTTTGTAAGATTTTAAAACCCCCTACACTCCATATTCTTACCCAAATCTCTCAAATCTCTCATCCTCTCTATTCCATCTCATAAATCCACCTTCAAAGCTTCAAACCTTCTTCCTTCATCATCACTACCTCCCTATTTTCCGTTTCAAGTGATTCAAACCCCTCCAACTTCTTCAATCCCTCTCAAATCTTCTTCCATATCTTCCAAACACTATCTTTTCCTTCATTTTTCACAGCATCTTCCTTTTTTCTTTCCATTTAAGTACACAAAACCCACTTGTGTGTCTCAAAACTCCAAGACCCACCAACCCATCTCATTTTTCATCGCTCTCTTTGAGGTGGTCACCACCATCTTCTCCATCTCTACGCTCTTGTCTCTCATGACGAGGAAAAGAGCAGCCCCGGATGAGGTTGGGCCAAGCCGACCACGTCGTCCTACGAGGAGAGCAGACGCCGAAGCAAGTGTCAGTGCCGAGCAAGAACGGAGGTCCAAGCGAGACCTCGACCCTCGATTCCGTTAGAGAGATTCCTACTACCGAACATCGATCTCAGTAAGTTCCGTAACTATAAGGTCATGTTTGAAGCACACATCGATGAGAAGTTGTATGAGACGTACCCAGTCTTCGATTTTCTCGTAGAAAATGGGCGGCGTCCCATATTCGAGGGAAAAGCTCCTGCGAGTGCAAACACTATGCGCACTTGTTATGCCCTCATTCGAAATCCGACTTATAAGCCCCTCCAGTTTACCATTCCTCTGGGTAGGCAGGAGATTACGATTGGTGTGGATGATATTGATCGTGTCATGGGTGTTGAGAAGGGATTGGAGCATGCTAGCGAGAAGGATTACGCCAGTAAGCGGGAGAAGAGACTCCGCATGCGATTTCTCTATGGCCAGCTCGAGCATTGGAGGCGAGGGACTGGCCTCACTTCAACCAAGATGACGAATGACTTCCTTTTGCTCCACAACATATGCACATATAACGTGTATCCCCGATCAAGAAACCACACCGAGTGCATGAGGTTCATAGTGGACTTCTTGTTTCGAGTTGGAAAAGGAGACAAAGTATGTCTGTCCACTCTCGTCCTGAAGTAAATAATCAAAGCGGTAAGGTCCAATAGGGAAAGCACCGCGCTACCTATTGAGGGTCAAATATTACATATTAGACCCCAGTTATTGGCTAGATTTACAAGCATGATACCGTTTAATGGCCCGATTTAATCGTGTTAGTCGTGCAAGGTGAATTCACAAGCATAGAACTGGAAAGGATGCTAAGAGTGTGGATTTGATGCCCTGAATCTACCAAGGTAGAGGATGAACTCCAGGGAACTGTGGGAATTAAGCTGTTCACGTTAAACGGGTATGAAAGTCAGTAAGAATGCAAGATCACAGGGTTCCCACAATCAGTTAGGCTAGAAACTTCATATGTGGCCTGAAGACCATAAATTAACCGTACACGTCGAATTCCAACTACTAGATCCTTGTGGAAGTGGTCTAACTGACAAATCAGCCACTAAATCCTTGATCTGAGGCCCACTTGCTGTCTGGATACGCTTCATCTTTGGTCCCCACGGTTAAAATGAGGTGGAGAAGCAGATGGACGGTATGGATATATCACAAAAATCATATGGGGACCCCACTGCCCATACCTGTGCGTAATGCACAGGTGCACTCAAGTGCACTGGACCAAGACGCTTGGTCAACTAGCGCTTGACCCGTGCTTCTTCTCCCTCTCGAATACAAGCTTCCAGCAGACGCACTAACGTCCACCGATTTTGTTCAGTGGGGCCCACCCCTCATCCAAATCATGAATCTGGACCGTCCAAGGTGTCCAGGGAGGGGGTATTACCCTTACCTAGGTGGCAGAAATACACAATATAGTTAGTGTCGCAACTCATACGTCCAAACGGAAGATAGACGGTGGACTGAAACGGCTTGTGGGCCATACTGAAATCAAACCGAAATTTCTGCTCCCAGGCGGTTTCGCGTCTTGAATCCAATAAGCGATGTGGATTTTCCATCTAAAAGTAGTCAATGGGCCATCGCACTTCACAGAGTCGACGTGCGTCGACTCTGTTTCGCAACAGGGACTGCGTACATTCGTGTGGGCCACCATCATGCAGTAAAGGTCCGATCTGAATCGACCAGTAGGAGCCCAAGGGCCCTCTCGTCCAAGCCTAGGTGTCAGTTTGACCCCATGCAAGCTATCGGAAGATCCTAACTGTTGGACGTAAGATGGACGAGGGAAGAAAGATCTCATGGGCCGCCACATTTTGAATCCAAAACCATCCCTTCCCAAATGATTTTTCGAGGAGATTTCAATGGACAGCGCGGATCCTTCACATGACACCAAGAAGCGGGGCTCACCAATGTCCAGCGTAAGTTCTGTTACGCATGTAAAACGCCCACACCGACTTCACCTTTCCAGCCACGGCCTTTTGGTTTCTATATAAGAGAGAGAGAGAGAGAGCTGGAGACGGAGGAGGAGGATCCAATCTTGGGGGAGCCGTGAGCACTAGTCATGGAGCCACGGAGGCATTCAAGGGAGGAGGGAGCGTGGACATGGAGCAGCTTTCTTCACAGAGTTTTTCTTCCTTCCTTTGATTTTGTTTTATGTTTTTTTTTTAAGATTAGCCTAATCATATTTAGGTCAGGCTAAACCTCTTGGCTAGGGCTAAGAGGTGAAGCTTGTAGCGTGATGGGGAGACTTCTTAATTGAACTTTTTATTTAGACTGAGCTGATTTTGAATTTAGTTTAATTATGGGGAATGTTTTTAGTTTTTTATTAATGGTCTGTTATGACTAAAATTACAGTGGGTTGCAATGGCTTTGAGCATGTTCCTTTCCTTTTATGGTTATGACGTCAGGAAACCCTATTGTTCACCATTGTCTCCTGGGCATGGTCGGATGACGGTACCCTTCCTAACCTTCATAGCATGTGGATTGGTTGGTAATTAGTTTAATTCTGTTGTTTACTTTGTCTCCTGGGCATGGTTTGGTGATGGAATCCATTCTAATTCATATACCTTTCATCTCTTGAAAACTATATCAAAAGTAAGTTTAGTTCGATTTCCATGGTTACACCCTTCAACTGGATGAAGATGGATTCTAAGTCCAGTTGAGTTTTAGATGCAAGCATAAGATCTCCCTGCTTTCTACAAGTGGATCCTCTAAATCCCTAGTTTTCCTCCTCTGGATTCCTTAAGTATAGATTAATACTTCACAATTATTCCTCAAATTACAATTGATTTATATTTCATCTTATTCTAGTTCTAGTTCTACTTAATTCCAAATTACATACAGGTTTCAGTCCCTGTGGGTTCGACCTCGGTCTCACCGAGTTTATTACTACATCACAACCCTGCACTTGGGGTGTGAACAAGTTTTTGGCGCCGTTATCGGGGACTGACGGTTACATATTTTTAAAATTAATTGGTTTTAAAATTAGGTTAAGATTAGGATTATGCTAACTTTAGTTTAGATTTTTCTTTCTATTTGATTTTTAGAACTAACATGTTTTCCTATTTTGTAGAATCCTGACAAATTTTCTAATTTACACCTTAACATAGAACTCCAAGGCTAGTAACTTCTTTCTCACTTCTCTCCCTCTTACTTTCCATACTGTTGTAGAATTTTTCTTTTATTTTCTCTAGGATTAGATTTAGGGTTAAGGTTTCACCATGTATATGAATGAGTGGGCACGTCCCTATATTGAGATAGCTTATGGAAAACAACCTATGCCTCAAAATTTTTCTGAAAATATCTTCCAGAACCAATCGGAATACGTTCCACCGATTAAGAAGTCTTTCGGTAATTATTTGTGGGAGAATAATTACGTTCCACAAGTTAAGAAAACAGTACGTGATTATTAGAATGACGACGTGTATCAACTCCCGACATATGACCCGTATGATTTTGATCAATAGAAACAGAAATATTTCGAAGTTGAGTCAGTAAAACATCATGGTAATAACCCCCATGGATCAGCCACTTGTGAATATCCACCAGAAACGATTCAAGAGGAGTTATCTCCGAGTTACACAGACTATGTTACTGGTATGAGAAAATTAGTAGAAGCGCTTGAATTACGCCTTGATAAGCTAATGGAAGCTAGTTCGTCTCAGTCACAACCCAATCTAGAAATACAATACGAGGAAAGTGATCCTTACTCTCTTTCGAAAAACTCTGAAATTTAGAATGAAGAGTTGAATTACGTTAATGGGCATGTGGCTCAATTTTCCAAAGAGTCAATCTTGATGACTGTTCAAAAGAATAGGGAAGAGACATGGGTGTCTTTCAAATATAATGATGATGACACACTTCTCTCACAGGACACACTAGATTCCAAAGATGAAAAAGAGGTTAGTTTATGCGAACCTCAACCCATTCTAGGTGTAAAATGTGAGGAAAGTGATCTCATCCCAAATGTGCACTGCACTGAACTAGAATATGATGAGTATTGGGATGATGATCCTGAATGTGCAGCCACAGTTCCCCTGAAATTAATCACAAGTTTGGTCTAGGTCAATGATCGAGAAGTACACGAAGAGAACGGTCATAATGAGCTACTCCACTCACCTGACATGTCTGATCTAAAAGTGGATGAGCTCCTTACAACCGACCCTTCTATCTCTTGTGAGATATGTTTGGACCACTCCCCTGAATTGAATTATGATATGATTCGGGAGATGGATGAGTTATTCGATATGACTCTAGAATTTGAAACCATCCGGTTGAGGCCACCATCTGAACTGTTGAATGTTGACGATTCAATGCCTCTTTTGAGTAGTATCAATGAATAGAGTCCGCACATCAATGCTTCGTATACTGACCATCAATCTGTCTGTGTAGGGCTGGAGCAAGAGAGCATACCTCTGTTTACCTTTAAAGACAATGGATTCCTTGGGCAGATCATCATGAGCTCTAATGTGGAATATAAGTCACGCTCAACTGAATTTTCCAACTCTTTAGATGATTGCTTGGCACACTTTGCAGAGTCAAATGATCTCATGATAAGGGACATATTGAATGCCTTGGAAGACAATATCTCGGTAGTCATCACTGATCAAGAGAACCCTTACTCTAAAGTCCCTTCTTCCATAGATCCTGAATGTTTACCATTAGGGGAGGAGGACCTAAAAATTGAACCGAAGTTTGGAACTTCGGAATGTGTTGAGACTACACCACTTTCTGAAAATTTTTCTCAATTTGATCTACCTGTAGTCTCTGCTTCACCATGGAATACTAACGTTGAAACTTCTTCTTTCATAAGTGAATCGTATATACTCTGGACACCTCAAGCAATTCAACGAAAAAATTCTTATGAGATACATATGTTTCTCTGAAAAGTCATGCTCCAGGGTGTCCAAGTCTATTGCAAAAAGAGCTTTTGGATGATCCTGTTGAGGAACTTACTTAGAAACTTATCAAGATATTAGCCGGAAGAGGAACCTTACGGCATGATGGAGTAGTTTTTCCCTACTTTCATAAGACTAGGGTAGTTTACTTTATGCTGTTATAGGAAAGATGATTTTATCTCATTAGGTTAGTTTGCTTCTTGTACTGTTTTAGGATAGTTTACTCTCGTGCTGACCCGCTTTTATGCTACGATCTCTATGGAAAAGTCTCCCTCGATTCGTTATCCAGGTACTATCCTCCCATCAATTCTCATTTACTTTCATTGTCCCATGTGCATTACATGCTTACATCCATCACATTGAGGACAATGTAGATTTTAGGCTGGGGGTGGGAAATTAGGTTACCTAATCAGTGTTTTCTTGGTCTTGAACAAAAATTGTAAAAATTTTTAATTTTTCTAGAATTTCTTATGAACTCGAAGTGATTTTGATGGCCATCTAGGGCACTTAGAATTTCAAGATTCGTGATGTTGATAATTTATGACTCTTAGAGTTAGTAGCTGTTAGATTTCACAGTTAAGTTTGAATTGTTAATCCATGATTAGAAGTTGTAAACATTGATTGAGTCATGATTTCACATGTCACATCTCGCTTCCACATTAGGGTTTCAGTTTGATATTGAAAGGTTAACTTGGTAATCACTAAGCAAGTAAGGAACTAGCCTGAAAAATTTGTCTGTCATGATCAATTGAAGAAAAAGAAAATACCTAGCTAAAAAAAAATAAATAAATACCTTTGGAAAGGGTTAGGCAAATAATCTTCACAATTGGTTTGCTTCCTATAAGTGAGATTTAATTCCTCATAAATGATATATGAAAAGGGTTGGGTGTACGGTCTTCACCATAGGTTTGCTCTCTATAGGTGAGGATTTGATTCCCCTTCTTGGCATTACTTTTAATAGAAAAATCAAAAGCTGGAAGAATGAAAAAATGATTTGTGGGGCAGGTTTTAGTTTAAGTCTTGGTTATCATGAATTCTCTTGTTGGTTACCAATGATATCCTGAAATAGAGAAGTAAAGTTTAATGATGTAAGCCGAGATTACACTATACACTTATGAAACTCAATGTTTAGAATTTTTCTAATTGATAGATTAATACCTTGGAACTGGATTATGAAGTTTTACACGCACTTACATCCAGGAGAAATTAATGATCAACATTCATGAATCTTAGACTTCTAATATCTGGATTGTTTTCAAAAATTACTAGAGTTAATAAAAATTATCCTGCAATGCTCAACTTATTTTTCGCATACTTTACTCGAGACTAGAAAAATGTTAGCTGGAGGTTGTGTTGAGGGTCAAATATTGCATATTAGACCCCAGTTATTAGCTGAATTTTCAAGCATGATACCGTTTAATGGCCCGATTTAATCGTGTTAGTCGTGCAAGGTGAATTCACGAGCATAGGACTGAAAAGGATGCTAAGAGTGTGGATTTGATGCCCTGAATCTACCAAAGTAAAGGATGAACTCTAGGGAACCGCGGGAATTAAGCTGTTCACATTAAACGGGCATGAAAGTCAGCAAGAATGCAAGATCACAGGGTTCCCACCATCAGTTCAGCTCGAAACTTCATATGTGTCCTGAAGACCATAAATTAACCGTACACGTCGAATTCTAACTACTAGATCCTTGTGGAAGTGGTCCAACTGACAAATTAACCACTAAATCCTTGATCTGGGGCCCACCTGCTGTCTAGATACGCTTCATCTTTGGTCCCCACGATTAAAATGAGGTGGAGAAGTAGATGGACGGTATGGATTTATCACAAAAATCATATGGGGATCCCACAGCCCGTACCTGTGCATAGTGCACAGGTGCACTCGAGTGCACTGGACTAAGAGGCTTAGTCAACCAGCGCTTGACCCGTACTTCTTCTCCCTCTCGAATACAAGCTTCCAGCGGACGCACTAACGTCCGCTGGTTCTGTTCAGTGGGGCCCACCCCTCATCCAGATCATGAATCTAGACCGTCCAAGGTGTCCAGGGAGGGGGTATTACCCTTACCTAGGTGGCAGAAATACACAATATAGTGAGTATCGCAATTCATACGTCCAAACGGAAGATGGATGGTGGACTGAAACAGCTTATGGGTCATACTGAAATTAAACCGGAATTTTTGCTCCCAAGCGGTTTTGCGTCTTGAATCCAATGGACGGTGTGGATTTTCCATCCGAAAACAGTCAGTGGGCCATTGCACTTCACAGAGTCAACGTGCGTCGACTCTGTTTCGCAATAGGGGCTGCGTACATTCGATGTAGGCCACCATCATGCAGCAAAGGTCCGATCTGGACCAACCAGTAGGAGTCCAAGTGCCCTCTCGTCCAAGCCTAGGTGTCAGTTTGACCCCATGCAAGGTATCGAAAGATCTTAGCCGTTGGACGTAAGATGGACGACGAAAGAAAGATCTCATGGGCCACCACATTTTGAATCCAAAACCATCCCTTCCCAAACGGTTTTTCGAGGAGATTTCAATGGACGGCGTAGATCCTTCACATGACACCAAGAAGTGGGGCTCACCAACGTCCAGCGTAAGTTCTATTACGCATGTAAAACGCCCACACCGACTTCACCTTTCCAGCCAGGGCCTTCTGGTTTCTATATGAGAGAGAGAGAGAGAAAGTTGGAGATGGAGGAGGAGGATCCAATCTTGGGGGAGCCGTGAGCACCAGGTATGGAGCTGTGGAGGCATTCAAGGGAGGAGGGAGCGTGGACATGGAGCAGCTTTCTTCACAGAGTTTTTCTTCCTTCCTTTGCTTTTGTTTTATGTTTTTTTTTAAAGATTAGCCTAATCATATTTAGGTCAGGCTAAACCTCTTGGCTAGGGCTAAGAGGTGAAGCTTGTAGCGTAATGGGGAGACTTCTTAATTGAACTTTTTGTTTAGACTAAGCTGATTTTGAATTTAGTTTAATTATGGAGAATGTTTTTAGTTTTTTAATTAATGGTCTGTTGTGACTAAAATTACAATGGATTTACAATAGCTTTGAGCATGTTCCTTTCCTTTTATATTTATGACGTCAGGAAGCCCTATTGTTCACCATTGTCTCCTGGGCATAGTCGGATAACGATACCCTTCCTAACCTTCATAGCATATGGATTGGTTGGTAATTAGTTTAATTTTGTTGTTTACTTTGTCTCTTGGGCATGGTTTGGCGATGAAATCCATTCTAATTCATATACCTTTCATGTCTTGAAAACTATATCAAAAATAAGTTTAGTTCGATTTCTATGGTTACACCCTTCAACTGGATGAAGATGGATTCTAAGTCCAATTGAGTTTTTAATGCAAGCATAAGATCTCCCTAATATCTACAAGTGGATTCTCTGAATCCCTAGTTTTCCTCCTCTGGATTCCTTAAGTTTAGATTAATACTTCACAATTATTCCTCAAATTACAATTGATTTAGATTTCATCTTATTCTAGTTCTAGTTCTACTTAATTCCAGATTACGTACAGGTTTCAGTCCCTGTGGGTTCGACCTCGGTCTCATCGAGTTTATTACTACATCACAACCCTGCACTTGAGGTGTGAACACTGCCATTTGCACTGATTTGTAAGATCGCCTGCCACTACAGCTTCCGACTCCATATGGATGACTTCGCCCCAATCCATATTATCAGTGCAAGCACGCTTGACAATATGGGGATTGGCGAAAGGCAACTCCGAGGTCGCCTTGGGGAGCAGAGTGACGATACCGAGGAGGAAGGTGATGAGATCGAGAAGAGCGAGGGCGGGGAACAAAGTGGCAATGAAGAAGAAGGAAGTGGTGAGAATAGCGATGGAGATGACAACAGTGGCGAGGAGAAAGTGCAAGAAGAGGAAGAAGTGGAGGCCCATGGCCCTGATGTGGGCTCTCCTCCTACTACACGGGAGCGTGGCAGTGATCAGGCTGCTATAGAAGCCCACTTTGTTCGACTTGAGGACGGCTAGGTTGCCTTGCGACAAGGGGTTGGGGAGCCCCGGGCTTTCGTGAAGCGGAAGTTTAACAAGGTATCTTGCACCTTGAGGGCTATCCTGTGTTGCCTGTAGGACAAGGGTGCACCTCCACCTTCACCGGATTCTAATGATTAGTTGTACCTGTAGTCGTCTTTTGTTTTGTCTTGTTGCTTTTTTCTTCTTATTTCTATGTGCAGCCTTAATAGGCTCAGTAATGTGGTCGAGTAATTAGCATGTTTTAGTGTTTGAAGCTAGTTTAAATTAGCTCACCTGCATCTTCTGTTATGATTCATGTAATACTACATCTCATGTATTGTGATAATTTTGGTAAATGGAATGCATAGAGCTTCTTTGAATTTGAATGCGAGTGATGCGTGGATGTGTGTATGATCTTGTGCTGAATCCGACACGGGTTGCACCATATGTTGTATATAGGAAATGCCACCTAAGGGCTCGCAATGTACGGCACGTCTCACCCTCGGCGACTCAATTGACGAGGCTCCTCCCCTAAGCGATAGCCACCTGGACCCCTATTCGGGCCCAACTCATGAGACTATGCCGGATTCTTAGCCGGCCACTGGCCCCACTAATGGGCAACACCTGTTGCACCATCGGTCCCTGAGCAAAACCGTGCATCTACTTCGACGCGGCACGTATCTTAGTCTTCTCCTCGTACTGATAGGTTGGAGCAGATGATACTATTGATGCAACAGCAACAACAGTTTTTTACCCCCATGGTAGGGATATTTGCCCAGAGCATGGGTATGGCCCTGCCTGCACCTCTTGTGCAGCCTGCGGGCAGTACAAGTGCTAGCGGCCTTTTCGAAAACTCATAGACCCGAGAAGGCTGATTACTGGCTAGATCGCATCCCTAAGATGTTGAAGCCGCTACACTGCACTGAGGTAGAACAGGTTGAGCTAGTCACCTATATGTTCGAGAAGGAGGCTAGTTTATGGTGAGACAGAATCCTACGAACAGTTCCCGCAAGACACGTGTGGACCTGGGATGCATTTGAGACACGCTTCCATGGAAAGTATTTCCTCCTCACATAACGTAATAAAAAAGAGGGTGTGTTTCTTAGCCTCCGACAGGGAGGGATGACCGTGTCAAAATATGAGAACAAATTCAAGAAGCTAGCCAGATACGCCCCTTTGATACTAGCAGATGAACCGATGAAAATGCGGCGTTTTTCAAATGAACTGTGGCCCGATATCCGTGCGAGGATGAGTTGCACTAGCATTCCCAATTATGTCGAGCTAGTCAACTTGTCTCTGCGAGCTGAGCAACATAGTGACGAAATTTTTCAGACAAGCAACCCAATGGGCCCAAGGTCTCGTCCCGAATTACAGCACCGGCCAGTCCTAGGTAAGAGGCCACATGTAGACTCGACTCTCATGCCTATAGCTCCGCCAACCCAGCAAAGATGAGCGAAACATTGATGTACATATTGCAACAAGGGGGACACACTGACCCCTTCCGTTTTACCAAGATGAAGAACAGCGGTGTCACGCCACCTTAGAAGGTCGACCGTCAGACACCACGTGATATAGTAACTCCACCTCTGCGCTCTGCACCACCAGTGCAACCACTTTACCAACCAACTGTACTTCGAAATAGGTCGCCTCAACGACCTATGGCAATGCAACCAAATCATCCTCAATAAGCCCGTGTACATGCACTTACAACTGAAACACCTGAGTCAACAACTGCAGCTCATTTGACCTTTGAGGTCACTGCCCATATTTAAGGTACACCTGTATTCCTATTGGTAGACATTGGGTCTATTAAACTAATTCATATGAAAGAATAGGCTTAATAATGGATTACTATAAGGATTATAAAAATAATATGGTAACTAGAGGTGACAAATATATTATAAATAATAGAAGGGTTGAAACAAAAAAAAATTTACAACTACGAGTTGCTAATAGACTAGTGATATCTTTCCATATTAAAGATTAGTATGTGGTGTCTATTTAGAAATTATTTATAATCATACTAGGAATTATCCTATGATTAAATTTGATTATAGGTAAAGGTATATATTTTTTGGTTGTTTTTGTACAGTTAAATTAGGACCTTTGGGTAAGATTGAGTTTCATAGTCTAATACTCCGTAAGCTCATGCTAAAGGCGGACTACAGTAAATATAATAAGTTTCTTATTCCCTTGTGAACTCAAGGTTCATACCGCATCGAGGATATGTCTCTCTTCTTTCCTTTCCCGCGGCCTTATGTTGCTAACATTCTAAACTTCTGGAATAATTTAGAACTCTCGACTCTTCCTTCCCTCCTGAAGTTAACGAAACCGTAATGCAATCTGCCCAGATCGAAATGGTGACATATAAATATAATTTTAGGAGATTGAAAACCCTTCTAGTATAGTCTTTTGACTATAAGCACCATGGAAGAACTTATTATCCACCATGTTAAGCATTGGTTAGACAAGAACTCTCGTTGAACAAGACCCAAAGGACAACCTTATAAACATGAGACTTGAACCTCATAATGAACTATAACACTCTTAAATACTTAGGATGATCAGATTTCAGAATTTCAGAACCATATCCCTACGAGGCATTCGCGGCTTAACTCAATTCTCAATCTTGGATGAATACCAAAGGACTCACTGCTTTGACCGAGCAAAAGACCAGGATCCATCAGGATTAGGAAGGGATACAATGTTATCTGCTCTGGTCAAGCGAACAATCGACGTATCAGATTTGAGCCTACCACAACTGTCTTTCTATATTAGCTCAATCATAAAGGGTAGATTATACCACCCTTAGGTAAACTTTATCATTAAACACTTAGCACGATAATAATAATTTGGACATTTATCTTCAAACCTCAAAGGTAGAAACTTTTAAGGGGGGTAGACCAATATGAGCTAGGCTAATGTAGTTATTATATACCCTAACAGGTATATAAATCTGAAATCAACTGAACTAAGTAAATGAAATAATAAAAACCTTTACTGATTACCCTTAGGCAATTTCGAGGATGAAATTGTTCTTTAAGGGGGGTAGATTGTAACGTCCCAGAAAAATCCGTACAAGGACTTGAGTACCATCTCAGGAAAAAATTGTTAAGGACCAAATCCTTTAGGAATTAGATGAAAATTTACTAAGTGTTAAACTAAATCACCCATCGAATTAGCTTAGATAGCTTTAAATACAAACTGCAAGACCTAAAATTAGTAGGATCGCTAACGCTACATCGCCTAAAAACCTGGGATCAATCTCTAAACCCAGTTACTCTCGGAGAGCACATTAAAACTCTATATCAAACCTGGACCACGCGTCGAAAGTCCGATTACCTCGAAACTACACGGCTATGACCGCCTTCCTGGACTTGACAACCACCTAAAAAATCAAGTCCTAATAGTACCCATAAATGCAGAACTTGAGCCTGGAGGGAAGTGTGTGAGAAACACAAATATCTTTAGGAAATGAACTGAGACTTAAGTGAATTGAGTCGTTCACTTGCAGGCCGAATCTAAGGATTCAGACCGTCAGAATCTGACCTAATTACACCCTCGGATCAAGAGAAATTTCTAACACATGTCAGAGTACTTGTGACCCTGATCAAATATCGATTAAACAGGTCCCCCGCAGCCGATCCACTGATTCGATCGGGCCAAGATCTTAGCCTGGCCTAGATCTAATGTCAGGGAGCTTAAGTCCGATCACATGTAGAAAAAGAGCCTCTAGAATAGCTCCGTTGGACCGAAACGGTCCGTATTTGGCTATAACCTAAGTATACCTTGGCCCTGGGGTTATTCCCATCAGTTCTAGGCCTATATAAGGGTCTTAAACCCTCTCTCTCCCTTGACATACAAATTTTTTAAAAACTTAGGAGAGAAAAGAAAAGAAAGAGAAGGAAAGAGAGAGAAAGTGTGAGAGAGAGTTGGGGTTTTCTGTTAGGATTCGATCTCTATTACTCCACGTGCTTAGCTACCACTTCTGTATTGCTATTCCGGCAATTCTGATTCCATATTTGGGTAAGAAATCCTAACTCTAATTTATTTTAGGGTTTCAAATAGAGTAAAGGATGAAATAGCTAACCTATTTCAGGTTATAGGTTGTTGTTGTGCCGTAGATGAAGAAATAGTGTTCGAACTGAATTCGTCACGAGTCTATCAACGAAATGTGCGGACTATAAACGTTTAGGTTATGATTTTCAAGGCTTTCAATGTCAGTTAATAATTTATAACTGACTTGATTGCTGTCACATGTGCTTAGATGCAATGATTTTTATATATTACATATACATGTGAACTATGTTTAATATAATGCATTCCATGTATTTGTTGAAATATGTGAATGCATATTGAATGATGATTTACGCTTGCTAGGTCCATTGATTAAGAATACATGACCATGGTATGTCTAACAAGTCCTTTGTGAAAGAATTTTCCCTGAAATATGTTATAACTATTTTATTAAATGTATGTTAATATGTGTATTCTAAGTGTTTGATAAAATGCCTGAATGAGAAAATGCTTAATGAAATGCATTTAATGAGGGTATTGAGATAGGATTCTCGCTTACTTTATTTATAATTACAGTTTCATTCATGTAATTTATCTTGTTGCTACGTGATATATGGATGAACTGTCTATGTATGTCACATGTACTCTATGTATTTGTTAAAATGCTTAAATGAGATTTATATCTGAATTGGCTGCTACATGCTGTTTTGACTAGTGCATATGAATGCATATTGCATTTGAGTATGATTAGAACTACTACGTAGTCCAGGCAATCGGTAACAATTCCTGTTTGAGTGGCTGAGCTAGTCTCACCACTTTTATTGCGTTAGGTGAATGCGAGTCATACGATGATTGTCGATAGTGGTTAGCGCTCCATATTAATTAATTCAGCGTATGCTTGTACCAGTCGAACTTGTCCAATAAACTGATTATCCTATTGTGTGTTTACCATGTATTGATGCTACTACTTGACCTAAGGTACCCCTTACCATTATAAAGACCTGTTTTAACCATGGTACTATAATCCGTTAAGACTCATGAGCCGGGCATGGTGGTATGGGACACCGTAATCGAGCTATCAGCCTACGCTGGGGTAACAAACCTTCCCGTAGTAACCAGTGAGTAACCCAAACTCTTGAGCCAAATACGGTGGTATAGGACACTGTATTCGAGCTGTCGGCCTACACTGGCGCAGCCTAGCTGTGGTCCCCAGTCGGGTTGGTGAAGAGCCTTTGAAAATAGACTATCAGTTGGTAAGGCATTAGTGGAGTGACCTCGAGTTTGAAATAGGCCTACCCTGGTGCAGCCTAGTTGTGGTCCCCAGTCGAGTTAGTGACGAGCCTTGAAAGATAAACTGTCAGTTAGTAGGGCATTGGTGGTAGTGGCCTCGAGTACAAAATAAGCTTACACTAACGGTGACGAGCCTCTCGTAGCGACCTAGAGTGTAACTATCGAAGTGACTATCGTATGAGACTAATTAAGATTGACGACCTTAGATGGATCAATGTTGGGTAAATGATGCCTTAGCTTCTCAATCCTACTGTATGAAAAGAGCTAACTAAGAACTTAAATAACATGACCATGCATCGCATTGCATGGTGCTTTGGCGAGGAAGTGCACGTTTACTAGAAGTGATGTATGTCGCGATCGTAAGATGTTGTCACAAGAGGGAGTGTAGGTGAGGGCATGCATCATTACAACATACCATTCTTGCATTGATAAGAGTACTTAAGACATGAGTGTTGTACCGCTTTATTATTACTGCTTGACTGAATTGATAACATGTTAACCTCTGCTTCATAGTTCCACTAAGTTGATCACTCACTCCCATGTTCTGGGATGGTGTTTTAAAACACCAATCAGACTCTATTGTAGTTTCAGGTGATGATGAGGCTTACGAGATGGGGCCTATCTTCTATGATGACGAGGAGGAGTTCTTCAACATGCAACTCTCTAGCGGGTCTATGTAGACCTGGAGTTGCGTATCGGGGCTACAGGGATATGAATAGATGACATTACGCTTCACCGTTTTGTATATTTCTGAATTATAAATGTAACTATTGAACCTGGTGACGTTCATACTCTGGGGACTTAATATGTTTTATGTACTTATCACAGACTTCCGCTTGCGTAATTTAACGGTCTCTAGAGTATGATATGTTGTTTTGGTATAATCCCACTCATGTTTAAATGCACTAATCTGGACAACATTCAATCATCATTATCTATGTTGCATAAGTGATGCATTGGAACTTGAGAGCTGAGCTTCTACTCGACTCCCGATTTTCAGGGCGTTACATTTTCCAAGCCATATCTTTACCCTTAAATTATCCAAATATCATTTATTTTTGCATTAAAAAATCACTTGTAAATTTTTCTTCCCAATTTATTTTTAGTGCTTTGAATATAAACTAATAATCAATTATATTTAAAAGGCTATGTTACTTTGATTAGTACATCAACATTGGAGCTACTATTTAAACAATCGAGATCTAAATGCAAGTAAAATGGGATGAATGGAGTGGGATTCCATGATAATTAAATAGTAGCAATTGCACACTCTTATCTTTTTTTATCTCTCTTTTTCTCAGTAGATGTGTCAGTCAGCTAGAGAGTATAAGTTTACTGGCATGATTCAGAGACAAAGAACTAAGAATGTTGTCTAGGTGGCCCCATTTGATGAACATCTCACATCTCACATACATGTACTGTGACAGCAAGTATGGATCATCTGGCATTCCTTTCACTCTCTCTCATGGATGTCCTATAATTGACAATTATGTGCAAACTATATCCATACTTCATAATGAGTCTATGATATGGAATGGTGCATTACCGAGACATAAATTATTAGAAACTTTAAACAAATATACTCATTTAGATAGATGGTGGGCATACTAGTAAAGATGTTAATTTGATAAAATTTTATAAGATGAAATTATATATTCATGCTTCATACAAATTTTAAACCTTAATCACTCTTCAATTCACCACAACATACATCTTGAACGATGACCATCATTAATATTTTGTCTAATGATCCATTCAACTCAACCAAATGAAGTCCACGAGAACTTTCGATTATACCCTACCCAGTGAAAGCTAAAGGGATATAAATTCAAATTTCACATATATGTGCCACGTCGGCAAATGTGCCGCAAAGCCCATAGCCCATCTCAGGCGGGTAAATACTACAACATTTCTCTTACAAGAGGAGAACAATATACAATAGGCAATCCTTATATCTTTACAAGGTATACATGTGTCTCTATTTTTAACAAGTCCAACCAGATATTGATCAATCAATACAATTCATCCTTTCTTTCCATTGTTAATAAATCATGAACTCCAAAACTACACCAAAAAGTGAGATTAAATCAAACAATATCAAGACATTTTAAATTGAATATAGCCAGTTAATTTATTTTTTTAACCATCCATCTATAGGTCCAAAAATAAAATTTGAATTTACCAAAAGACAAGAAAACATTATTAAAAAAGCATTTAGATTGTCCAGATTACAAAATAGTAATTCATACTCTTTAAAAAGAAATTTGCACGTGTACGGTTCAAATATGTGAGATATATACCATATAATTCCATACATCCATTTTTTTCTATGGGTTTATCATGATTTATGTGTGTTAGAAATGTACTTGATCAACATCCTCTATCAAACCCCTCAACTTGAAAAAAAAACTCATCCTTAAAAAGTTTGGTTCACAGTACATGTTTAACTTCGTTAAGTTCTTCAATAGACTTGGTTCACAATACGTATTCAACTTTGAGCGTCAACATTTATTAGTCCCATCCTTGTACTTTGCAATAGGCTTCTCTAATTTCTCATAGACATCAACACAAATAGTTGCTACCCAAATTGTCATATTCTTCACCACAACACTCATTCTAGGTAGTTTAGGAAAAAAAAAAACAAGTCAAGAACAGGTTTAAAAACTCGGGCATACACAGCCTCAAATTGGGCTTGGTCAATAGATTGATTCTTTGTGTTGTTAAAGACAAACTCAACTTGGGAAAGACTAATCTCCTACATAGGGGATAATTCGTCGGGAAGTTCGGCGAGCACAATCGCCTCGAACTCCTACGATACTAGCTTTTACATTTTCTGGAATACTCATGGACTCATCATCCACTTCTTTTTCTACAAATGTCATTATCACTCACATCTCCTCATAGTATTTTATGAGATCCCTTTCATTTACGAGAGTTTGCTTGTCCACTCTAGAAGTATTGAATTGAGTATTCACCTCTGCAAGGACCAAATGTATGCCACTAATGAATCTGGTCACCTGTCGCGATTGTCTTAACCAGGTCACCTCTCACCGATAAATAATGGGATTTCTCTGTATAACCCCTCACCGGTTGGCTATCTTCACCTCTCGCCGATAAAAAATAGGATTTTCCAACATAAACCTTCACCGATTGGCTATCATGCCAATAATTTAGGTCTTATTAGAACAAAACCTAATCATAATCTCTAGGGAGGAATCACACATGCAACAACTACTTCATCCGCGGCCACATGTGGATTGCAGCTTTCATATGTCTCGTCTGCGCGAGTTGAAGTTGCTCCCACTAAGCTGAAGCTCCATCCTTCAACTTGTAAGCCACAAGTTTAACCATTTTTTCCTCAGGAATCTTCATATAGTCAAAAATTCGCTCAACTTCGAAAACTCAATTGAGAAAATCCTAAATGTGAAGTTGGCCATTGAAGCTAAGGAGGTCAACCTTCATTCAAAAATCCCTATCTCAACTCAGCCTGATGCCCATTCATTCTTCTTACTAGAGAATCATATCATCAATCTCCTCATCACTAGATCCACCATCTTCGGGAAGTGATTTGCAATTAGCCATAGAAAATACCCTATGAACACGATGATTGCGGGCCCCAACGACAATCTGAAGTCGCTCATCATAAAAAAAATATGGGTCTTCTCTACTACTTTCGTTAAATGATCGATTAATGTCTGTAGCCCTTGCATGGCTAGAGTATTTTTTCACCGAAAACTCTTGAACATTGTCATAGTTATAAGATTCTCCAGATCACCGTCCATAGAATTATTGTTCGCACCTTCATTAGATATCATCGTCCCAAGGAAAAATCTTTGCTCTAATAGTAATTAACTGTGAGACCCGACCAGAGTTTTCATGTGTGCATGAGTGTGTGTGAGTGTGCATTTCATTTCTTGTGGTCTCACAGTCCTACCGGTCGAATTCCGACAACCTGTGACCTTCGAATTGTGCTTGCGGTCATCCTTGAGTCCGGTCACATAGACCTGACTCGGATTGAGCTGAGACCTATGCCATTGCGACTGCTTCGTCGTTACGGTTCCGACGCCGCGTCTTGTGCGTCCATCCGATGTGTGGATCATAAGTTGTGTACATTTCATTCTATGGCCCTTAAGTTTAATCATGTGGCCCACCTTGGAGTGGCACATGTGGCCCACACTCTATCTTTTACACAAGTTCCAACACACACTACACACACCACTTAAATCTCCATAACTCACACTACCATGACCTCACATACCACCTACACCTAACCTACCCTAGCAACATTGTTTGTATCACCATAGGTTAATGATTACTTCCCTTAAAAAGTTTTTTCCTCTCTTTCCTTCTCATTTTTCTCTCTCTTCTCTTCTTCTCCAGCAACTTTCTTCCATTTTTTCAGCCCACTTTCCCTCATATATCCCCCCATCTAACCATTAAAATAAGATCTCAACCATAGATCTATGTACCTTAGAGCTTGAAGACCATCTTGAAGGTGTTTGCTTGAAAACCTTGTAGGTGGGTGTGCTTGTACTTAGAACCTTAGGATCTCAATTTTCTCCTCTTATTTCTCTTCTTTACCTCATGCTTGAAGCATGTGGGGCCCACCAAATGATGGTGGAGGCCCCATGTCTTCTTAGATGTGGCCATTGGCCTATCCTTTTGTGCATGCATTACTCATGGGTGGGGCCATTCTCCATTGACGCCACCATGATTTCTTTTCTTAGTTTGAAGGATCCTTAGGTCATCTAGACCCTTGATCTTTGGTTGAGATGGCATCTCCACCATTAGATTTTGATTTAAAGATGCATGCATGGATAGATCTTGTAATCCCATCAATATAGTGGAATGTGTATGCATGAGTGATGAGGGTAAGGGCCTTAATGTGGCGGAGACCCTTCCCTTGTGGCCGAATCTTTATTTTCCTTTATTAATAATCTTCTGATCATGAGTGTGTGGCTCACCTTGTGGACCAAAAATATCCAGACCATCCATGGAGGGTGGACGTACATGACAGTCCACCCTTGGATGCTGGAGCCCATAATCCACTTATATGGGGCACATGCAAGGGGTATTTTGTAATGGAAAGGGTTTGAATGTTTTTGGAGACTACTGGGGTGATCTATATCAGGATTTTCTTGGATTAAATCACCTTTTAAATAGTATTTATATTTATTTATTTTCTGTTATATGTTGCTATCCAGAACCATCTGGACAGATTTTTGGATCATTTTGAGGCCAGATTTTTGGACATTCGGAGGGTTATTTGGTCCCATGTAATGTATGTTTCTTGAAGGTGTGAACCCCACCTATAATCATGCCAAATTTCAGCCCCAACTAACCTTCATAGGGGTCTCAAAGGTGTTGTCCAAGTGAGGTGGACAGTTTGGATTTTATGCACTGTTCTGGCAACATTCCACCTTGGACAGGTTGGATTTCTGAAATTTATTAAAATACCTGTGGGTGTTTAAAAATTATAAAAATTTACAGGCGAGTGTCCCACTCATGGTAGGACCCACCTATAAAATTTTGGGGCCAATGGACTCCTGTACACACCATGGTGGTGGCTGCACCGGCCCACTATAATATGGTGTTCAGATCAGTCCAATTTTCAAGACAGATTGATTTCTTTAAATGAATTAAAATACTTAAGAATATATAAAAATTTTAAAATTATTTGGAGGTTTGGCCACCTATGAAAGTGTCTCTCTGTAAAATTTCATCCCTAAATGACCCCATTTGGGCATCCAAAAGAATGAGCCAAGATGGTTGGACTGCTAGATTTTTCTGCTGTGCAGTCCAGCAATATGCTTTGATAAAAACCACAGTTCAAAATATTTCATCTGATGGTGAGCCACATTTTTGGGTTTCCTCTTATTGTATGCATGATGAGGGACCTTGGCCCTTAATTTTTAGAATTTTAGAGGCCCTGGACCCACTTCAATTGAGTGCCCAAATTTAGGACAGCAGCATGCATTGCAGAAACTTCTTGTACATTATTGTCCCTTGTTATTTCAGAACTTTGGGCCCCAGCCCATTGAGCTTTGTGTGTGATTAGTTGGGGACCCATCCCTGATGTTATAAGGCCCATTTGAGCCATGATTGTGGGGCCCACTATATTGAGAAAATTGGATATTTATTGCTTCCTTATATTTTAGAATATTCTTAAGCTTAATTAATGCCTTTTTGGGCCTCCATTGATGATCATTTGTGGGACCCAAATATAAACCAGATTTTGAGACTTCCTAGTGGGCCCAAATTGGGTTAGAACGTCCCAGCTTGGCTTAGCCATATGTTGGGCTGACTTCCACCATTTTGATGGATTTATGGGCTGAGATAAAGGTGGTATTAGGCCCTTTGTTGCCCACTTAGATTATTAGTTATTAGACTGATGTAGTGGGGCCCAATTCACACAACTTAAACTTATTTTTAAGCCATGTTTTTGTGCTCATGGGCTGCTCATTAAGTTCATATAAATGTATGAGTCCTATGGCCATTGGGGCTTAGGCCTTAGGCCTTGATTCCTCTCCGTGGGCCTATGTTGTTGAAGGTAGTATTGGACCCTTTTCTCATGCCTTTTATAGGGCTTATGTATGTGGTTTGGATGTGGGCCTTGGGCCCTTTAGCTATATGGATTATGGTTGGTTATGCCTTGGGAAAATGGTGGTTAAATGTCCCCATTATATACCCCTCTAAGTGTGGTTGAATGTCCACCTTAATCTCTTGCTAGGCCCATCTCTATATTATTTAAGCTTGTAGCTTGTATCCTTAGTCTCGTGGGCTACCTCAGGTAAATGGGCCCCCACTAGAAGTTGTATTCCTTATAAAGAATTCGTTAAGTACCTATACCCTTTATGGTTAGGTAGAGAGTTCATCTTCACCCCATTGGTACCCCTATTCACTTCATGGCCTACTCTCATACGCATCATATGCATGCTTGGTTAATGTATAATTGGTCATGATTGTGCCATTGAGTAGGACATATTGGTATCTCCCCGAGGGGTGGAGTTTTTCCCTCTAGAGCACAATGGGTGCTTGGATGGATGCATGGGTGATTGTGTGATTCATGCATCTGGCATTGCATAGCATGTGGATATCTGTCATTGCTTCATCAGGGCCTTACCTCCATAGGGATATTCGTAGATGGTCGTATGTGTGAACACCGAAAATATTTGTTAAGTATACCAGGTGCATAGGATGCCCATGGGTGAAATTCTCAAAACTTCCATAGTACCAAGGATCTGCTCCAACACCGTGACCGGGTGAAATATATGAGCGTACAAGGGCCTTATACCGTTAGGCTGTGACTCCCACTGTCGTGTAGTCGGTTGGATAGGGGTGTAGCCTTACCTGCCCGGTGTGTAGGGGGCATTGTTAGGCTGAGTCTGACCAGCTCGTAAATGGGTCCGCTACCGTCAGGCCTTACCGGTGATTAGCTGTCCATATGCGGGTGGTGAGGTCTCTTACGCTCGTTTGACTGTGTGGGGTCTGTAGAGCGGCAGTCATTCAGCAGTGTAATGGACCCCGGTGATTTCCTTATGATTGAAAATGTACTTGACTTATGATTTGGATATGAGCATTGGCATTACTTGCATCGCAATAGCATTGGCTGTGTAAGCCCCTTCATGTATTGCCTTGGTATGGCATCTAGTACTCATCGCATCGTATTCATGATAAGCGTTGGTAAGGCTAGTGATATTCTCATTAAGCATGTTTTCCTTCTTGCATCTCCTACTATTCTTTTGTGAACCACGTCACACACTTACACCACCCTCTAAGCTTCTATAAGCTTATGCACAATTGATGTCTGCAGGAGATTCTAGGCAGGCGTCGTAGCAGCAGAGCGTGGAGTAGAGCTGAACATTTGAGGACTCCAGTGTTGCTGACCTTTCTCTCTTTTTCTATGATCTCATGTATGTCCTTTTGGACTTTATGGATGATTGTAAAAGTTTAAATTTTTAGTGAATTTTGCGATGTATGCCTTTGTTCTTCTCAGATGTACTTGTTGTGATCTTGGTATACTCGTATTGAAATGATTATATTGTTATGAAAATCCTCCTTGTATGATCCTATGATCGGAACCAGTCTTAAGAGCCGAGAACGGGGTACTACGGAGGCTGTTACGGCCAGAATCGGCCATCAAGCTCCTTATGAGTCCGGTTACCAAGTCTGGGGAGTGACATTAACGTATGAAATAATTTAATGAGATCGATCATCGTCTTTCTTGATAAATAAACACTTTGAATTTATAAGGCACTCTTAAATCTATAAGAGAAAATTCTCGAATACATAAGAGATGATAAAAGTATATAAAAAATTTGATTGATTAATTTAAAAAATAAGTTTAACGTGCCTAAATAACCCTACGAAAATCCTAAAATGTAATAAAAAAGAGTCATAATTAAATAAAGAAACAAATCCTAAAAAATATGTAAATTTTCATGTCCATCGACTTGTCATCGACCAATCGAGTCAATCAGTCAAATGGGCTAAAAAATGTCCAGAAACTTAAAACTAAATTTATGTGAATTTTGACCTGTGACACGATTGGTCGACCTGTCAAAACTAGCAGCAATTGTCCAGCAATCAATCTGGAATTCCTAGCAAAATTTTGACTTGTCGACCATATTTATCAATCAATCAAACTACGTTAAATTTTGTTAATTTTTTCCTTAGACTTCATTCGGTCCATGTGTGTTACAAGCATGCTTGATCCACGTCCTACACAAGACATAATGAATCTCATACTAGCAAATAGATATTCATTTACCTTATTATTTGTCATAAAAAAAATGAATTTCCATAAGAGACATTTTTCTCGAGTAAAAAATGTTATACAATTAACTGAATACTTAACTTTTAAGTGGGATGAATACTAGTATTGTGATGTTTTGCTTATTTATTGGTCTTAACTTTTACATATTTGTTAGCGAATTTTAAAAAGACATGAAGTATAATTTTTTAAACATTTCAATTTTTAGATTTGACATAAGATTCATATATATAATTAAATTTCAAAATATCAATAAACTAAAATTACATATATTAAATGAGTTACCAATAATTTTTTATATATAACTACGAGTAGCTGAAATGAAATGAGCACATTTTCAGGAGTCTGCTAAAGAAATTTAGTCTCTTTATAAATATTTAAGATATTATAACAAAAATTTATAACTACCATTTTACGATTATTTTAACTATTAAAATTTTAAAAACCACTTAATTTGTAGAGATATCATTTTTAAATGAATATTTTTATTATCTAATTAAAATAATTGTTTAAGTTATCTCCATAAAAAGTAATTATTTTAAAATAGATTTATTATGAATGTGTTGGGGTTAAAGATTACATGTCACCTTTCATTGGAACCATCCATATTTCAAGTGATTATTCATACAAACAAAGGTTAGAAGTTGTGCTAAATAAAAATTTGTAACCATTTATATTTGTAATTCAATATGGATCATTAAAAAAATATTTTAATATCTTACATTTAATAAATAATTATCGGACTCGTAAAAAGTGATACATATTAATACCAAGTCGTAACATGAAGGGTGTTGTTCATGTTTCACAGTATTCGTATCATAAAATTTAAATCATATCATATGTTGTTAATTTTATGGCCCACAAAATAGGATGTCTACTCATGAGGTGGATAAATATAATTGTTTGAAAATAAATAGTTGTCATTTTTTTTTACCATTAATTGTTAATGTTATGTAAATGTACCAAATAAATAAATTAACCGACTTAATCTTAAAAAGACACATATGCTCACTTTAAGTCTCATACAATAAATGAAGGTTAGATCTTGACATTTATCATATGAACTATTAGCATGTAACATGTCAATGCCACATATCCATCTTACCATATTATACTCACATGTTCTCTCTTTTTGTATATATCACATGTCGTTTACTACTCACCTGTCAGAAAAAGCTTCGGCTTCTGTTAGTTTTTAAAAATGACAAAAAATTCTTGTTAAAAATAAAATTTTTAATTTTTTTAAGTTAACCAATCAAAATATTTAAGAAGTATTATATTAAAAATATTCCAGCTTAATAGCCCTATCACTGTTGTTGCGACTCTTTATGTATTTCAGTGATCCAGTAAATATGTAAGTCAAACTTCCGCCCATTTTGTTTTAATTGACACGTGTAATCCTTCAACATGGATTGCATTTAAAAAGATGACGTACTCCATCTTGCATTGATAAGAAACAATACGTGTATATGTATAGACGTAAGGCCTATAATAAAAAGGTAAAATTGTCTAATATGAATACTTGCAGATGAATAAATGTGAGACCTACAATAAAAAAAGTAAAAATATCTAACACGAAATTATTAATTTTTTCTTTTCATTATGAACATGTGCATATGGCATTTTTCATTAGTGTTAGATGGAGTTTGTCAAGCCTATTAGACCTATTTCCATAATTTATAGATTATATTAATTTTATTAGACATACATGTGAATTATATACCATGAAATAGCACGTGCGATGTTGAGAGCATTAGATAAATGGTCATCAATGGCTATGAGGACATTTTGCTCTTAGTAGTATATTTATGATAGAGATCCCGAGTGATTCGTACTTGTACGCGGTTAATCAAGCTTTTAAATGGTTCATTTCATATTACTTAGTGTTATTGATATTATTTATTTTCAAGATAATTTTTTGATCTTTTGAAATCAAAATTAAGAATAGCATTAATATTTCTCAAATAAGAGAATCTCCTCATACTAAAAAAGTTATCAATCTTAACATATAACGTAAGTTTATAAATATAAATTAATATTCTTATTATAAATACATAAAAAAATTATAAGAAAAATTTAAAAAGAAGACATATGATCATAAAGAGAAATCTCTTATTATAATGACTAATCTTCTAACACTCACACATTATTAGATAAAGTTTAATGATTTATATGTTTTTGATTTATTATAAAAAAATAGTTATGTCAAGTCATTAACTCACATTTAACATGTGCTTGTTTTGTTTAATATAAGTAAATTAATTTAATTTTTTAGCCAATGACATGATTTTATGGCTACGATCTAATAAAAGCTTGACTGATAAAACCTTCCTTATGATGTCAAGCAAAAGATACTCTTCCCGTTTAAGTAAAAGTTTGTTATAAGATATATCAATCAAATACTTCTTTTCTTAAAAAATACCTCTTATTCATTAAAAGTCTATTTAATTTTTTTACTTAACTATAATTACCTTATAAATAGGTAATAATTATTTACGTATGTAATTACTACATCTTTTCCAATGCAAACAGTGATAGCTTACCGTCTTAACACTAAGAGAAATTTACTAAATAAATATAGGGCCCACCATGATGTATGTGGCTTATCCACACCACTCATCCATTATGCCAGCTGAATTTAGGGTGTTAACCTAAAAATGAGGTAAATCTAAAGCTTGAGTGGACCACACCACAATAAAAATTGGAACTAAACACTTACTATTGAAAACTTATTGGGGCCCCTTAAAGTTTTGGATTAAATTGATATTTCTGTTTTCCTCGTATCCATGTCTGTTTGACCCTGTGAACTCGTTAGATGACAAATAAACCTCAATATGGGCTCAGTGAAAGAAACAACTTTCAATAGTGGACGAATCAAGGCCATTGTTTCCTTTCTTGCGGGCCATTTGAATGTTGAATCTATCTCATTTTTAGCTCATGCCCCAAAATGTTATGAGAAAACAGAATGATCGAGGTATATATATCATATAAATTATAGTGGGGCCCACATTAAATTCAACACTTTTAAACTAATTTTTAATATGGAATTGCTCACTGATTTTCAAATTAGGTGAAAAAGTAATAATTACTTATTCATCATAAATTTATATGTATCATGAAAAATCAAATAATTAATAAATAATTGATAGATATGACCCTATTAATATATATATGACACTAGCAATGCCTATGTAAGGAAAAAATGGATTTAAAGAACTTGAGAGAGATATAAATTACTCTTGCTGACCATAATTTTAAAATGATTATTCCTCATTATCCTCGCATGCAACATTTATGTGTATCTATTTCAAATGTCTAAATTATAAGAAATATTATAAATGTATCATATCTCCAAGTGACACTAGTCAAAATATTTCACATGCTAAATTGATTGTTATTGAAGACATAACTAGAAGTAAAATATATGTAAAATGAGTCATAACATTAATTGAAATATTTTAATCATTCAATTAATGCCCAACCGATATCTATCAAACATATAATTAAAAATAAAAATAAATGCTCACACATATAACCACGTGTCTCACTAGTTAGTGTGCGGAGCCCACCATAGGATTTGTACAACATGCCACCCATCCAACAAGATTTTTCATGAGAAAAATGGAACAATCCGAAAGTTAAGTAGTTCGAACTATCAGATCGACATACTATAGAAAACAATGAATAGACACCCAAAAAACTCTATATTCACATCAAACACATTTAATAATAGGATCAACTTGATTTTTAGAGCATCTTATTTTCAGACTAAGACAATCTTATTGGAAGGTTGACATGTCATGCAATAGTGAGTGGTCTTCCAATACAAATCTTCACTTATTAATTATCTAAATACTTTTTTTTATATATTTAAAGTTCTTTAAATAATGTTATATAATAATATAATTTTTATTATTATTGGTCATTAAAAATTACTTAGAGAAATTTCTTTCACATTTGATTTTAGTACTTTAAATATAAGCTAATAATCAATTTTTATTTAAGATCATTTGATTAGTAAGACATTTACATCATAGTCCAACAATATAATGCACATGATCTTTATAATAAAGATTAAAATGATTATATTATGTGCCATGAATGAGTTGGCATTTATCCACCAAATAAAGTGGATGCATGGTGAAAATAAAGTTAAGTTGTTGATCTTATTGACAATGCAATATTGACCAAATGACAAACTAATCAAATGATTAAACCATACATTTAATTGTAATCCAACAATTAAAATGTATAATTTGGCTACCTTTATGGGTTACAAATTGAGAAAATTACAATTTACTTGAAAGACTAAGATATTTCGATTAGTACATCCATAATAGGGCTATTATTTGGACAATCAATCTCAAAATTGATGTAGAGCAGGTCGCAGACACTTACATGGCCAAGATGGATAAGAAAAGACCCGGTCGACGATAGAAGTGATCCAGACCATCGGATCTTAAATCAGGCATATCTCACAATCCGGAATGAGTTATTTGCATAAAATATATGATTTTGAGGTAAAATGAGCTACTTTAGCCAAACAACCCCATTATGCCAGGTTACCTAAGCTGAATTTGTGAAATACCGCTAGATCAACGGTCGTTTTCCTATTTTAATTTCATTTTTACTATAAATAGCAAGTTTTAGTTTGATTATAACTCTTGATCTGTTGGGCTTTAGGAGTTGTGTCCAACGTGAAAAGAGTTTTAAAAAATTAGGAGAACGGTTTGGTAAAGCCAAATAGGACACTATTTTTGGTCAAAAACCTTACGCGCTAGTAGACATCACAACCGTCTATAAATAGTAAGTTTATTTATAGTAAATCATGAATTCTAGAAGTTTTAGTTGTAGTTTAATTCTGATTTCTTTCCCATTGCTTGGTACCCCTATTTAAAGAGTTGTGAACTCATTTTTATTCATTCATTAATCAATTTCAAATTTATTAGAATTTATTTCTATTTTCTGCTTTCTTTTCTCATGGATTGGAGAAGTCTCTGTGAGGAGTCCAGAGAAGTGAGGAGTCTAAAGAAGTTCCGTGGATTCGAAATAGTTATCCTCTTGAGGAAGATGGTGCTCAATCTCAAGTCTTTTCCTGCGTCACTTTGGTATCAAAGAGAGATTTTTTCTCGAATAAATGGCTTCTAACGATGGGTCAGGTAACAATCCCATGGGCAGTGCTTTAAGAAATTTACCTTTAATGGCGGCATCTTTCAAAGCAACTCAGTAAGAGAATCGGCAAGCTATGGAAGGGTTGCAGGCTTCCATCGACTACATAGTAGATCTCTTGGCAAAAACTCTAAGGCAACTCCATATTCCTAGTGGTAATCCTCCACCGCTAATTGATGAAAATCGATCACCCTGATCGCAGGATAGTACTGACAGTGCATCAAAGGGTCATTTCTGAGAAAGAAAAATCCAGTGAGGAGGAGATCGACGACATAATCTTTCAACACCCCAGACAAGGCGGCGATTAAGTAGATTGAACAGATCGAGAATTCAAGATGTGGGTTGATATTCCTAACTTCAGTGGCCAACTATACATTGAGGATTTTCTCGATTGGCTTTATAAAGTTGAGCGATTTTTCACCTATATGAACATCCCTGAAGCAAAGAAAGTCAAACTTATGGCCTACAAATTGAAAGGCAGAGCTTTAGCTTAGTATGAACAACTACAACTCGCACGAAGCAGGCAGATAAAAGCACCAATATGCACATGGTAGCGGATGAAGCAGTTACTGCGTGCCCGATTCCTCTCTAACGATTACGATCAGGTATTATTTCAACAATACCAAAATTGTTGATAGGGTAGTCGATCGGTGAGAGAATACACAGAAGAATTTTACAGCTTGGTGGCGTGTAACGATTTGGTTAAGACTGAATAGCAGCAAGTCGCTCGATTCAATGGTGGATTACGTATGGTGATCCAGGATCGGGTCCAAATGCAGTCTATCTAGACAATGAATGATGCGATCAAGTTAGCTACTCAGGCATAAGCGCAACTTGAACGTCCTAACTTACGAACTTATCCTACCACAAGAATCACTGCAGCAATTTCGCCACAAGGAGTTACACAGCCTAAGGGAAAGAAGTCCATAGGAGCACACACTCAACCTCTTACGTCTGAGAGCCGATATCGAGAAAGTGTGCAAGCTAGACCCCAAAGAGGCGTATCAGCTGTTGCTGGTCCAAGTAGAATCCCGAACCCCTATGCTCGACTAAGGCTCGACAACTGTTATCGTTGTAGTCAACCAGACCACCTACCAAATACTTATCTCCATTAAAAAGTGGCGAACTTCGCTATCAATGATGGTAGTACTGATAATGCCTATAAAAATCCAGATGTTGAAGAACAAGAGCATACCACCGACACAAAGCAGATGATTCAAGTTAGGTTCAATAAGATCATAGCGAGTCACTGTCGTGAGGCGACTATTATATGCGCAAAGAAAAGAAAAGCATCCACAGCAGCATAACATCTTTCGCACTAGGTGTATGGTAAATCGAAAGGTTTGTGATGTGATCATTGATAGTGAAAACAGCGAGAAAATCATCTCCAAGGTCATGGTGAAAAAATTGTAATTAAAAATGGAGCGTCATCCCTCCTCATATACAATCGGTTGGATCAAGAAAGTCAGCAAAAAAATATAACTGAACGATGCACTATATCCTTTTCAATTGGCAAACATTATAAAGATGAAGTAGTATGTGATGTTGTTGACATGGAAGCATGTCACATACTACTCGGTCAACCCTGACAATCTGACCATGACGCCACTCATAAGGGTGAGATAACATATATATCTTCATCAAGGACGGTCGAAAGACCATATTGACCCCTATGGATCCGAAAGGACTACCTGAAACTTCAAAAGTGGAGGATCGTTTTCTCTTAACCACACAGGATGTTGTGAAAGAATCCAAAGAAACAAGACAGACTTATACATTAATTGTAAAAGGGAAAAAACTCGAGCCTACCATCATCCCCGAAAGACTAAGGCCCTTATTAAATGAATTCAAAGAAATCTGACTCGATGACCTTCTCGATGGGTTACCCCCTATGCAAGATATCCAACACTATATCGACTTTGTCCCCGAGTCCAGTTTACTCAATCGTCCTCATTATCAAATGAGTTCGAATGAGTGCGAGATTGTATAGAGACAAGTGGAGGAGTTGATCCGTAAGGGTCTTATTCGAGAAAGCATGAGCTCATGTGTCGTACCAGCTCTATTCTCCAAAGAAAGATGAGAGTTAGTATATGTGTGTCAACAGTCGGGCCATCAACAAAATCACCATAAAATATAGATTTCTTATACCATGGTTGAACGATATGCTGGACATGCTAAAGGTTGTAAAATTATTCTCTAAATTGGACCTAAGGAGTGGCTACCATCAAATTCGAATATGGCGGGGTGATGAGTGGATAATGGCCTTTAAGACTAAGGAAGGATTGTACGAATAGATGGTCATGTCCTTCGGTCTTTCGAATACACCTAGCACATTCATGAAATTGATTAACCTAGTTCTAAAACCTTTCATCGGGCAGTTTGTTGTGGTTTATTTCAATGATATTTTGATATACAGTCAAGACGAAACCACTCATATGGAACACCTTAAGAAGGTCCTTCAAGTGCTCACTGAAAATAAACTGTATCTCAATTTTAAAAAGTGAAGCTTCATGACTGATAGCCTAATGTTTCTAAGTTTTGTCATAACATCCACGAGCATTTAGGTGGATGAGGAAAAAGGTGAAGGCAATCACAGAATGACCGGTTCTCAAAAATATTCATGAAGTGTGAAGTTTTCATGGACTGTCGGCATTCTATCGTTAGTTCGTGAAAAATTTCAATACCATTGTGTCACCAATCACAGATTACATGAAAAAAGAGTAATTTCAGTGGACTAACAAAGCCGACAAGAGCTTTGCCGAAATCAAGCACAGATTATCTACGACCCCGGTTCTTGTACTTCCCAACTTCAACAAACTATTTGAAGTCGAATGTGATGCCTCATATGTCAGGGTTGGTGGAGTTTTGTCTCAAGACGGTAGGCTGGTAGCCTTCTACCGTGAGAAACTTAGCGATGCACGCAAGAAGTGATCTACGTATGAGATCGAGTTATACGCAGTGGTCCAGACATTGTGACATTGGTGATATTATTTGATTCAAAGAAAATTCATACTTTACACGGACCATCAAGCTCTCAATTTCATTAATAGTCAAGCTAACATTAACTATATGCATGTTAGATAGATTTCATTTTTACAGGAATTCACGTTTGTGCTAAAACATAAGTCAGGGCAACGGAATAAAGTAGTCGATGTGCTGAGTCGTCGTGCAACTTTGTTAGTCACTATGAGCAATGAGGTTCTCGGGTTTGAGCGCCTCAAAGACATATATGCCAACGACAACGACTTCAACGACGCATGGGTTAGATGCCAAGAAGGTCATCCCAGCGACTTACATATGCAAGATAGGTTCCTTTTCAAGAGAAATCGATTGTGCATCCTCAACAGTTCGTTAAGAGAACAAATAATCCAAGAGCTACATGGAGGTGGCCTTAGTAGACACCTTTGATTAGATAAGACGCGAGCTCTTGTGGAATAACGGTATTACTAGCCCCAATTGGTACATGATGTGGGAAAGACAGTCTAACGTTATTACATTGTCAAACCTCCAAGGGGTAATCTCATAATACGAGCCTCTATACCCTGTTACTTGTGCCTGATGGCCTTTGGGAGGATTTATCTATAAATTTCGTACTTGTTCTCTCACGAGCACGACGCGGTATATATTCGGTATTTGTATTTGTAGATCATTTTTCCAAGATGGCGCACTTTATTCCATACAAGAAGACTCTCGATACAACACACGTGGCGAATCTATTTTTCAAAGAAATTATGTGGCTACACGAGGTTTCCAAGACCATTACTTCTGATCGTGACACGAAGTTCATAAGTCACTTTTGGCTGACTATATGAACTCGATTCGATACACGACTTCAGTTTAGCAGCGCCTACCACTCACAGACTGACGGGTAAACCGAAGTTGTGAATCACACGTTGGGAAACCTCCTTCGATTTAATTTAGGAGAAAAACTGAAGCAGTGAGATTTGACTTTATCTCAACCGGAGTTTGCATTCAATAACATGGTGAACCGCTCGATAGAAAAATCTTCATTGTAGGTTATTTACGAACAAGTACCTCGCCACACACTGGACTTGGTCCCTCTGCCCAATCTCTCAGGCATGAGCATTATATCAGAACATATGACAGACATGATCATGGGCATTCATGCGAAGATATAGACCAAGATATATGCCTAGAATGAAAAGTACAAGGAGCAAGGAGATAAGCATCGGTGACAAAGGGTGTTCGAGGTGGGCGACCAAGTAATGGTTCATCAGCATAAAGAAAGATTTCCAACCAAAACATACAACAAGTTAAAGAATAAAAAGATTGGACAGTACTAATCATCCGAAAGATCAATGACAACGTTTATGTTATTGATTTTCTAGATGACATGGCGATCTCATGGACTTTCAACGTCGCGAACCTGACCGAGTATCATAAACTAAAGTAAGACGAGAACTTGAGGACGAGTTCTTTTGAGGTAGAGGAGACTGATGTAGAGGGGTTGCGGACAATTACATGATAAAAAAAGATCCAGTCGATGACAGAAGTGATCCATACCATCGAACCTTAAATCAGATATATCTCACAATACAGAATGAGTTATCTGATCTAAAATGTATGATTTTTAGGTAGAATGAGCTACTTTAGCCAACTAACCCCGTTATGCCAGGTTAACAAAGTCGAATTTGTAAAATTCCGCCAAATCGACAGTCATTTTCCTATTTTAATTTCATTTTTACTATAAATAGTAAGTTTTAGTTTGATTATAACTCTTCATCTGTTGGGCTTCAGGAGTTGCGTCTAACGTGAAAAGAGCTTTAAAAAATTAGGAGAATGGTTTGGTGAAGCCAAATAGGACACTTACTATTTTTGGCTGAAAACCTTATGCACTAGTAGACATCATGACCGTATATAAATAGTAAGTTTACTGCTTATAGTAAGTCACGAGTTATAGGAGTTTTAGTTGTAGTTTGATTTTGATTTCTTTCCCATTACTTGGTATTCCTATTTAAAGGGTTGTGAACTCATTTTTATTCATTCATTAATCAATTTCAAATTTATTATAATTTATTTTTATTTTCTGTTTTATTTCTTCATGGATTTGAGAAGTCTTTGTGAGGAGTTCAGTGAAGTTCCATAGATTCGGAATAGTTATCCTCTTGAGGAAGATGGTGCTCGACCTCACGTCCTTCCCTGCGTCAAAAATACATGCATAATGTGACAAATGGGATAAGGTTTTATGGTAATTAGTAGTAATTATATACTCTGATCATTTTATTTATCACTCATATTCTGATAGATATATTGGCTAGAGAGTATGGGATTGACTCACATGATTTATAATCGATAAATTAAGTAATGTCATTTAACTGGCCTCACTTGATGAACATCTCACATCTCACACACATGGGTCTCGTTAGCAAGTGTGGGTGGTCTAGTTTGGGCCGTCGGTGCTTTTCTCTCTCATACATGTTTCATCATCAGCATGTATGTGCACATCATATTTATGTTTCATCATGAGTCTATGATATGACATAATGCATCATCGAGCGCAAATAAATATTATTAGTAACCATCAAGCTTATTCATTTAAATAGAATATGACTATCATAATAAAAATATTAACATGGTGAAATTTTACAAGATCCAACCTTTTCTTCTATAAAAAGTAATGTATTCATAATCCATGCAAAATATCAGGCTTAACCACTCCTCAGTTCATCACAACATATATCTTGAATAAGGATTCATATCCATGTACAATACTATTAAAAAATAAAATGTGTACATGTATAGTTGTGGTATTCTTAGTAAAAAAGTAAAAAATTCTAACATGAAATTATCACTTTTCCATTTTTATGTGAGTGAACACGTGCCTGTGAAATTTTTCATTAGCGTAGGATAAAATTTATCCAACCCATTGAATTCATTTTCGTAATTATTGGGCTATATTAATTTTCTTAGATACGTGAATTATATATATCTTAAAACGGCACGTGCAATATAAAGAGTATTAGATCAATGACTATAAAGCCCTTTTACTCTTAGTCGTCCATTCATAATGGAGATCCCAAGTAACACGTACAATGAGCCGTTAACCAAGCTTCTAAAAAGTTAATTTTCATATTATTTATTGCTATTAATGTTATTTATTTTTTAAACTATTTTTAATTCGTTTAAATTATAAATTAAGAAAAAATATTAATATTCTTAAAATAAGAGTATCATTTTGTATCGGACAAATTGATAATCTTATTATGAATATAAGTCCATGAGTAGAAATTAATAATATGATTATAAATACATAATAAAACTAAAGAAAACTACGAGAAAAGTATATATATTAAAAAGAACAACCTCTTATTATAATGGCCAATTTCATAATACTCCTTCAAAATATAACAGTTTAGATCTATTTAATTTATCATACAAATTTACGCAAAATCATAAATACCATTATGGCATATGACATGTCTTATAATTTGTGCGTGGAGTTCTTAATGAACACATCATATGAAGAAAATTAACACTACCATTATTTAATCAAGGAGTACATTCATGACATGAAAAAAATTAACGTGTTCAACTAATCAACTAATATGTGAGTTTAAGACATGAATAAATGGTTTGAAAAATAACCACCACTATATTCAACATATGCATACTTTGCTTAATATAAGTGTAATAGCTTATTTTTTAGCCAATGACATAATCACAAAAACACCATCTAGTAAAGACTTGACTGATTGAACTTACCTTTCATTATCGAGTAAAAGAAACCATTATTATTCAATTGAGATCTATTTTGAAAACCATTAATTAAATAATTTATTAAAAAAATATTTTATTTATCAGTAATAGATATGACAATTACAATATATATAAAAAAAAGTGTTTGAAATACTTACAAGAGACAAAGGGTATTATTGTTCGTCACAAATTTAAAATGATAATAACTTATTATGCTCATGTACAACATTCATGTACATTTATTTAGAAAATTCAAATTGTGAAAAATATTATTAATGTATTATATCTCCAAATGGAATTAATAAAAATATCTTAACTTTCAGATGATTGTTAATAAATAGATGGTTATGGATAAAATATATTTAAAATGATATCAATCAAGATATTTTTACCATTCAAGTGATAGCTACTAAATATACAGTTAAAAGTAAAGAGAAATGCTCAAACTCTAGTTGTACATCCAATTGGTTGGCAATGGTGCTAGCATAGTGTTTGTATATCTGACTCGTTCAATAAAGTTGTCCCACTATGAAAATAAGATACTCCAAAAGTTAAAGAGGATTGAACTATCCGGTAGGGTATACTATAAAAAAAAAAGAAAAATCACAGGAAAAAACTCTATATTCACGCATGGTGCATTTAATAGCAAATTAACATGTTTTTTAAGAATTTCATTTTCACAATAAAACAACCTTATTGGAAGAGAAAGATATCATACAAACACTATAGTGGGGCCTACATACTCACTAATTTTACATATGACTAGTTATGTGTGTGGGTACCTTTCAATAGTAAAATAATGAGTAATTTTTCAACACACATCTTTACCTTTAAATTATCTAAATATCATTTATTTTTTCATTAGAAAATCGCATGTAGATTTTTCTTTTATATTTGTTTTTAGTGATTCGAATACCAATAATCAATTATATTTGAAATGCTAGGTTACTTTGATTAATACATCAATATTGGAACTACTATTTGGACAGTCGAGATCGAAATACAGGCAAGATAGATAGATGGAATGGGATTTCATGGTAATTAAATAATAGCAATTGCATTCTAGTCCTTTTTTTTTATTACTAATTTTTTTTAGTAGATGTGCTGTTAAGTTATAAAGTAGGAGTTGACGGACATGATTTAGACAAAAAGAATCAAGAATATTGTCTAGGTGGCCCTACTTGATGAACATCTCACATCTCACACACATGTACTGTGACAACAGGTATGGGCCATCAGATATTCCTTTCTTTCTCTCTCTCTCTCATGGATGTCTTACAATAGACATGTATGTGCATGCTATATCAATGCTTCATGATAAGTCTATGATGTGGCATGGTGTATCACTAAGACATGTATTATTAGAAACTTCAAACAAATATGCTCATTTGGATAAATAATGGACATCACAGCAAAAGTGTTAATTTGATAAAATTTCATAAGATCCAAGCCGTTTATCTATAAGAAGTATATATTAATGCTTCATGCAAAATACAAAGCTTGATTACTCTTCAATTCACCATAAAGTACATCATGAACAAGGACCACCGTTAATTATTTTTCTAGTAATCCATTTATCTCAACCAAACGAAGTCCACGAAAACTTTTTATTATACCATACACAGTGAAAGTTAAAGATATATAAATTCAAATTCCACATATTTGCGGCACATCAACAAATATGCTGCAAAGTGGATGGTCCATCTCATGCATGTAAATATTGTAGTATTTCTCTCACTGGAGGTAGACAATATACAATAGGTAACCTTTAATCTTTGCAAGCTATACATGTGTCTCTATTTTTTTATAAATCTAATTAGAACTTGATCAATCAATGCCATTCATCCATTTTTTTTTCATTGTTAAGAAATCACGAAATAAAAAACTACTCCAAAAAATGAGATCAAATTAAATAATATCAAGACATTTAAAATTAAATATGAACTGTTAGTTTATTTTTCTTAACCATCTGTAGGTCCAAAAATGAAATTTAAATTTACCAACAAACTAGAAAATAATGATTAAAAAAGCACTTGAATGGTCCAAATTATAAAATAGTAATTCCTACTCTAAAAAGAAATGCACGAGTATGGTTCAAATTTATGAACTACGTACATTGCAATTCCATACGTTACCAGGAAAGAGAGATCTTTTTCCCTATTTTGTGCCTGAGCCCATGGCCGCGGGGCGGGCAGACCCGATCAAACGGACCATCTCACTCCCCTCTCTCTCTCTCTCTCTCCAAAAGAGAATCTCAAATGCATAAAGAGCTGGTAGTCTCTCTCTCTCTCCCCGTTTTATTCTCTCCTCTTGCCACCTCTCTGTCTCTTCGATGTATTCCGTACGGATTAGGGTTGAGGCTCCAAATCCCTCTTGATTCTCTCTATCTCACACTCTTCTCAGCTTGAGAAGGGGAATTCCTACAAAACCTCCAGTGTTCCATCTTTCTGAGCTGTTTTTCGCATTTTTGGCGGGGAAATTAGGGCTTGTTCTGAGCTGATTTTTAATTTTATTTTTTAAATTTGGCTCTGTTTATTTGTTTTAGAGTTTCTCGAGCTGGTGGAGAGGTGTTTGGATTTCATTTGGTGATGTGACTTGATTCTAATATACTCTGTTCTGGGTCGACGGCGGTGGTGTCGATTTGGTGTTTTTCTAGGGTTCGTGGGCGGTTTTGTTTTGGGAAGACTTGGTTGAGGAATTAGGGTTTGGACGGTGACTTTCTGTTTGGAGTCTGCAGCGGTGTTGGATTTGATTTTGTTCAGGTAATTTTTGCTGTGATTTTGAGTTGTATTTTGTGGGATTGAGCTTGGATTTGAAGCTTTCATCGTTTGATAGTTGGCGATTATTTGGGATTTTTTTCTCGTAATTTTGTTGCGTGGGAACATATTGAAGTGAGGGTATGCAGAATTGTGTTTGCGATTTGGCGTGTAGGTGGGGCACACCTGATCCAGGCCATTTGAATTGTGGGTACTGTCCGCATGGGTTGTGCTCTGGGAATCTCTCCCATTGGACTTCTTGCTTGATGGTGAGTGGATTCTCTTGAGCTAGTGGTGAAAGAAACTGCGCTTTTGCATGCCACTGATCGGACAGCCAAGATCCTCCAGTGGAGAATTTTGTGTTTGTTTGCCTCCCATTCATGCTGGGCCCACTGAAAATGAATCCTGCCTGTACCGTTGCTGGGTCTTGCAAAAAATGCAGTTTTGCTTGATCGAGCCCTATATTTTACCTGTTGTCTTATCTGATTCTTGTAGACATGGTCTGTGATCGTGTTCAGGTGGTTGCGTAGAGTTTCTTCCTTTGCTAGCTGATTTTTGTTCTTGGAGATGATTTGGGTTGTGGGTCCTTTTGACATCTTCCCTTCTGTTTTTCTCAAGATTCTAGGTTTAGAAGTACCAAGAGTTTTGGTTGATTATTTTCTTCTGGGTTTTGTGGATGATCATGGAGCCTTTTTCTGATATCCAGGTGAATCATTATTTTTGGGGGTTTTGTCAGGGTTATTCTGATCAGGTGTCTTCTCAGTTTGGTTTTGATGATCTGTGATTTCTTCTTGAGTTTCTGGCAGCATACTTAACTGATAAACCGCTTGTGCTGCATATTCTGGTTAATCTTTTATCTGAGCTTCTCTATCCTGTCTGCGGCGCACAGTTTATGTATCAAATTCCCTCCGCAAAACATGAGAAGGGGTTTCAACTCACCGTTGATCTGGGAAATTCATTGGGTGGATGAATGGATTCCTTACCACTCTCCAAAATTGCATTGGATGAACAATCCTACCTTTCTGATCAGCGGGTTCCTTCCTGTACAGTGCTTATGACTGCAAATTTTCATTTCTGTCGTCTATTTTAGGTCATCATTAGGATGGATTAGTCAATCAGTGAAAATTTCTGCTATGGCCCATTGAAATAGGTGCGTTTTAGATGTTTGGTTCATAGAGTATTGGGCCATGTGTCTGATCTTCCTGCAGTGTGCATGATAATAAATCTTCTCTGTGGCTCATAGAATAGATTCTCCTGTTTTTATTTATATGAGGTGATTCTTATTGCAAATTTCATTCATGCAGATCCTTTTGATGTCTTTGATTTTAACTGAGGTATAGCGTTCATGAGCAGATTGATCCTATTTTGGCTCTGTTGTATTGGGTTGGGGAATTTGGGATCTAAATATTTTATTTTGTCTGCATTGCATTTTTCTTTCCATTTTTATTTTTTATTTATTTATATTTTTTTTTCAGTAAGAAAGTTTTAGTAGGAACCAAATGGCCGACCATGCTAAAGGTCACCTCCCTGGAAAAGGAGTGCATCCATATTAACACTACAGCATAAACATGTTCCGCTCCTTGGAGTAATTGACTGAGATTTTATTTCCATCTTCTTTTTTTTTCAGAGAATCCTTTATGTTTGGATTCTTTTGATTAATCAACTGAGATTGGTGTGTGATCAGGTTTGAGCAGATGAGTCGTACAACGACAAATGAGAGTGACAGTGGAATGCTTGGAAAGGACCAGGCTGATTCACCTTCAATGGATGAAAGTAGCTGTGGAGGGGGGATGGGAGGAGCAGGCGTTTTGAAGAAAGGGCCCTGGACATCTGCAGAAGACGCTATTTTGATGGATTATGTTAAAAAACATGGAGAAGGGAACTGGAATGCTGTGCAGAAGCACTCGGGCTTGTCTCGTTGTGGCAAAAGCTGTCGTTTGCGATGGGCAAATCATCTAAGGCCAAATCTGAAGAAGGGGGCCTTTACAGCTGATGAAGAACGGATGATCATTGAACTCCATGCCAAAATGGGAAACAAATGGGCTCGGATGGCTGCACATGTAAGTGTACATTTCATTTTCATTTCCATGTGAATTTGTGCGAATCATCTTTTAATTATATGCACCATGCAATTTTCCCACTAATGTAATTTAGGCAGCAGACATGGTGGTAAGCCAGCCATAGAAACTTGAGATACCAGTATATCCATGCAGTTATTTTATAAGACTAGAAATTATATTGTTGCATGTGTATGCTACATTGCTACATACAAGTAAGCATAAGTAAAAATCCGTGAACAATAAAATACGTTCCTGGGCACAGATCGGTGAGGCCATATTGCCTCTTCTGGAATCTGATGTTGTGCCAGTTTGCATTGAGGAACAATATGAAAAATACTATGTTTGATGCATAGAATGGGTGGTGTATCCAGGATCCCAATTGCAACGATCTGCCAACTAGGATCAGATTGGTGTGCCCCTTGGGTTGTCTGCTCAGATTGTGGACCACACACGTGAGCACTGTTCGTCTGTACATACGCATGGACCAGCATAACTAACTAGCTTCTTTTTAGTTTCAAGTTTTGTAGAAGTTTCTTTTTTAATTAGGAAACCTGTTTATCAAGCTAATGACAATTGACAGGATGAGCAGATTAGGAAGCTTATTGAAGAAAGGCCTATGTGTGTGAGGCCATTTATAAGGCCATATAAATGGAACTAGACATGGTTGTTGTTTTATTTTTTTGAAAGGTGAACTAGGCATGGGTGTTAAAAAAAAAAAAAACTATTTTTAAAAATGATTAATGACTTTTTGCTTTTAACCGGTGATGGTGGAAGATTGTGGGGTGTGATGTTCCCAAAATTAGTGGTGTGATGTACTAGTTCTATCCTTTCTTGTGGTGTGGTGCCCTAGAAACTGTTGAAATCTCATTCAACAGCCTTTTCCTTGATGAATGTGTGCAACTGAGTGGTGGTCTTGGAAGTGATTTTCATACACAAATCTGGTCCTTGTTTTAAGGGTGGTCTTGGAAGTGATTTTCATACACAAATCTGGTACTTGTTTTAAGGGTCATGTATATCTTAATCCTGGCTTAGTTTCTGCTTGATCTTGTGTTGTTTTTGTTATCAGAGCCTTGATATGGTGTCTTTTTTGTCAGTTTTGGTATATAGAACATTCCTAATCTCTTGGGAGCTTGTTTTCGCTCCGGGTTTAACAGTTTCAGTTTTTGTTATTGCTCTGCATAAGCTCAGCTGGTTTCAAGATATTCAATAACGGTAATGGTGGCTGCAATGGTCAGTTTACAGGTCTATGCCCCCCCCTTCCCCTTTTTTTTCCCTCCAGAAATGGGTGTTATAACCTTGTATCGCATAATGGATCCCATCAGTATCGTTACATAATGGTTGTTACAGACTTACAGGACCATTATGACCCCCTGTCGTGTAATGGATCCCATTGTTACTGTTACACAACGGTTGTTACGGGCCCATTATGGTCCTTTTGTTTTTTTTTTTTTTCCAGAAATGGGTGTTATAACCTTGTAATGGTTGTTACAGACTTACAGGTCCATTATGAACACCCCCCCCTCTTGTAGAATGGGCATTACGCATTACTTTATTGCGTAATGGGTCCCACAATTACTGTTACATAATGGCCATTACATAACTGTTTTTTAATACCATGCCTGGTTTCGTTTGCATCTGTATCTGGTATCAATAAACAAAATCTGCAACAAATCTGTTTTCTGCAAACCTGTTAAGAAAAATCAATTGATCAAATCTAATTTACTGCGTGCCTCATCAATTGAAGTCCAAAATCTTTATTATTATTTTTTTTGGATGCAAAATTGTTTTGTAGTTATTTGTTGACCTGATTTAGCTTTCTTGCTGCAAATATGCCTTTTAAAGTTAATCGGTCAGACCCAATGTTGTTGTCTGCTTCAGGTCACTGAAATTGAACAAAAGAACTCCAGATTTGTTCTGCTGCAAGTTATTATGATTGGCCAGTTTGTCTCTGCATAAAACCCAGTTTCCACAGACCAAGTGTTAAATCTATAGGTTTTGGGTAGTTTGGAATGATTCTACCGTTGGTTAAATAAGAAAGCCTGAATTTCAGAAAGTAGTGGAAATAATCAAGACCACATGCTGAAACTGCGTTGATCTAGTTTAGCAATCTTATTTTCTTATCTTCCTTCTTTCTTTCATTTGTCTTTTTTTTTTTTTTTTTTTTTTTTTGTCAAAAAATTTTGGTTTATCCATCAAAGAAAAGAAAAGAAAAAACCTGGGAGAGGATCCAGTGCCCCAGAACCCAAGGTAAAAAAGGAACCAAATTGACTAGGCTACCACTTCTCTGAGGATCCAGAGCATCAACCCTCCTATGAATTGCCTCCGGTGATACCCTATTTAAGTAGGAGTAAGAGACTGCATCAATCTCCATACTACTCAGAGAATCCCTACAAACAGAGAGCCTTGGCCCTAAGTGGGCAGAAGCATTGTGGATGTAGCAGACCCTAGTGGGGTTCCTAACCAATGGAATTTGCAGTCTTCTTCTGGATGAGCGGGAAGAGTGTTAGTTGCTTTATCTGTTTCAGTCAAAGTTGAATCGATGAGTAGAACCATTGTGCTGCAGTTAGAGATGCTATCTGCATTGTTTTCAATTTCCCAGTCCTCCATTTCAGTGGAGGTGGCTGATAAAGATGATTGTTGTTGGACTGAGGGGACCGTGGCCTATCTATGTAATCTGTTTTGAGTTTTTGATGAGGACATCCGAGCACTTATGGCTAGACAATCATCACATGGGCCCAAGGGGCCCAAGTCACATTCCTAGTCATCGTTAAAGACCCCACACTGGGTAGATGTGCGTGGGTTGATTGTTTGGAGTGTTTGGACTGTTGGATTGCATGGGTACATTGATCGGCCTATTGGATCGCGCATGATGGACCTTTGGCCTATCTTGATCATGGACCACCCCATTGGCTATGAATAGTTTATGATAGTTTAGATTTATTTGTTTTGAGTAATTTTTGTCATTTAGTTTATTATTTTTGGACTATTTTATGTTTAACTTGAGATATGGTTTTTTTTTTTTTTTTAATGAGAATTCTTTCTCGAGAGGTTTTTTTTTTAAAAAAAAGAGATAACAGGTTTGGACCCTCTTTAGGGTTTGATTCTTATGAACCATGAATGAAAAGAGTTTCCTCTCCTTTGCTATGTGATTTAGCAATTCATCCTGCGATGGGATTGATGGTGTGAAGCCAATTGGGGAGTGATTTCCTTAGTTATCATTTTATTTCCTTCCTCTCTCTCAAGGTACTTCTCTTCTCATATCTCTCTCTCTCTCTCTCTCTCTCTCTCTCTCTCTCTTCTTATGATTCTAAACTAACCTAGACCTAACCCACACCTAACTGTTCTAGACGAATGTGGAGCAAAAGGTGGAAAGATCTAGAAAGGATCCGGTCTCTTATTGTGTTGAGATGAAAGAGATTTTAAGAGAGAAATATCTTCCCCTTTCCTATGAACATTGGCTCCTAGATCAATGGCAATCCCTTTGGCAAGGATCCATGTTTGTAACTGATTACATCGTGCGCTTTGATGAATACATGATGCATTGTAATTTTCAAGAGGACCCACTAGTCACGCTATCCAGTTTTAGAATGGGCTTTTGCCCAGAGATCCAGCATGAGCTCATTCATCATGATGTGAATACTCTAGAGCATACCTATCAGGTGGTGCAAGAGTTGGAGCGGTATCTGAAACTGCCATTCGTGAGGTAGGTTGATTCAATATATTATAACATCGAGCCCACTCCGCAAGGAGCTAGACCAAACGTTGGAACTCAACCCAATGGCCCTACTAGTTCGAGACCCACCTACAGAGACGAAAAGGGGAAAGGGTTGGCTGGTACTAGTGCGCGGGATGATGAGTCCATGCAATGTTACAATTGCTGAGGGCATTTCACACTTCAATGTCCTACAAAAGAGAGAAATAAGGCCCTCGCCATTGGCGAGTTAGATAAAGATGTGGCTGATCAGGGCGAGTACTAAGAAGAAGTTTATCGGCCCTATGTCACTGGTACTAGTGATGAAGAGGTTGAGCATGTTGAGACTGCACCCCTTGCATTTGTTAAGTGTGTCTTGGATCCTCTTCCTCCCACAGTCACCACATAAACAAGAAGATGAGTGAGAATAGTGAAGAGTCACAACCTAAGTCTCTCCATATTATAACTATGAAAGAATTTGATAGAAAGGCTCAGGATGGAACAATAGAGTTAGTTCCTATGTTAGTATCCCATAGGCCGTCAGAGTTCCCAAAGAATTTGTCGTATCCATGATTCACATGTTGAAATTAGAAAATAGATTAACAAGTTCAGAGAGTTTTAGATAGGTTACTATGTGATGGTTTGTATGAGACCCAAATGGTTTTTGCAAGGGGCCATTAAGAAACTACAAACTCGTAGTGCATGACTTTATAAGATACTGAGTAAATTGAGACATAATGCGTATGTTGTGGATCTTCCGCCTGACATGGGTTTCAAATCTATATTCAATGTGGAAAATCTTTTGTCTTTTTGAGGGTCCAATACCTACACCTATTAGCCGTTATTTAGATCATCACCTTGATCCTGATGATAGCTTTCCTGACTTGTCCCATGACCCTTGGCCTATACCTGCATATTCTTCCCAGCATTTACCTCTTTTGCCATACACACCTACCAAGAGAGAAACGATAGAGCATATCTGGGATGAGCGAATGGTTTCCACACAACATGGAGGTTATCAGTAGTACCTTATCAAGTGGAAGGGTAGGCCAGATTCAGACAACATGAATCACAAAGATAGAACTTCAACGATGAGACCTGGATCTCCTCAAGCATCACCGCCGCTTTATTTTGCTAGAGGCGATATCTCCTTAGTCAAGGGGAATTGATGAGGACATCTGGGCACTTATGGCTAAACGATCATCACATGGGGCCCATCGGGCCCAAGTCGCATTCTTAGCCATCATTGAAGACCCCACATTGGGTGCATCGATCAGCTCATGGGATCGCGTATGATGGACCGTTGGACCACTCTTGATCGTGCCCCATCTTGATTGTGGACCATCCCATTGGCTATGAATAGTTTAAGATAATTTAGATTTATTTGTTTTTAGTTTTTGTTGTTTATTTTATTATTTTTGGACTATTTTATGTTTTACTTGAGATAAAAGTTTTTTTGTCAAATGATAATTTTTTCCTGAGAGGTTTTTTTTTGTAAAAGTCTCTTTTTGATATTATAAAGGTTTGGACCCCTTTCAGGAACCATGAATGAAAAGAGTTTCTTCTCCTTTGCTATGTGATTTAGCAATTCATCCTGTGATGGGATTGATTGTGTGAAGCCATTTGGGGAGTGATTCCCCTAGTTATCCTCTTGTTTTCTTCCTCTCTCTCTCAAGGAGGTACTTCTCTTCACATCTTGCTTTCTTCACCTTCTTCTCTTTCTTCTTCTTCTTTTCTTATAATTCTAAACTAACCTAGACCTAACCTACACAACTGGACCCAAGCTCTGGCCACGAACAATACATTGGGAACAGTACTGCATGAATGGTGTCTGTACGGACAGCCCCAATCTGTGGCCTCATTGCTTCGAATCTTCAACTTCCCTCATCCCTTTGATCCCCTTTACAAAACGCCTAAACATGAATCCCAAAGCCTAACCCTAAGATTTCCAAATTCCAAAATCACCAATCTTTCCAAACCCTAATCCCCAAATCCGAATTTCCCCAAAATCCTATGACCCTAAACCTAATTTTACCAAATATCCCTAACCTATTACCCCCCTAGACCCTCAAATCCCTATCCCCAAAATCCTAAATTCTCAAATCCCTATATTGAAACCCTATATTCTTAGTTTGCTAAATACTCTAAACTTATTCCCTACATTCCCTAACCCTTAAACCTGCCCTAAGCATGCAAAACCCTTCAAACTCAAGTGATTCTATGAATGTTCAGATTTAATACCTATGCTAAGGGGGAGTCCTATCTTTTACACGATCCTAATTACTTGATACTTTATAAAAATCACATTGCAGGACTGTTAGGTGTTTTTAACCTTAACATGTTACAAATATGAGTTTCTTTAACTTGTGGTAGTTTAGCATTATTTTGTCTTTTGATTGCTCTAGTTAATCCGCTATCTAGTTTCAACATATCATTTTAGGTTAGATCATCTCGTCCTACATCAGTTTTCAAAGAGGTAAGATCTTTCGTTGGGGTAGTAAATATTTTATTTACTTCGTCAATCAAGGAGAAAGCATCACCTGCAGATCTAGAGATCTAAAGAAATCTCACAAATCTTGACAGTTTACAACTTTGATTTTTTTTTTTCAAATGAAAATCAACCCTTAGACTGTTGACCTATGACTGAGTTATCATATGGGCAATATTGGTCTCATCCACTAGGCCTTGGAATATGCAAAACAGATCCATTTTTATTTTCTGATTTGGATTAGTAGTTTGAGATATGCTTATTTTAGTGTTAATTTTATTGGTAGGGGTATTTATATAATATAGGGGAATAGGGCATCTCATGGGGCATGGGATCTGTTTGCCTATAAATACTTGCTATATGTTAAACTTTAGGGATGCTTGTTTTTCTTCTCAATAAGAGTTTTCATTATGAGAACTACAAAATTTTGAATCTGCATAAGCATGGGTGTATGATATCTCAGCACGAGATGGGTGTGTAATATATCTTTTAATCTCCAGTTGAGTCATATCCTAGATTCTCTACTATTTCCGGTTTTTCCTACTTCCATCTTTTGTTTCTATCCTCAAAAAAAAAACCTTTTATTTGTCTCTGCATAATCACTGCCACATGAATTCATGTTCTTGTTTGAATATGTTCAGGCTTGATTCTGCGAGTTCTATTTGACTCTATTCCATCGAAGCTATTGGTTTTTGATTGTTGGATTAATTTGAATCTGCAGATTGATCTGAGGATTTGTTTTAAACAGAAGATCTTTTTTTTTTCCCTTCCTCGGACTCTTTTTGTTGAATCTGATTCGTGATTCATAATGACTGAATTATCAGAACAGTTAAGTCGACTGAAGTAGATCAGCCTGTGAAATCCTAGATACAAAGTTCGCTGTTTGCTTCATACACATCCCAATGCAAATCTGCATTTTCTGTTAATCAACCTAGAGTTACCCTGTTTACAACCAACTGATAGTCCATTACCCAAATAGCCTATACCTTATCTTCCTTTAACCCTTAAACTCTCAGCGTACTCTATCCAGCCATAGTTTCCCTTATTTTAAACCATAAACCTATACCATTTATCCTAGATTTTGCTGAAGCAAACTCAGATTATTCAGAATTTGCTGTTGTTTTCCAAGACCCCCATCTAGGAGAATAGGGCACATCACAGAACCTAATCCATTGGTGCTTGACCTTGTAACCTTGGGGACCTTGCACCCATCTTTGTATTGAGAATTCCCTTCCCCTCCTTTTGTTTTGAATGAATTTCGTTAACCTTTCAAGAAGGAAAAAAAAGAAGAAGAAGAAGAAGAAGAAAGAAAGAAAAGAAAAGAAAGACATCTTCTTTTGCTGTAACCACCCTGCATGTTGCCACCAACTCCCCATCCATGCTTCCCTTCCAGTTCCTTCAGTGCAGACCCTACCACCTTCAAGCACCAAAGCCACCCACCAGCACATGAAACCCAGGCTCACCAATCGACTGATGCAGCATGAAAGGCAGATGAGAGGGAGAATTGAAGGCCAAAATATGAAAAAATGGCGATATAGAATAAGATAGATCATTGCCCCCCCGCCCTCCCAAAAAAAAAAATCTTCAATGGTGGGATTGAACAAGTTGATCCATCACCTACCAAATTAGGTAGAGATGGTGTTCCAGCACTCAAGCACCTATTCTTGAGTCGACTTATCTGAGAAACATGTCTCTAGGTCAGTGACAGTTCAATACTCTCAATCACTGGAGTCAGACTTTGAAATATCCTGGAATCTGCAAGCCAGCTCAGCAGAAGGCACCACATGATTTGGGTCACATATCCTCTCTACAGAACCCCCTGATCAATCAACAAAAATCAACAGCTCCCTGAGCATCTGAATTCTGAGGTGACCCTAGGTCCTACGTTGCCTCCAGCACCCCCCTGGATCTCTGCAATTGAGGCAACAATCAACCCTAACTCCGACAACCTCGTGCCATATGTGGTAACATATTCCCCACATACAATGTCTGTCAGGGGGAACCACTGGAAATATCCCTTTCTCCATGTACAGTTCGCAACGAGGAAATGCGGTCTCTGATTAGCCCTACTAGTTCCATCATCGTGAAAATAGGTGGAAAAAAGTTCTCTGACTTCCAATTTCAACGCCTTCCCAACCACCAACTCCAAACTCAAGAGGATCTTGAGCCTAGTGTAATGTGACAAGGTTTCTCTTTGATGACATATTATCAATCTCCAATACCTTCCTGAATCTAGACCCAATCTCGCCTCCAACCAAATCTATCCATGTGTGAATTGGAATTCCGAATACATGAATCCATGGGCCCCTGCTTGTAGCAACATCAGATGGGCTCCATTTGTCTACCTTCACCAGAGACATTGGTCAATGGAAACAGAGTCCCTTGCGAATGCCACCAACTCCTCCCACAAGCTGAAGGTAGTAGGGGTCAGTTTATCGATTACAAGCTTCGAAGTGCCAAATGGGAAACTCTTAATGCATCCAACATGTCAACTATAGAGACCCCTCCACAACCAGGCTGAGCATCCCCTTCAATCTTTTGTCAATGATAGGATATGGTGCCTGAAGCATTGGCTCACCGGTGCCATGAGAGGCTTCCTCTGAAACAAGAGCCTTTGAAGGGGCTAGTTAGCCCACTGTGCAAAGGCTTGAGCCTTTCGGATTAGGGTATCAGTGCTGGCCATGAGATGACGCTTGATGCCATTAGTGTACTCCACAACCTTATATTCTCTCTTGTTCTAGAATTTTGAACCCTTTGGATTTGTTTCTATAGTACTTCTAAATTCTAATGCCTGATTCGTTTCTATAGTACTTCTAATACCTGCTACAAACAACCAATATGAATTTGATGCCTCCACTACCCACTACTTGCTCCTCAAGACAACTACCATGCAACCCTAATTGGCATCTAGACTTAATGCAGGACCCACATAACCAATAGAAGGCATTTGAAGACCTTTTGTTCTTCGGGTTGAGGCCCCATAGGTTATTCAGTCCGGGAGGGAGGGAGGGGGGGAGATGCTACAATCATTTTCTGAAAATCAATGTTGTATCGTAAACCCCAACAAAATGGATCAAATCACAAAATGTATGGTTTTTCTAAAAAGGTTTTATTATTATTATTATTTTGTAGAGAAGTTAGAAAGAAATATAGATAAGTGTAAAAAAAACTGTGCACATAAGAAATTAGTTAGGTCACCATTTCCCATCCATATATGTCTATTAAACAATTATGGACATTGTCCTACGAAAGCAATAAATTTATTACTATAATGTTCAAGCCAAATATGTTTTCGAACAAAAGAAACAGTCCATAAATGCGAAACATCTTGATGTGCAAATGTGAAGAGTCATAAATCCTCATGTTATCAATTTTCTGTTCCATTGCGAAATCATAATGGAAATGGCAATCTTAAAGTCATCTTAGTGTTTTTTAAATTCATAAGAAACTTGTGAAATCCAAGCAACTTCCCCCCTATAGCCTATTTGACACCTCCACCATTCACTACTTACTGCTCAAGACAACTACTATTCAACCCTAATTGACATCTAGACTTGATGCAGGACCCACATAAGCAATAGAAGGTCTTTAAAGATCTTTGTTCTTTGGGTTGATGCCCCATAGGTTATTCACAGTCCCTATTTTATAGTTGTTTTCCTTTTTTATATCTAGCCATAGTTGATTGGCTATATGATATCCAGCCTACTACCCCAACTGTGTTTCCCCTTTTATAACTAAAGCGGCATTTTTAGGTCTGTTGTAGAAAGGCTATAACCAATTGCTACTCTCAATTTTCTCGAAATTGAAATTGTATCGTAAACCACAACAAAATGGATCAATCACAAAATGCATTTAAAAATAAATAATTTGTAGAGAAGTTGGAAAAATATATAGATATGCATAAAAAATTGTACTCATGAGAAATTGGTTAAGTCACCATTTCCCATCCATATATATCTATTAAACAATTGTGGACATTGTCCCACGAATGCAATATATTAATAACTATAATGTTCAAACAAAAGAAACAATTCATAAATGCAAAACATATTGATCTGCAAATGTGAAGGATCATAAACCCCCATGTTATCATTTTTTTCTGTTCCGTTGTGAAATCATAATGGAAATGGCAATCTAAAGTCATCTTAATGTTTTTGGAATTCATGAGAAACTTGTGTAATCCAAGCAACTTCCCCACTATTGCATAAACTTACAGTTGTCAACAGAAATAGATCTTCTCTTGCTCAATGCCAAATCAGACAGAAACGCCAAAATCCAAAAACAAATGATAACATCAAATGCATGATGTTTTCTTTGTCCTTTGCATTTGTTATTTTTTATTATTTTTGAAAAGCTTCTTTATCCTCTGCTTTAGGGATTAAAAAAAATGAAAAAAACCCTTCAAAATCCAAACCCTCCATCAATTTTTTAAATGTTGATGATGTTTTCTTTATCCTTTGCATTTTTATTTTTTTTGAAAAGCTTCTTTATCCTCTGCTTTAGGGATGAAAAAAAAAAAAACCCAATAAAACCCTTCAAAATCCAAACCCTCCATCAATTTTTTAAATGTTGAAATGTATTTTTTCCCCCCTCTTTTCTTTAGTTTGGAATGGAAAGTAAGACCTTTGATTAAGGGGGAAAAGCCTCAGCTGAAATTGAAATTTCTCAATTCGTGACTTCCATTAAATAAAAAAAATGAATTGCATCGTTTATTTGAATCCATACAGTCATAAAAAGATTGAATAATAAATCATAATCCAATAATCCATACAGTCATAAAAAGATTGAATCATAAAATATACTAGTCATTCCAGAAACTGTTTGTATGACTGATTTAAATGTTTGATACTATTTTGATAACATTTACTATTATTCTACCTAATCGGTGCTGCCCTGCATCTGTTTTACCTCACGGGTGTGGTTTCTATGACTCCCCTGCACTCCAACGGCTCAGAAAAAACTATTAAAAAGTGGGTTTTGCTAATGTCCCCGGCTTCACGAGGACATCAGCAATGTCCCAAAACTTTTAAACAGTACACAGAGTGACCTATTGTTGGTTGAACCATTCATTCACCCATACAACTAGGAGCAAGCCATGATGCAAGAATCACGCTGATTGGATGATCCTAACGCTTCGAATGAGGCCAATTTGGTTTTTTTTTTTTTTTTGACCGATGAATAATATTATTGAACTAGGCCAAGGAGGCTGAAAAACAAAAGCCACAGGGATACAAAGAGACAGAAAACAGAAAAGAAAGCCAACAGAAAAGGCTTTCCTAATTCTTTCTCTATTTCTCACCAAGAAAGAAATATTTCTGAAGACCATCGCGTCCATCGTATTAATTTTCTTACTAAGGTAAGAAGATCTATAAAGAGATGATTTCTTAGTACGCCACCCGCCTATCTCTACACCATATTTGGCCGAGATTACTGATTTCCATAGGCATTCGTCCTTGGAGAGAATGCTAAACCCACTTGCCTAGGAGAGCAGAATAAACATCATCCAAACCTTTATACCTGCCCCTTCCCCAGAGATTGAATGTTACAATCGTTTGTTGTTTTTGAGCCATAAATCACGTGGTTAGAATCATCAAATCAAAGTGCTACTTTAGAATCATCGGAAATACAAAGTGGGATCTATCTACTAGATGTTTCAAGTGGACCTGTTTTGTTTCTGCAGTCAATCTTGACTGTCCATTTTCATGATATTGATCATAAGCTTAGGATAATCTGATTGGCATGATTTTATTTGCACCATGACTTGCTCCTAGTTGTATGAAATGAATGGTTCGGACTGACAATAGGTCTCCCTGTGTGCCATTTAAAAGGTTTGGGGGGACATTGCTAACATCCCCATGAAGGTGGGAAGTTTCGGGATGTTAGCAAACCCTTAAAATTTTAAAAATACACCCATAACTTATTATTATGACCCCTTCAGTACTGGCATTACACTTTCACGGACTTTGATCTTGGCCCATTTTGAGCTGCGTCAACCATAGTACTGGTTTAAGAAATGAATGCCAGAAGCAATCAAGAAACATGTCATTTTATGGCTTCTATTATAGTACTTGCACAAATGTGTGAACTTGATTTGAGAAACAGGGAGCAAGATAAGTAGGTATTTTTACAGATCTTGCTAACCATGGATAGGAACCACTAGATGATGGTCTGGATCACGGACCTGGCCACTAATACGAGCCGATCATTACTAGTCTCATTTTTCTTTACTAAGACTGGTCTCATGGTACAATTTCCCTTGTACTTTATACTTTTCATTCAAACAATTTTATATTGCAAAAATATCTACACTTACAGTATAACCTATTTAATGATATTTTCTTTGCAAAGTGCATAAATGTGAAACCTTGCTTATCCACACTCAGTGACAGGTGCCAATATGGCACGTGTGCGAGATCCGGGCTTGCGATCAGTAGGTGGCACTGATCCGATATTCTGGTTTGAAAATGAGGTCATTTCACTCCCTCATGTGGGCCATGGTGGTCAGATACTCTTGGTTCAAAAATCAGGCTAGTTTTGATCCTCACTGGGCCATGGTGTACAAAACAAATGATGGCTATTTTGATGGCAATCCATTTGTTTTGTACAATGGCCCTCCTGGGTACGACAGACTGATTTTTAGGCCAGAAGATCTAAACAATGTTGGCTACCTGTTGGAAAGCTTGGATCTTACACACCTGTTCTGTGTTGGCATGTGTGGATGGAGCTCCACACACTTGAGGCTTTAAGCAAGCTTCGTAAAAAATCAAAATACATAGGCATGATGCATAGAAAACAATGAAAAAGAAACCTCATTTGATCCGAGTTGCCTCTAGCACCTCATGTATGATACTTTAAATTATAAATGGAGCATCCTCGACCAGGTAGCTTCTCTTCATTGCATTGCTCTCTTTCTTGTTATGTTTTAGAACCTTTATTGCCTTTTTCTGAGACATTTCCTCTTCAAATCATTTCAGTTGCCTGGCCGAACTGATAATGAAATAAAGAACTACTGGAACACTCGCATCAAGAGAAGGCAACGCGCTGGTTTACCGCTTTACCCTCCCGACGTGTGTTTGCAGGCGCTGAATGAGGGTCAAACTAATCAGAACATTGGCGAATTTGGGGCTGGTGATACACGGCATCATGACCTATTGCAGCCAAACAGTTATGAAATTCCTGATGTCATCTTCGATAATCTGAAAGCCAATCAAGGGGCTTTATCCTATGCACCGACTTTTCCCTCTATTCCCATTAGTAGCATGCTGAATCAAGGGTTGGGACCATCTCAGAACTACAGCTTAGCACCTCCACCCATGCATTGTGTCAAGCGCCTCCGAGAATCTGAAACCTTGTTTCCTGGTTTTCCGGGGTGTGTCACCAACCCATTCCAAAACGGCACCTGTGAGAAGGTCCAGTCACCCTTTGGTCTGGGCATTCCCTATGATCCTGATCCCGACATCAAGAACCCGGCACCCTTTGGGGGTGTTGTTACCGGCAGCCATGCCCTTTTAAATGGCAATTTTTCTGCTTCCAATCCTCTTCCTGAGGCGGTGAAGCAGGAGCTCCCTTCACTCCAATATCCCGAAACTGATCTGGGCGGCTGGGGCACATCCCCCCCTCTGCCATCAATTGATGCTGTTGATGCTTATATCCAGTCTCCTCCGCTGACCATGCATGTGCAATCTGACTGTCTTTCGCCTCGCAACAGTGGCCTTTTAGAGGCACTGTTACATGAATCACAAGCACTAAGCAGCGCAAAGAATCAAACAACTGAGAAGAGTCTGAATTCGCTGGCAGAGACCCCCACCGGCATAATGGACGGGTCAATGCTGAATGAATGTGAGACGGAATGGGAAGGCTACACTGATCCAATTTCTCCCTTGGCCCATTCTGCCATATCAGTCTTCAGCGAGTGCACACCTATCAGCAGCAGCTCCTCGTTGGATGAGTCACCACCTGTTAAAGCACTGCTTGGTAATTACATTTCTTTTTCTTTAAGTCTTGATGTTAATTGACAATCGTTGCTAGTTATGATGTGTGCTTTATTGGGATTTTATGGCGTGGTCCCCACCATAAAATGAAAATATGTTTGGCAATGAAAACATGGATGGGCCGCAGCCATAACAAAAGTAAAAATGAACTATTATGAGTTAGACAGGTTGAATGTGCGTTGTGGCTATTTTTTTCTCAACTTTCAAGTTAGCTGTCCATTTTGAAGATCACCGATTGGATTGCTGCCATAATTTGATTTTGCTTTGTTTTTGGGTCATGCTAACAACCCTGATCACATTATGCAAGTGCACCATGTGTGGAAGGATGCTTTGACATGCACCTCATGGGATTATGAAAACATATCATCATCAGCACCCCTCAAGTTAAAATCAGACAGTTCATTGATGGTTTCTGCAGGTCCTGAGATCAAGATTGAAAAGGTTGAACATGTCTCTGCCCCAGGTGGGGGAGGAGATAAGGAGAGCATCCCCCGGCTGGACCTCACCAGGCCTGATGCACTACTCGGTGCAGACTGGTTCGAACAAAGCTCTGAATGCGCAAATCACCTGGCGGCCCTTCTTAACGAAGACTTCTGCGGAGATTACAAGCATATGGCCACCGGATCTTCTACACTGAATCAGGGATGGGGACTTGGCTCATGTCCATGGAATAACATGCCTGCTGTATGTCAAATGTCTGAGTTTCCTTGAGGATCCCTGCTTTTCCTCCTCTGGACAAAGGCAGTCTGTGAGATGGGATCCATGGGTTACGTGTATCGTTAGGATTCTGTGTATGGCCCAGTCGTGCTTCTCCAGAACAAGCATACATGGAAAGGCATTGGATAGAGAGGTACTTTTGCTGCAAAACTTATGCTTTTGTTATTGTTTGTAGAATAACTATGCACTGTTTTAGTATCTGAACATCACTATTCAATGGGCTTCAATTATTTGATAGATTCCATTACATAATCTTACCTATATAATCATTTTACTTATGCTTGGTTCACCTTTCTGAGAGAGAATGTTCCCATACCAAAACGTTGTTTCCGGGTTTTGTTGTCATTGCAATTTCTGTGGTTGTCTTTGTGGGGCAGGTTTGTCATATCATTTTGGTCTGTGTGCTATGCAATGCTTGGCCCAAATTGCCTATTGCCTGCCCTTTCCTCCTGGCATGTGTTAGAGGTGGGGCCGGTCAAAAGACTGGCAAGTCCTACCCCAGATGGGCAAATAGATTTGACATCTCCTCTATGGAACAATACTGTGGAGATCACCATTGCACATGGATGGTGGGCTATGTTTTCTTTTTACCAGCACATCTGAGGGCTTATTGCAAATGTCTGATGGGGGAATATTGTATCGGATTGTCCATCCATCATGGGCCTCGCTGGTTGAGCACCATGGATCGTGGAAAGATGGGTGTTTACCTGTAGGAATGCTGGCCGGAGTGAGATAGTTGTTTGAGAAGGATCATCATATATTTCCTCGTTGTTCTCTGGGTGTACCCAGGTGAGCTTGCTATGCTTTGACAAAACAACAGCAACAGTGGGATGGCAAATCTATCACAGGCAAAGAACAACCATCTGCTGCTCCTTTGGCTTTGTTAAAGCATGGCAAACCCACCAAAACAAACCCTTATTTATTTTTATTTATTTTAACACAGCTCATCGCCTAAGGATGCGTCTAGATTTTTCATTGATATGGTATTACATGGGGGTGTGGTTGTTGTTCCATGCCTTGATGGTTTTCGCATCCTGGTCAATTGAAAGGGAGAGGAAATGCCTGTTTGGTCTTGATGCTTTATATAGTTCATTATCTGCAATTCAAAATTATTGAAATGTGTTGGATGTTGGAAGAGGGTTGTGATTGTCTTATTTTTATTTATTTATATTTCGTGCAATTTAATTGGAATCCAAGACGGTTCGATTTTGTTCTTTGGTTTTTTTATTCCCCATCAGCCGCATCTGGTATGATTTTAATTGGAATTCCCGTCAATTGATATCTAGATAATCTACCAGGTCATTTGGGCTGGTTGGGAAGCTCCATTAAAGAGATGGATATCCATGTCCATACGATTTTAATTGGAATCCGTGCTGATTGATTAAAAGACAACAGATCATTTAGATGCTTGTAAAATCTTACTCATGTAAACTAAACTGTTCATTCTGTTGTGTTTGGCCAACTCCTGTAATGTTGACAGGTATGTTTGGTTGCACCAAATATTGTGAGATTTTGCTCCAAATTGAACTAACTAATCATGAAATTTTGTGATATTTGTTGCAACCAAACGCACACTAAACAGTTATCTGTGTTTGGGGTACTGGTTAGACGATGCCATTTGTAAATTTAAAGAAAGATATGACCATTAGGGGCATAAAATAGTTTTATGTATAAACTGAAACCCAAATTTTTTTTGGATGTGAGCATTTGAGGCGAGTTTTCTATAAAAATCTCTACAAGTTTAAACACCACCATTTTCTCCCATCCAAACACATTGTGTGAAGTGTTACCACTTGGGGATTTCACAAGCATCATTTGGGCAGAGGTCAGAAACTCCCACTTAAGATATGGTTGATGTGATGTCCGGAGCGGGAGCCATGGAACTGTACCTTGAGAAAGAGGTCTTTTTCAGACGGTACAGTCCATAAGATCTGGATGTCCGTTTTTAGAGGAATCTTTTAATTGTATGATTTTATTTGAATCCTTGTCAATTGATTTCTAGACAATCTAAGGGGTGAATTGGGCAGGGTGACATGAATACCATGTCTGCGAGACCTTCCAGCGATTGGATGCGGTTGTCTCTTAAGATGTGTCCAAAAATCGAAATTTTTTGTTTCCATATGATAGGCTGGAATGAAGGATAAAGACTTTCAGGGAAAGAAATCCGATTGCGACTATGCCTTATACTACCGAGGAAACTCTGTTGGGCCCACCATGAATGCATGTGTATTATCCCTTTTTTTCAGCTTATTTTAGTGGTTGAGCCCAAAATTGAAGCATATCCAAAGCTCAAGTAGAACCCACCACAGAAACAGTGGGGATAATGATATCCACCATTCAAGCCTTCCTACAGTGATGTTTTATTTGTCATCTAACCTGTTTGTTCATAAGGTCACACAAATATGAATGAAGGGAAAACACAAATTATCAGCTTGTTCTAAAATATTTGTGGGCCCTGTTAAGATTTCATTGGTTGGTGTTCAATTCACACTGTTTGCTGTGGTGGGGTCCACTTGAGGTTTGGATATGCTTCAATTTTGGGATCAACCCCTAAAAAGAGCCAAAAAAACTGGATGGACGGTGTGGATAAAGCCATGGTGTGGACAGCTCACTTTTAAATGTAGTCTTATAGTTTATGCTTGAGAAGAAACCTCCTAGAGGTTTTATCCAAACACAAAATCTCGACTTGCAAGGGGTGTCATCCAAATATAAAATCCAGCTTCTATGGACCACTTGGAACTAACTTAATTGCGAATTGATTTGATATTGCATCCAAACGTACAAAGCTTTTTGTGATTTATGTCTCAGGTCCAACTGCTCTCATGTGATTTTACGCGGAAGGGATGGATCTGCCCACGTCATAGGTAGGCAAATCATCTAGGGCACCGCTTTGGTGGATTCCTTACTGTGGGGCCTACAATCATGTATCTTCCTTACATCCACGCTGTCCATCTGTTTTCAAAGTTCATTTAAAGGCATGATCACAAATAATGAGGAAGATCCAAATCTTTGGTGGACCACACCAAGGAAACAATGGTGATTGAATATCCACCATTAAAAACTTATTGGGGGCCACCGGAATGTTTATTTGCCATCCAACCCGTTGATAAGGTTACAAAGACCTGGATGAAGGGACCACACAAATATCAGCTTGATCCAAAACTTTTGCAGCGCACAAGTTTTTAATGGTCATTCACCACTGTTTCCTGAGGTATGGTCCATCTGAAATTTGGATCTGCTTCATTTTTTGGGATCATCCCTAAAATGAGCTGTGAAAATGGATGGATGGCATGGATGTAAGATACACACATCATGGTGGGCCTCACAGTCAGGGATAGACCCACCTTGTGGATGGGGCCGGTTTCGGTGAATCTATGTATCTACCGACGTGGGTGGATCCCTCACTGTGGGGCCCACATTTATTTATATACCTCACATCCATGCCTTTCATCCGTTTTGACAGCCCATTTTATCCCATGATCCAAAAAATAAAGCAGATCCAAATCTTGGTTAGGCCACACCATAGGAAACAGTGACTATTCAATACCCACCATTAAAAGCCTGTGTGGGGCCCAGTATTTATTTTCCATCGAACCTGAAACAAATAACAGCTTTATCCAAAACTTTTGTGGCCCACAGTAAGTTTTTAATAGTCAATCACCACTTTTTCCTTTAGTGCGGTTCTTGTGAGACTTGAATGGGCTTATTTTTGGAACAGGCCCTGAAATAAGCGGTCAAAACCGATGGGGCGTGGATGTAAAGCCGGATTGGTGTGTTGAACTAACGGGGATTGCCCGCGAGCGGTCTGAAGCTAGGTGGGGCCAACCTTATGTCTATGAGAAATCCACCTGTTACTTTGTTTTTTCAGCTCATATTAGGAAATTAGATAAAAAATGAGGTAGATCCAATAGTCAAGTGGACCACACGACCGAAACAGGTAGGGATTGAATACCCATTGTTAATATATTTGTGGTAGGGCTGAAAGTTGGGTGGGTCGGGCCAGGTTGGTGCTCAACCCTAATTCAACCCAAGGTTCCTATATCTCAACCCAAACCTTCAACCCAAGCCCAACCCAAGCGAGCTTGGTCGGGTTGATCGAGTTGGTCCGGTATATACATGCTAATATTTTCGTTATTACATTCGTTTATTATATTTCAATATAGGACTTAATTTTTGTATTTATAATTTTATTAATTATATATGTGATTATTCATTATAAAAAACTTTATTTTTTTATAAAAAAAACAAGCTAAAATATAAGACAACTATTCCTTTAAAAATTATGTAGCATACCACGAAGTTTGTTTGGGAGAGAAAAATCTGACATATCTTGTTAGCTTGAGTCATTAGAAATGATGTGGACAAATAAGACTTGACATCACTAGTGTGCTTTAGATACAAACAATCCACACTTAATTATAATTTATAAGTAACTTATATATTGATCGGGTTCGAGTTGGGTTCGATAACCTGAGACCTCAACCCGAGCCCAAATCAAGTTTTATTGGGTTGGTGTTTGTATAGCCTAAGTTTTAAGATCGGATCCAAAATTTTCTGTCCAAGCCCAACCCAATATTGGATTAGTCACGGGTCAGTTGAATTGAACCTATCCAACTTTCAGACCTAATTTGTGGGGCCACTGATGTTTTGGATCATGCTATAATATATACGCATGTGTGGTGAGGTGGGGGTACTTTCCATGAGGTTGAGTTATGTTGGCCCCACCGTGATATGTATCGAACATCTACCCCATTAGTCAAATGAACCATTATGTAGTAGGCCAATGGTTTAAAAATAAATTTAATCCATGACTTGAGTGACCCACACCACATACAACAATTGATAGGGGTTATCCTCCCATTAAAACATTCATAATAATATATTGAGACCACCGAGACGTGGGTCACAAATCTAGACCATCCATTACGTCTGTCCCACTTGGATGAGGGGTCAGACCAAGTTTCAGCCACATCCAATACTCATATGGGTCCACAAAGTATTTTGATATGTTTAAGGCATGTCTTTACGTGATTATAGATGGTATAGCTTACTTGAGTTCATTATGGGGCTGATTTTTGGAATATCCCATGACAAAGGACCCATCAAATTCAATATCCCATGACATAAAGGGTCCATCAAATTCACGGCGACTCACATTACGGTAGCCTTATGTATATGGAAAAGGTACTAAGCGCTCGACCACACTATAAGCTCTCGTGAGGTTGAGTTGTGTGGGCCCCACCGTGATGCGTGTCAACCATTAACACCGTGCATTTGATGAGTACCCTTTAAATTAGTGGATATCCCAAAAATCATCCCTAAACGGAACTCAGGTGGGCCATACTATCTAAAATCATGTAAAGACACCGTTAAAATATATGAAAACACTTGGTGGGGCCCACCTGAAATTTTCATGCCTCTGAAACTTGGTCTGAACCCTCACATATAATGGATGGGCTGGATTTTCAAACCACATCCCAGTGGGCCCCAAAAATGATTTTGAATGTTTTAATGGTGCACAGCGCCTCTCCACTTCTGAAATAGTGCACGGCCCCTCTCCACTTCTGTATGTGGTGTGACCCACAAAAGTCACGGATTGACTTGATTTTTGAGACCAAGGCCAACGATGTAATGGTGCATCTGACTGATGGGGTAGATGTTCGAAACGCATCACGGTGGGCCCACACAGCTCGACCTCATGGGACGGTCCCATCAGCTCGAGCGCATAGTACCTTTCCCCATATATATATATATATATATATATATATATATATATATATATATATGACTACTCCATTTCCCCTCTTCTTGTCGACCGTAATGCATTAAATAAAATGTGGACGGTTCATAACATCATACCATCTCAGCATGTGGGCCCCAGTGTGTGGAAAAATACGCTGGATTGTTAGTCGCGAGAGACAAAACGAACTCCTGCTCTATAAACCCCACCAAAACAGTAGCCAAAACCTCGTAGGTGCGTAGTTCAAAAACCTACGCCCAACACCAACAGCCTCTCACACAGAGCGAAAATGGCGCCAAATCCCGCAACAATCCCCGTCAAATCTCTCTTCTCCTTCTGTTCCATCCCTCTCCCTCCAAAACCCATCTCCCCTTTTCTCAATCCCTCCAGAATCTCTGCAAATTTCCATCCAGACTCCCGTTTTCCGGGTCGTTTTTCGTGCCGTTTTGGTCTCAGTTCAAATTCCAGCCATGAAATCCGTTCCGGCGATTTGGGTCCCTCCAAAATGAGGTTTGGGAAAATGCGTCTTGATTTTTTCCCGGCCCGAGCGGTTTCGGATGGTGGTTTTGGCGGGGAAGGCGGTTTTGGAGGTTCTTCAGGCGGCGGCGGCGGGGATTCAGATGGAAGAGGTGAAGAAGAGAGTGGTGGAAATGATCACTCATTGCTTTCATGGTAAAAAAAAAAATACTTATTGTGCTCTGGTAAGCCCACACGTGTGTACATAATGGCACACGTGTACACAATCCAAGCCGTCCATCAGGTGAGTGCCATTCTCAATATGCCTCATACCAAAATTCAGGTCAGTCTACTTGTCAGGTTGGCCACAGTTTGCTGAAACAATTGATGGCTGAAAAGAGCTTGACGAAGTTTTTATGGGCCATCAGCTTGTTTCTAACAGTGTGGCCCACCTAAAGAGTGGACCAGCTTGATTCTTGGGCCAGATCTTTACGTGGTTACCCACCTGATGGAAAGCTCTAGTCTTCCTCTGGTATTCCCTGTCGGCACATGTAGTGGTGTATGGATGGGATGCCTCACTAATGTGGTGAAATCACTCATTGTTTTATTTTTATTGTTTGGTTGGTTATCTTCTTTTTTCCTTCATACAATTATGTTTTGCATTAAATTTTTTTTTTTCATATATATATATATATATATATATATATATATATATATATATATATATATATATATATAGGCCTATTTTTCGATGTTGCCTGATTGGTTGTGCTTAGTGGATTTTAAAACATGCTAGCAGGGTGATCGATGCTGCTGATTTTTGGGAAATAGCACACCACACATACATACATAGATACACACTGAGAACAGTGAATTACATGACTATCCACTTGGGCTGCGGCAGGCATGTGCCCTGTCCCACCCTGACTGCTCTTCTGAAGGGTGAGCCATTCGTGGGCCATGGCAAGAAAATCATTTATCCAGATGATTGTAGCTGCTGATTGTATGATTTTGTTTGATGAATGTGCAAGGCCTGTCAACTTTTCTCATTGAGATTGAGCGGTTAGGATCATCCAACCAATGTGTGCCAGGTCATGTGTAATTAGCGTTCTCCTAATATACAGTTATTAGAGATGGATTGATGGTACTTCTTATGGCAAGGGAATGATTCTATGAAAATGGCATCTTTTATGCTCCTTGCTTTGAGAGAGGGAAGTTGTCCTTGTGTTGATGCGTATGTGTGGAAAAAGTCCCTTCCTCGGTTCCTCCTAGATTTTGTTTGACAGCAAGGTTAAAGCTGTCCCTGACTCCCTGTTCTAACATATACTGGTGGAAAAGTCATTTATGCCTAGAGTTGAGTTGTTTTGTTGGACAAAAGCGTTGAACAAAATTCTAATGCCTGACCATCTTCACCAGATCAAAATTTTCAATAGCATGTGTCATGTGTAGAGAAGAGTGTGATGGCAGACTATCTTTTCCTCACTACACGATGGTTTTAGAGAGATGGAATTGTTTCTTTATCTCTTTAGGATTTCGTTGGACTTTTAGAAGAAGGCTATTGAATTGGTGGGTAAATGAATATGTCTCATTCACGCTGGTGTGGGGAGTTTCAATGTAAAGTAGGAGAATATTTAGGTGCTTGCATTGATAAGCTTGTCCGGCATAGTGGCACTATCCATGCTTTTCTAAAATACAGTTGGACGGAGATTCCCATAAAAATTGTGATAGGCAATGAAGTCTGATTGCAGACAGATAGAAGAAAGATTTCAGCCATGCTGACCAATCAAGCATCACAAACATCTGACTAGCAGGCCCCTAGTTCCTACTAATCCACCCAGCCGGGACTATCCATTACACTAAACCTTAAATAAAATTGCAAGGAATGACAACAAGTTGACTATGCTACACTCACAATTCGTCACATTCTGTATTTGTCCATAAAGTATCATCAAAAGAAAAAAAGTAAAAAAGTGAGATGCAAACTCGATATCCTCACTGTATAAACTCAACAGAATGAAGGTGAACTGAACGAGAAGAAAAGACAATCTCAGAACAAAAGACCCAAAGACGGCGGGAGGATCGGGGGCTTCCGGCAAAGGCTGAACTTCAGATGGATCGGCAACTCCGGCAGACGCCGAGGACGAAAATGCTGAATCGGAGGACCATGGGAATCAAGGCTGGAAGCAAGTCTCTTTCAGGAAATGTTCCCATCCGGCATCAGAACCAGTGGGAAGGAAGAGGGATGCTTACCCAACCCTGTTCGTTTCCGGGTGGCTCCCCATCAACATCTTGAGGGTCTTCGGTTGTGCAGGAGCGGTCATGGACGTCATCATGTCGAGAGATCGGAGCAACGGATCCTATCGAGGATTTGCTCTGGTAAGGATGGGATTAGAGATGGAACTGGCACGAGTGGTTGAAATGCTCCACGACGAGAGATTTGGATGAGTACCCCTGCTAGTCCAGAGGGCCCGGTTCGGACCTAACTGCAGCACTAATGCAAGAAGGGAAGCCATTCCTAAGACTCTTAAGGTTCACAAGCAAAACTCCAACTCTTCTCAAGTAGTGAGATTGGAAGGCCACACTTTCAGAGATGCACTCCTCCAACGCAATCAAACCTCGAGAGCGCACCCTAACCTCCCTAGCAAAACGGACATGGAAGCAAGCTACTTGCCCGGATTAGACAAAGTAAAACCTAAGGAGGTAGAGGACTACAACCTCCGTATAAACCAAGCAAGTTTCAACCCTGCTAGAGACGAGTTACTAGACACCGTAGTCATAATTAGAGCTGGGCATCGGACCTAGTCGGACCGGATTCAGTCTAACTCGATTCGGTCCGAAATCTGTGTATGTGGATCCGAACCCGATTCGATCTGGGACCGGGTCCGAAACATCTAACTCGAACCGATTCGATACACGTTTGGCCTAACCCGAATTGAGCTCGACTCGGTCAAAAAAACCAAGTCGGATCGGATTGGGTACGATCCTCATCGAATTTTTTTAACGGTGAAAATCATTATCCTCGCTGCTATTTTCGGTGTGGTCCATTTGAGCTTTAGATATGATTTTTTTTTTTTTTTCCAAATGCTCTAAAATGATTATGAAAAATGGATAACCGGTATAGATATAATAAATACATCATTGTGGGGCCCATGTTGATCTCGTTTGAGCCGTTCATATAAATCGGATCTCTAGGCGCTTACAGCTGTTTACGTGCTGTGAACGGCGTGCATTGTGACGTGCTGTGCAGGAAAGTGCCATGCGCACAAGTGGTGTATATAGTATTGACGTTAGCAAGTTAGGTGGGTCTGATTATGGTGTATGTGTTATATCAAAACCGTCCATCCATTTGGCGAGCTTGTTTTAAGGCTTGAGACGAAAAATAAGATAGAATCTAATTATCAAGTGGGCCACATTGAAAAAAGCAGTGGGGATTAAATGTCTATCATTGAAACCCTTTTTGGGATCATAGTCTCACAGAAGTTTTGGATCGATTTCAAATTTGTTTTTCCTCTTAATTCAGGTCTTTGTGACCTAATGAACAGATTGGATGGAAAATAAATTTTATGGTGGGCCCTACGAATTGTTTAAAGGTGAAATTCATTCCATGTTGCTATTTGTGGTGTGGTCCAGATGATCTTTGGATATGATCCATTTTTTTGGGTAATGCTCTAAAATGATCTCTAAATATATATGAACGGTGTAGATATAATAAATACATCACTGTTGGGCCATATAACTTTGATCTCCTTTGGACTGTTCGTATAACTCGCAGCTCGAGGAGCGTTAGTGCTTGTCTTTGGCACGAAATCGAATTGTGTACTGAGTTACTCAGTATGCTCTTATCGTACTGATTAAACTCAGTTGGCCCCACCGTGAATGTATGTAGTCTATCCACACTGTCCATCCGTTTTTCCATATAATTTAAGGCGTTGAGCCCAAAATTGAAGAATATCCAAAGATCAAGCATATCATACTATAGGAAACAGTGGGAATAATGATTTCCACCGTTGAAACCTTGTTACCCCACAGTGATTTTTGTTTGTCATCCAAACTGTTCAAAAACTCTTACAGACATGGATGAAGGGAAAACATAAAAATAAGCTTGATCCAAAACCTCTGTGGCCCCCAAGAATTTTTCAACGGTAGATCTTTAATTCACACTGTTTCCTGTGGTGTGGCCCATTTGAGCGTTGGATATACTTTATTTTTGGGCTAGAACTCTAAAATTATCCCATAAAATGGATGAACCGAGTGGATAAAATATGTAAGTCATGATGAACCTCACAAAGTTTACTCAGTATGCTAATCCTACTGAGTTACTTAGTATGCAATCCGCTTCCTCTTGGCATGACACGTACCTACAGCTAGGCTCCTGCAGCCAGCTACATAGCTGTGTACGGTACACCAGCAAATCCTCTTCTTATGGTACACCCTAAACTCTATTAGGGCCCACCTTGAATGAATGTGGTTTATCCATGCCGTCCATTTGTTTTTGCAGATCATTTTAGTGGTTGAACCCAAAATTGATGCATATCCAAAGCTCAAGCAGACCATACCACAGGAAAAAAGTAGAAGTATCGATAAGAATTACTCCGGATCGGGTAGGATTGGATCGGTTTGGATCCATTTGGATCGGGTTTTCGGGTCGGGTCGGATCAAGGTCAATCCGAACTCGATCCAAAAAGATTTCGGATCTGGATGGGGCATCCTGATCCGCACCGATTCAGACTGTCGGTTCGGTTCTGATCGGGTCGGATCAACCGGATCGGGTCTGTTTTGCCCAGCTCTAGTCATAATCACCAAAGAGGGGGTATCCTTATTGGAAATTAGGGTTTGGATTGAAGAATGTACTGGCTTCCATCCTGGCAACTACGACATCAAACCGCTGGGATACAATGATTTGTGAGTCAAGGTGTGCCCCGACTTCAACCCAAAAATGCTGATAATGGTGGGCCAACTCCACTCGGACGGACCAGTCACTAAAGTAGTGCCATGGGAAGAGTATTCCATCTTTAGGATGGAAAGTATCTGGATACTCGGTATCCCCTTGGAATGTTGGTAGTTTGTCGGCAACCTGCCTTAGCTCCTTAATAGAACTGGATTCCAAGACAAAGATCGAAGAAGAACTGGCCGTTAACAGAGATCGGGTGAGAAGGAAGAAGGGATTCCTCTGCCTCCACACTTACTGATTCACGTTGATGACCGCCAACTTAAGCTCCTGGTGCAAAGAGAATCTCGTGATGCCGTCTATCCCAGGTGGGGTGGCCTTTGGAGAGCCAAGGAACCTCCTCCTCCAGCGTTGGTGGCAGTACCAAAGAAGGTGACCTATGAAGGAGCACAACGCCCATACGCCAACAAAGTATCATTCTCGTTCCTTGCCAGCTCTTCAGACACCATCGGAGAACACGCCTGCATCTAGCCCATTAGGGGGGGCACGTGGCATCATCGCCCGAGTCCAACCGTCTCGCTTTGACGACGCCGACCCTCGATATGAGGGGAGGTAGTCGTGGCCGTCGGAGAAGGCTCCACGTCAGGGTGTCCCAAAACGGTTACGTATCGGCCGTAATGGCCGATACGTAACGGTAACGGTGGTACCCGTTACGCGATACGAGGCCGTATCGGCCGAGTCCCGTTTTTGTACACGTAACGGCCGTTACGGGCGTAACGGCCGTTACTGACCCGTAACGGCTGTTACGGGCTTGAAAAAAAAAAAAAAAAAACCCTTACCTTTTTTCTTTCTTTTCCTTTTCTTCTCTTTCTTCTTCTTCTTCTTCTTCTTATTCTTCTTCTTCCTCTTCTCGGCCTGCTGCGGCCTTGCTGCTGCGGCTGCGGCTGCAGCCTCCTCCTCCTCCTCCTCCTCTCTCTCTCTCTCTCTCTCTCTCTCTCTGTTCTTTCCCTCTTTCCCTCTTTTTTTCTTCTCTTCTTTTCCTCTTTTTTATTTTCGGTTTTCCCCTCTTTTTTTTTTTTTTGACGGGCGTAAGCTGCTGTAGGTACGTGTCACGCACTGAGACGAGCGCCGACACTCCTCGAGCTCCGAGTTGTACGAATGGTTCAAAGGAGATCAAAGTTATACGGGCCCCACAGTGATGTATTTATTATATCTACACCGTTCATCTATTTTTAAATATTATTTTAGAGCATTAGCTAAAAAATGAAGCGTATCCAAAGATTGTCTGGACCACACCAAAAATAGTAGCGATATGATGATTTTCACCGTTAAACAATTCGTAGGCCCACCGTAACATTTATTTTCCATCTCATCTATTCATAAAGTCAAAAAGACCTGAATGAAGAGGAAAAACAAATTTCATATTAATCTAAAGTTCTGTGATCCCAAAAAAGTTTTCAATGGTAAACGTTCAATTCCCTGCTACTTTTTGCAGTGTGGTCCACTTGATAATTAGATCTGTATTATTTTTCGTGTCAAGCCTTAAGACAATCTCGTCAAATGAATGGACGGTTTAGATATAACACATTCATCATGGGTGGGGCCCAAAAAACTTTAACATGTGTGCTACACTTCCCGATCCAAGTCTCACCTGATTTGGGCCCTTAAAAAATTGTATACGAGACATACATTAATTTAAAATTTACCAATTAAATTATAAACTGCAATTGCTAACTCACAATGCCAAAATCAAATTATTTGAATAATTTTAATTATTATTTTGTATACTTTTATTTTTTAAAATAGGGCCTTTTGATTTTTTTTCATGATTCACTGTCCAATAAATGTCCACCAATACATAAGTGGAATGATAACAATAAATTGCATGAATTTGAGGCTAATTTGGAGCATAAATTGGTCCTCCAAGTCAGCCCGAAATTGGCAACGCTATCTACCTGAATTTAATTTCATTTTTTTAAAGAACTATTGGGAGAAAGATATTAAATTGTTAAGTATATAAATTAGATATTTAGAAAATTAAATATATAAATTTTATAGTCAAATTCAGGTTACCTGGTTCAAAAATTAATCAGACAGTCCGATACAGCTTTTCACCAAAGAGTCGACCGTTACACCACTATAAACATGTTCTAATTTATAAATGAATGCATATTTGGAATGCTTAGAATATTCTGGATTTAATCCATATTTTTTCATATTTTTTTAGTAAAAAAAATAATTTACGCCGTTACGGGCCGTTACGCTCCCGTATCCATATCGGTTTTGGAAGTCACCGTTATGCTAACCGATACCGATACGGGACACCTTGCTCCACGTGGCATGCATGAAGAGTCCTTGCTTAGGGAGCCAGGCTCTCTCATCAATCGTTTGGCGGAAAGGGGTACGTGTTCGACCCAGTTCTAGTCACGTCAACTCCTTCCCCATCATTATTTGGCGTGCCCAAAAATTGATGAGCCTTCGTCTCCAGGAAGTCGACGCGTGGCCATCCGGGATCCCGAGATCGCCCTAAGTCTTCAACACAAGGCCATCAGACCCTCCAGCCCGAGATGAGTGTCCGTCTCTCTTATCGAGAACAGATCCTCCGTTTCGGGTCCGGGTCCAACCCTCCCCAACGTCTCTCAAGACATCAGCCATACCCAATAGCCATACCCATATACCGCACTCCATCCCTAAAACCATATCCTTATCTATTCCCTCTCCCCTCCCCGATAACCTTCTCGGCCATCTTCTCCGTCCAGACAACCCTTAGACGACGTGGCAGCTCCCGCGGTAGATGCTCTCCCCATTGTGCTAGGATGCAGACCCACTTCGCATCTGGTGACGATACCTCTAGGGGAGATGACTCAGAGACTTCTTGGAATCCCAATCCCTTCCTCCCCCACATCTCCGCTCACATCCTTTCCTCCCTCTCGTGACTGGTCTAACCTGGGCCCCATCACCCTCTTCCAGGAAGAATCAGCAGGTGATGCCATCGAAGTAGAACCCCTGTAGAGGCGCGCTGATTACCCCCATCATCAGCAGGAAGCCATTGATATGGTGTTAGTCGAAGAAAAAAGCAGAACAGATCTATAATACGATCCAAAGTAAGAAATGGATAAGAGATGCGGTTGAGCATGTCGGAAGATCTCTAGGGCTAACTTTCGGGGACAGACCGGAGGATTACATAGCCCTATTCCAATGCATTGAGAATAGAGGAAGACCCCTCCCAGAATCCAGAACTCCTACGAAACATCTACCTAGATCCATCAGTAACCGGGAACTCCAAAGCCTTCAACTGAGTCGAAGCCTCTTATCCACCTCCAAAGCAAAATAAGGAAGATAGGGAACTCGGGGAAGCTCCGTACCCCAATGAGAATTGTCTCATGGAATGTCAGGGGGAAGGGTTCTAAACAGAAAAGATGTCTGATCAATGACTCCGTCGAAAGAAAAAATCTGGATGTCCTCTGCTTCCAGGAAACTAAGGTCTCCCAGTTCAAAGATGTTCTCTTAGCCACCCTATGGAAAGCTAAGGACGCGAAGTGGGTCTCCCTTGACGCCATTGGCAGTTCGGGAGGCATCTTGATTGCTTGGAAATCCTCTAAGTGGGAGCTTCAATCCTCTTCAGTTGGTGTCTTCTTGGTATTAGTGATTCTGCAAGATAAGTCATCCAATTTCCGTTGTCATATTTCTGCTGTGTATGGTCCCAACATTGATTCCATCAGGCCCGATTTTTTAGACGAACTGACTATTACTAGACAGTCTTTCTCAGGTCCATGTTGATTCGTTGGCGACTTCAATGTAATCAGATTTGCGGAGTAGCATTCTTGAAGGAGAAGGGTCTCCTTAGCTATGGACTCTTTTTCAGACTGGATCCAATCCCAAGAGCTAGTCGACCTTCCACTTTCAGGGGCGAAATACACCTAGTCCAATGGGCGTGAGACTCCCATTCAATCCAGACTGGACAAATTCCTCCTATCCCCTAAATGGCTGGAGGCTTTTCCGTCAGTGTGTCCCAAGTAGCCCTCCCCAGAACAACTTCTGATCACTGCCCGATTTTGTTGTTGATGGAAGAAGAGAGCTGGGGCCCTAAACCTTTCAGATTTAACTCATCCTGGCTCAAGATCAATGGCTTTAGTCAAAGGATTGCAGAGTGGTGGTCGAGCTTCTAGGTAGAAGGTTTCGTTGGGCACAGGCTCCTCTGTAAGCTCAGACTCCTTAAGCAAAAGTTAAAGGTGTGGAAAAAAGAGGAGTTAGGAAAGAGGGATGCAGAATCGGAATCCCTGCTCTTTGAACCTCATCGTATCGACGCTGAAGCTGAAGGTACCTCAATGTCTTCAGAAACCTTGGGCCAGTGTATTCAAATCATCCAATCCATCTCGGCCAGGGCCTTGGAAGACGAAATATCTTGGAAGATGAAATCTAGAGCTAGATGGATATCTAAGGGTGGTAAGAACACCAGATATTTTCATAGCATCGCCAACATGCACGCCCGATCCAAAGTCATCTTCAGTATTACATTGAACGGGGTCTGCTTAGAGGACGAACAGGAGATCGCGGAGCAAGCCATCCTTCACTTCAAATCCCTTCTCTCCTCTGAAGATTGGGTTAGACTGCACCTCGATTGTACTCAGTTCAACAGTTTAGAGGCTTTGGATGCGGAGCTTCTCAAAGCCCTCTTTACTGAAGAAGAGGTGAAGATGGCAGTCGACTCGTGATAAATCCCCTGGTCCTGATGGCTTCCCTATTGTGTTTTTCCAAAACTTCTGGGAAGTTATTTGCCAAGATGTCATGGATTTTCTCCATGAATTCCACAATAGGGGAAGATTATCCAAAGGTCTCGGTGCCTCTTTTATCGCTCTTATACCAAAGGTGGCTGGAGCAAGCTCATTTTTTGAGTTTAGGCCAATCAGTCTGATCGGGAGCTCGTACAAGATCTTAGCCAAAGTCCTATCCTCCCAATTATCGAAAGTGATGGGAAAGCTTATCTCAGCCAACCAGAATGCATTCATCTGGGGCAGACAGATTGTAGATTGTGCCCTCATTGCGAACGAATGCCTCCACTCGTGCCACAAATCTAGAGTTCTGCAAATTGGACATTGAAAAGGCCTACGGTCACGTCGATTGGGGCTTTCTCCAATACACGTTCACCCGTATGGGGTTCGGTGCTAGGTGGAGAGGGTGGATTGGAGCATGCATAGGTTCGGCCCACTTTTCAGTTCTTCTCAACAACTCCCCCAAAGGCTTCTTCAATTGTTCTAGAGGTTTACGACAAGGGGACCCCCTTTCCCCTCCTCTTCCTTGCGGTAGGTGAGGCCCTCTCCCAAATGCTTCTCAAAGGTTAGGACAAAGGCATCCTGAGAGGTATTGCGATGCCAGGGGTGTCCCCTCCCATCTCCCACATCTAGTTTGCCGACGATACCCTTATCCTTTCCGAAGCTTCCTCGGCCTTCATCGACAACCCGTGCACAACGTTATGCTGCTTTGAGGCCGTCTTAGGTCTAAGAATCAACCTGGGTAAGTCAAAAGCTATTTGGAGTCAACTTGTCGGAAGCTGAAATATCCAACTACGTAGACACCCTCGGCTATCCTTTGGCTTCCTTCCCTTCTTCTTTCGTGGGGCTCCCCCTTGTTATAGGCTCTCCCCCGAAATCGATGTGGGATAAAATAGTTGGTAAATTTTATAAATACCTTGCCAGATGGAAGTGCCATTACCTATTATTGGGAGGCGGTCTAACCCTCATCAAGGCAGCCCTGTCCAACCTCCCTTTATACTACATGTCCCTGTTCAGATGCCACTCTCCTGTGCTCCTGCCCATTGATAAGCTAAGACGTTGACTTCTTGTGGTGCGGGAAGGAAAATCAGAAGAAGCTACACCTTCTAGATTGGAAAGAGGTTTGCAAACACTTCCAAGAGGGCGGAGCTAGTGTCAAAATTTTGAAAACTATGAATCAGACCCTTCTCAGTAAGTGGACCTGGATATTGGGAGCTGAAGGTAGTGCTCTCTAGAACACAATCATCAAAGGTAAATACGATGCTTCTCCAAGTGGGTGGTGGACAAAAGATTCCTCAGCCTACAGGGCTTCTTTCCTATGGAAGGGGATCCTTCGGTCAAAATAGGTTGTCCTCGAGAGTATCAGCTATGAGCTAGGCAACGGAGTTTCCATTCGTTTTTGGGAAGACCTTTTGGTGGGTGAAGAGCTGTTGAAATTCTGCTACCTGAACATTTTTCGCCTCGCCCCAGACAAGAACATCCCCATCGCTGATTTTTACAGTTTCGGTTGCAAACATTGTGTGGGATGTGAATTGTATTAGAAATCTTCATGATTGGGAGCTTATCGAATTTGTGGACCTTCTCGACTGCATCTCTAAATCCAAGCTTGATCAGTCCTCTTTAGATAGTCTCATCTGGATGCGCGAAAAATCTAGCATGTTCACGGTCAGATCCTTCTATTCCCAACTCCTCCCCAATCTCAATCCAACTGCTCCCTCTTCCCCCTTCATCTGGAAGTACTCTGCTCCCCCTAAATTCATCTGTTTTGGCTGGTTGGTTGGTAAGAATAGAATTCTTATGATCAACAACCTTAGAAAGCGGGGAATGCAAATCGTCAATGTTTGTCTGTGCTGCATGAAAGAAGAAGAAACGGTGGACCATTTACTTGTTCATTGATCGTTTATCGCTCAAGTTTGGTCGGATTTCTGTAAACGTTTCAAAATCAGCTGGTGTATTCCTAACTCTACCCTTAACCTCCCGTCGCCGTGGCATGGGTTCAAGCTAGGAAAAAACAGAACGTGTGTTTGGGGATTGGCGATCCTTGCTATTTGGTGGTCCGTTTGGGAAGAAAGGAATGAAAGATGCTTTAATGACAAGTCTTCCTCCGTAGAAGTTGTTTGCTTCAGGGCCAAGAGCCTAATTTTCGAATGGGTGGTCAATGTAAATTGTCTGAAGGATTATGACCTTCATTTTCTAGGTTGTTAGTGCTGTCTGCTATCTCAGCAGATCTTGTTCTTTCCTCCTTGTTATTCTTTTATTTTCAATATATTTCCCGTTACCCTTGAAAAAAAAATAAAAATAAATTGTGATAGGTAATTAACAAAATATTGGTATCTTGGGCATGTTATCTTTTCAAAAAGTTGTTTTTTGACTATCCTCAATAGAGTCGACATCGGAATAACGTCCATGTCACTTGTGTCACACGTGCGCTACTCGTGAGAGTAGAGGCATATGCAAGAGGTGGAAACATGAAAACAGACTTAAAGATAGGCTTAAGGCATGTTACAATGTCATTATCTTTAAGGCGATATTCGCACCCTATTGGTTGTTAAACCAGTTTGCAAGAAGGTTACCACAAATTCGCCTCCAGGATACAATGAACCTTCTCTCCTAAACTTGAGAAATGTGGGCTTCGGCCTGCAAAACCTAAAAACTGCACTCCGAGCACACTTTTGAAGTGTACACCCCTGACTTCTTTATTTTAATAGTTTAGTCTCTAACTTCTTTTCTGTTCGCAGCTTACCCCTCGCATTTTTTGTAACTTTTCAAAACTATCCAAAAACAAAAGAATTATGGTGAAGAATATGGAGAGGAGATTGCTAGAAAATATGTAATTTGGAATGACCTAAATGTGGTTTTTTATAAAGCAACAAATGATACTTAGAGTCCTTTTCACGAAAAGGCACGTCTTTTCATTATTTTCATGGTGTTTCTTCATCACTGACAATTCTCCACCGAGATTTTGAATTAAAAAAATCAATTTATTCATCAAGTGTTGTCATGATTCACAATTAAATGGTCATTAAGAATCACTAAGAATCTTTTATTTATTTATTTATTTATTTTGGAAAAATCCCAACAATTCCTCACTATTTTTCAAAATAAAGAGGTCGGAATATATAAGGAAGATATGTGCATAGGAGATGGTGTCTTGTGGACTTTAACCTTCACTTAGTGTGGACAACATTAAAGTTGCATTAGAATTCTTAGTGACCATGGTCTTGAACTAAGTATTCTATGTAACACAATTGGACATGTCACACAAACATATTTTCGATTTCCATACGTTTTAAAAACAATAGCACATTAACGACCTTATACACAGTCTTGGATTCATGAGTTCACGGGGGCAACTAAAATTGTCGATCATTAGGAAGCAACATAACTTCCAATACTCGTATAGGTGAGTCCTTGTGAATACCTCTGTAATAATAACACCCTTGAAAGGACTAATTAAGAGCAAAAGTTCATACTCCTTTTAATCGTTACAGGTACCCATCATCGTACATATATCTAGAAACGAGACAAATTAAAGAACAAACAGTATTGCTTCAATCACTTCCTATGATGTAGTTTGCCCATTGAACCTATTAAATTAGATTGGGTTTCCCTCATCTAGTGTTTGTGAAATTGGTTTTAGTTTCATTCCTCTTGATGTTCTACTGACAACATCCCTTGCCTAGGTGAATGGGTCTACTAGGGTTTGGATGAAACACACATATTTTATTGTTATAACGCTATCACTAGTTGTCATACAAAATTGTGCCTATGACCAATGTGTCTAAATTTCCCATTATAAGTCTTGTTAGACTTTGATAGTGTCTCTTCACTGTCACAGTAGATAGAGATAGGTGACAAAGGCCTTACCAATAATGTTGTTTTGAACAATAGGTTTGGGAACCATTCTGCCACTTATTACTAGCTACCAAAGTTATACATTCAAATTTCATGGTAGAATGAGATGTTTAAGTTTAATTTTTGGATCCCTCAGAAATGACGGCTCCTCCAAGTTTAAAAACCCATCTACTAGTAGACTTGGATTTATTAGAGTTTGTGATTCAACTTGCATCATTACACCCTTCAATCACACTAGGGTAACCAGAAAAGTATAAGCTATAATTAGTAGTTCTCTTCAAGTATTAAGTCTTCTAGAAACAACATTCCAATTATTTGAACTTGGATTACTGGTAAACCTACTCAATTTACCTACCGCAAAAGCAATATCAAGTTAAGTAAATATCATGGCCTACATAAGATTACCAATCACCTTGGAATACTCTAATTGAGTTACACAATGGCCTTCATTTCTAACTTAAATGTTAAAATCAAGAGTAAAATTAAGGTCTTTATCATAATGATTAAACTTTCTAAGTATTTTTTAATATAATGTGATCGAGACAAAATTATATCATTCTTGTTTCTCATTAGACCTAGAATCACATTAGTTTCACCTATATCGTTCATGTCAAAACTAGATGATAAGAATATTTTAGTTTCGTTTATTCCTTCTAAATACGTGCCAGAGATTAACAATAGCTACATTTTGGTGATTCTTGGTGACCATTTAATTATGAATTATAGTGACTCCTGGTGAATGAATTGATTTTTGAATTCAAAATCTTGGCGAATAGTTGCCATCGATGAAGAGACACCATGGAAAGACGTTACCATGAAAAGCATGAAAATGCATGTGCCTTTTCATGAAAAGGACTCGCGGTTTTTCTTGTTGCTTTATAAAAACTAACTTCTGTGTCATTCTAAATTAAATATTTCCAACAATCTCCTCTTTACATCTTCTTCTCTACTATTATTTTGTTTTCGATAGTTTTGAAAAGTTGCAGAAATTTTAAGGAGTAAATTGCAAATGGAAAAAAGTCAGGGGATAAACTGTTAAAATAAAGAAGTCAGGGTGTACATTGCAAAAGTATTAGGGTACAGTTTTTTAATTTTGTATGTCGAAGCCCACATTACTCAAGTTTATGAGAGAAGGCTTATTGTATCTTTGATGTGGATTTGTTGTTACACTCTTGCAAATTGGTTTCACGACCATGCTGCAAATTTCGCCTTAAAGATAACAACATTGTGACATGCCTCAAGTGTATCTTCAAGTGTGTTTTCTTGTTTTTATCTCTTCCATTCACATTGACATGGACAATTTTCAGGCGATGATTATGGCCTCTTCTATGCGTCGGCGGACTTCATTCAAATACCATTGTTTAACGACTTAAATTTCCTTCAATGGCAATCGAGGATGCATTAGATCATGTACTTAGGATGTAGATGTAACTTTTTTAGGGGCTGACCTCGATGAGGAGGTATATATGGAGCAACCAAAAGGTGTTAGAATTTTGGGATGCGAACATAAAGTGTGTAAATTGATCAAGTTAATCTGTGGACTTAAATAGGCACCTAAACAGTGGTATGGAAAGTTTGAAAAGTGGTTTCCTTGTATGGCTTTAATAGGCAGCTAAACATGTATGTGCGCAACATGTGTCACATCATATGTGCCCGTACATCTTCAAGCACCCCACATGTGTCTGTCGTACATTTTCAAGCATTTGCATGCGCATATGTGCCATTCTCAATCTACACGTGCCTTGCATGTCCACATGTGTCAATGTGCCAGGTGCAAGGCACCACATGTGCTTATCCATTCATGCCTATTCCAAGGTGTTTGACAAACAACAACCAGGCGGTGGAATAACCTATCCTTGTCAGATGTCTCTAGATAGGCTTGTTCTAGACATAACTTTGATGGGCGCCAAATGGACCCTTAGTGAATGAGGGATCAAAGGAAAAAATGATGCAAGCCATTCAGGTTGATGCAACAACGTGTACAGGCTATAGCGAAGGGGCCAAGAAATTGCCTCGAATCAACATAGGATAATCAATTCATGCAGCCCTGCGGTGACTCAATAATTGGACATCGTAAAGCCTTGAAAATGACAAAATTCTACAAGCAATTTGTGGGAAAGGTGGAACTTTCCTTCGACAAAGCGTGCTGGAAAAAGCAAGGTAACATTATTCTAAAAATCAATATCATCAATCACTAATTAAAAAAAAAAATCCCATATTAGATGTATTTATAGAGTTTTCCTAGCTTGGCTTTCAACTTAACAAAGTTCTAACCTAAATCCAACTCTTAACTAATCCTATTTATACTAACCCTGTGCTTGGAGCCCAAGATAATTCTACTGCTAACTATCACCACCACCATCATCTAAGCCTTATTCCAACTATTTGGGGTTGGTTGCACAAATCTTGTTCCGATAAATCTAGCACAAACCAAATAAGAATTTAAAACCAATGACGAAATAATTTAAATTGGTAATTGGTAACTCAAGATTTGGTCAGATGTGTAAAATGGACCTATGATTGTGGGGTCTATGGTGGTTGGCTTTCATTGTCCTTGAGGGTGGTAGATGATGACCACACACAATCCTACAAAAATCTAGGCAATTGAATGTCTAGACTGTGGGCTGTTCCGTGATCAAAGTTCAAGAAAGTTGTGGCCCGAATGTCATTTACATCTTCCCCAAGTTGGGAAAAACTCGTCATCGAGCTTTGTTTTCTGTGAATCCGTACAACAATTTGTTTTCTGTGAATCTGTACAACAATGCTTGCATCAGCATCTCATCTCAATGCCCATGATATCTGTCAATTGGCTTGATAAACACCAAGCTGATGCATTATATCTTCGAATACTTCTCTACGATTAACTCTAGTGTGGCAATTACTACATGATGCATTGTATCTTTGTAAGTTTTGTCGTTGATAGCGTGTCACGCTCATGAAGTGCCTCTTAGAAGACTAGGACCCTGTTTGGTAGGTGCCTAACAATGAGTTACAGACTTGCAGTATCTAGTTAGTCTTTAACAAGTGATTGTTGGAAGTTGCTAGGGGAAAAGATGAGGCCGATGGTCTAGTGGTAACATCCATGACCTAGTTATATTGTTGGAAGTTGCTAGTGGAAAAGATGATGCTGATGATCTAGTGGTAATATCCATGCCCTAGTTATCGGGAACTCTGGTTTATGCTCGATAGGGAAGTAGGCCCATTAGGAACAAGTGGATTTCTTTGTATGAAAAGGCAAATGCTAAGATGGCATTTTTCTTGTCTAATGAGCACAAATATTGGAATGAAGTGGAATCTAGGGTGTTAGAGAAGGATCGTGGCTCCTCACTTTGCATTTTTGTAGCTATTGATTTTTGATAATAGAAAGGCAACTCACAAAGTGTAATTAAGTGGGTTTTGTCACAAGATTTAGAGCTGTGGAAAGTCTGGAGAATTTCGTTCATTGTTAATGGGATCTTGGAGTTATCATCTAAAATTGAATTTTCTTCTTGCCATATGTTGTGATTTGTGAGATACACAGTCACCAATAAGCTTCTGAGAGTATGGTGAGAGAGACACTCTTATCCTTTTGGCTTGTCTTTTACCTGCATGTCTTGTTGTGCTTGTCCAATTAACAGTATTTATCATTGTCTTAAAGTTTTATTTCTATATGGAACAACCATAAGATCTATTCTATTGTTTACAAGACGTAAGTTTGAAAAATTTCTATTTTAGAGTAAAAGGATTAGCACATCAACTATATTATGTAATCTTTTTCAGGTATTTGGTAGCTCTTGAGAAGTATCCAGTGCTCACAAAAGCTTTGACGTCTGCATTATTAACTTTCATTGGGGACTCAATTTGCCAGGTACTTTTTCCTTCAATGCATGTTTTGTTCCTTGAACTCGTGTATATGTTGCTTGTTTATGTTTTCTTTTTTTGCTTTTGCAAAGTTAGGTTGATATTTTCTTTTTCTTTTCCTTTTTGTTTTTTTTTTTTTTTGTTTTTTTGTTTTGGCTAAGGTGGACACTACCACTGAATTTTATTGATAGAAGAAATTATGTAGAAAACTTCCACCAATACCAAACCAACCATGGAGGTTTCCCTGGGGCTATAATATCAACAGTGATTTTCGAATCTATTTCATTCTGTTCATAACCAGAACCAAGAGCCTTACAATATCTTTGACCATTCAGAAGCACCCTTCATGTAACTGGCATGGGGTCAAATTGTTCTCCACCGTTGATCATCGAACAACCCATGATCTCTTGACCCTCTGAGGCCCATATTTGTCCTTGATGTAATTGGCATAGGGGAAATCATTCTCCACCGTTGATCACGAGCAGTACCTTATCTTGACCCTCAGAGGCCTATATTTGCAGCCCATAGTATGTGGGTCATTAATTTGTACCTTGGAGACCGGTGATTATGATTACATGAGTGGGCCACCATTGTTGTTCCCACACAAGAAGTTCTATAGTTGAATGACTCCCAACTCGGCATAGTTTCCTTGGAAGGATTTTCTCCCACTTTTTAGTTATCTAGGCATAGTTAAAGTCTCCCTTAGTATTTCTTCTACTCACTTTGTGGTTCACTTTTGGGGGCAACAAATGATGTTGAAGCGTCGTGAAATTGTTCCAGTTTTAAAGCCCATCGACTTAGCTTTCCAATGAACCCAAGATCATGTAATTCCAGTATTGCTTAAGCTAAAGTCATTTGAGTTAGCTTTCCAATGAATCCAAGGTCATGTAATTTCGATATCGTTTGAGTTATAGTCAATATTCTGAGAGTTCGTATGGTTGTGACAAGAGTTAGCATGCATAGGATTTTGTTAGCTTGAGTACTAAGCAATTAAATATGTATGTAATCTCAGAATTTTAATAATATAGTTGATTGATTTTGATTTCACAAAAGAAATGATGAGTTTTCTCCCTAAATTTCTAGGAAGAGTGTGCCTAATTTGCTGTAAGTTTATGCTTGATCCTGCTGAGCCGCTCGTGGGTCTCTTCTAGTCGGGGTTTTGGTCAATCCACTAGTGAGCTGCTCGCAGGATTCTAAAGCTTATCTAACATATTCCTACATTGATTTCAGTCAATGTATCCTCTACACACTTGTTGCACCCACATGTTTTGATAAACAGGATTGAATCATCCTTATTTCATTTGAATTGGAAAGCCATAATCATGGGAAAGCTCGAAAAGAGACTCCTTTAGATTATTCCTAAAAACTCCACTGCCACCACCCAATCATAAATTCCCTCGTGAAATTCCATTCTACAAATAAATGGCCCCAATTAGTTGCTCAAAACCTTTCTTCCGAAGTTTCACAGTATGACTCGTAAAATTTTGGAATGATGATGCCGAAAAGGCTTATTTCTTTTTCTAATACATGTCCCATGCCTTAATCTTCGCTCGATTACTTTCTCCCAAAATTTCATAGTATGATCGTATGACTTGTAACCAAGGTATTCCATAATCGTAATGGTGGCCATAACGGCCACTGTCATTACTGTAACAATAAGGGCCATAATAAACATTGCACACACACACACACACGTATACAAAAACTGTTTTTGGTTCCATATAGGATTGTTGCAGGCCTTTTTTTAATGTAACAACTGTTACGGCCCCATAATGTGTAATGGTTACCACCGTAACCGTACAGCCATTATGTAACCGTTTTTTAATGCCTTACTCATAATTTAATCCCACGAAAATGCAGATTTGTATGTCTCCTTTATTCTTGTAAATAGGTACCACGGTACTTTTTCTCCATAAATTTGATATTTTGTTTTCTTGCTCGTTGAACAACTTAGTAAACCAAAATATGCTAATCACCTTAAAAAAGAAAACAAAATAAGCTAATATCTCCCTTTCTGTTCCAAACCCTCTCGGTATACCATCTGGTCCTAAGGCCTTTTCTAACTTCATCTTTCTAAATGTTTCTTTCAGTTCAAGTATCCTGATTGTACAAACCAATCTATGATCTCAGGCCTCATTTGAGTTTATGATTCCCCCTATCCTTAAACTCTCAAAGTGGTCGTTTGTTAATAGGTTTTTGGAAATAACTTCTCTACCTTTTATTCATCTCTTCACCCTTAACCATAGTTTTCAATATCGGTATCATATCGGCAGATATGGCCATATCGTGTCAATGTTTTTAATTTTTGATACAATTAGTGTTGTCATATGTGATGGCATAAGGGATTATGCCATCGTATATGCCATTCTGGACTAGTAGACACCATATACCATGGTGCCATATGCGGTTATTGTGCCATTGGGGCTTATATGGTTGCACAGAGAAGTTTGTGACCAGCCGACTGCATAAGCCATATGTGGTTATGCCATCACACCCATAGCATAGCTTTTTTTCTTTTTACAGTTGGAACTTTTTTCCTCATTCATTTTCTCTCACCTTTTCACCCCCATATTTCCACAACTCTCTCTCTCTCTCTCTCATTCTCTTTAGTCTTTTAACTCTCTGACACACACTATTATTCCCATTCTCTCTTAAAATGCCATCAATATTATTTAAATATTTTTTCACATTTTTTAGTACATGCATTTATTTGAGTAGTTGTTAGTTGAATTGTTAGTCTAATAGTCGAATAAAACTATAAAAAACAATTCTATATACTTGTAGTATTTTTACACAAATTTTCATTTTTTCTCAATTTTCCTTGAATTTTTCATTTTCTTTTTCAAAAAGAAAAAATAAAATAAAATGTTTGGGAGGTTATGCAATCGCATAAATGCACAACCTCCCTGGGTCTCATAGGATTGCTTATGCCATTTGACAACATTGGATACAATACAAGACCAAATTGGCCTAGCTTTTGAAAAATGGGCCATATCGGCATTGATACAGACCGATATAGGCCAATACACCCACAAAGGCCCAATTTTTTATTTTATTCAAAATTTTACTCATGTTTCCTCTTCTTTTTTTATTTAAACCATGGAGGAAGCTTAGAAAATCATGTTAGGTGAGATCTAGTCCTATTTTGGGATCAAAACAAATGATTTGAGTGGCATTTGACAAAGCCAAGCAAAGTGGATCATTATGGGAAAAATTAAAAGAAAGGGTAAACCTTCACTTTCTTTTTTTTTAATGTTTTCATCTTCTTTTTGTTGTATTTCAATGCAATGGGCCTTAATCACTAAATCATGCTTGATTTGCGTTCAATTAGGGCACATTTAGTTAACTTCTAATAGGTCAAATTGACAGATCACATTCTTATCAAAGAATGGTCTAATACACCATTATATGCATGTGCAAAATACAGAAAAAAAAAGAGGATGGATTCTTGAATGTCTCATTTTTCTCTTTTTACCTGATATTCTCCTTAATTCTTTGGCTAAAAAAAGAAAATGACCAATATCGGCCGAAATGGTCCGATAGCGATATGTGGTGCCCCTATTGTATCGTTTTTTGGTTGGGCCGATACACCCCCAGATATCGATATTTAGAACCATGCCCTTAACCAATATCCTCCATCATTTTTCTGAATGCATCCAACATTATCTAGGTCGCTACACTTCCTCTCCTTAATTTTCGTGAGTTTGAAGACATCTTTCTCACCTTCTCACCCCCAATCAGTTGTACAAATCATCATATGCCTTAAGTTCAGCCTCACTTGCCTCTCTTGGCATACTTTCTTTTTGGCATTTGTTTCTTCTTCTAAAATTTCTTTATTAGTCCCTTGCGAAGCCTCATAACATGATTGTTTCTTGCTAATAGATTTTTGGACTGCATCATTCAACCACCAAGTTTCCTTATAAGAATGGTTTTTTGTGTACTCCTAGAACTTCTTTTGGCAACTCTCTTAATGCACCCATCCATCTCATTCCACATAACATTCACATCTTTCTCAACATTAAGGCTGTCAATGGGTACCCGGACCTGTGGGTACTGGATGGACCCCGATTTTAACGGGTCATGGTCCAATACCTCGGACCTGTTTAGAAAATGGGTCAAGCCATATGCATGTAAGATAGGCCATTTACTCCAAGAATGTGTAAAAGTGGCTCATGTATGTGTTATCTAATCCATCATTTAGGTGGCCCCATGATTTAAATGCCTTTATTTGACCTTGGCCTGACTCAAAACCATGGTCCAAAGACCTGATGGTACCTGAACCCAATCAGATCTGGAACATTCTGGATCTAGGTCCTTCACAACGAGACTTGGAACCGAAAGGACCCCAACATGATCAGCCCAGGTGCCAGAACTCTAGGACCCGACCGGTTGACAAACCTACTCAATATTCCAGTTTCTGTTTTTAATCAATTTTATTCAGAATATCATTGCTTTCCCTCCTTTTAAATTCCACCATCTTATTCTTGGACACCTATTAATTTCACTTCCTCTCCTTCATCTCAAGATGTAAACATCCACGGGCATTTGCCTATATTGCATGGCCAAATGCTCTCCTAATATAACCATGCAGTCTTTGCATATTGATCATTCCATCTTCCAAAGTGGAAAGAATGTCCGTTCATGTGTGGTCATACTCACTTAGTATAACCCTGTGTGGATGTGTATGTGTCCGCATGCATGAAAAAAAGGGTCAAATAGACTTAGGCTAGAAAGTGGAAACTATTAAACAGTGATACCTGGATGATTCTTACTTTTCACCGTCTCCCTTTTATTGCTTGTGAATGCATTCTTTATTTCATTTTTATATTTAACTGTTTAATGAAGAAAAAAGGAAAAGAAAAGAAAGGAAGAAAAGAAAAAGAAGAAGATTAAGAACTTGTCTTACAGCCGATGTTTGTTAACTATACAAAACCACTTGTTGCATCTTCTTACTCTTTTAAGCGTTTAATATCACAACTCATCCTCTATTTTGTATACTGACAGCTTTTAATTGATCGGGTGCCAACATTGGACTTGAAGCGAACATTTCTATTTACTTTCTTGGGATTTGTGTTGGTTGGTCCCACATTGCATTTTTGGTAATGATTCTAAATCTATGCAATTGTTGTATTTGAAAGTTGGAGATGAATTCCGGTAATGGCTATACTGATAGGGAAGTTACAGTACAACAAGGTGCTCTCTGAGCAATTGAGCAGTCCATATCATCATTCCGGGCTACTTATATCATCCACCTACTCTTCATGGACCACTATGCAGAAAATCATGTTGATGGTTGATCCTAACAGTTCAAGTGTTGCCATTTTCTCTATCTCCCTGTTTCTTCTTCAAGCCATAGATGGGATAGCATCAATTGATTGAAGGGGTTATTTGGAGCCATAAGCAATCAAAAATGGGTCCTACCAATTGGATGAATCATATTGATGGCTGGATCTATTTTCATGCTACTATCAGATGGTTAGGATCATCTAATCAGCTTGGTCTTTTAAGGCGGCCTACAAAGAGGCTGGACTGCATTGACAGTCCAGATTGACGATGTGGACTCTGCCCATTTGTTCCAATCGCAATGTAGTGCACCTGAATGTACAAATCAATTCTGGTGTTTGTCTCTATCTGAAGCAGATGATGCAAGGCAAATGTTAATGTAATACTTTCTCACATGGAAGAGTATTATGTTATTAAATGCAAAACTTGTTTGGAATAATAAAATTGGATTGAACTCTGATTATTTCGACGAGTTTTTTTTTTTAAAAATTATTTTTTTATTTGTAACGAGTCCATGTAATTTGGGCTCAGAAAAGTAATTACTTTTCTGAGCCCAAATTACTTAATGTTTTGTTCAGAAAAGTAATAACTTCTTCAAAAAGAAGTAATTTGGGCTCAGACATTTAGGAAATGTTTGGAGCATAGGAAAATCCTACCTTTTTGGATTTTTCCTACTAAAGGTTTTGAATGCAAAAAGATGAGAGAGAGAGAGAGAGAGAGAGAGCCGGGGGGGGGGAGAGCTTTTCTCCTTGCTTCACCGAGTTGGAGGAATATCAACTTGACATGCATAGTGTCTTGGTGTGTTTTGCCATTGGACCCATGGTTTGTTGATCTATTCTAGGCTGCTGACATAATGAGCTCCCCCCCAAAAAAAAAATCCAGATCAAAATATCCTAGCCGTTCAATCTTGGTCCTTTTCTTCAAAATGTTGGTTCTTTTTTTTAAAAAATAAATAAATAAATTTAAATTTAAATTTATTTTTTAATTTTAATAACCATCTGATAACAAACGGTTAGGATCTTCCAATCTTGGAGACTTTCCGTGCATAATCTGTTCATGGTGAGCCCCATAAGATCAACATTCTGGATCTGCAAAGCCCACTTTCTCGTACTAGCACATCAGGACATTTAATGTCCTAAGGCATCAGGACCTGGTAATTCCTCTCATGATAGAGATCTGATTCCATGATGAGCCCATAATCCAGAGCTTCTGAAATTGAATTAATAAAAACCTTATTTCGTGGGATTTTTAGGTATTTTTACTTGAGCAATGTGGTGACCATGCCAGGAGGACCTGGTGCATTCTTGCGCCTTTTGCTTGATCAGGTAAGCCTCTCTCTTTGTCAGTCAAATTACATATTTACCCCTTGGTTTGTGGGTTCAATTCTACCTAAAAACTGTTTTGATATTTTGAACATAGCCTCAGCTTCTGTGCAGTTCCTTTTCTCTCCCATCTTCATTGGAGTTTTCTTATCTTGCCTTCTAACACTAGAGGGAAGACCATCCCAAATAATGCCAAAGCTCCGACAGGTGAAGTTTCTATCCTTTTTTCTTTTTTTTCCCTTCTTTTATCTTCTTAAGAAAATTCTGTGTATAAGTACTGTATTTCTTGTAGAGAAATCCTCCAACACTCTCAGAGCACTATAAAAGTTATAGTGCTCCTAGTTGCATTGGTTGACATGGATAGACCAATCAATCGATCTGAACTGTCTATTAAGTCCAGAACCCAATAAATGGACTGCTCAGAAAAAAAAAAATCACACTAATCGGATGATCCAATCCATCCTTGATTTGACATTTTTTCCTTTACAGCCATCCCTTTTACAAGCCATGGATGGAATGGTTATCAGTGCCTAATAGAAGTGAATCTTTGTTTATAAGCAATCCATAATGGGCCCTAACAAATAGATGGGTCAAATTATTGATTGGACCTATTTTTGTGTATACAGTCTTGACCGTCCAAATTAAACACATTGATTAAATGGTTAATATTTGTGAGATTGATATGACGTTTGCATGGTAGCCTATGAAATGTGCCTTGGACCTATTTGAGCAGTCTGGATCATGGGTTGGACTGTCCAAGTGGCCCAATGCAACTAGGAGCACTGGGGCATTTCTCTTTCTTATATTATTGAAAAATGTGATGGTATCCTGGCCATTCACCAGGTAGGCCTGCCCCACCATGCATGTGTTATGACTCATGGCCTGAAGTCAGGCTCAATCACAGATGCATTGTGCATGAGAAAAATGGTTGGTCAAAATGTGTCAATTGATGGTCCACATTTGACATACATGTGGCCCACCTCATGACTGGACTGCTTGATTTCAGGCCATGAAAGATACATTATGAGAGCATTTGACAAGCAGCCTGGTTATTGGACGTGCCACATTGGCATGCAGGGTGAGAACCTATTTCCTCAAGGTTGCCATTGCAGGGCTGTCTTACTTGGCTACATTTTGTTTGATCTTTGTTATTCATAGGAGTGGTTTTCTTCTGTGGTGGCAAATTGGCAATTGTGGATCCCATTCCAGTTTCTAAATTTCCGGTTCGTTCCACAGCAATTTCAGGTTTGTACGATGACATTTCTATCTTGCACAATCGGTTTTCTTGAAAGTTCCTGGTTATTTTTTTATTTATTTTTATTTTTTATTTATAATATGGAAAGATTGCAGTTACAACTTTCATGAACAAATGTAAGTATGATATGGGCCCATGTCAAATATAAATCATTGTTCTTTCAAGTGGGTGTTTATTGTATGCATGCATACACATAATATGTATACGAATGCCAAATCTTGAGTGAAAATACAACCTAACCAAATCAGATACGGTATGCATGCATTCTTTATACACACTTATTCTTACATATACAAACATGCATTCATGAATACAGCAATAGACAGACATGCATCAAGAGTCATACATTCCAATCTTCAAGTGCTGGCTAGCTTCTACAACATTCAATATAAGCTATCACTCTTGGAAGCCATATAATGTTGTATATACGGATGCAATTTTGGCTGGTTGCGTTGGGTTGAGGGTCAACCTGCAGCCAACCTTGTCTCAAGAGGAGCCAACCTAGAACTCAGCCTGACCCAAATACCAACCCAAGGTGCCCAACCTGAACCCAACCTGCAGTCATCTATACATGACTCAGCCTGACCCAAATACCAACCCAAGGTGCCCAACCTGAACCCAACCTGCAGTCATCTATACATGACTCAGCCTGACCCAAATATGTGTGATTATTCCCCACCTGACCTAACCCAACCCAAATTTGCTCAGCCCAAACCCAACCCTAAGACCTTGACAACCCAACCTGCCCTGAACTCGGTGTTGGGTTGTTGGACCCAAGTTGTAGCCATAATTGTTTGCATGCACATTGTGTATGTAAATACATTCCTTCTTGCTGAGAGACAGAGTCATACATCTGTGTGTGGAAGTGTAAAAACTACAGAGAAATTGCAAGAAAAGGGGAAAGGGAAAGTTTGCTCTTATTAGGCTTTTTTGTGTTTGGTACCAGTGTGTGCCGTTTTCAAGTGTCCAAATAAATTGCACCAGGCCAGGAGACTTGCAAACCGTGTCTAGTTTAGATGAACACGCTTTATGTACATACATGCATTCTACTGATATAATGACTTGCATGGATAGACACGTGTAGTCCACCTGATGGCTGGACTACCTGAATGCTTGTCAATTGCCCAGCCTAGCCCACTAGCCAATTATTCAAGCCATACGGTCTGTTAAGTCAGATTGGACTCCGCCCTCTGAGCAGACCAGCCAATTATTCAAGCCATACTGCATTTACACATGTATGCATTCATCTAAATACACAAACATTCATGATTGAATCGGCACATTTTATCAAAGCATATCAGTGGCTAGTGCATCACGTAGAACCAAAATTATGAATTCTTCCATTGCTTTTCTCCTGTTCCATACAGGTATGGGAAGTTCTCATTTTCAAGTGTCCAGTGAGGTTTTACTGTCCAACATGAAATATTGATGCCTTGCAAACCATATGGATATTATATGCATGTGTCCAAACACGTATATGCTCATATATGCGGCCGTGAATAGTACCCTCATTGGATGAGCCTGTACTAGTGGTTCCCATGGTTCATTGATCCAGAATCTTGATGTTATGGATCCCATCATGAACGGGGGATTGCCAAAATTCCTCCAGCTTGGTAGATCCTAGCCATCCAATCTGTGCATTTTCCTGGATCGTTGTTGTCTCTTTTTTTCTTTTTTCTTTTTCTCCTTTTTCAACCATCTATGTGGATCACTGATCAAAGGGTCAGGTTCTTCCAATCCAAAAGATTCTCGTGGCATATCGTTCATAGTAGAGTCCATCACATTAATGTGTTTGGATCACCAAACCATGGCCCCGATATGCACGGATGGGCATATAGTGATTCAATTCATGTCCTATCTTGGGGGCCATTCCCCCTTCAACTTGGATGTTGGTGTATGTCTTCTTAAGTAAGTATTTGCATGGCAACAAACAAAAGGCTAGAGTTATCTGATTGATGAGAGTTCTTAGGCATGGGCCATCAATGACGAGAGACAGGTTCAATGGTAGGGATCACGAAACCATGGGTCCCACATGTATAAACTCCATGCATAATAGGGAAGTTCCACTTTGTTCACTGACAAAGAAGTCGGACTCTCCATTTTTATATATTTCTTCCCCAATCGTTTTCAAACTGTTAACTACTATAATTCTTGTTTGTGGCAGGTTCTTGCAGCGAACGTCATTGCTCTAGTGTGGAATGTAATTCTGTCTTTCAAAGCTCACAAAGAAGTTATTTCCAAATAGGTGCATGCTCTCACTTTTCCTCCATACCATTGGTTTATACATAGTTGAATAAACAGGTCTATCTCTATTTGTACATAACACAAGTAGCTAGGGGCAATGTGACAAACATCACTGAGATTTTGAAATTCATACGATAATATCATGAGAAATACACTCAACAATATTATTGCAAGATTTTGAAAATCTTGGCAGATCTCAAAATATTGCGTTTTATTGTGATATTAACGCAAAAAAAGGAGGGAGGGAGGGAGGGAGGGAGGTAGATGAACTTTCCTACTAGTTTTCTGTACTTTTCTGGATCTTTGAATAATTCTCACTGATCATCAGATAATTTATTGTTAGGCTCCACCCCAACATCCCGGTCTCCTTCAACAGATCAAACTCATACTTTCACCAAGTTGAGTATATCCTTGACCAAGATCTAACTACTCCCAAGGAAGTATCAGAGAGGTTCGAGATCCTTGGTTTGAAACTGCCACTAGATATAGGCTATTGACTTCTGATATACCTGCTTAGGCACTTCTTATGATAATAATGTCATCTACATTTCTTAGTTCCAAACAGTAGATCGGATTTATCACAATGCAGTGTATTGGGTCATGGATTGGATGGTCGGGTCAAGGACCTAGACGTGTGTCGTTGTAGCCTTGCTTGGGCTTTAGTTTTTTACTTTTCTATTGCCTTTTGTATTCTTTCCCACCCTTGGGCAGTTTCTTAATAAATTCAGTCACTTTTTTATTTAAAAAAATGTCATCTACATAAACAATTATAACCACCGGCCCTTTGGAACTATGCCTCACAAATACAGGCTGATCAACTTGGCAACTATGAAACCAAAGGTCGACAAAGGCCTTCCTGAACTCTTCAAACCAGGCCTCAGGAGATTGTTTCAAGCCATATATTGCCATCTGAAGTTTGCATACCTTTCCACTCACTCTAAGCAACAAACTCAAGCGATTACTACATATAAACTTCTTCGGCTGAGTCACCATGCAAGAAAGCATTTTTCACACCCAACTAATATTAGGGCAAAGACCTGTTAGCTACAATAGAAATCAACACTTGAAGAGAGTTTAGTTTTGCCACTAGACAGAGTCTCCTTGTAGTCCAACCCCTGGGTCTGGGTATAACTTTTAGCAACATGTCTAGCTTTTAACTTTCAATCAATCCATTGGGAAGGTATTTTATGGTGCATACCCATTGACAACCTACTGTCTGCTTCCCAGGAGATGAATGTGACTAATTTCCACATCCCAATACAATGCATAGCAGCCATCTCCTCTTCCATGGCCTTTAGCTAACCAGGATTCACTGGTGCATCATGGTGAAATGTAGGGAATGGAACACTTAACAGGGACATGGCATATTTACGGAAGGATGAGCTTAGCCAATGATAAGAAACAAAGTTTGAAATAGGATGTTAGGTACAGGAGCATCCCCAAAGGCATATGGAATGTGTGCATTTCCGGAGAGCAATAGGAAGGTCTAGATCTGAAGGAATGGAAGCAGGACCCCCAGGCAAGGATGATGATGTGGGGTCAAATTTTGGCATGGTTGGACTGGTCGCAGGAGGAACTTGTTGCTCGTCCACAGTGGTATTGCCAGATAGATCATAAGAGATTACCGATGGTTGAGGAGCTGTTCAGTTAGATGTTGGACGACTCCCCCTCCCTCACATGAAGGTAAGGAGTAGTAAGGCGCATCCTCAAAACATTTCTCATCCGCACTAACAATGATGTGTTTACTGACAAGATCAAAGCATTGACACTCCTTTTGAGTGCGTGAATATCCAAGAAAACTGTATTTGATTGCCCTTGTGCCAAGCTTATCTGGCCTTGGTCGTAGTTTTTGGACAAAGGTGGTGCATCCAAACATGGAAGCTGGGAAGGGAAAAGGCGATTAATTGGGAAACAAAATAGAGAGGAATTTTACTGTATAGAACGTTTGATGGCATCCAATTAATCAAATGACTGTGTGGTATGAATAGGGAAACTCCAAAACCATTTGGTGGCATTCATGTGTGTAAGAAGAGACATGCCCACATCCAGCAGGTACTGATTTTTTCTTTGACACTCCATTTTGTTGAGTATACGATTAAGAAGTTTGATGAATGATACAGGCTGATAACAATAGTCCTGTAAGGAAGTGGATAGGTACTCAGAAGCATTATTAGAATGGAGAATCTGAATGTCCTGATGAAACTGATTTCAAACTTCAGAATGAAAGGATTTAAATGCAGTAAATATCTCGATTCAATTGTTCATCATAAATACCTATGTCATACGAGAAAAATCATCAATTAAGATAACAAAATACTTAAAATTGTTATTACTAGGAACTGAATTAGCCCTCACACGTCAAAATGAACTAAAGCGAAAGGAGTAAAACTTTGATTCTCTCTACTAGGTAGAAACACTAATCTATGATGCTTAGCTAATTGACAAGCCTCACAATTTGTTGATGAAACGAATGACAAAGAAGGAACTAAACTCTTAAGAGACTCCAAATATGGATGACCTAACCAGCAATGCCATCGCAATGGTGTTCCTTTCGCATTAAGAGCTGCTCCAACAGTCCCTGGTTCGAAGTAGTATAGCCCATGTAATTCATGCCCCTCACCAATCATTACCTTGATGTTGAGGTTGTGGAAAACACAATGGGATGGGTAAAATGTTATTCCATGTGATTTGGCTTACAGATAGAAGATGAAATGGAAACATAGGGACATATAAGACGGGGTGAAGTGATGTGGTGACTTAAGGAAACCATTCCACAACTATGAACCTTAAAAGAGGCTCCATCGACCAAGGAAATTGAAGAACAAGGTGTAGATGATTAAGGAAAGGCAACATGGGGTGTGTACTTGTCATGTAATCTTTGGCCCCAGAATCAATCACCCAAAGTGATACACCAGAGGATGCAACTAGAGCATTGCTTGCATTGGCTAAACTGGTTGAAGAGGTGGTTGTTGAATCAAACTTCATATTCTTTCACAGATGCTTTTTGTAGTCGTCATGAGAAACAGGAATCATTGTATCAGTGTCACTAGGTCCAGACCCACTGCCAGGAGAGTCCCTAATCGATGAGCCATCATTCATGTACATTGCTTGATTCGCATGATGAGGTCAATTTTTGTGAATAAGATCCCAACGCTTGTCTACGGTATGATTTTCTTTGTGATGAGCTATCATTCATTACACTATTGCCATTCGACCTTGGGCAAAATTTCTATTGGCAATTAGCTTTTCGATGTGCTAAAACTTTGCATTATGAAAGGGCATATTAAGGGTTTTTAATATAAATAAAGGCCATTTAGTTAATTTAGAAGTTAGCCATATGTTTCTCTCCATGAAAAGAAGATAAATTCCAACCATTCACCATCATTGGAAAAAAATTGGTGGCTCATCTCCTCACATTTCAAACTCACATACAACTATTTAAACAACCCAAATTGTAGTTCACATTATGGAGCGTATCTGTAAAATCACAGCAATCAACCAGTTCCATCCATCCAATTGATGGCTATCCAATGGATGGTTAGAAATAAAATAGCGAGTTGTCTAAATTCCAAGGGCAAGATTGGATGGAGAATATCATGTTCTCAATGTAAATGTCAGGTGGTGGTCCACCCAAAGTTGTCCCAGCCATTTGTATGGTTAAAGAGTTACCACCATTTTAAAAATGGTGGTGAACTATCTTATATGATATGTCATCAAAGAAATCTACTTACAACCACTAGTAAGTGCCAGAGGCTTAATATATTCTTCATATTTTTTCCTGCCAACGTGTCTTTTGTCGGACATCCAAACTGTGCAAAAGGTCAGCTCCACCCTGGAGATCACCTGGCATGAAGATCTGGCTGATCTTGTCATCTGGTGCGCCACACCATCAAAATTAATTGACAGACAATGATCTGACCCGACATGCAGTTGTGGTCCACCTGATATGATTGGATTAGCCTGACTTTCACACTAGGTGATCTTCATGCTTGCTCCAACTATATCATATAGAAATTGATCTGGATCATCCACCCTACTGATCACACCTTGGATTTCCCATGGTTTCAATGATCTCTTTGATTGAAAATTCTAACCATATGATTGGTTGCCCACGAAATCTACAATTACAACAAAAGGTCCAAAAAACCTACGCCAGATGTAAGTGGATGGTTGGGATCGCGTTGTCATTGTGATATTCACCAAGATTTTTGAGTCTTGTGTGCCCCTTTACTCGTGGCACACATGCCAACCTGGAAAGTATGTGGGACATCTCATCAGTGCCTTAAGGTGGCCACCACTTAAAGAAAAAAACCAGGTGACCTCATCAGGTGGGCCATCCCTATACAACGAGCGAGTAGACCTGCCAGATCGGTTAATATCATCCTTCAAAGTGTGGGCCATTTTAACTTAGCAGGCATGCCGCGTGTGATGTCGAACGTCGAGATGGCTGTTTGTGGGGGCTAGCAAACCTCATATTCCAACCTACTAAGATGTGACATGCCACCCGATGATCTGATGCATGCATATGCTCATTCTTCAACTTATGAAGCGTTTGCTTGCACCAAATTTCATGAAATATCATGAAATGTTGCACCAAATTAGACTAATTGATCATGGACTATCATGAAATTTCATGATATTTGATGCAACCAAACACACCTTTAGAGAAAAAAAATAAAATCCAAATAAGATCATTTTATTCATGTTTAATATTTGATTTTCAATATCTAGAACAGGACTTGGGAGACAAAATACTGGACTTCGAAGAGCTCCGGCAACTGACAACAGGTACTTAAAGAAGTCGGATTGTTTTTCTTTTCCTTTTTAATTTAATTTAATTTCTTTTCTTTTCAAACAGGTGTGAAAATTTTGTTTTTGTTTTCGTATTTTTAAATAATCAAGTTTTTTTTTTTTTTAAAAAAATTATAATTCCTTGCACATTTAAAGTGGCAGAGAAGGTTCTTTGTATCAGTTTATGATATCTATGGTTTTTTTTTTTTTTTTTTGAATTGGGTTTTGTTTGGAAAGTATGGAAACTACATTCTCATTATACAGAGGGGGCTACGAACCGTATCGGGCTGTGCGGTATAGGTAATGAGAACTGATGCCTACCCAACTAGACCATCTTTTCCATTAGCATGCCATTTCTGTGGGAAATCAGTACCATCAAAATGGTGGGACCCAATATGAGATTACCCAGAAGAAAGACTGCGTCCGTCCATTCATCAAGTGGACAACATTGTTGGAATCAATGTACAGGTGTGGCTCACGTAGTGTGCTTATCGGCCTGATTTTTGAAATATAGTCATCTTCATGGTGGGGCCTACAGATTTAGTGGTACTGATTTCCTGCACAAGGGGCATGTTGATGGGAAGATTGTACAGTACCACAACTTGTGGTACTGTTGCTATTTGGTGATTGGATCTCATCGGACCATTGCAAGCCCGATATCCCCATTTGAAACCATGCAGCAAAAAGCCCAATTGAGCACAAATGGCTAATCTGCTCAATGCAAATATAGGAACTTCCATACATGATGCCTAAATCTCCTTACCTGTCAGTAATCCAGACCATTGGTTGGTTTTCTCTCACCATGGATACACCGTGCCCCAAAAATATTCTCCATGTGAAAATCCCAAGCTTCTGATTTCTGGGCTATGAAGGGATGGTTAAGAAGAGAAATACAGCAACGGTCCCAATATCAGTGGTTATCATCATCCAAGGAGATTTTGGAGCATTGTCCATAAATATGTGGTTAGAATGTATGAGAACAGTGGTCTGGATTTCTGAACACTGGACCCCACAGGTTTTGGTCTGCTTTGCTTAGGCCCATTTATGTACAGAACCAGAAATTCAGGCCCATTACATTGGCCAAATGGGCCTGAGGCTGCCCATCTATATGAGAGATGCTCCTGTGCTCTCAGAGCATTATAATTTATAGTTATAGAGCTACTAGTTGCATTGGAACACATAAACAGTCCAGTTGATTAATCTAGACTGTCCATTAGGTTGAACACAAGTTTCATGGGCTACCATGCAATTATCACACCAATCCGATGATCTCAACTGTTTGATCAATGGCCTCTAATATGGATGGTCAAGATTGTTTACAGAAAAATAGGTCAAATAACTAATTAGATCCATCTATTTGTTAGGGCCCATTTAGGGCCCATCATGGATTGCTTATGATTCTAAGGAATCAATTTTGCGAGGCAATTGTATCCATCCATCCATCGCTTGGAAAAGGGATGGCTATAAGAAATAGGGCCACATCAAGGATGAATATGATCATCCGACCAGTGTGTTTTTTACATGGTAGTCCATGAAATATATTCTGAATTTAATAGACGGCATGGATCGATTAATTAGTTAGTCCAAGTGAACCAGTTCAACTAGGAGGATGATAAGCCGAATGGGCTGAGCCAGTCTGCACCCCCATTGCCAATTAGAGCTATGGGTAGGGTTGTACCCGAGCCAAGCTAGCTTGAAAAGCTCGCTCCGCTTGGCTCGATCCAACTCGATTTGACTTGACTCCGACAATGACTCGAGGCAATCTAAGCTTCATATGATCTTCCTTATTTTGAAAACAAGCCATGAATATAGTAGAGTTGACTTGACTTGTTTGGAACCTGGCTTGGTTCGAAGCTCGAGATCAGCTTGACTTTATATATATATATATATATATATATGGGAAAAGGTACTATACGCTCAATCGTATTATACCTTACATAAGGTCGAGTGCTGGCGGCATATTATTGGTCAGATGGTAAAAGCTTTAAACAATGGGGAGATTTTATAGGAAACTTAATAAACACGCCGTAGGAAAACTAGAGAAATAAAACCAATGTTGTGTGGACCCCATCATGATGTATATTTTCTATCCATGCCGTCCATCCATTTTGAAATATAATTTAAGGGATTTACACCAAAAATAAGTTATATCTGAATCTCAGATGGACCACACCATGGAAAACAGTTGTTATTGGATTTCTATCGTTACAAACTCCTAGGGGCGCACTGTAATGGTTATGTAGGGAAAAATAAGTTGTTATTAAATTTTTACCATCCAACCTATTCATAAGGTCATGTAGACGTGGATGAAGTGAAAACACAGATATTAACTTGATCCTAAACTTCTCTAGCTTGTAAGAAGTTTTTAATAGTGGAAGTTCAATCCCCACCTTATGGTCCACTTAAGCCTTGGACCTGCCTCATTTTTTGGAGTCATATATTAAAATGATCTGAGAAAATTGTTGAACGACGTTGATATAAAACACTTACATTACGTTGAGCCCCAAAGAGCCCTGCCTGGACGGATTACCATTCGGGAGGTAGACGCAATCCGCGTTGGGATTGGCTGACGCTCCTCTAACTCCGAGTTGTACTTTTAAAGGAGATCAAAGTTACATGGCCCACACTGATGTATTTATTATATCTACACGGTTCATCTATTTTTAGATATCATTTTAGAGCCTGGTTCAAAAAATGAATCATATCCAAAGATCATCTGGACCACAATAGCAGTGGAGATAATGATTTTCACCGTTGAAAATTTTATAGGGCCTACCATAACATTTATTTTCTATCCAATCTGTTCATAAGGTCAACAGGACCTGAATGAAGAGGGAAAAAAAGTATGATTTCATACTGATTCAAAACATCTGTGACCCAAAAAGGGTTTTAATGGTAGACGTTCAATCTCACACTGTTTTTTGGTGGTCCAATTGATAGTTAGATCTGTCTTATTTTTTGTCCAAAGCCTTAAAACGAGCTCACCAAATGGATGGACGGTTTGGATATATATAACACATACCTCATGATTAGATAAAAAAAGCTTTGCTAATGTCAATACAAGGTGCAGCACTGAAGCTAGTTGGCTACTTCGGTTGGCAGAGTTGAGAAGCCGAGTCGGCTATGAAGCTACGTCACCAAGTTTTGTGAGCCCCACTATGATGTATGTGTTGTATCCACTCCGTTCATCTATTTTGAAATATCATTTTAGGGCATGAGTCAAAGAATGAGGTAGATAAAAATCTGTAGTGGATCCACCACATAAAACAGTGGGGAGAGTGGTTCCCACCATTGAAACTATCCCAAGGCCCACCATAATGTTTATTTGAAATCCAACTTGTTCAAAAGTTAAAAAAGACATGAAATAAGAGAAAACACAAATATCAGCTTTATTTCAAAATTTCGTGCCCTTTAGAAGTTTTCAATGGTAGGCCTCACTATCCCCATTGTTTTCTACGTTGGGTCCACTGGAGCTTTGTATTTAACTCATTCTTTGCATATTGCCCTAAAATGATCCCGACATATGGATGGAAGGTGTGGATATAAAACATACATTATGGTGGGGCCCACAGAACTTAATAACATCACCTTAATAATGTTTTTAGCTATTTTACTATATAATCGGCGCAATGTTTCTTCAATTTCCTATAAAATTTTCCTGTTGTTTAAAGCTTTTACCATCTGACCAATAATGTGCCGCCAGCACTCGACCTTATGGAAGGTATAATACGTTCGAGCGTATAGTACCTTTTCTATATATATATATATATATATATATATATATATATATATATATATATATATATATATTATAAAAAAATTTTGTAAAAAAAAAAAAAAAAACTTGAACTATACCCATTTGGTCGTCCAACCCTTTCTTATCATTTTCCTTCCTTACTAACTCGCCGCACTTGAGCTCCTCTCTCTCTCTTTCTCTCTCGCTTGACTTAGTGCATAACCAACTTATCTCGGCCATATGGCCTGCAATTGCCCGAGCTCTCTTCTCTTCTTTCTCTCTCTCGCTCATCACAAACAATAAGGTACCCTCCATGGATCTATCGAATATAATATTACACACACATACAAATTATTAATTGAATATTTGATTTGGGAGTTGGGTCAGTTGGGTTGGGTTGCTGGGTTGAGTCAGGTGCAGGTTGGGAGCGGACTCGACTCAATCTACTAACTCGCCTTGAGCTTGACGAAAGGTTTAGCAAACAAGCCAAGCTCCAATGGTAAGCTCGAGGCTTGACCTCGAGCTCGAACTCGAGGAGAGCACGGATGAGCCAAGCCAAGCTTGACCCACCTCGACTCAATGTACAACCCTAGCTATGGGTGGTAGCAGCTATGGCCCACCCGCTTAGATTGGCCCATGGGCTGGGCTTGGACCCGAATGGATGTATTGATCTATTCTTGGGCCATGGTGGGGTTTAAGCCATTTTAGCCTGATCTGGACCGTCCCTACCGTGGTCATATATGTTGTTCTAATCCTTGGTTATCCAATACATGCATCTTCCATGTAGATGGTTGGTTTCATTCCTTTTTTTTTTTTTTTTGTGCATGTGTGGCCTAATCCATCAATTGATGGATGAAGGGAAAACATAAACGTTAGCTTTATCCAAAACTTATGTGGCTCCAAGGAAGTTTTTAACGATGCGTGTTCAATCACTGTTGTTTCCTGTGGTGTGGTTGGCTTGAAATTTGGATATGCATCATGTTTGGGTTCATGCTCTAAAATGATATGAAAAAATGGATGGAATGCGGATAAAAGACATACTTAATGGTTCATAGCACCGACCATAACTAGAGTTGTACATTAGTTGAGTTAGCTCGCTCGACTCAAAATTGGATTTGGACCTGGTCAAGTTAGTTCTGGTTTTTGGAGCTTGAAAAAATTTTGAACTGAGTTTGAGCTTACCGGAACTCGACTTAGCTCGAACCCCAACTCGAATTGATTCTGATCGAATTGGCTCGGTGACTGAATTATTCTGATCTTAATATTGTTTGTCGATTGTTTGATAAAATGACTCAATGAAGTGTCCTCGTATCAAGGTATTCTCGAAATGGGCGTTCGATGAAAGATTTAATAAATAAATCACCGCAAAAAAAAAAAAAAAACTTTACATTATAGTATTGCCCTCATATTTTCATCTTGATGTTCCTCGCCAAGTGTTTGATAAAATGCCTATAAAGTGTTATTACTATTTTGCATTAAAAGTATGGGGGATTGAAGATGCATTCTTTGTGTTTGAGAAAATATTGCACAGGCTTGAATTCGGCTCAAGTTGGCTTGAGCTATTGATCGAACCGAGTCAAGTTGAGCTGACCAGTCATGATCGAGGATTGAGTTAAGCTGAGTTCGAACTAGGGTTTTGTAACGTCCCAGATTTTCATTAGTTTGGATTCAAAAAAAAAAAAAAAAAAAAGTTCTTGAAAATTTTCGCTTTAATTATTAGCTTACGTTGTCACTTACTGACCCTTAACGCTCAATGTGAGCCTATACGCATGTGTTACCAATAAAGAACTGCAAAAGTTTGATTAATCAACCATAAGAAGCCAGCGAATTCGCCCGATCACTTAAAATTTGAGTCTAGACATGTAATTTGTTCATCTAGGGCCCAAATATATTTGATATATCACTGATTAATCAAGATAGTTACAACTAAATAAATATTTACCAGAAGCCGAGACAACTAAGGGTCAGATCTTGATTAAAGAACTAAATTGATATAGTTACTTATTTAGCCTAAGAGTCAATGGTTTAGGGTGATTAGAATCAAATCACCATTTTCGCTAATTGTGAATAGGCCACACTATAAACTTAGATAATTCAAACCTTAATCGCTATTTAATTTATTACAGAAATGCTCTAATTTTTTGAACAAGCTCTATACCGTTTATTAGTGGACTACTGAACCCGAGACTATAGAAATATATTTGTCTTAAGAGGGCTTGTTGTTCATATCGGATATCGAGCTAAGATCACGTCTCGAATCGCTGAACTTGGACTCGTAAGGCTAGTGCATGAGATGTGTAAATATTATTGAAATTAATTAAGAACTTAAGTTAGTTGTCTATATCCGATCTTTATTAAAGTTATAACTTTCAGAGCGTTAGATCAAGACCAAATTGAGGGCAACAACTTAAGTTAATATCCCACACATCAATATAGTCACGGCTCTGATCGATCATCGATGACTGTTAAACTAATTTTTTATCATACCCGTCAATCAGCGCATCTAAATAGCAGACTGATCATATCCATACGCAAATCATTACTGGGTCAACTATCCTACGGTGTATATTGACCCCTACACCCTATAGTGGACCCCAAATATTATAAACACACTTCCTATGACTAGTATAGTAAAAACATAGCCCTTAGATTGTGTTACGGATTAACTATTGTACGTATGTTGACGTCTTCGTTAGTAATAACATTAATGTGGTTCTATATTGGTATTGTTGATCTCGGGCATTTATCATGTTAAACATTATTAGGTTGGATTGTGTTGTAAGTCAACCATTGTGTATATCATTATGTCATCCATGCATTTAAATAATTAACTTAGGAATTATTTATTTTATAATGCAATTATTGCATAAGATTGATTATATTGATAACATGTGTAACTTAGAAAATAAAACTATTGAGTTAGCTACTCACTCTCTCCTAAAACGGTGTTTTAAAATACTAACCATTTGATATTATCGATGCATATACTATCAATATCTCAGACGGTTAAGCTTAGATAAGCTTGCACCACTGCCATTATGTTTTGGAGGATTGAGTCAAAACTGAAAAGCTTACACTTTAATAATTTTGAATATATATATATATATATATATATATATATATTGCGGCTTGTAAAATCCTCATTTGAATAAACACTACTCTTGGAATTGTAAATTTTAAACATTAGTTATTTATTTTTGAACTTATTTATTTTTGCTTAACTTTTGATGCTATTGATTTAAAATCAACATAATTATTAATCATGGGTGAACGTTAACTGACTGCGCAGGCACGTGAGAACTTGCCCACGTGTATTTTTTAAAGGCTCACACTCGAAAATTTAGAATTGGAGTCTCCGTACTTGAGTATCGATTTTCAAAGCGTGACATGTTTGTTGCTGGTGGAGCCTAATGGAGTTGTGCCAAGGTTGACTCGATATTACTTGTGTACAACTTTACTTGTAACTTCTCACAACTAACTATGTCAACGTCAATTGGCAATTTGCGTCCTTCATATCCACATGAGTTATGAATTAGGTTATGTTTGGTCACACTAAATATCAAGAACACAAAAAAAAACCTAACACACGTACTATAAATGTAAAATCATAACCTTTCTAAGAATAAGGTTCTTAACTAAAATTGTTTGTCATGTGAGGTATATGCTATATTGTGTTCATGATTAGAATCATTCATGCATGAAAAGTAGGGTTTTTAATTAAAATTGGCCTAGGGCTCGTTGTTTAAGTGGTCCACCGGAATCTTGTGGACTGTTATACGCGGGCCACGGAAAATTTACTATAGAACATATGATTATGACCATCACCATCTTTATTCGACATGAAAAGGAAACTTTTTAATGCCTAACATTTAACTTCGAAAAGCAATGGCTACAATCATCAATGAATTATGATTTTGGGACCACATCTTATCTAGGTGGTACAACCATCCAGACTAATAAAATCACCATATGTACGGTCAGTAAGATATTTGGGCAGTATCCAATTAATTGCGTTTGGAATGAGTAGTCAATACGTTGTATTTGGTAGAAAAACCAACTTACTGGGCTACAGTCCCAGAGTAATCAAATCATTGCAATTTTGGATTTATGATCATCTAAGATTTGGACGGGTGATTTATGATTTATTAGTGTTTGCATCCCAACCATCAAATTCTACCAAGTGTCCAAGCACTTAATTTGTGTACATGTGGACCACATTTTATGAGATCTGGGCCTTTCATCCGTTCTAACATGTATCTTTGATAGACCATTGCCAAAAGTCATACCAGCCAGATGATCCTAGCCATTGGTTTGCTCCTTGAACATCCTTCGCCAGGTGGGTTTTTTACTAACAAGTAGATGGAAGGTTCAGATTTCACCGTGCTTACCGAGTGTATGGATATTGAATGTTTGATGACTGAGGAAATTCGGTATAGACTTGGAAAATGAGAACGGTCCGTTTTGTTTGAATTTCATGGCCATTTGATCAAGATTCGGATTGTGATGGGAGATATTCGCCACTGATTGTGGAGAAATAGCCACTGATGAATCACGTCTGACCCACGCGGTCAGATCTTGGGAATTTTTCATATAGCCCATGGTTTATATTCCTCAAATCCTCTACACCACCGGTGGTAGAAAGCACGTGCAACACCCGATCTCTGTGGGGGCTACTGTGATACATATGTATAATATCTACTCCGTTCATCAGTCGCGTCACCTTAAGTTCACCATAGAAAACAAAAATCATTTCGGTCCAAAAATCAGGTAGAACACGCTATGAAACAATGTAAATCATGCCTAAAATCTTAAAAGTCACTCGGTGTGGCTCACCTGAGTTTTGGATTAGGTTGCGTATTGGGAATCTCCTCACCCTAGCTAATGTCTCTCACCAATGAACGGCTTGGATAGCCCAAAAACATCACTGTGGCCCAGGAAGGTTTTGTGGTGAGCGTCCCAAATCCTATTGTTCCATGCAGTGTGGCCCATCGATCTGAATTTTGGGTGACGCGGATTGCTTGCTGACCGTTTCAGCACCGACGTGGCTACTGGGAGGTGCTCTGTGGACCCCACCATGATGTATGTGTTTTATCTGCCCCGTCCATCCATTTTCTCAGCTCATTTATTGCATGAGCCCCAAATGGAAGGCAGATCGAAATATCAGGTGGACCACAACACAGGAAATAAATCAACCGTCCACCATTAAAAACTTCTTAGAGGCTAGAAAAGTTTTGGATGAAGTTGATATTTGTGTTTTCCCTTCATCCAGGTATGCGTGACCTTAACAACAGGTTGAATTGCAAATAAACATTATAGCGGGCTTAGGAAGTTTTTAATGGTGGATGTTCAATCACCAATGTTTTCCTGTGGTGTGATCCACCTGAGATTTATATCTAAATCATTTTTTGGTTCATGTCTTAAAATGAGATAGAAAAATGGACGGACGGATAAAACACATACATCATGGTGGGACTCACAGAGCTTCGACCAGTAGCATTTTGTGTATGGACAGTGCACATGCTTCAATCTGAAGAAGACAGCTCACTGACCGAAATTTAAATAGAGGGGCATCCAATAAAATCCAAAACGTTCAAATAGTGTCATGATCGTACAATCGAGTGGACACGGATCCGGTGGTGACCCCTCCAATACCGACATGAATAGTGGCCCCGGCCCCTATACCACTATTCATCTTCAAGCATCCCACGTGTGCCGCACGGACTAAAATGCCACGTGCAATACGTGCTGATGGTCTCACTTGTGGGGCCACTTTGATGTATGTTGTGAATATCCACGCCGTCAATCTGTCTTTCTATCTCATTTGAGGACGGGATCCCAAAAATTAAGAAGATCCAAATCTCAGGTGGACCATACCACTAGAAACAGTTGAGAATAACCATTTAAAACTTTTTGTGAGCCAGGAACGTTTTGGATCAATCTAATCTCTGTATTTTTCCCTGCATCCATTTCTTCTTGACATTATCACCAGGTTGGATGGAAAATAAACATTACAAAAACCTTACTATGGGCCGTGTTGGAATTTTTAATGGTGAGGCACTCAGACACCACTGTTTCCTGTGGTGTGGGCCACATGAGATTTGGATCTACTTAATTTCTAGGATAATATTCTAAAATAGGCCGGGGAAATGGCTGGACGGCGTGAATATACAACACATCATCAAGGTGGGCTCCACAGTGATGGTAACACCCACCTACTGACCTACATAACACTAATTATGAACAGGTTGGATGGCAAATAAATATCACAATGGGCCTTAGAAAGTTTTAACTGCAGTATCATCATCACTGCATAGATCTGTGGGCCCACCGTGTTTTATGTATTTTATCTGCGTCATTCATCAATTTTCATAGATAATTTTTGAGGACAAGCTCAAAAGAAATATGGAAGACTTGAGTAGACCACACCATAGAGACCAATGGGTATTAAACCTGCTCTTGAAAACTTCTCGGGAGTAGAAGTTTTGGATCAAGCTAATATTTATGTTTTCCCTCCATCTAGACCTATATGACCCTATGAACAGTTTGGATGGCATGTAAACATCACGGTGCTTTCAAATGTGAGTGTCAAATGTGAGTGTCATTGTCACCATTGCTTCCAATGGTGGGTCCACTTGAGCATTAGACCTACTTGCTTTTAATGCTCATGTCCAAAAATGACATGTCAAAATAGGTGGACGGTGTGGACAAAATACATACATCACGTTGGGCCCCACAAATCCACTACTAGGACCATCCATCTCTAGTTAGGTCAGGTACTTTAAGATGGTTGGTGGCACATACAAAGTACCTGAAGATACCCAGTAGCATATACAAGTATTTAAAGATGGTTGGTAGCACATGTAGAGCACATGAAAATGACCAATAACATACACTAGTACTTAGTTGGTAGCACTAGTAAAGCAACTGAATATGGCTAATTGCAGGTATGGGTATTTAAAGATGGTTGGTAGCACAGGCAAAGCATTTGAAGATGGACAATGGTGCATGAGACACGTGTGATGCACTTAAAGATAATTGAAGCCACACTTGGTAATGTAGCTTGATATCATGTGTCGAGATTTATTCTTAATTCAGTTGGTTAAATTGAATAATAAAAATATTTAAAGTCATACATATGCACTTCTTATCTTTTGATTTATTCAAATGTTTGAAAAATAAAAAGTGCTTAAAATTTTTAGTCTTACATCGTTTAGAGAGAGAGAAAATTAGGTTTGAGTTCTCTAGTAAAATTGCTTAGAGAATGGAGAGAGAAGAAGGTTTACTGCGTTTTGCACTAGAAGACATGTGCATGGGCGTGGACTATAAGGCAGTTTGGTCGTTTTTACTTATTGGCATGCTAATACAGTCGTTCCACCGATCGGCTGACAGATTTCGATCGTTTCCTCAACCAGTTGACAGATATGACTATTATGCTGATTCGCTAAATGACCAGGGTATTTCAACCATTGTCATTCGATTGACTATTGTATACTGTTATTATGTTTCAATCGGTCAAATATTTTCATTGCATCAAACAGTTGATAGAATATCACCATTGTTGCAGTGTTTTTATGGGATGGTTTCTTTGAGACGGACCCTCCTTCATCTGTACAGAAAACAATATCAAGAGAACCCTGGCTAGAGCCGGGGAACCTCCGATGCTTAAGTCAGTTATCGGGTCAATAGCCAAGAGCTTGTCTCGGTTAGTATTGTGTACCTTCTTCTGTTCCAAGCTTAGAGATTTATACAGTTTGCCAATCCTTATCTTCAGAGGATTCTTCTCCTGAGATTGCTCAGGATCCCGAGAATTTCGGGAACCGCTACCCGTATCCCTGGATTTCCGTAAATCAGCATCTGTCCTCATTCCGCCACTGTCCGTCTCGGCTAGATCTCGACCGACTCTGGGGAATCTCGGCCAGGTCGTAACCGACCCTGGAAGAGTCTCGGCCGACACAGGAGGACGGGTTCCTGACCCTTCCACAGACGGAATAATCTCGGTTTCTATCGGTCGTTCCTTGGTCCGTGACCGACAGAATCAACTCCTCGAGTAAACCTTATTCTGTCGGTTGAATGGCTTTAACGCGCTCGGCCTTTAGTGGGCTTATGCAGGCGAGGTTATCACTCTGACAGAGCGACTTTACTCGTCCTTGCTTACGCCTCCCGGCCTATCATCTGTTCTGTCGGTGTTGTTTCGGATTCTTCAGGAGTGTCAGCGAAGCCGACCTACTCTCATCCGAGTCTCAGAACTTTGACCCGAGCTTGACACATTTTTCCCCAACAGTGAGCCCCCCTTACTCCTTGTGTCTTCTATGGCAATAAGGAGTACAATTTTATCAGTCGGTTTGCATTAGCATCCGAGACAATGATGAGGCATTTAATATTTTTTGAGTCGTCCCTGGCGTGCGACGTTGCGCCTCCCAAGGTCGCACGTGCGGCCAGCCGTCAATTCGCTCCGTCCGCGTATGAAAGGCGGACGCGTGGCCACGATTTCACCACAGTCAATCAGCGGTCGCCACGCGTCGAACGGGGGAGCCGAGGCGAACGTCGATTCGCTTCTGCCATAATGGCCCGGCCACGTGGCGCGGCTATAAAAGGCCTGGGCGGGAGGACGGTGCGAACTTTGTTTTCGCCCTCCTTCCTCCCGTCTGTGTTTGTTCCCGAGCGCGTTTTTGCTCGTTCTTCTCCTCCTCCTCCGCTTTCGCCTCTTTCTCCGTCAATCTTTCCTCGCTGTCGTCGTCGATTCCTTGGTGAGTCCTTTCCTCCTTCTTTTATCAGCTTTAATGGCCGCACACGGTTCTCAAAGCCCTCGGGAGGAAATGTCCGTGGATGAGGGTGTGTCCCAACACCTTTGGGACGTTGCAGACCCACCTTCCCTGTTGACGGAGTTCGCCGTCGGAGCTGACGCCGCATTTCGGCTTGTCAGAGAATCCGGCAACCCCTCGGCTGAGCGTCCTGCCCAGACCGGTCCATCCGACGTTGGGACCTCTCTGGTGACTCGTCCGGGGAGGCCTAACCCTTGGGTGGATCAGATGGAGGACGAGGATGGAGAGGGAGAGGATGACTTAATCACTGGTGAAGGAACGACCGTTCCATACCCTGTGAATCGAACTGCAGAGGCTTCTAGGTCGTCTTCGAAAGAGGAAGGAGACGAGCCCAGCGGTCTCGTTGCCTCCATTCTCAATGAATCCGATTTAAACCGGATCAGGGCTGGTTACCATGTCCCTGATTCTGTCGTCCTTCACCTCACTCGTCCCAATGATTTGCCCGACCATCCCCCTGCAGGGATGGTCGTAATTTTCTAAGTCTCGATGTAGTGTGGCTTGCGCCTGCCACTCCAGCCCATTGCCCGTGACTTTCTCTCTCGAGTCAAAATAGCCCCTGGCCAAATTGTCCCAAATGCGTGGAGGAACTTGTTCGGGTGTGCCGTGCTTTGGTCCGAGTTAGAGCAACCTTCTCTCACGGTCGACGAGTTCCTCTATCTGTACCAAGTCCGACCAAATCCTAACTTCCCTGGTCTCTACTTTCTGAGCGCGTGGAGAGGCAAGGGGGGATCTCTAATAACCGACCCACCTACTTCGAACAAGTTCTAGAAGGAGAGGTGGTTTTGGGCATGCGGTCAGTGGGAGTCGGCCGACTCGTGGCCGTACGAGCCTCAAGTATCCCGCACATTCCGTAGAGCAGGTGACTCGGCGCCTCGGCTCACTAATCTTTCCTTTTCTTACTCTTCGTTTTTATATCCTCTTCCGCTGATCTCGACTCTACAATGTCTTGCAGATATCTCGAAGAGGAGAGGGAAGTTCGAGTCCGGGGCTTTGACTCGGATAAGAGAGCTGAGGAAGCTAAGCGCGGCAGAGCGATCTTGAAAGTTGCTTCTGCAACCTGAGCGTCTTCACCTCGCAGGCTTAGACTCGTTCGTCTCAGGTATTTCGCCCTCCTTACATTTGTCTTTTTGGTTTTCCATTCGCTCTCTCAATCTTATTACTCGTCCTTGCAGACCTCCCTGAAGCTTGCCCTATTCTGAGACCTGCACCCGAGAGCATGGCCGAGCCTCGCCCCGCCTTGAAGCCTCTTTCCAAAGTGAAGGCCCCCCCAAGATCGGCTCTGTTGTCCGGGTCTCGACCTGTAACGCCCGTGAAAAATCCGTACTTGGAATCGAGTACCGATTTGACCCGAAATCGCGTATAAATAATTTCCATGGAAATTAAACGTAAGTTAGCTAGCGCAACGCTAGAGTAGCTGGGAAATAGTCCCTGATCACTTTAAATACGTTCTACAAGACCCAAATCGAGTAGAACAGACAACTCTACAATACTCTATAACCTTGGATCCAACTCTAAGCAGGTTTGTCCTCTGGACCATATTGAACTTTTGTATTGGATTTAGACCGCGCGTCGAAGGTCTGATACCTCCTATCTTAGACCGTTAGAACCGCCCAGCTGGACTTGACAATCATCTCGAAAATCAAGTCAAACCGATAATCACAGAGTATTTCGTTGAACCCGGACTGAAGCGACCGCGAATAGGGACGAATTGGGAATTTCAAATTTAGATCTGGCACACGACTTGACGCGTCAGTATTAAGCGTTCTGACCGTCAGAATTCATCCAGATTACACCCTCGGATCAGGAAAAATATCTATTTATTATCATGGAACTTTCAGCCCTGATCTATGTGCGGTGACCGCTGAACTGAAACTGGTCCGCCACGTGCGATCTGCGAACCCTGCCAGACTGAAAACTTAATACGAGGTACATCTGGTACCCATGAGCTTAAGTCTGATCGCAATCGACCAGGGGACCACCAGAAATCAGTTTTTGGACCGAAACAGCCCCGAAATGGATAGGCAATAAGTAAACTTCGTCCCGGAGCCTATTTTCGGCGTTTCCAAGCTTATAAAAGGGGTTGAAACCCTCATTCCTTCCTTGCATACGAATTTCACAAACCCTAGAACAAGAGAGAGAGAGTTTGAGAGAAAGGGAAGAGGAGATTTTTCCCGCTTCCGAGCCACCAACGGTTGCTGCATCAGCACTTCCTTCCAATCACCTGGCTGGTGATTTCTACACTTTTTCAGGTATGAAATAATCCCAACAACTTGCTGATTTAGGGTTTGTTTAGATGCACAACATGTTAGCTAACTAGATCCATAAATCAGGTTCTCCTACAGCCGTAGACGAAGCGTACACGCTCCGTTCAAAATTCCGCGACCGTAAGAGACTAGGTGAGGATTTTAGACGCTTTGATTGTCGGTTTACAACGCTTTCAATGTCGTTTAATAGTAGCTTATCGACGGCATCGCCGTTTGACATGTACAACATGCTCTCCGTTTCCTGTTTCGCAAATTAACAAAGAATATGAGATTTAGGGCATTTTAGTCATTTGTAGGAAGTACGGTCTCCATGCATAATTTGCTGACGTGATTGACATGATTTGTCGCCGCATTAGAGAGTTAGGAATGCTTGCATAATCAGTTTGGCGAAGAGATTCGCCAAGTTGCACACTTTGGGTCGACATACTATATGTGGACTTAAGTGTGTAGTGTATGTGTTTGTATAAATGCTTGTATTAGTATGTATTGCATTGAATGATGTTATGTAGTAGATTGAGATTGATTTCATGATTAATATGCTAACCTAAATGATTTCCTATATGTTGACCTTATGCATGATTGCATCACATGCATAGAAATGATGCCTTAAAGAATTGCCTAAGTTGAATATGCATGGAAAGCATGCCTTGAAGATTTGCCTAAGTTGAATGTTATAACATGTGCTAACATGTTCACATGATGTGTTTCAATTCCAATACCCTGATATATAGCGTTAATGTGATTCAATAGATATGTGGGACTTAACTTAGTCCAGGCAGTCGGTAACCGAACGAATTCGTGGCTGACTGGTCATAGCCACGAACGACGCGTCGATGAATGTGATTCGTGTTGAGAGTTGGCGGCAGTGGTTAGGCCACGCGAAGTGTTTTACGCACTTCATGTCGTTCAATTCGAGATGCGATCGCGCTAGTCGAGCCCGTCAAGTAACCCGACTGGCCGATGTTTGTTCACCTTGTATGTATCATAACTGCTTGAACCTAGGGTACTGAACTTACCATTGTAAACCCTATTAACCGTGGTACCTTGATCCACGAAGACTCATGAGCCGGGCATGGTGGTATGGGACACCGTGGTCTAGCTGTCGGCCTACGCTGGGGCCACAAACCTCCCCGTAGTGACCAGTGAGCACCTTGACTCGTGAGCAGATTATGGTGGTATGGGACACTATATTCTAGCTGTCGGCCTACACTAATCAGGCGACGAGCCCTTTGTAGTGACCGCGAGCGTATTCTGAGTTCACGGGAGGCGACGACCCTTCCGTGCAGTAGAGTACAGTAGGCCTGTATTGATAAGGTGATGGGGGAGCGGTGCAACGAGTGCGAGCAACAGCCCTGGCAGCCCTTGCAGTGACCTACGAAATGTAAATCGTATGAGATTACTAGGAGTGACGACCCTAGACAGGATCCGTGTTGGGATTGATACAAGGGAAGTACCTTAGTTTCCCAATCCTGCTGTTTGAATGGACTAATAACAACTTGGTAATCATATCACCATAGCATTGCATGTGCCTGGAAGATGTGGAGCACTCTAGGGAGTGTGGCATGCCGCGGTCGTAAGATGTTGCCGCATGAGGGTGATCGTCGGTGAGGGCATACATCACGTCATATCATCTTGTATTAACAACAGTATTAGAATTGTCTGATTTACTGCTTTACTATTATCGCGTGATTGAATTGTGAACATGCTAATCTTTGCTCTATGATTCCACTGAGTTGATCACTCATTCCCACGTTACGGGATGGTGTTTGCAACACCCACCAGACCCTGTTGTAGTTGCAGGTGACGACGAGATCCAGGAGGTGGAGCCGGAGATTGACGAGGACCAGGATGAGTTCTCGTATATGCAGTATCACGACGGCTTCCCGTAGGTGACCTGGATCGAGGGGGACTTCAGTGGGACTATTTTGAACTTATTCTTTTGTCTATTTACATGTATATGAGACTCAGAGATGTAGTCATACTTTGGAGACAGTTGAGATTACTTTGTTTTTCCATACAGTGATATATATATTGTTTAGTCTTCCGCTTGCTTTTATCACTGGATCTGAAGTATGAATTGCAGTTTTGGTATACTTTTACTCATGTGAATGCTTTAAATCAGACAACATTGAATCATAACCATTTTTGTTGCATAAGTGACGGTCTGGAACTCGGGAGTTGAGTTTATACACGACTCCCGATTTTCAGGGTGTTACACGACCTTCGAAGCAGCAGAAGACCACGAGCAAGGGGAAGGAAACGGTCACTCCACCTGCTGCTGCGCCCGCCGTTCCCCAGGTGGTCGTCCTTTCCGATCCCGATGAGAGGGCCGAGGAAGCAGAGCCGACCCATCCAGTGACTCAGGTGACACCTGAGTCGGGGCCAGCTGTTGAGGAGGTCACAGGGCCGAGGGAGGCCCCGCACGAAGAATTCCCGAGAAGGGAGATTACTCAACAGGAGTCCCCCTTCACGAAGATCATTGTGGGGATGGTTCCTTGGGCGCTTGCCCACGGGAGCGAGAGAGACTTCGCCAACTATTACAACGCCCCGACGGCTCAGACCCTCGGGCATGCAGCGAGGCTGCTTTTTGAGGTAAACTTTTCTCCAATCTTGTGTCGCTCTCTGGCTAAGTTTTTCAGCACAGCTCACCGTCTCTGTATTGCAGCTGGCTCCTTGCCTCGTCAAAGCAAGCTCGGAGCTGGTCGCCTCCCAGAAGCTCGCATCCGAGGCGGAGACTGCGAAGAAGGTCGCGGCCGAGGCTGAGGGTCGTAAAGAGATCGCTGAGAGCCGGATTGGCATTATGACCGCGATCTTTCTATCGCCCGAAAGATGGCTGCGGACGCCCGTGCAGCTCTTGAAGGGGTCAAGGCCGACTGTGCTAGTCTGACTTCGCTCCTTCAAGAGGCCGAGGAGAGGGAGCGGTGCCTTCTCCGAGTTCACAGCGAGTGTGAGGGTGTTCTTGCTCGAGCGAAGGCCGAGGCCGCCGGCCTTGTTCAAGAAGCTCAGGAAGAAACACGCCGAGCTAAAGAGGAGCGGGATCGAGCCATGGACACCTTCCTCGAATCTACCGAGTTTGAGGAGGAGAGGGACCATCTTTATCAAGGTGGTTACAAGGCGTGCGTCTTGGAGATGAGGGCGGCCTTCCCTGATCTCGATCTCTCCGCCTTCGAAGTCGACAGTCCGACCGCCGAGGCTGCCGAGGGCGAGGCCGCAGAAGGAGATGCCGCTGCTGATGAGGCCGGTCCTTCGAGCGTCGCATAAGATTCGAGTTCTGACTGAACGGGAGAGTCGGACAATGTACTTTTCTTTTTGTAATTTTTTTTGTACTGACCCGACATTGGGTACTTGTATGGAATAGAACTTTTATTGAGTCGACTTCAATTACAGCGTTTTTAATTCTCTCTTACGGGTAGTAAGTCTTGAGATACTCGGCGTTCCAAGGATGTGGCAACAGCTACCCGTTCAGGTCTTCCAGCCGGTAGGTTCCGGGTCGGATGGTGCCTGAGACGACATAGGGGCCTTCCCAATTTGGCCCTAATGTACTCGACCCAATTTCCTTAGTATTTGGGAAGGTCCTTCGGAGGACCATGTCCCCAGTTCGGAATCGTCGGACTTTAACTCGGCGATTGTAAAACCGAGATACCTGTCTTTGTCGAGCCATCATCTTCAATCGAGCACTTTCTCTTTTTTCTTCCAACGAATCAAGTGCGAATGAGAGGAGTTCACTATTCTCTCGTCCATTATACAGGTTGACTCGGGCTGAACCAATACCGATCTCAACCGGCGCGACTGCTTCCGCACCGTAACATAGAAAAAAGGAGGTTTCTCCCGTCGCGGTCCGTGCTGTGGTCCGATAGGCCCACAATATATTCGGAAGTTCTTCGGCCCACGCTCCCTTTGCTTCGTTGAGTCTCGCCCGGAGATGCTGCTTTATGATTTTGTTGACCGCCTCGACTTGTCCGTTCGTCTGAGGGTGATGAGGCGAGGCGTACACGTTACGAATCCCGAGGTTACTGCACATCTCCCGGAATTGTTTGTTGTCGAACTGCCTTCCATTGTCGGTCACTATCATCCGAGGTATCCCGAACCGACATATGATATTCCTCCAAACGAAACTCGTGACCCTTTGCTCGGTAATTTTCGCCAATGGTTCCGCTTCAGCCCACTTCGTGAAGTAGTCCACCGCAACCACGACAAATTTAGTCTGACCCTTCCCCAATGGAAAGGGCCCAATTATGTCTATCCCCCACTGTGCGAAGGGCCATGGTCCCGACATCGGAGTCAGCTCCTCGGGGGGTTGTCTCAGGATCACTGTGAACCGCCGACACTTGTCGCATTTTTGGACAAATCGTTTGAAGTCATGCTGTATGGTCGGCCAGTAATATCCCTGCCACAACACTTTGTTGGCGAGCGAGCGTCCTCCTAAATGGTTTCCACATATCCCTTCGTGTATCTCTCGTAAGATATAGTCAGCTTCTTGGGAATCGACGCACCTTAGTAGAGGAGCATGAAAACTTTTTTTATACAGAATCTCATTCAAGATAGTGTAACGCGAGGCTCAAATTTTTAACCGCCGTGACTCGGCGCGGTCTTCTGGCAGTTCACCATTGTTGAGGTAGCGGACGAGTGGGTCAAACCAAGCAGTCGCTGGATCGATGGGAAGTAGGGCCGAGACTGTCGACTCATTTACGCTTGGTTTAGGGACATGTTCGATCGGAACCGACCGAGGTATGTCTTCTTCATCTGCTGAGGCAAGCTTTGCCAATAGGTCGACTTTACCGTTGTCGGTTCTGGGTATTCGAATTACTTCACATTTCTAGAATCCGTCGATCAATTCTTTAGTCTTTTCCATGTACGCCTTTAGCTGCTCTTTTCGAGTTTGATAAACACCGAAAACTTGGTTAACAACCAATTATGAGTCGCTGAAAACGTTCAAATGGGTCACGCCCAGACTCGCGACGAGTCTAAGGCCTAATAATAAGGCTTCGTATTCTTCTGTATTGTTGGACGCTTGAAAGCTGAGCCGCAAGGCATATTGTATACAGGTTTGGTCGGGAGTTTCTAACACTACTCCTGCCCCGCTTGCCTTCGAGTTGGATGATCCGTTGACAAATAGCTTCCAGGGTGTCGGCTCGAGAGAGGAGGAAGCCTCAGGTACATTAATTCCCTCTGGTTCGGGCATACTATCGGGATTAGGAACCACTTCGACAAGGAAGTCGGCGATGGCCTGTCCTTTTAAAGCCGCCCTAGGCCTGTAATGTATGTCAAATTCGCTTAATTCGACTGCCCACTTCGTAAGTCGGCCAGAGCCTTCCGGCTTTTGGAGAATCTGGCGAAGTGGTAAGTCGGTCACAGCGACAATGGTGTGGGCCTGAAAGTATGGTCGAAGGCGTCGTGATGAAACTACAAGAGTGAAGACTACTTTCTCAAGCTGAGGATACCTTGTTTCTGTTGGTAGCAAGGCTTTGCTAACGTAGTAGACTGGCAGCTGTTTCCCTTGACTCTCTCGTATTAATGCTGAGCTTACTGCGGCTTCAGATACGGCCAGATACAACAACAACACTTCACCAGGCTCGGGCTTAGATAGCAGCGGTGGGGATCCGAGGTAAACCTTCAGATCTTGAAACGCTTTCTCACATTCGTCCGTCCACTCCACTGTCTGTCGTCCCTTCAATTGTTTGAAGAACGGGAGACACTTGTCTGTGGCTCGGGAAAGGAAGCGATTGAGTGCGGCCACCTTCCTGTTAACCTTTGAACATCTTTGATTGTTTTAGGAGATTCCATTTCGAGTAAGGCTTTGATTTTCTCGGGATTCGCTTCGATTCCTCGCTGACTAACGAGGAAACCGAGGAATTTTTTTGAGCTCACGCCAAACGCGCACTTGCTGGGGTTCAGCTTCATTTTATATTTACGCAGAGTCAAAAATATTTCTTCCAAGTCCTTCTCGTGGTCGGACGCCTGTTTACTTTTGACGAGCATATCATCAATATAAACTTCCATCGTTCGGCCTATTTGCCGAGCGAACATTTTGTTCACTAACCGTTGATATGTTGCTCCGGCATTCTTTAACCCAAACGGCATCACTCGGTAACAGTAAAGGCCTTTGTCGGTGACAAAGGCGGTTTTTGATTTATCATTCTCATTCCGACAAAGGCGGTTTTTGATTTATCATTCTCATGCATTACAATTTGATTATAGTCTGAATAGGCGTCCATAAAGCTTAGCAGTTCATGACCCGCAGTACTGTCAACCATCTGATCGATGCGAGGAAGAGGGAAGCTATCTTTGGGGCAGGCTTTGTTTAAATCCGTATAGTTTATACAGACTCGCCACTTCCCATTGGCTTTCTTCACGAGTACGACATTAGCTATCCATTCCGGATAGTATATCTCTTCGATGAATTTGGCTTTAAGAAGCTTGCCGACTTCCTCTCCAATGATAGCGTACCTTTTCGGGCCGAGAGGGCGACGTTTCTGACGGATGGGCCTGTAGGTTGGGTCGATGTTGAGTCAGTGTGTTATGACCGAGGAATCGATCCCAGGCATGTCTTCATGACTCCATGCGAAGACATCGGCATACCGTCGAAGCAAGGTGATTATCCGTTCTCTAAGAGGTGGGCTCAAAGACGAGTCGATTCGGACCACTTTTGAAACGTTCGTTTCGGTTAATGGCACCGAGACCAGTTCTTCCATCGGTTCTCCTCGATCATGCGATCCGATACGGGGGTCCAGCAATTCAATCATCGAAATCTCAGCCGGAGCTTTTACCGCGATGGCGTAGCACTTCCGAGACTCTTGCTGGTCTCCTTTCACTATTCCTACTCCCGACTTGATCGAAAATTTCATGAAAAGGTGGTAGGTAGATACCACGGCTTGAAGGAGGCTGAGGGATGGTCGGCCGAGGATGGCGTTATACACTGACGGTTGGTCCACGACCAGGAAGTCGACCATCACGGTCCTTTGATGGGGTGCGGTTCCCGCGGTGAGTGGCAGCGAGACGATTCCCTCTAGGAGTACCTGTCCGCCTGAGAACCCGATGAGCGGGGTTCGGACAGGCCGTAGTAACGACCAACCTATTCCCATTTTATCGAATACTTGGGCGAATAGGACGTCCGTTGATGACCCTGTGTCCACCAGTATCCGGAACACTTTTCTATTCGCGATGGTGAGGGTGACTACGAGCGCATCATCGTGAGGATGATGAATGCCTCGAGCATCTTCTTCAGTGAACGAGATACAATATTTCTCTTATTTTTTTCCTTAGTAGGCCGAGATAGTAAGAGAACCTCAGACTCGGGGCGATCGGGGCTTCTGGCGTGGTTTCTTCCGGCGTTATTTGAGTCCCCGCCGCCTTGATGACCCCCGACGATTGTTCGAATTTCTTCTTGGGGGCGCTCTTCACTCGGTCCCGCGGCGACGCCGGTCCCTACTGTATGTTCTCTTAGCCGGCCCTCTTTAATCAGCCGCTCAATCTCGTCCTTCAAGTGATAACAGTCGCTCGTGTTGTGACCGTGGTCACGATGGTAGTGATAATATTTGTTCTTGTTCCGACGATCAGGATTCCCTCGCATTTTTCGAGGCCAGTTGACGAAGCCTTCGGTCTTGATCTCCATTAGTACTTGTTCAGGAGATTTGTTCAGGGGGGTGTATGTAGAGAATTTTCTGTCTGGTCGCTTTCCTGGCCTGCTGTCGTCTCGCCCCCAGTCGTCTTTTCACTTTTTTCCTCCGGCTGAGTCGGCTTCTTTTTTGGCCGACTCTTTTGCCGATGGTTTCGTATTTTGGATTTTCTCTCTTAGGAGTCGCGTCTCTTCCGCATCGGCGTATTTGTCTGACCGAACCATAAACTCGCCCAGAGTATCGGGCGGGTTTTTGTCCAGTGACGCCAAGAAAGGCTTGTCTCTAACTCCCTGCATGAGAGCGTTTAAAGCTGTCTCCTCAGAATGCTTTCGAACTTGCAGGGACTCGAAATTGAAGTGTTTAATGTAGTCTTTTAGTAGTTCTCCTTCCCTCTGAACTATGTTGTTCAGATGCGCGGGAGGCTTCAGTTTCTTTTTCCCGCCAATGAAATTGCTGAGGAAGACGTCACTGAGTTCAGCGAACGACTTTATCGACCTGGGTTTCAATTGCTTAAACCAAAGTCGGGCTACGTCCGTCAAGGTCAGAGAAAACGCTTGGCACATCACAGCGTCCGAGGCGTCGTGCAATTCCATGTAAGTCCTGAAGCATTCAAGATGCTCTGTCGGATCGGTCTTTCCGGAAAAAGGAGTTATCTGGGGTAAGCGGAACCTTTCCGGCAACCGGACCCGCATTACCTCGTCCACAAATGGAGAAGCTTTTTCTTCGTGTTTGGTCGGATTCGAGTTCCGACCGTGCTTCATATCCGCCATTTCCTTTGCCATCTTCTCTCGGACCTCGTTCTTAAAGTCTTGCATGTCAGCCTTCCAGGGTTCGGCGCTCTCTGCCGTTTCTTCAGCGTCTGCAGGTAGCCGACTGCGCCTCCTCTGATTTATTCTATGCCTCAGATCGGAAGGAGGCAAAATGACTGTTGCTGAACGGGCAGGCGCTGGGTGACTTGGTTCTCGAGGCTGACTCGGTCGTCTAGGCGACTGTGGCGCGGAAGGCTGCGCTACAGGCGCTGGTGGTGAGCTTGTGCCGACTCCTGGCGCTGCATCTGCTGGTTGCACAGTTGTTCCAGCATGTGTTTCATGGCAGCCATCTCGGAACGCATTTCTTGAACCTCGCAATACAGGTATACGTTCCCTTGGTTGGGCTGGCTTGCAGTCGTAGGCGATGCTGCCGGGGGAGCTCCCTGAGCTACGCTAGCAGCGGCCTTCCCGGCTTCATCTGGGTCCGTCCTTCTTGTTCTTGTCATTCGAATGGTTGGAGAAAACGGCTTTTTGTCCGGTTCCCACAGACGGCGCCAAACTGTTGCAGTGTTTTTATGGGACGGTTTCTTTGAGACGGACCCTCCTTCACCTGCATAGAAAACAATATCAAGGGAACCCTGGCTAGAGCCGGGGAACCTCCGATGCTTAAGTCAGTTATTGGGTCAATAGCCAAGAGCTTGTCTCGGTTAGTATTGCGTACCTTCTTCTGTTCCAAGCTTAGAGATTTATACAGTTTGCCAATCCTTATCTTCAGAGGATTCTTCTCCTGGGATTGCTCAGGATCCCGAGAATCTCGGGATCTGCTACCCGTATCCCTGGATTTCCGTAAATCAGCATCTGTCCTCATTCCGCCACTGTCCGTCTTGGCTAGATCTCGACCGACTCTGGGGAATCTCGGCCAGGTCGTGACCGACCCTGGGGGAGTCTCGGCCGACACAAGAGGACGGGTTCCTGGCCCTTCCATGGATGGAATAATCTCGGTTTCTATCGGTCGTTCCTTGGTCCGTGACCGACAGAATCAACTCCTCGAGTAGACCTTATTCTGTCGGTTGAATGGCTTTAACGCGATCGGCCTTTAGTGGGCTTATGCAGGCGAGGTTATCACTCTGACAGATCGACTTTACTCGTCCTTGCTTACGCCTCCCGGCCTATCCTCTGTTCTGTCGGTGTTGTCTCGGATTCTTCAGGCAGTGTCAGCGAAGCCGACCTACTCTCATCCGAGTCTCAGAACTTTGACCCGAGCTTGACACATTTTTCCCCAACAACCATTATAAGAAACAGTAATTCCTATCATTTTTAGTTAAGTCATGTCTCTTCTTAAAAGACTTAACCATTGTGAATCATTTTATAATTATATACTGTTATTATGTTTCAGTGGGTCGAACATTTTCATTGCGTCAAACGGTCGGTAGAATATCACTAATATAAGAAACGGTAACTTATGCCTTTTTTAGTTAAGTCATTTCTCTTCTTAAAATACTTAACCATTGTGAACCATTTTATTATATACAGTTAATATGTTTCAGTCGGTCAAATATTTTCATTGCATCAAACGGTTGGTAGAATATCACTAATACTAGAAATGGTAACTTCTGCCTTTTTTAGTTAAGTCATGTCTCTTCTTAAAAGGCTTAACCATTATGAACCATTTTATTATATACTGTTATTATGTTTTAATCAGTCGAATATTTTCATTGCGTCAAACAGTTGGTAGAATATCACTAATATAAGAAATGGTAACTTCGATCTTTTTTAGTTAAGTCATGTCTTTTCTTAAAAGACTTAACCACTGTGAACCATTTTAAATACGTTTTAAAGAAATGTTTCTTTGCCCAAATGCACAATTTTTCGTTCTCTATAAAATTCCTTATGCATAGAGAATTATTACAGCCACATCTATTCTCCTTTCTTTCTCTGCAAGCAACTGAAGTGAGTTCTCTATTTTTATATATACATAATCCGCCAAATTAGAAAAAAAAAAAAAAAAAAAAAAAAAAACTGGGTTCTGAGTTCTATCTTGGAAGTGGTTTGGTAGTAACTTAGCGGCTATTTCATATTAATGAGAGAGAGCTAATAATGCTTTAAGAAAAATGTATTTAATACGTGCTTCGAAGTCTGATTAAATTTAATTTTCTGCTCAATCTTTCCCATTTCTACTATTTTACAACAACCTTTAAAATAGATGGTAGCATATCTTGCACATGTAAGAAGCCAGCACACGTGAGATTTCCAAGGCATATTGGCACACGTGGGAAAGCTGAAAATGATTGGCAGCTGATAGTCGGCACTTACCTTGAAAAGTAGATGGGTTGTTTCCTCCCCTTTTCCTCAAGTTGACGGAAATCACCTCTCTTGAATATCTGTACGGAGACGGAAATGAGTATGCACTTTAGGATAATTCACAATAAAATTTGGACGGTTAGGATCTTTCCAGGATCACATGGAATTTCTCCACGCAAAACCAACCTAGGTTTGTTAGTTGTCTCAGCCTCGTGGGACATAATGACATCGAGACCCCCGACCTTATCCAGGGCTGTCTCTCAATGGCCGTTCGTTTGATTGAGATTTCGAGATTCTCAACGGTTGGATGGATAGCTACGGACCTCATCTGGCCACACATCTCATGGTGGGCCAGATGATGTCGTCCATTCATCATGAATTATTTGGATGAGAAAGTATTAAAGACTCAAGCTCTGTGCCAAGTGTAAGAACATGATATATAGTCAACGGTCATCCTTCAATCCCTGTTCAGGATTATCTGGGGCCCACCGGATGAATGTAGCCCACTGAAATTCGCTAGTCCCGACTTTTCTCCTAATGAGAAATTGTAGAACTTCGTACAACTCAACTTTTCTGATGGTGGGCCACTTTAGATGGGTGATGGACGAAAAAGAAACTACACTTATATCTACTTACTTATTAGTGTAGCTCTAATGGACGGTTCAAATGAAACGATACATCTAACGTGTAAACATGCTTGCACATGTAAAGATCTCTGGCCATTCTTCAGGCATGCCAACACAGGTGCCGGCCAAAAGTTAGGCCCGTTCACTCATCAAGTGGGCCACACATGGTAGGTTCACTAAGGACCCGCATCAAATGGTTCTCGGTGGATCCCTGACTGTGGGGCCCATCGTGATATATTTGTCTTGTATCCACGCCGTTCATACGTTTCCCAGCTCATATTAGGGCATAACCCAAAAATGCAGCAGATCCGAATATGAAGTGGACAACACCACAGGAAACAGTGGTGATTGAACGCCCTCCATTAAAAACTTCTTGGGCCCACGTCGGAATGCTTATTTTCCATCCAATCCGTTGATAAGGTTACAAAGACCTGGATGAAGGGACCATACAAATGTCAGCTTGATCCAAAACTTTTGTTGCCCGCAAGAATTTTTAAATAGTTAATCACCACTGTTTCCTGTGGTGTGGTCCACCTAAGATTTGCATCTGCTTCGTTTTTTTGTAAGTGCCCTAAAATAAGATGGCGAAACGGATGGACGGCATAGATATAAGATACCAAGGCCCCATTTCCCCCCCCCCTCCCCCCCCCCCCCCCCCCCCCACCAAAATGCTTGCCTCCCTCATGCCTCTGCCCACCTGCAAATGGAAACTTCGAACCGTTTATTGCGTGGGCCACACATGTAGAAATAAAGAGGTAGAGATGGACGGTTACTTACTGCCCAATCAACACATTAATGTCTACTTGTCAACCGTAAGCAACATCCAATCCGCACAAAAGGAGGGCCATACCATGAAGATCACCCCATCCCAAAACAGGCTGATCAATCATCATATGGCCCACACTGTAGAAAACCTCGGACAACCATCGATCTAATCCAAGCTACATGTGTGGCCCACATAATGAGTGGATCAGCTTGATTTTTGCATGGCCCAATCTTCATGTTATAACCCACATTTTGAACTGAGTGGATGTCCTACAAGCATCACACGTAAGCAGTAATAAGGTACTTCGATCATCCAGCACCAATTTAGCTGTGGGACCCATCTATCGTGGGCCCCATTCTTACAAAGTGGGCCCACTCGAGGATAGAAATGCCAGCTACAAAATACACGCAATGCAGACGGTCGGATTACGTAGGCCTTGTGGGGCCCACCAGTCCATAGTCAAAAAAGTCGAAGGACACGTCAGTCGAGACAACGCCCCCTTCGTTTGACTTGATATTAAAGAGATTCGGTCAACAACCATCCGCATTATGATAAGCTGTCGTATTATAGGAAAAAAAAAGTTATATTTTTAGCCCCCTGAAATTGATATTTCCACCCACCTAGGGGTAATTCCATCATAAAAGGTCTCCATAAGAACTATTTCAGAGGTTTGCTACACTATATTCCGACCGTCCATTATTTTTAATCCGCAAGATATCTATCAAATCTAGGGTCATTTTTGAATGATCCAAACCGTTGATATGATTGGCTTCACTGCCGATAAAGGACAATAGAAAGAAAAGCTTATATCGAGTACTTAAACCTTTGAAAATTCTATTCTCCTTTAAAACCGTTGTTTTGTGGGAAACTAATAGGCTTTTCGATCTCGAGGACTTTATTTTTAACATCCATCTGTAGTATGGCCCACCATATGAATGGTTTGGATCACTGCAGCATGATCCAAGATCCAACGCTTATGTTTCCGAGAAAAAAACGTAGCCGTGCGTCGGGATGTATGGAAGTAGGAAAACTCTCACTTTTAACAGTCTCCGTGATGACAACAAGCCGCTGATGAACGGTCAATATGACAGTACGTGCAAGTACAGCCACCGAACTTGACTACAAACTGCTGCATGCGGTCACCGTCATCATTCAGCTTTTCAATTAATACCCAAAATACCCCTACTGCACTAGAATCGAGGTGTGCTGGCCCACCCGCGTGTGAATCCCCGCCCACCTATAGGCAAGACACGTGCGAATATGGAATAACGCATGATTCGGATCTTCTGCCAAAATTCAAGCTGTTTGATTCCTAAAGTGGGCCATGATGTAAAAGACAAACCGATGGTCGAGGTTGTTCCTAGCCGTCCATTAGTTTTATGCTGTGGTCCACCTGAGGAGTGATCTGGGCAGGTTTTGAGGACAATATATAGAAGATTGTAGTCCATGACACTTGTGCGAAACGTCAAGTGCTTGTACATGAATTGGAAGGGATCATGCGCGCGTGTGGAAATCTTGCAAGCAACTTGGAAATTTTTATAGAGCTACGTCCTGAAATGCCCTTGCTGTCGCATTGCCCACGTGGAATCATGGACGGTGATCTTGACTTTTCAAATGTCTAATTGCAGACGCACCATCTCAAGCGCCAAACGTAAGGCAACGTACTTTTCCAGCATGGCAATCGTGTACGGGATCTGGGACGTTCATCAGATGGTACAATCAGAGCCTTTTTTGCTTTCTAAAATTGCGGCTGGCCCACTCAACAGATGAGTAATAACTGCACAATCAATTTAGACCGTTGGTTACATCCGTTAACGCCTGATGAAAGGGCCCACCCTACTAACGTACCAGACCCTGCACACGTACAATATTGGCACATGTGGAACGTTTGTGTCTGGCACATGCAGATGGGGCTTCTAGATCAGCTCCCTCTTTGATCTCGAGGATCTCCATGTGAATAGTGGGCCAGGTCTTCATTGTCCCGATGGGCTTAACCCTCCAATCGAAAGAATGGAACTCTCCTTATGGCTTATCTACTTAACACAAGTGTCAAAATTCTAAGATTTGCAGTGACAGGATGATCTTGACCACTTGATTAGTGGCCAATGAGCAGACGGTCAAAAACCATTAACAATTCACTTATTAAATCAGAGGAATCTCACGGCCTGTTCGGGAGCGTGGATTTGGAACCCCCGGATGCCCCGGATTAGAAGCCCCAGGATTTGCAATCCTCCCAGTGTGTTTCGAGTTTCGAGTGTAAATCAACGTCCATGGCATACTTATAGTTATCGGGTTTGAATTTAATTACTAAATTAACTTTAATATCTTTAATTAGTTAGATATGTAATTTTGAGAGGATGGTTGTGATTTGCCTGCTGAAATATCAATTTTGCCTAAAATAGATGAAATTCTAAGCCTTGGATGAGCCACAAGCACAAGATCATGTCTAAGTGATTTACTAACGATTTTTAATCATTGATTTACATGGATAATATTTGGACAGTGCTGATTTACATGGACAATGTTTGGATGGTAGTGATCATCATCAGTGAACCATGTGTCCAATAGAATGATAGTATATAATGACACACATGTTACACAGGCAACTATTGAAATGATTTTTAGGTATGATCCAAGTTCTCACCGTGATTACAAACCCTTGGATTTGAAACCCCCTCCAATCCACGGTGACAAACTAACCTTTTGTATGGTTATGATTTTGCTTCAGTCAAGGCAGCTATGTCCGATGATAGAACCAGTGCTATAGATTGTGCATGTGTGGTCCACTTGATCAACGGTTTGGATCATCTGAATAATATTTACGTGTACGGTGGTAGAATTATAGTGTCCTCATCGTCAAACGTACACTTGGCTGATACGGATGATTCCAAACAAGCTGGACCACGGTCCACTAATCCAAGCCGTTGATACGACGACATGCAGTCCATGGAGCCACATTGAATAGAAGATCCTAAATCCTGACCGTTCAACTAGTTTCCCACAAAGAGATAGTTAAGGGACGGCCCATATTCAAAGGAAAATAGTTGAACGATCAAAGGATTCACATTATCCAATCTGGGAGGGATGTCCCACCAATCAATGAACTTACGTGGCATGGTAATGTATCAATGGGGATCATCCATCTAGTTGCCCTACCGTGGATGGAAAATGGTCAAAATGAAAATTCTTCACCGTCCAATCAGTAGACTTCAATGCAACGGTAACAAGCAACACGGTTAGGATTCTCCGGGAGGTGCGATTTTTAAACTGTGGCCCATCCATGATGGGTTCCACTAGATGGACGGTCCCTTTGTAAGCCATCTGGCCACATGTACTTTTTAGATATAGCTCTACCATAATCTGCAAACATCCTCTCTATCATGCTGCTAGATTAATGGACCCGATCACCCATGGTGGCTTTAATGGATAGTTGTGGGGCCCACAGCTACATTTTTTAGTAGTCCAGTGATCCGGTAGTTGTAATATGAATTTCACAAAAAAAAAAAAATAATAATAATAATTATTATTATTATTATTAGAATTTACATTCCAGTGTCTTTTCAAAAGGGTTTCCAACAAGGTTCTTGGTTGAAAGTAACCATCATTGAAGTACCTTTCTTTAAATTTGTTAACTGTTGGCCGCCCCTGGGAAAAGGGGTGGCTCAGGTGGGGCCCACCCATGATGGTTATATGAAATCTACCCCAACTATAAGTGCATCAACTCCTTATTAGACTTAGAAAAGGTGTACATGGCAACACCCTAACTATTTCCTTTACCATGGTCTCCACCTGAATTATGAATGGGTTTATTTTTTAGCCCCAAGTCTAAATTTTTTATGTGGCGCCTGATGGTTGGAGTAGATTTCATATAATCATCATTGTGGGCCCTGTAAATTTCAAGGGTGGACTTATCTTATCAATTATTTTCTTTGGTATAGCTCTCCTTAAATACAGTGTCAATAGTCAATTTGGTTTGGTCACGCATTGTGTATGCAGGCTTGCCAAAAATGACTGTACTATTCAATTCAAACTAAATAACTGAATTGAATGTAAAGTTCAATTCAAACTGAATAACTTAATCTTAAGCGATAGGATAGATAGATATGTTGAATACGATTATATATGATCGAGACTTGAGAAGATCAGTCACCTATTCAGCCACTTGAAAAATAATTATAAAATAACAAGCTATAATATGCATACAGTCAATTACCTTATAAAATTACTTTTATAAGTGAAAATATTTAAACAAAAAGAAAATACAAACGGTCAATTACAAAGAAAAGATATAATATGCAATTTTAAAAGACAGGAAGCAACTGTGAGATAACTTTCCGAAACATCAATTGTTTATAGAGTTAATTACAAAAACTCACCTACTTTAACTAATGACTCCTGATAGAAAGGCATCTTTGAGGTCTTGAGAGACCATTTTGCACTTAGTGCCAGTCATATTCACAATTGGATTCTAATTTTGTGTGCTTGCTTTTGTCATTGTGTTTAGGGCTTACCTTTAGCGTACAAAGTGATGAATACCATCCATTTATTTTGTAAGGTCATTTCACCTACTAATCGCATGTGTCGCAAGAAAGTTTGGACGATTTTCATCATCTGGATTTGGTTTTATTATTCTGGGCGGCATCTTGCTGAAATCCAGTTGATTTTTTTTTGCGTGAAGCCTTCCTACCATTAAAAACTTTACAGGGGCCACCGGAATATTCATTTTCCATCGAACCTGTTGATAAAGTCACAAAGAACTAGATGAAGAGACCACACAAATATCATCTTGATCCAAAACTCTTGTAGCCCATGAAAAGTTCAAACGGTGGATTACCACTATTTTTTGTATTATGGTCCACCCTGACATTTGGATTTGTTTCATTTTTTGGACTTTGCCTTAAAATGAGTTTCAAAACAGATCGATATTATGGATAAAAGTCAAATACATCAAGGTGGGACCCACGGTTAGGGATCCCACCTTTGTGGATACAAGATCCACCGAAGCTGCGCTTGCTACTGGCTGCCTGTATTACAGGCAGGCTGATGTGGAAGAAGGCCTTTAAACGACGTGATTGTCCCACGACAAGTGGGCCATCATGGTGTTTGTGAGAAATCCATCACGTCCATCAGTTTTGGCAGATTATTTTAAGGCATGAGACAAAAAATCAGATGGATATGATGATCAAGTGGGCCACACAACGGGAAACAGTGGAAATGGGCTGGTTACCGTTTAAACCTTTCTGGCCCCACCTGATGTTTATATTCATCCCTAACTGTGGGACCCACTGTGATGAATGTAACTTAGGGAAAGATCCCAAAAATGAAGCAAATCCAATTATCGAGTGGACCATACGATAGGAAAGAGTGGTGATTGAACTTCCCGCCATTAAAAACTTATTAGGGAGCATCTTAACATTTCCATAGTGTTTATTTGCCATTCAATTTATTAATAAGGTCACATAAGCCAAGATGAAGGGAAATAACAAATATTAGCTTGATCTAAAACTTTTATTGCCTATTAATTCTCGATCACCACAATTTTTTATGGTACGGTCCACCTGATAATTCGATGTGCTTCATTTTTGGATAATGCCCTCAAATGATATGGGAAAATGGATGAATGGTGTAGATATAGAATGCATATACATTAAGGTAGGCCGTACGGTGGTCAGTAGGTGTGCACACGGTTCGGTTCGATCCGGTTCTGAGGTGAAATTGGGACCAAAACGTTCGTTACAGTTCTAGGATTTTCGGAACCGGAACCAGACCATTAGCACCTTAGAATGAAACCGGAACTGGACCGTGAAAACCAGTTCAGTTCTGGATTGATTCCACAATTTTGGGCTTTTTACAATCTAGCCTAATTGCATGTTTTATTTTATAATTTAACTCGTGTTCATTCATGTTGTGATCCATTTGATGAATGGTTTAGATATTGTTTATGGCGTGAAAAAATACATTTTTAAACATAATCAAAGAGTGCATTATAAACCATAAATCATGAGTCAAATATACGACTAAAATATATTGTAAACTCACGGTTCCAAGTTCGGTACCACAGTTCGGTTTCAAGTTCGGTACCACAGTTCGGTTCCACAGTTCCAATTCACGGTTCGGATCCATGGTTCGGATCACGGTTCGGTTCGGTTCTACATACCCCCAAACCAAAACCGAACCGAACTAAACAGTTCTTTAAATTTTAGAACCAAAACCAGAACTAGAATCGAAACCGATGCACTCTAGAACCGGACTGTTTGGTCAGTTCCAGTCCAGTTCCATAGTTCTACTGGTTCGATGTGCACCCGTAATGGTAAGGGCCGCACCGTCTTGGGCGAGTTCGAGGTCTCACCAAATCTATTCTCTCTCTCTCTCTCTCTCTCTCTCTCTCTCTCTCTCTCTCACCAACTAACCCATACATGTCGACTGATGTGACATAAGAGGACTTTTAATGACGTGTTGCTCCACAGCATATGGGGCCCCCCATGATATTTGTTAGAAATCCACTATGTCCATCCTTTTTCGCAGGTAATTTTAAGGCAAGAGGTCAAAAATCAATAGGATATTAAACTTAATTGGGACATGATTAAAAACAGTGGAAAGGGACTATCTATTATTCAAACCTTTCTAAATCCCACCTGATGTTTATATGCAATCCAAACTGTCCATAAAGCAATCCAACCCGTCCATAACATTATTACCGGGACGACTAAAGAAAAAATATTAGCTTGATCCAGCTGAACGCTAGTTATACTTCTGTAAAAAGCATTCCAAATATCTCTAAAGATCTTTTAATTGGTAATCTCAGGAATTGTCAGGAATGATCTGGAATATGGTACAACAATGAGAAAATAATCATGTAATGTCGTAGATTTTAACTATTTTAGATTTTTAAAAATTCTTAAATTTGTTTATGTAATTAACTTATATTATCATTTACTGACCATTAGCACTCAATGTTAGTTTATACACGGGTGGTGCCAGTAAAGAACCGCACAAGTCTAATTAATCAACTGTAGGAAGCCAACGAATCCTCCGATTACTTAAACACCGAATTTAACCCCATGATTTACTCACATAGGGCCCAAATCTAACCGATCCATCGCTAACTAATGAAGATAATCATAACTAAATTAAAGATCTAACCGAAGCCAAGTCAGATAAGGCCTGGATCTTGATTAATAGACCAAATCAACCCCGTTACTCTTTTAGCATAAAACCAACAGTTTAGAGTAATCATGACCAAATCTCCACTTTCACTAGTTATAAATGGGCCACACTATGAACATAGTTAATCTAAACCCCAATCATTACCCACGAGAAATCTCAATACCTAATTCATTCCAAAAATGCTCCAATTTTCTGAACAAGCTCTGGACCTCTCGTTGGTGGGCCACTAGTTCCAAAATTATAGCATAATGTCTGTCTTACTGGGCTCGACGTCTATCGTGGGAGTCGGACCTGGGTACTGTCCAAAATCAATCAACTTGAGTCAAAGGACGAGTGTATGAGAAGTGCAAATACCTTTAAGAAAGAAGCTGAAACTTAAGTGAATTGGATCATCCACTCTTATGCAAAGTTGAGGATTTCGGACAGTCAATTTACAACCAAACTTCACACGTGGAGTAAGGATATTTTCTTACTCATATCTGTATAGCCACGGCCCCAATCGATTATCGATGATCGTTGAACAGGCTTCTAATTATATTTGTCGATCGGTGCATCCAAATGGCGGATCGATCATATCCATACGTATATCATCGTCAGGGCTAACTATCTTACGGTGTATATCAATATGTACGCCCCATAGTGGGCCCTAAAGGTTAGAAAGACTCTCTCATAAGGCTAGTATAGTAAAAACCTAGCCCTTGGGGCCATTTACACTAAATCTGGCACTATATAAGGATTTCATTTGGGCACCCCTCTTCCCATACGAATTTACCCTAAAAGAAAGAAAGGGAGAAAGGGAGAAGAGATAGAGGAGAAAAGAGGAGAGAGAGAGAGAGAGACAGAGAGAGAGAGAGAGAGAGCTTCGAAGCATGAGAGTTTGTACACCTTCACCCTCTCATCTCCTCTATAGCAACATTGTCATTCATTAGTGTCGATCCGACTATAATTGAAGGTAAGTATTGAGTTATGTTTGTAGGTTTAAGTCTTATGTTTAATTCCTCCAAATTCTTACAAGCTTGTATGCTTATTTAGACATTTCAACAATGATTTCCTAACACTATAACCCTATGGGCGCCGTGAATCGAGCGGTTCGTCACAAGGTGCGGACTATTTTCCTAGGTGGTCTAGCACCAAATTTACTATGAACTTAATGATTACGAATGTTAGGATCAGGTGGTTGAGTAATCTAGAGAGAGCCTAGCCAAGAACCTACAGGATAGGTCCCCCTAAAATTCATGAAATGAATAAGTGTTGTTTATTTGTTCTTGAACATGATTGGGTTTGATTTTGGTGTGGCATGTTCATCTCATATATGATTTTACTAAATTCCATGACATGATTGAGTGTTGTTTATTTTCTCTTCAACATGATTAGGCTTGATTTGGTATGGTATGTTCATTTCGTATGTGATCCTAGTATAACCTTTCTTGTAGCATGTATGATTGAATTAATCCTTGTTGTATGTTTGTCCTATGAATGATGTGTAGCTCTTGTTCTCTTCGTTAACTCCACACAACACACATACACATTAATTTCATATTATTATTAGTGGTTGCATTGTAGAAAATCTAAATTTTTATGTTTGATGTATAAGTGTATGACTTTACTAGTGTTAGAAGGCGAATTCAGAATTGTTGAAATATTATTGAATGTCATAAAGCCCTGGGTTGGTCAGGGAACTGAAACGGGAGAAGCTGGTCCCATCGGTAGGACCATCCTGCGGCTAAACCAACAGGTTTGGACGGATGTGAATGGGCGATAGTAGTTGGAATACATGGGTCGCTTGTACTCGATGTCGTCTGTCACGTACTCGCCTGAACTCACATGGTCTAGTTCACTTACTTAGTAATCATGTTTGTTATTGGAACACCCTTCAACCACCGAAGCCTATTGATAACTATTTGAAACCGATCCACTGACTCGAGAGCCGAGCATCATGGAATTGGACATGGTGTCCGAGCTATCGGCCTACGCTAGGGTGACGAGCCTTCCCGTAGTGACCGCGAGCGATCCCTCTTCTCAGTACTCCCCATATGCTTGAAATTGGGGATAGAGAACCTAATGGAATCTGTCACGCCCCAAACTCGAAAATCAGATTTACAGGAATCCTGATCGCAGAATCCGGTGCCGATAGCCTCCGTAGTGCCTCATTCTCAGCTTTTGGCAATCAAATGTCAGATTCTGATCCTGGGATCATATAAGGAGGATTTTCAGAATAATTTTTTTTTGTAATGGAGCATAACCAAACCACAAAACAACATCACCACATATCTACTATATTAAAAACTTTAAGTACAATGCGGAAAAGAGAAATACAAGGTGATCAAAAACTCTAAAATAGCCAGATGCGCACTCCTGCCTCAGCACTGCTGCTGTCCAACGCTACCTGCATACAACTATCATGCATAAGCTTACAAAAGCTTAGAGGGTGGTGTAAGTGTGTGCGCAAGGCAAGTGCCAAGTGTACAATATCAGAGTAATGCAGATATATGCGGTAAGTCCATGAATACAACCAGTCGTACCAAGGCTATGTGATGAAAGGCATGAATGTTATCGGCCATACCGATGCAATGCAAGGCTTACGTAGCTGAATGTCATATGTGAGATGCAATCCAAGTAAGTTGGTACTCATCAAGTACACATATCAGTACAGTTCTTCTTTGGATATCACCGGAGTCTAGTACACTCACACTGATTGCCTCCTCCCTAGCTGCACAGCCAAGCAAGTGGAAGAGACCACACAATCCGCCTGACCAGTAGTCTACCAATACCTACTCGGCTCGTCGATAGCGAACTCATTTGCAAGCTGGTCAAACTCAGCCTAGCTTATAGCCCCCTCACTCGGGCAGATAAGGCCACACCCTTTTCTAACCGACCACGACACAGTGAGAGACGTGGCCTACTGGTATTTGGCACTCGGTCGCTCGTGTATCCACTCGGTCTAGACGTTGGAGCAATTCCTGGTACTAAAAAATTTCTGAGACTTTCACCCAAGGACATCCTAAGTGCCCACAGTGCTAGAGTTAATATTTTCGGTATACGATATGATCATCCACGATGTGCCTGTGGAGGCCACGACCTTGATGTCACTAGGGCATGTAGTGATCAAGTCACACATATGCGGGATGAATGAGTCACATCATCAAATCATGCAGCAATCCTACGCGTACCACGTGCTCATGTGGGGGCACTCCGTCTCATAAGGAGTCCCATAAGTGTCTCAGCCCAACAACTTATACTATGATCAAACATTCCTCATACCAAGCATACATATGATGCGTATGGGCATGGATCACGGGGCTATACTAAGCATGTTATAAAGTGATGAATTATTAACAAGTATGGACCTATCAATAGGCCCTAAGGAGAGTTGTAATGCGGACATTTAACCAATATTATACTTGTAATATGGACGTCAAACCAACATTGCTCCCCAGACATAGCCCGTCGTAAACATCATTATATAAACTATATTGGGATCACACATTGCAATGGACCTTAAGTACATCCCATTTAGCCTTAAATACATCAAATGGGTCATATCACATGGGCCTTATATTCATCAAGTGGGCCACATCAATGGGCCACACCAATGGGCCTTATGTACATTGCAATGGGCCATAACCCGTGGGCCTTGAATACATCCCAATGGGCCTCATATATATCAAAGTGGGTCTCAGCAACGGGCCACCGATACATTGAATGGACCTCATAACATGGCCTTATGTATGTCAGATGGGCCATACCAACAGGCCCCAAATGTGCATTAAATGGGTGACACCCAAAAGCAAGTCGTGATAATGATTTTCACCATTAAAATTCCTAAGGCCCACCATAACATATATTTCCTATCCAACCTGTTCATAAACTAACATAGTGATAGATGAAATGGAAGCAAATATCAGTTTATTAGTACACTACTATGGCCCCTTAGAAATTTTGAACAGTGGATGTCATTGTCCACTACTTTAAATGGTGGGGCCCACTTGAACTATGGATCTGACTTATTCCTTAGCCCATGCCATAAAATGAGCTTTCAAAGTGGCTGGACGATTTGGATGCAGCACATGCATCATGGTGGATCCCACCATCCAGGTGTGGACGGTGTGGAGAGATCACATACACCATGGTAGGTTCCACTGTCCCACGCTGTGGATGGTGGTGACTAAAGCACATACCTCATGGAGGCTACAGAACTTGGTGACATCAATTCACCAGCCATATGTGGCTAGTGTGAGATGCACCAGCCAATCTACTTCAAGGTGGGTCCCACGTGGGTCCCACCATAATGTTTTTCTAACATCCAATCTGTCCATGAGGCCACATAGACCCAAAATGAAAATATAAATAAATAAATAAATATCAATTTATTCAAATCTTCCTAACCAAGAAAATTTCAATGGTAGACATTCAACCACATTGTTTCTTGTGACGTGGGCCACCTGAGCTTTGGATGTGGCTGATTTTTTGGGTGGGGCCCACTGCCCTAAGGAGACATCAAATGCATGGTATAGATGTATGACACACATAATGGTGGGGGTCCACATATGGGACACACGGACCTTGGCTGGCCCTTTGGCAGCAGCAACGTCCTGCTGCATGTGTTTTTTTTTTTAATCAATTTTTTCATGGTTTTTCACATGTAGGGGCCACATCTGGAAAATTCAACCCAGTCATTGCATTCCATGGATCAATACAGACCAAACAAGCCCAATATGCGGTATTTTTTGGCTCAAGGTGGGTCCTAGTCAATTTTTAATGGTAAAAATCAATATCTTCTATGTTATGGCCCGCCAGAAAAATCAGATGGACTTCATTTTTTGGTTTAACACCTAAAACGGGCTGAGGAATGAAATGGACGGCATGGATAGAATTTACACATCAAGGTGGTGCCTATACAAGTGGTCCACCTCAAATAGACTTAAACCAAGGCTAATGTTTTTTTTATATAAAAAATGTCCAGTGTCCCTAGACGCTGGACGATTTGGCCCTCCACGTTCATTTAAGGTGGGCCCCACCTAGGGACGTGGACCACCACAAGAAAGGGGTTGGATGGTATGGTAATACATACATCAAAGTGGGGTCCATCCAAATGGGCCACACTACTACCTCATCCCACAAAAAGAGAGAGAGAGAGAGAGAGAGTGGGACACGTGTGATGGAGGGACCCCGACACTACGAGCCCTCCCTTACAATCAATCATACATCAAGTGGGGCCCAATGCATGTGGGCCCATTAAATCAAAATCCAACGGTAGAGATTTCTTCTCCACTAAAATAGACGGTCTAGATGACCTCTATTCAAATTAGGAAAGTAAACATCATGATGGGGTCCATGGAGAATGGCCCCATCATGGAATGATATTGATAATCAAGGTGGGCTATCGGCCACATCTTATGGTCTAAAGTGAGATCCATACCATCGATCGGTAGGCCTCACTTAGCCCATCATAAAAGCATGAAAAACTAGCCAATAAAAGCACCCACTGTCGATCTTCTTGGTCCGTTGGAAAGCCGATCTCCTTGTGTCTCACTTTGATGGTGAAAGATGAAAGTTGAATGGCTAGGATAAAAGATCTTGGAATGGAAAAGTGGGCCTCACACATGCACTTTTCTCTCCATGGGAAGAGCTTGGACGTGAGCTCATTTGGTGCTTGGAAAATTTGAAGAGAAAGAGAGAGAGAGAGGGTGGTTGTAAGAGAAGTGATGGGAAATGGGTGATGGATATGAGTGATGGGTGAGGTGATGGATTGGTTGACTTTTGAGTTTGTTTAACTTGTGGAGAAAGAAAGTATAGGTTGCTTTGTACTTGACATGAGATGATTGATTGATTGATAGGACATGTTGTAGAGATTCTCTTGGGATCGCAAAAGCTCGGTGTTTTCTTGAAATAAACGTCGGCTCGCATCTTTTAGTTAGGGTATTGGATCGGTGCGTAATGCGTGGCGTTGGGACCGTGTTGACGATGGGTCGCAATGGTACAAGTCTTGAATTAAGCTAACTCAAATCTACAGGATACGACGTAGGGTCACGTGCAAACATAGATTATATGTCTCGAATTGCCGAACTTCGACGGGAATGATCGCGGGAATTGACAGAATAGTACGGACTAGGATATGGGTCTTAAAGGATTAAGGATTATGGGGTCTTGGCCTCACACGTTGAAGGGTCGTAACCAGTTGAGGGTAATGATACGTGGGATGTACTGGTTTTCCCAATCTGCTAGATGAACGGAATTAATTAAAAACTCGGCCAACACAATCACGATCGCATTACACTAGTTAGGTTGGCGACTCGACAGTTGAGGTCGTAATGAGTGAGTGTTGGTCATGCGCGATCGTTAGATGAAGTTACTTGAGGAAGTGTTGTTGCGAGGTCATGCATCATATCATAATACATGCATATGCATTAACAGGACTATTTAGGGATCTGTGAATGTATGCATTTCATTAAATTCATCATATAATTGATGTTTGTTGTAACTTAAGGCTAATAGTAACCACTGATTTAGCTACTCACTCGGTGTTTTAAAACACCAATCAGACCCTTTACTAGATACAAGTGAAACGAATTCGACGAGCCAAGTGAGGTGAGCATGGATAGGGAGAGGAGCTTTCCTACGTCCAGCTTATAAGTGGATCATTGTAGACTATGCGGGTTATTTATGGGTTGTTGAGTAGGGATCTAACGCACCATTTTCTTTGGGTATTTCTTATATAAATTTTTTCGGGCGACACCTTGTGCAACCCGTTAGATATTCCTATACACTTATATTTCTTAGTCGCATTTATTTCAATAGATTAGTTGTGGTTATTGTTTATGTTCTAGCCAATTCCTTTATTGCTCATTTAAATTTATTTATGTACAAATCACCATAATTAAGATATAAGCAACACCCAAAAATTTAGAGGCCGAGTTCCTACATGGCCCCTGAAAATCTAAGGTGCTACAAATGATATCAAGCAATGGTTTGGATTAAATTGGGCTATGGATTATGAACTCATCATAACGGATTCGCTGACTTAGGAGGGAGCGATCAAACTTAGAGACATTTATAGGATCCTGGAATCATGTCATTTGGAAAGTTCGAACACTAAAACGTTAGGGCTTACGAATAGAAAGACTTAGACTGCGTCGTGGACCATGAACTCACTAATGCGTACACTGACTTAAGAGAAAATGTAATAGAGATATAGAAATGCTACAAACCACCTTAGGCCCTGAATCGACCATCTTAGATGGAAGGCAAGACTTTCAAGGAGTTAGGATTGGGGAGTGAGAGAGGATAGTGACACTAGGAAATGGGTCCGAGAGTCTTATAGCACCTCAACCCATTGAGAGGAACAAGATGAAACCAAAAGATTAGACGGTCGAAACCATCATTCTAGACCAAATGAGCAAACACTGAGCTGAACTTTATAATTCTGATACGTTCAGGAATAAAGATCCATGAATGAACAAAATTTACCACAAATAGTGGAAATGTAAGTAAATTAAGATTTTGACCCATAATCGGAAAGAATCTTACGAAATAACTAGGCCCAATACGTAGATCGGTTTCTCCTACCCCAAAAAATCATATCTGTCACCTCCCAGGGCGCCTTACCCTCGCCTAGGAAACCACAAATCAAGTGGACCCCGCCCGGGCGTCCAACGCACCTGTGGGACCCTGCTCAGCCGGGGGGACCACGCCCAGTCAGCATGGGCCCCGCCTAGCATTCCAGCGAGCCGTTGGGACCCTGCCCAGTCGCCGTGGCCCCCGCCTGGGGAGCCAGTTTCGACGTTGTCACCACCGAAATTTCGTACAATTTTGGGTCGACTTCAAAAATTCATATCTCCTTTGTTATAACACTGATTTAGGTGATTCAAAGGCCAAATTGAAGCTTGATGAGTCTAGTTTTATATAAAAATAAGAAAAATAAAAATAAAAATTAAAATATATTTAATTTTAGGATGTTTTTCCAACTAATTTTATGCAGTTCTTACTCGTATAATTTTAATAATTTATCTACAAATCCAAATGAGATGAAAATTTGTGGTATGACTTTAAACTTAATGATGAAACATTATAAAAATTTTAAAAATAATTCAATTACGAAAAGCATAAGAAATCTTATAAGAAATAGAGACATTTTGAAATCATACAAAATTCATTAGTTTTGGACAAGCGTTACTTTCAAAAAAATTTATAATTTTTCTGGAACTTAAAACGAAATGAAAATTTATGAGATAAATTTTAACTTAATTATGGAAAAAAATTATAAAAATAATTTAGTAACTAAATGTGACAAAGATGTTGTGAACAATAGATGGGTTGAAACAAAAAATTTCTACAACCTCAAGTTGCCAATGAACCAAGTGTATTTTTTCATATTGGAGTTTTAGTATTTTATTTCTTTTTAGAAATTACTTCTAACCATGTTAGAAATCGTCTTGTATGATTAAATTAGATTATTTTTAGTATATTTTTCTACTTCAAGTAGTTTTTAGTACGGTTGAACTGCGACTCTTGAATAGGGTTGAGTTTGATTGTTTAATACTTTCTAAGTTCATATTCGAAGCAGACTTCACTAATATATTGTAAGTTTTCTTATTTTTTATGGAATCAAGATTCATACCACATTGAGGAGATGATGTTCTTCCTCTTTCCATTCTCGCAGCCTTTCTAGGGTCACCATCCCTTCAAACCTTTGAAATATCCTAGAACTTTCGATTCCTTATTCTCTTTTAAAATTAATGAAACCCAAGCACGTTTTGCTCATAGCCCACTAGTCATAGGATCGAGACGATAACCAAAAGATATAATCGTAGTCCATTGAAAACCTTTTTAGGATAATTGTTTGACCATAGGTATGATGAAAGATTTATTAATCACTAATTTGTACGAGAACTCTCTTTGTACCAGACCCAAATGACAAGTTTATAAATAGGAGATTGTAACTTTTTAATGACGTGTGATTTTTCCTAAACATTTAGGTTGATTGGACTATGGAATCACGGGACCATACACTTGCGAAGTATTCGCGGTTTGACCCAATTCTCAATCCTGGGTGACTACCAACGAACTCACTGCTTTGACCGAGTGGAAGACCAGGATCCACCATGATGAAGAAAGGATACAATGAGTCTTCTACCCTGTTCAGGTAGATGATCGACGTATCGGGTTCAAACCCACTACAACCGTCTCTCCATGTTGGTCGAACATTGAAAATAAATATTTTTACTCTAGATAAAGGAAAATCGTCGTCGTAAATCCAAATCTTCAAAAATAATAATAATAAATATATAAATATATAAATTGTAATAAACCATCAGGGTGAAAAAGTTTTAAGAGGGGTAGAATAAAATGAGTTAGAGTAGCATAGATAGTATACACCCTACCGCGCATATAAACTTTAAATCAATAAAACTTAGGCAAATGAAATAATCAAATCTTTACTTATTACCCTTAGGCAATTTCAGAGATAAAATTGTTTTTAAGAGGTGTAGATTGTAACGTTCTGAATTTTCACTATTTTGGATTTTCAAAAATCCTTAAATTTTTTTATGTAATTAACTTATATCATCACTTACTGACCATTAGCACTCAATATTATTTTATACACGGGAGGTACCAGTAAAGAACCACACAAGTCTAATTAATCAACTGTAGAAAGCCAACGAATCCTTTCAATCACTTAAACACTGAATTTAGCCCCATGATTTACCCATCACTGATTAATTAAGAAAATTATAACTAAATTAAAGATCTAACCGAAGTCGAGTCAAATAAGGCCCGGATCTTAACTAATAGACCAAATCAACCTCGTTACTCTTTTAGCCTAAAACCGATGGTTTAGAGTAATCATGACCAAATCTCTACTTTCACTAGTTATAAATGGGTCATTATATGAACATAGTTAATCCAAACCCCAATCATTGTCCACGAGAAATCTCAATACCTAATTCATTTCAAAAATGTCCTAATTTTCTAAACAAGCTCTGGACCACTCGTTGGTAGGACAGTAGTTCCAAAACTATAGAATAATGTCCGTCTTACTGGGCTCGAAGTTTATAGCGGTAGTTAGACATGGGTACTATTCAGAACCGTTCAACTTGAGTCAAAAGATGAGTGCATGAGAAGTGCAAATACCTTAAAGGAAGAAGCTGAAACTTAAGTGAATTGGTTATAACGCCTCGGAAAAATTTGTACTGAGACCCGAGTACCAACTCGATCAGAAATTACTTAGGATTAATTCATTTAGAAAATAAGTGTAAGTTAACTAGCGCTACGCTAGTTTAGCTATGAAATTAGCATCAATCACTTTAAATACGTTCTGCAAGACTCAAAACTTGTAAAATTAATGACGCTATAATACCCTGAAACCTAGGATCAAACTCTAAACCCGTTTGCTCTCAAGAACCCTTTGAAACTTCGTATTTGATTTAGATTGTGCGTCGAAAGTCCGATATCTACAATCTTAGATGGTTATGACCGCTTAGCTGGACTTGACAATCATTTCGAAAATCAAGCCCAACCGATGCTCTGAGGCTATTTCATTGAGCATGGAGTGAAGATAGTGAGAAATGGGTAAAGATTTAAAATTTTAATTCAAATCTGACACGAGTCTTTACGCGTTATTATTAAGCGTTCTGACCGTCAGAATTCATCCAAATTTCACTCTCGAATCAGAAAAAATTTTCCTTTCATATCATGAGACTTGTAGACCTGATTTAGGTACGATGACCGCTGAACTGAAACTGGACCGCCACGTGCGATCTGCGAACTCTACCGGACTGAAAACTTAGTGTGGACAACATCCAGTGACCATGAGCTTAAGTCCGACCGCGTTCGGCCAGGGGACCTCCCGAAACGCTCTTTTGGATCGAAACAGCCCCGATTTGGGTATAACCCAAGTATACTTTGTTCTCAAGTCTATTTAGGTTATGTTTTAGCCTATAAAAGGGCTTTAAACCCTCTCACAACCCTCCCATCCGAATTTGCAACAAACCCTAGATAGAGAGACAGAGAGAGAAAGTGAGAGACTTGTGGGAGAGATTTCCCTCCACTTGCACTAGCTTTAGCTCATATCGAAGCACCGCATCCCAATCACTTTTTCAGTGATTTTCAACGCACTCTTAGGTAAGAAAATCCTAACCACTTTCTGTTTTAGGAATTTTTTCAATTCACTATCGAAATAGCTTATGTATCTTGTGCATTAGGTCACATTTATGCCGGTGACGAAGCGTATACATCCTATTTGAACTGATACGCATCTAGGGCAAAAGGTGAGGATTTTAGACGCTTTGATTAACTGATTTCAAAGCTTTCAATGTCGATTAATAGTAGATTATCGAAAGCAACACCATTTGACATGTAGAACATGCTGTCCATTTTCCGTTTCATAAACGTATAGAAAATATGAGATTTAGGGCATTTTGCTACATCTTGCTGAAATGTTTGTCATGGTTATTTGTCATGTTAGGATATTAGGAATGCGTGCATGATCTGTTCGGCGAAAAGATTCGTCCAAATGCGCACTTTGAGTCGACATATCCTATGTAGACTAAAGTGTATAGGCTAAGTGTTTGTATTAGTATGTATTTTGTAGATGGTGTTGTGAATGAGTTTTGAAATTGAATTCTCAAGTAATATGCTGATGTAAATGATTTCCATCATGTTGGCTATATGTATTGATTTCATTATAAATATAAAATGCATGTGTTGGATGATTTTCTTAAGTTGTATGTTATAACATGTGTCAACATGCTTACATTGTTATATTTCATTTATGTTACTCTCATATGATTACTGATGTTGATATTCAAGTGTTTGGGGCTATATGTTAGTCCAAGTAGTCGGTAATGGATTGAATTCGTGATTGGCTTCTATTTGCCATGAAGAACGCGTCGATGAACGCGAGTCATGTTTTGAGTTGGCGGCAGTGGTTAGGCCACACGAAGTATTTCATGCACTTCATGTCGTTCGACTTGAGATGCGCTCGTACTAGTCGACCCCGTCAAATAATCCGACTGGTCATTGTATGTTCACCCTGTATGAGTCATAACTGCTTGAACTTATGGTACTGAACTTACCATTGAAAATCTTGTTAACCATGGCACCTTGATTCATAAAGACTCATGAGCCGGGCATGGTGGTATGAGACACCGTGGTTGAGCTGTCGGCCTACGCTCGGGCCACAAGCCTCCTCGTAGTGACCAGTGAGCACCTATGACTCGTGAGCCGATTGTGGTGGTATGAGACAGTACATTCGAGCTGTCGGCCTACACTGATTGGTGACGAGCCCTTTGTAGTGACCGCGAGCATATTCTAAGCCTACGAGAGGCGACCACCCTTCCGTAGTAACGAGAGTACATTAGGCCTGTATTGATAAGGTGATGGGAGAGTGGTGCAACGAATGCGAGCAACAGCCCTGGAAGCCCTTGCAGCGACCTACAAATACAACATCGTATGAGATTTCTAGGAGTGACGACCCTAGACAGGATCTGTGTTGGGATTAATATAAGGGAAGTACCTTAGTTTCCCAATACTGCTGAATGAAAGGACTAATAACAATCCGGTAATCATTATCCATATCGAACTGCATGCGCCTGGAAGATGTGGAGCACTACAGGAAAAAAGCATGCTGCAGACGCAGATGGTGCCGCATGAGGGAGTATGTCGGTGAGGGCATCCATCATGTCATTTCATGCCTGCATTAATAACAGTACCTAGGGATGGTTGATTGTTTACTTTACTATTAACGCGTGATTGATTTGATAACATGCTAATCTTTACTCTATTATTCCACTGAGTTGATCACTCACTCTCACGTTACGGGACGGTGTTTACAACACCACCAGACCCTATTTTAGATACAGGTAATGAGGCGATTCAGTACGCAGAGCTAGATTACTATGAGGATCAGGATGAGTTCTCGTATATGCAGTTCTCCGACGATTTTACGTAGGTGTCCTGGATCGGCGGGACATGCTAGTGGACTATCACTTGACATTTATTTCTTGCTTTATGACATGTATATGAGACTCAGTGATGTATTCATACTTTGGAGACAGTTTGAGATTATTTTATTTTCGTACAGTGATATATATATTTTTCAGTCTTTCGCTTGCGTTTTATCACTGGATCTGGAGTACGAATTGTAATTTTAGTATAATCTTACTCATGTGAATGCTTTAACTCAGAAAATATTGAATCATAATCATATTTGTTGCATAAATGATGGTCTGGGACTCGGGAGTCGGGTTTCTACACGACCCCCGATTTTCAAGGTGTTACAAGTTGGTATAAGAGCATGATTTGGATTAAACCAGACTTGGGTTATGGCCACACGACGTACGGTGTCGCCCCTTTGACTTAGGTAGGTGCGAGAAAAATCTATAAACACTCGTAGGACTTCAGTTTCGCCAATAGGCGAAGTCTAGTCAAATCGATCATTTTGATCGAGTCCATAACGTATCTTTGGTCGGGTGAAGCGACCAAAGTCGCCTATAGGTCATTAGTTGGTGGGTTTGAGATGATCCCAGAAGAATTTCAAACCTAGAAATGCATGTCCTTGGGTCGTGGGGCAACCACAACCTTTACACTCAATCTCAAGGTTTAAAAACCCTTTTTCATCCAATTCCTTCAGAATCTTTCCTTTCACCACCCCATTCTTTAACTTGTTCTAAGTCTTTTCATACTACAAATAAATCCTAATGTGTGAAGGATAGTGAATCATACTTAAATAAAAATTTTACTATAAATAGTAAATATATGTAAGAATTGGACTTTTGGACATTCCAATTATGGAATCTCTTATAATAAATGGGTTAGATGGGTGGATTAGCCTCTCCTACCCCAAAATCATATGCCACATGTTACATAAACTCATTCTGGCTTACAAACTAGCCCCAAAACACCCCAAATGGAGTCTTGGGCCCATCCAAGCCCAAATACAATGAACCCGGGTGGGTTCCACATATATTTGGGGTCCCTAGGGCAGGGAGAACCCAGCCCATGAGGCCGGATCTCACTTTCACCGGCGAGGGCTCGCTGTACGGTGGGCCCCACTTGGGCTGATCTTCGAGCCGACGTCCTTAAATGGCTAGGGCACCTCCCCTATACGTGGAACGTCCCTCAAATCAGCCCCAATCTACCATCTCCTTCACAAAAAATGTCTTCAAGCTCTCCCTTTTCAGTTTTCTTTCTGCCTCTCTCTCAAATCTCGATGCCAAACCTCTCTCAATCCCATTTTCTGCTAAAACCGACGCTGACCCATTGTCCAAAGTAGTAGGCAGTCCCCTCTCTCTCTATTCTCATCGATTGGAGCTCCTACACCCTCCATTGAAGGCTAAATTTCAGGTGGACCTCCATTTTCACTTATTTTACTCTTTTCCATTTGAAAATCCAGCCTTTGGGAGCCTGATCTACCCCTCTACAGGGCCTAGCCATTTCTCCCCATATCCCACATTTTTCATGGCTTTTATTGAGGCTATTTTAGCCTTTTTCTCTTTCTCCACCATCCTTTCTCTCATGAAAAAGTGGAAGACCGCCGCAGATGAAGCTGGGCCTAGTCGCCCTACACGTTCGAGGAAGCCGAGAGGTGGCGCCGCTAGCTCAAGCGTCGCCTCAAGTCCAAGTGCCGCTCGTGAGTTTCACGTAAAGTGAGATTTGGATCCCCATGCTCACATAGGGCGAGCACTGTTGGCAGACTTGGCTCACGGTGCGTATACTGATCGCAAGGTTCTGTTTGAGGCGCATGTCGATGAGTGACTCTTTGGTGAATTTCTGTTGTTTGAGCTCATTGAAGCTGTCAATTGGGGTCCGCTCTTTGAAACCCAGTATCGTGCGAATGTGAGCATTGTTCGTGCCTTCTATGCTCATATTCGGGCTCCTACGTTGGAGCCATTGCAGTTCAGGATTCCCTTTGATAGAGACCGGGAAGCCACGATCGATGTTCGGTTGATAGCTCGACTTCTGAAGGTGCCTCTTGGCGAGGTACATCCAAGCGCTAAGAATTTGAAGAGTGTTCGTGAGCAAAATCTCCGCACCAAGTTCCTATGTGGTGGTTTGGTTCCATAGCAGCGTAACAAGAGCCTCTTAGCGTCCCATATGTCGGATGATTTTCGTCTGCTACATCACATTTGCATGTTAAATGTGTATCCTAAGTCAACCAACCGCAGTGAATGTACGCGTCTCATGGTCGATTTCCTGTATCTGGTGGGCCAGGGAGAGAATATATGCATGGCCACCTTTGTGTTGTGACAGATCGTCCTCATAGCGAAGTCGAGAAGAACGTCTGAGTCACTTCCCTTTGGCCGACTCATATGCAAGATCGCGCTTGAGTATGCTTACAAACTTGGGCCGGAGATGCCTGTGCCGATTCACTTCATTGATGAGGATACCATGAACCAGATGAAGATAGGGCCTCGGCAACGTGGGGCTCAGCTTGATGATGACAGTGAGGGTGAATATGATAGTGAAGAGGATGCTAGTGAAGAAGAAGCTGGGGCAGAAATAGAGGAAGAAGTCTAGGAAGAAGAGGAATAGGAGGCTCAGGATACTGATGAGAGTCCTCCTACTGCGACTCGGGCTGCTAGGGATGCTCATATAGCACGACTCGAGGAGAGTCAGGTTGCTTTGCGATGAGAAGTCCAAGAACTTCGAGTTGAGGTGAAATAAGATCTTGAAGATACCAAGGCCGTCATGAAACGAAAATTTGACAAGGTAACTCGTACTTTAAAGGCCATTCTGTGTTGTCTACAGGATAAGGGTGCTCCTCCTCCATCGCCAGACTCGGATTAGCGATTAGGTTTTAGATGTTGTTGGTTGTAGTTGGTTTATTTCCTGCTTTCTATGTCTAAGCCTGAGAAGGCTAGTAGTTTTCTTATGTTGCAATTGTAGCTTCGCCTAACTTAGTTTCCATATGTTTCTTGTCATGATGCATGTAAGGATATATCTCTTATTTTGTGACAAATTTTGATTTAATGGAATGCATGAAATTCTGCGGTTTGTTATGTGAATGATTGTGGTGTGTTTATGTTATTGTTGAAACTGACGTGGTTGCGCCATATTTTGAATATAGGGAATACCGCCTAAGGGTATGAGGAGCACGGCACGACATACACTGGGAGAGCCTATGGATCGGGTTCCTCCTAGACTGATGAGCATATAGATCCTGCTTGGGCCCGATTCCTAAGACTGCACCTGAGTCTCAGCCCTCTATAGGTCCTACAGTTGGACCACCACCTTTCACACCGCCTGTCAGAGAGCAGCATCGTGCATCCTCCTCGACGCAGTATGTGCCACAGCCCGCTCCACCTCCTGATAGGTTTGAGCAGTTGATGGCCATGATGCATCAGCAGTACCAGCAGCTCTTGACTACGATAGCAGGGGCTCTAGCCCAGGGTGGGAGTGCGACTCCACCTGCACCATCTGTGCATCCAGCTGAGGATGCTGGTACTTCAACTTAGGATGAGGGCATGGCTCATCCTGTACCATCTGCTTACCCTACGGGGCATACTGCTAACTCACGGAGCCTTCTTGAGTGATTTCAGCGCTTGTGGCCTCTTACTTTTATAGGTTCTCACAGACCCGAGGAGGCTGAATATTGGTTCGACCGTGTGCCGAAGATTCTGAGGATACTACACTACTCGGAGTCTGAGCAGGTTGAGTTGGCTACATTCATGTTCGAGCGGGAGGCCAGTCTATGGTGGGATAGTGTGTTGTGGACAGTTGCAGTCGACTACATCTGGACTTGGGCAGCGTTCGAGTTCTGTTTCCACGAGAAATACTATCCCCAGACTTACATGCACGATCGGAAGAACGAGTTTCTACGCCTCAGGCAGGGAGGCATGTCAGTCTCCGAGTATGAGCATCGGTTCACTGAGTTGGGCAGATACGTCCCGACGATACTTGCTGACGAGCAAATGCGCATACAACGCTTTTCTGAGGGCTTGCGACCGGACATACAGTCGAAGATGTGTTGTATCAGCATACCCTCGTACGCAGAGTTGATACATATGTCCATGAGGGCAGAGCATGATATTGATCGACTGGCGTAATCTCGTGGCCCTATTGTTTCTATGCCACGACCGGATATGCCGGACAGGTCATTTGTTGGCAAGAGGCCTCGCATCGACCCTCCTCTTGGGGCTACAGTGCCAGTACTTCCGACGAGGTGCCCCGATTTATCATATACTTATTGCGAGAGACCGGGTCACACTATGGGGAACTGTTTCGCTTGGATGAGAGACAACGGGTTTTCACCGCCGCAGAAGATCGACCGTCCACGCCCACAGGTATTGTCTGCTCCACCTTTACGGTCGGCTCCTGCACATCCTTCCTTCAAACCTCCCGTACCTCCATTCTGGCCGCCTCAATGGCCCATGGTACTGCGGTCGAACTGTTCACAGCAGGCTCGGGTACATGTTTTAACAGCAGAGGCAGCTGAGACAGAGACTGCTCAGCCTTTGGCCTTTGAGATCATTGCCCATATTGGAGGTACTCCTATACTCGTGATGGTGGATACAGGATCCACGCTTTCTTTGATATCGCATTCCATAGTCAAGCGCCTTGGGCTACTGACTATTCGGATGGATGGAGTGCGAGTTCTTACAGCTCACGGGACTTTTTCTGATGCCACCCTGATGTGCGAGGGTTGCTTGGTGGATCTAGGAGGCAGGACGATGGCTCTTGATCTTGTCATCGACCCCTCTCTTGTTTATCTCGACGTCATTCTTGGCATGGATTGGTTGACTATAGGGAGGGCAAAGATTGACTGCGAGACCTGTATGGTGACGGTATACGAGCCAGAGGGCACGCCTTTTACATTTTCAGTGCGGGTAAATCTCCCCTTCCGCATACTTAGCTACGCTTATTTACTACGGGACGCTGATGCCCTAACACTTGAGCATACGTCAGTCATCCGTGATTTTAGGGATCTGTTCTGGAAGATTCCTGGTTTACCGCCTTAGCGAGAGATCGATTTTACTATCGATCTGGTGCCTGGTTCCACGTCCGTCTCACTGCCGACGTATCGTATGACACCGTGTGAGATAGAGGAGTTGAGGAAACAGATTGATGATCTGTTGGAGGTTGCTTTTATTCGACCGAGTGTGTCTCCTTGGAGAGCACCAGTACTGTTTGTGAAGAAGCAGGATGGTTCTATGCGATTGTGTATTGATTATCGCAGGCTGAACCAGATTACGGTGAAGAACCGATATCCCTTGCCCAGGATAGACGACTTGTTTGATCAGTTGAGAGCGGCCCAGTACTTCTCGAAGATTGATCTTCAGTCAGAGTATCACCAGTTGCGCGTCAGGGATGAGGACGTGCAGAAGACAGCCTTCAGGACCAGCTTTGGCCACTACGAGTTCCTTGTGATGTCGTTCGGTCTCACGAACGCACCAGCCGTGATCATGGATCTGATGAATAGGGTATTTCGGCCATTCCTCTATCGATTCGTCATTGTGTTCATAGACGACATTTTGGTATATTCCAGGAGTCGAGAGGAGCATGAGGAGCATTTACGATTGGTTATGGATATACTCAGACAGCATCAGTTGTTCACACAGTATAAGAAGTGCGACTTTTGGAAGTAGGAAGTGAAGTTCCTAGGACATGTGGTGTCCAAGGATGGGATGGCAGTTGACCTGTCTAAGGTAGCTGCAGTTCAGGACTGGGAGCAGCTTGGTTCTGTCACTGAGGTGAGGGGTTTCTTAGGTTTGGCAGGCTACTATAGACGTTTCATTCGAGATTTCTCGAAGATCGCCAGACCTCTATCTCAGTTGACACGGAAGGATGTGAAGTTCGCCTGAAATAATAAGGCGGAGACAGCTTTTCAGGAGCTGAAGGACAGGTTGACGTCCACCCCTGTACTAGTATTGCCAGAGCAAGGGGTTAGATACACGATATATACTGACGCGTCTAGCATTGGTTTGGGTTGTGTCCTTATGCAGAAGGACAGGGTAATTTCGTATGCATCGAGATAATTAATGAAGCACGAGGAGAATTACCCTACACACGACCTTGAGTTGGCAGCCGTCATTTTCGCATTGAAGTTCTGGAGACATTACCTCTATGGGGAGGAGTTCGAGCTCTTTTGCGACCACAAGAGCCTCAAGTACATATTCACGCAGCGAGACTTGAATATGAGGCAGCGGCGATGGATGGAGACTTTGAAGGACTTCAAGTTCGAAGTCTCCTACCATCCTAGCAAGGCGAACCTTGTGGCCGACGCGTTAAGCGCAAGAAGGCAATAAAGTTTGCGGCTCCGCTGATGGTTGTCGAGTGGGACATGGTTGAGTTTTTGTGAGACTTTGAGCAGAAACTCACTGTGGAGGAGCCGCATGAGTTTATCGCACATGTGCAGGTGGGATCTTTTATCGATGACAAAGTCATCGCGGCACAGAGGGATGATGCGCGTCTAACTGAGCTTCGAGAGCAGGCCAGTGATAATGTAGACGCCGAGTGGCGAGTTGGCATGGATGGGGGCTTACGTTACCGTGGCCGCCTATGCATTCCAGATGTCCCTGACTTAAGACGAGAGATTCTCGAGGCTGCGCACAGTACTAGACTTGCGATGCATCCGGGCAGCACTAAGATGTATCGTGACTTGAGGAGGACTTATTGGTGGGATGGTATGAAGACCCATATCGTAGAGTTTGTGTCCCTTTGTCTCACTTACCAGTAGGTGAAGGCAGAGCTTCGCCGACCACCTGGACTCCTTCAGCCTATGCCTATAGCTGAGTGGAAGTGGAATTTTATTTCCATGGATTTCATCTCGGGACTGTCGAAGACGAGGAAGGGACATGATTCTATTTGGGTGATCGTCAACCGTCTGACGAAGTCGGCGCACTTCCTACCGATCAGAATTACGAACTCTACAAACGAGTTAGCCAGGATGTATATCAGAGAGATCGTGCGTCTGCATGGAGTTCCCTTGGAGATCGTGTCGGACAAAGACAGGCGCTTTACTTCTATTTTCTGGACTCGCATTCAGGAGGCTATGGGTGTGAAGCTGAAGTTCAGTACTGCCTTCCACACACAGATAGACGGACAGACAGAACGGGTGAACCAGATTCTAGAGGACATGTTGCGGGCTTGCGTATTGGACTTCAAAGACAGTTGGGATGATTATCTTGCATATGCAGAGTTCGCGTACAATAACAGTTTTCAGGCGAGTATCGGTATGGCACCTTATGAGGCCTTGTATGGGCGACCTTGTCGAGCACCGCATTGCTGGGCAGAGGTCGGTGAGCGCAGATTGATTGGCCCAGAGTTAGTGCAGGCGACGTCGGAGAAGATTGATATCATTAGATGCCGGCTTCTTACAGCGCAGAGCAGACAGAAGAGTTATGCCGATACGAGACGGCACCCGCTAGAGTTTGCGGTTGGGGATCATGTATTTTTATGCGTTTCCCCTATAAAAGGAGTCCTTTGGTTCGGGAAGAAGGGGAAACTATCACCTCGATTCATTGGTCCGTTTCAGATTCTCGACCGTGTGGGTGTAGTGGCTTATCGTCTGGCTTTGCCTACGCCTCTCGCGAGCGTACACAACGTATTTCATATTTCTATGCTGAAGAAATACGTTCCTGATCATTCCCATATCATTCGATGGGAGCAGGTGCAGTTAGGTGAGGATGTTACATATGTACTGCGACCGGCGCGTATACTAGACAGGAAGGAGTAGGTGCTCCGTAGCAAGGTCATCCCGCTTGTGAAGGTGTTGTGGACGCATCACTCTGAAGAAGAGGCTACTTGGGAGATGGAAGCCGAGATCAGAAAGAACTACCCACAGCTTCTCGAGGAGTACGAAAAGGTACAAATTTTGAGGATGAAATTTATTGTTAAGGGGGGTAGATTGTAACGCCTAGAAAAAATCCGTACTGAGACCCGAGTACCAACTCGATCAAAAATCACTTAGGATTAATTCCTTTAGAAAATAAGTGTAAGTTAACTAGCGCTACGCTAGTTTAGCTGTGAAATTAGCATCAATCGCTTTAAATACGTTTTACAAGACCCAAAACTTGTAGAATCAATGACGCTATAATACCCTGAAACCTAGGATCAAACTCTAAACCCGTTTGCTCTCAGGAATCCTTTGAAACTTCGTATTTGATTTAGACCGCGCGTCGAAAGTCCGATGTCTACAATTTTAGATGGTTATAACCGCTTAGCTAGACTTGACAATCATTTCAAAAATCAAGCCCAACCGATGCTCTGAGGCTATTTCATTGAGCCTGAAGTGAAGAGAGTGAGAAATGGGTAAAGATTTGAAATTTTAATTCAAATCTGGCACGAGTCTTTGCGCGTTATTATTAAGAGTTCTGACCGTCAGAATTCAGCCAAATTTCACCCTCGGATCAGGAAAAATTTCTCTTTCATATCATGAGACTTGTAGACATGATTTAGGTACGATGACCGCTGAACTGAAACTGGACCACCACGTGCGATCTGTGAACTCTATCGGACTGAAAACTTAGTGTGGACAACATCCAGTGACCATGAGCTTAAGTCCGACCGTGTTCGGCCAGGGAACCTCCCAAAACGCTCTTTTGGATCGAAACAGCCCTGATTTGGCTATAACCCAAGTATACTTTGTTCTCAAGTCTATTTAAGTTATGTTTTAGCCTATATAAGGGCTTTAAACCCTCTCACAACCCTCTCATCTGAATTTGCAACAAAACCCTAGATAGAGAGAGAAAGTGAGAGACTTGTGGGAGAGATTTTCCTCCACTTGCACCAGCTTTCACTCATATCGAAGCACCGCATCCCAATCACTTTTCCGGTGATTTCCAACGCACTCTTAGGTAAGAAAACTCTAACCACTTGCTGTTTTAGAGATTTCTTCGATTCACTATCGAAATAGCTTATGTATCTTGTACATTAGGTCGCATTTACGCCGGTGACGAAGCGTATACATCCTATTCGAACTGATACGCGTCTAGGGCAAAAGGTGAGGATTTTAAACGCTTTGATTGACTGATTTCAAAGCTTTCAATGTCGATTAATAGTAGATTATCGACGGCAACGCCGTTTGACATGTATAACATGCTGTCCGTTTTTCGTTTCATAAACGTATGGAAAATATGAGATTTAGGGCATTTTAGTCATTTGTAGGAAATACTGTTTACATCCACATTTTGCTAAAATATTTTTCATGGTTATTTGTTGTGTTAGAATATTAGGAATGCGTGCATGATCTGTTCAGTGAAGAGATTCGCCCAAATGCGCACTTTGAGTTGACATACGCTATGTAGACTAAAGTGTGTAGGCTAAGTGTTTGTATAAATGTTTGTATTAGTATGTATTGAGTAGATGGTATTGTGAATGAGTTTTGATATTGCATTCTCAAGTAATATGCTGATGTAAATGATTTCTATCATGTTGGCTATATGTATTGATTTCATTATATACATGAAATGCATGTGTTGGATGATTTGCTTAAGTTGTACGTTATAACATGTGTCAACATGCTTACATTGTTGTATTTCATTTATGTTACTCTCATATGATTACTGATGTTGATATTCAAGTGTTTGGGGCTATACGTTAGTCCAGGCAGTCGGTAATGGATTGAATTCGTGGTTGGCTTGTATTTGCCACGAAGGACGCATCGATGAACGCGAGTCGTGTTTTGAGTTGGCGGCAGTGGTTAGGCCACACGAAGTATTTCATGCACTTCATGTCGTTCGACTTGAGATGCGCTCGTACTAGTCGAGCCCGTCAAATAACCCGACTGGTCATTATATGTTCACCCTGTATGAGTCATAACTGCTTGAACCTAAGGTACTGAACTTACCATTGGAAACCCTATTAACCATGGTACCTTGATCCATAAAGACTCATGAGCCGGGCATTGTGGTATGGGACACCGTGGTCGAGCTGTCGGCCTACGCTGGGGCCACAAACCTTCCCGTAGTGACCAGTGAGCACCTATGACTCGTGAGCGAATTGTGGTGGTATGGGACACTACATTCGAGCTGTCGGCCTACACTGATTGGTGACGAGCCCTTTGTAGTGACCGCGAGCGTATTCTGAGCATACGGGAGGCGACGACCCTTCCGTAGCGACGAGAGTACATTAAGCCTGTATTGATAAGGTAATGGGAGAGTGGTGCAACGAGTGGGAGCAACAGCCCTGGAAGCCCTTACAGCGACTTACAAATACAACATCGTATGAAATTTCTAGGAGTGACGACCCTAGACAGGATCTGTGTTGGGATTGATATAAGGGAAGTACCTTAGTTTTCCAATACTGCTGAATGAAAGGACTAATAACAACCCGGTAATCATTATCTATATCGCACTGCATGTACCTGTAAGATGTGGAGCACTACGGGAAGAAAGCATGCCGCGGACGCAGATAGTGCCGCATGAGGGAGTATGTCAGTGAGGGCATCCATCATGTCATTTCATGCTTGCATTAATAACAGTACCTAGGGATGGTTGATTGTTTACTTTACTATTAACGCGTGATTGATTTGATAACATGATAATCTTTGCTCTATTATTCCACTGAGTTGATCACTCACTCTTACATTACGGGACGGTGGTTGCAACACCACCAGACCCTGTTTTAGATGCAGGTGATGAGGCGATTCAGTACGCAGAACCGGATTACTACGAGAATCAGGATGAGTTCTCGTATATGCAGTCCTCCGACGGTTTTGCGTAGGTGGCCTGGATCGGCGGGACATGCTAGTGGACTATCACTTGACATTTATTTTTTGCTTTATGACATGTATATGAGACTCAGTGATGTATTCATACTTTGGAGACAGTTTGAGATTATTTTATTTTCGTATAGTGATATATATATTTTTCAGTCTTCCGCTTGCGTTTTATCACTGGATCTAGAGTATGAATTGCAGTTTTGATATAATCTTACTCATGTGAATACTTTAACTCAGACAACATTGAATCATAATCATATTTGTTGCATAAATGATGGTCTGAAACTCGGGAGTCGGGTTTCTACACGACCCCCGATTTTCAGGGTGTTACATTGGGTCATCCACTCTTATGCAAAATTGAAGATTTCGGACAACCAGTTTGTGACCAAACTTCACACATGGAGTAAGAATATTTTTCTACTTATATCCGTATAGTCGTGGCCCTGATCGACTATCGATAACCGTTGAACAAACTTTTAATCATATCTGTCGATCGACACATCCAAATGGCGGTCCGATCACCATACGTAGATCATCATTAAGGCTAATTATCGTATAGTGTAAATCAATATATATGTCCCATAGTGGGCCCTAGAGGTTATAAAGACCCTCTCATAGAGCTACTATAATAAAAACCTAGCCCTTATGGCCATTTACACCAAATCCGGCACTATATAAGGGTTTCATTTGGGCACCCCCTCTCCTCATATGAATTTACCCTAGAAGAAAGAAAGGGAGAAAGGAAAAAAAGAAAGAGGAGAAAAGAAGAGAAATAGAGAGGGAGAGCTTCGAAGCATGAGAGTTTGTACACCTTCACCCTCTCATCTCCTCTATAGCAATATTGTCCTTCATTGGTGTCGATTCGGCTACAATTGAAAGTAAGTATTGAGCTCTCAGCACTCCCCATGTGCTTGAAATCGAAAATGAGGAACTCGATGGGATCAAGGATCGCAAGGTCTTGGCCTCGCACTTTGAGGGGCCTTAGCCTCGCAACCAGTTAAAGATAATGATACGTGAGGTATACTAGTTTCCCTAATCTGTTGGATGAACAGAATTAATTAAAAACTCGACTAACACGATCACGATCGCATCGCAATAGTTAGTTGGTGACTCGATAGTTGAGGTCGCAATTAGGGAGTGTTGGTCATGCGCGATCGTTAGACGAAGTCGCTCGAGGGAGTATTGTTGCGAGGTCATGCACTATATCATAATATACACATATGCATTAAGACTATTTAAAGTTATATGAATGTATGCCTTTAATTAAATTTATTATATAATTGATGCTTGTTGTAACTTGAAGATAATAGTAACCACTGAGTTAGATACTCACTCGTACTCTGGGACGGTGTTTTAAAACACCAACCAGACCCTTTACTAAATGTAAGTAAGGCGGAGCTCGACGAGACGAGCGAGGTGAGTATGTATAGGGAAGAGGAGCTTTCCTACGTCCAGCTTATAAGTGAATCACCGTAGACTGTGCGAGTTGTTTCTGGGTGGTTGAGTAGGGATCTAGCGCACTATTTCCTTTGAGTATTTCTTATATAAATTTTGTCGTGCAACCCGTTTGATATTCCTATAGACTTGTATTTCTTAGTCACATTTATTTCAGTAGATTAGTTGTGGTTGTGGTTTATATTCCAATCGATTCCTTTATTGCTTATATCAACTGATTTATGTACAAATCACCATAATTAAGATATAAGTGACACCTGAAAATTTGGAAGCCTAGTTCCTACACGACCCCTGAAAATCTGAGGTGTTACAAATCATGACTCCTCATGCAATACAATTTTGGGCCACGTATCATAATGACGGCCGTAGAAAAGTAGCAAAGCCACCTTCGGTTTTTATTTCAATCGGCCAAAAGCAATAGGAAAATGACACATGGAAAGGTAACTAATTGTATTTATTGTACTTAACAAAAAGGCATAATTACTTTCACCTTTTTTTCCAAAGACAAAACGATGTGGGGGAGGCAATGTTGTACCCTATTTCTGACATTTCCTGAGATAACCAATTAGAAAAGGACATGTATCATTGTACATGAAATGCATAGCATGCGAAAGATCTTTAGAGATATTTGGAGCGCTTTTTATGGAAATATACCTAGTGTTGAGCTGGATGATACACATCAGTTGATGATGAGGTACGGTCTAGAAGTCCAAGAGGTGGAAAGCAGTTGAGTGGAAAAGAATAACTAAAGGGACATGTCGGAAAGAGAATAAAGGATCCGAAAGACCAACATAGCAACAATTCAGCTGCCATAACTGTCGAATAAAGAAAGAAATGCGTGAAGAGAAGTTACAAAAGAAATCTATAAATAGTGGAGGAATTCAACAAAGTCATCTCACACAAAACCAATCAAACAATTCAAGTTATCTTTCCTTACGAGTATCATATCTTACGTTGCTTCATGTGATTGACTTGACTGTCTCCACTTATAAAAGTCCTTCCGTACAAAAGGCAACATGTAAGCCATCTTTAGAGGAAAAATCCTACCCTCCAACAATTGTCAGATCTTCTTA